>CM057338.1:2553173-3778509 GCA_030015575.1 Agapanthus africanus | reverse complement strand
GATTGATTGTAAAGAGTGGTATGATTAAGATTTTTGTAGAGATGAACTGATCTCTAAACTTATTTCACTCTAAAATGCTTGATCTCCGTGCAATTTCCTACTAAAGCAAAAAAATGCTAGTTAGGTATGTTTTTAGGTAGAAAGAGTGTACGTTATGGTGTTCATGAGATGCAAGTTAAGCTAATGGTTTACTAGGGGGAATCCCATGCCATAAGTTTGACAAGTCAAATGGTGATTAATTATCACTAATCAGGTGTTTAATAAAATGATTAGCTTAATTATCTCATAATCGGATAAATTCAAACCTACAGCAAACGATGTTCAAATAACTTGAAATTTTGTGTGGAAGGTCACCTAAGCAAGTTATGAGGATTTATTAAGAAAAATTGGCAGTTTACCCTCGTGGGCCCATCATATTATTTTAATGATAAAATAATAAGAGGGGTTTGGCTCATCGGATAAATGTCGTCGATTTTAGTTAAAATTTTTATGGTATATCCTCATAAATATACTAAGATGGTCTGGAAAGTTTGACACTATTTAGCTCAAAAGATCATGAGATATGAATTTTTGAGTGTATCAAAAAGAGTATTTCGGTCATTTGAATGAATCTTGAACCATGCACTTAAGTTGCCTCCATATATATCAAATATTTATTTTTATGCTGAAATGAGTTGAATGACATGATGCAGATGCATTGGCGAGATGAGAATGTAAGGTTATGGTGTGACAAATGATGTAGGGAAAAAAGGGTAAATTTGCCAATCACTACTTTGGTGGGGTGTCTACAGATGTCCCTCTTGGACAAAGGTTGGCTACCATTGAAGGCAACTGATTGGCAAAATTTAGAGACATCACAAAAAAGCAGCAAAATGGTTTTTTTAATCATTTTTATTATTTTTTGAAAATATACTTATGCAAATGCGTGCAAGAAATCCTCCTTAAATAAAAAAGAGAGCAATCTCCTACTTTCAGAAGGAGGATTAGCCGCAAGAGGAATTCGTTCAGGGGTGAGTGGTCGATCCACTTTCAAACCCCGACCCTTTTCGGATGTCAGGATGTAAAATTGCAGTTAGTTTAAGTAATGCACGAATAATGCATCTATTCTATATGATGTATAGACGATGCAATGATAGGCCGAAACTGTTAGTTATATGTATGCCCTAGAGGCCATTACTGTACATGGGATGTATATTGTAGTGGATGCTTGGACATATATAGGGATGCCTTTCTTGCTCGACATGATAGTATGCTATCTGGTTGCTCTTTATCTTAACATGTTGACTTGTATAAGTGATGTTGTCTTGCTCTCATATGTTGATAAAGCCCTTAGGTTGTGTACTTGATTACTAGGACTATGATGGAGATCACACTATTGGGGCCAAGGGTAGTCCACAAGTACACCCTAAAACAGTTCCTAGTCGAGGGTGTATCGAGACATGGCATCGATATTCCGGAGTAGAGTGTATAGAGTGTATACGCATCTTGACCCATATGATGGGCGATGGATGATCCCACATCCATTGGTGTTTGACATCAAAGGTGGTATACGGGTGCTCAGTGGAGACTGGGTACACTGAACGGACTCTCCGAGAACTCCTAGTTGGTATTATACCTATCGTCAGATAGCAGTTCTCTGGTGACACTGGTACATGTTAGTCTGTAGACCCGAGATCGTCATAGAGTCTCGTGTGATTCCCACCGTGTTTTGATTTCCACCTTACCACGTTCAATAGAATGTGCAAAACAGTGGCTTTTGGGTACAGTCCTGAATCACATGGAGGTAATGAACGATAGGAGGGGATTCGTCTCTCCCGGTATTGGGGGTTGATGTTGCGCTGTGCTCGATCGGCCATAACGACAAGTTCCTGGCCAGGGCTGCTATGGAGATTTACTGATAAGTGTTATCAGTAGTTTCTCGACCCGTTATGAGCCTCACATTGGCACGAATTATCGGTTATTGGGGTCTAAAGTTTACCCCCTAGACTAGATAAGCGACATATCAGACGAAAAGACCGGACTGTATGGTAGTGTTACTGACAGGCTTTTGCAGGAGTTAGAGCGGGCTAGCTTGCTGATCTTCTGATCGTTCAATACCCGGGTAGCCATTACGTTCAGCTAGTATCGCTGACGGATTGTGGGTGCTTGATGTGATCATCACCTACTGCCGGCATATTGACGAGTCTTTAGAGTCCTACACAGAGGTTTCACTGGTTCAGGCAAAACGAAATAGGAGCACATATGTGATATATGCGGGACCGAGATTAATACGAGAATGTGATACCGTATTCTATTCTCGCGATTTATGGTGTCGATCGGTTATATGTGATATAGCCGGATTATCGAATCAAATGTTGATTCGATAAGTCGATACTGTATCGATCGGTTATATGTGATATAGCCGGGTTATCGAATCAAATGTTGATTCAATAAGTTGATACAAATAATATTAGTCGGTCATATGAGATATAACCGGATTATTAAATCAAGAGTTGATTTAATGATTTAATGTAAAATTATATATTTAATATATTAATTTACATTAGCTAATATTAGCTCACTTAAGCATTTCTTTTTCTCACATGTGCACACTTAATATGTGTGTGTGTGTGTGTGTGTGTGTGTGTGTGTGATATTAATTGTGTTTTATTAATGTGCCATGGTTGATGATACATGCAACATGGGTGTATGAGACTTACATCATGATAAAGATAATGTAGGGTTTATTTATTTATTGTAATTCAATTATTAGTTGGAAATTTGTCACATGGCATGAAGTTTTGAGAAGCTTGTAGCCCATTGACTTAGTCCACTAGTTTTATCTTACACTAGATATTTGTTAAACCCAACCATTATCTAAACTCATGGTTAAGTTTCTACATGAGTGATATTAGATATTTTCTCATCCATGGTTGCCATTCTCTCTCATATCTATTATTTGTTTCTTCTTTCTCAAAGCTCAAGAGAGCTCTCTAGGTTTTGAGAGAAGCTTAAAAACAAGTGAGAAAAGTAAGTCTAAAGTAAGCAAAAATCATACTTCATCATCCTCTACTAGATTAACACTTTAGTATAGGGTGTTAGCTTCACTAATCCCACATTAGTGAAGAGAGTAGTTTGGGTTTGTGATTCCTCGATGTAGATTATCTTCGGCTTGGAAGACTTCAAGCAAGCATGCATCTTTTTTCTTGTGGAGCCGTTCAAGAGTCCGCAAGATCGCAACTTGGAACGAAGGGACTATTACAAGGAGCTAAAGAAGTGAAGGACCGGACCACAAAGGTTGTAATCCCTAATCACTTAGTTGTAAAGTAGTTTACAATTTGTCTCGTATGATTCTCCAGTTAAAGATTCTAGTTTAGGGTTCTTTAAAACGGCAAAATTTTGAAAATGGCATGGACGATACCTCCCGAAAGCTTGCTGTCGTTCATAGGAACCCAACAGTGGTATCAGAGCTTAACTAGAGAATTATACGGATTTTGTTAGATCACAAAACTGAAACAACTCCGAAACACCCGAATCCAAGACCTAGTTTCTGTCGATTTTTAAAAATGTTCTAAATTTTTTTAAACAACTGCAAAATGTTGTATGAGATGCAACATGAACACAGTACAAATTTTAGCCCCAACCCTCGGAAATTGGACGGCGGCATGCCTATGAAATCCGGCGACCTCGGCCAATGTTGGGATTTTTTGGTTAAAATTTTTACAGTGTTCTGCTCTCTGGGTTTTGGAATCTCAGGTGTTGTTTGTTTTTGCTAAATTTGCATGTGATGTTATTTTTCTGTAAAGACAACTTGGAGTGTTTCGTAGTCGTAATTTTAACAGTTTTTCGGGTTATTTTAGACGGTGTTAAAAAGTTCGATCGGATATCAAATACCCACTTTAATCCTTACTGGAAAATTTTCCAAGTGTTGGATTTTTCTTTAGTTTAAAACTTTCAAAAAATCATGCAAGCGATACTATGGACCCTCTAGAAGAACGAAACCTTAACTCGATTATGTGATCGTCAGAACCGTCACTAAACCCTAGGGTTTGTGGTAGTTCAGCGGTGCCACATGTGAGGCATTGGTTGATCTTTCTACGGCTGGTTCATTGGAGCTGTGGCATGTACTGAGTATTTTTTAAACTACGCTCAAGTGTTGAGCTTTTTGGGAAATTTTGGGTGTTTGTTGATTCGATCGGAATGTTTAACGTCGTCTAGCTTTTTCTAGAATGTGATACAATATGTGGAATTCATATAGTTAGACATGAAATCCAAAATATGTGATATTTTGGGTTTATGATGTCTAAGGTTATTGTGGATTCCAAATGTTGTAGTTTGACATTTTCTTTTCTGCGACCGTAAGTGTAATATGTGGTATATCGCCAGTTTCGTTTCTATATGTCAACGGCAATTAGGATACGCATATTACTTACGTTGATGACATGTGATGTTTTGTGTTGCTGTGATATGTTATATTGGATCGTCGTGTTTCGAATAGCCGGGGGTTTTATGTGAGATGAGAGTTTTTATTTTCATTCATGTAAAATTATTGTATGTAATATTCTTTTATTGGGGCACTTCCGGGTTGAGAATGATGTCACCATTGTTGTATATTATTTACTTTTCCGCATTAGGATAGACCCAAGGAGGGGAGCACAAATAACCAGGTTCTAGAGTCCAGTGGGAGACCATATCGAGAAGTCGAGTTCGGGTCTCCTAACTCTAGAATTGGTAGGGTTGCTTGCCGCTCTCGTAGGGGTTTAGGGATGTGGGTTTGGCTATTCATCGCGACCGTGGAATCCGTGTTTTATATGGGCTTAAATTAAAACACGGAATTCCTAGTATATCCAATATTTCATATGTTATCTTCTGCTGCTGAATTTCTGTGATATGATCATTGTGGATTCTGAGACGAATGGCTATGTATTATATATGAGATATATAATAGACGTTGCTTATTTTTTGCACCCGCGCTGGTCCCGTCCCGGTATGCTATTAGTTAAGTAACCTAACGGTGCATAACGGGATATTGTAGCGAATGCGTATGGCATAAGCGTACGTTATATTTCCGTTTCATTTTCTGTGATGCTTAGGAAGCTTTAAATGATGGGATTTCATTAATGAGATTAATGAAAGAAAAAGAAACCTAAAAGATGTTGTAGAATCACATTTTCAAAAAGGGCAGCTCTAGTTTTTGCTTTGCATAGCGGTATTCCTTGTAGAATATCAAGCACCTCATTCGATGAGGAAAGAGCCGAGATCCCTTCACCTGGAGTGACCTCTTTAGCAAAATCTAGCAGATGCTACAACCCACTCGGTTTTGTTTTTGATTGCTTCTTTTAGTTCTTGCTTTGCATAGCGGTATTTATGAAATATCCCGCACCTTATTCGATAAGGAAAGAGCCGAGATCCCTTCATCAGGAGTGATCTCTTTAGCAAAACTAGTAAAAAGCCTAAAAAACACTTCTTTTCAAAAATCATTTGTTTCTACAACTATATCAAGTTCATTACGCTCATGGTTTTCTTAAAAAACTGCGTAGCCCTCCGACACTTCAGATAAGTAATATTTAGTATTCGTGCTACGTTTGTTGGCTTTTCGTCAAGGCGTAGTGTGCGGTAGCTAATTAGTGCTTATCTGCTAAAGCATGAGATGCGATTGGATTAGGGTAGTCGTACGGCTTTGTTGGCTTTCGTCAAGGGTCGTACGGGTGGGTTTAATTCAATCATGAAATGTACGGGTTGAACTTGATTAGCGGACTATGATTTGTTAGCTTTCGTCAAGGTCATAGGACGTTAGGGGCAAAAACATTATCGGGAATTTCAAGTGTTGAAATTTGCAATGAGATTGCATACTTTCTATGAGATAATTGGATCCTGATACCCACTATGAGCAAAATTTGCTCCCGGGAGAGTTTTGCACTTTACAATCAACCAACTCATTAGGTGTCTAGAAAGGTGTCAACAGGGCTACGCCTCTGGAAAAATGAGGTTTATTTTAATTAGGTCCGTGCAAAAGCACGGGAAACTTCCCTCAGAAGTACCGGCACTGGCCTAGCTGAACGGTTAGCGAAGTTGTAGTATGCAATTAATTTTGGCTGAATTTTCTTTTTAAAGGCTTGAAGGAAAATTTGAGAATAACAGTGGGAGACATCGATTAGATAAGATAAATAACCAATCTAATCTTTGTAAGAGCATACGCTAAGTGTTTTCTTCTCTCTCTCCAAGTAGCGACCATGTCAGGCCTTAATCAAGATAATAATATGGATGTATTGACCGAACCCGCTTGTTATGCTGAGCAGGAGAACGTTGGTTCCGTTTTTTCTTATAATTGTTATAAGATTGAACAGGGAATAGGGACATATCCGGATTTCCACGCCACCCAAACGAAGAATGAGCATGTTGATGCATCTTCTTCGGGTGTGTTAGTTATCGAGAACTGTTTCTCGGTTCACTCTACGTCCTGGGTATTAGATACCGGATCGGGATCCCACATATGTAATATGTTACACGGGCTAAGTAAAGGTAGAGAACTGGGAATAGGTGATCATTCCGTAAGAGTAGGGAATTGTGAAAATGTTGCAACCAAAGTAGTTGGCGAATATCACCTTGTATTACGAAATGGTAATACATTGATTCTGAACGAATACTATTACATACTGACACTGATATACAACATTACATCGGTTTCTGTATTAAGTTAAAGAAGGATATAATTCTGTATTGAAGGATAATGTTGTGAACATTTTTCTGAATCAAGAGTTGATTTGATCAGGCACGTTATATAATAGCATATACGTTCTAAATCAAACCACAGTTCAAAGTATCTAGAACACACACAAGAAGAGTAGTTCAGAAATGAACGAATCCTTCTTGTGGTATTGTAGACTAGGTCATATCAACGCGACACGACCAGCTAAGTTACATAAGGATGAATATGAGAATCTGTTCGAATTTTCATCTTATGCTACTTACCAGTCTTGTCTCAAAGGTAAAATGACCAATACTCTGTTTACTGAAAACAGAGATAGAGTTGCTGAACTCTTGGGACAGATACATGATGATGTATACGGTCCTATGTCTACACATGCCAAGGTTAGTTCTTTGTACTTCATTATATTCATCGACGATCTCTCAAGATTCGGACATGTGTTCCTGTTGAAACACAAGTCTGAAACTATTGAGAAATTCAAAGAATACAAATCCGGAGTCGAGAACCAAACGGGTAAAAGTATTAAAATCCTACGATCTGATCGAGGAGGTGAATACTTGAGCACGGAGTTCCTGGACTTTCTAAAAGAGAATGGGATTCTCTCTCAGCTTACTCCTCCGTATACACCACAGCACAATGGTGTATCGGAGCGGAGAAACCGCACCCTATTGGATATGGTGCGCTCTATGATGAGTGTAGCTGAGTTTCCTATTTCCTTTTGAGGGTATGCGCTTGAGATATCCATACACATATTGAATATGGTCCCAACCAAATCTGTGCATACCACTCCATATGAGATATGGAAGGGGAAGAGACTGTGTCTTAATTATGTTAAGATATGGAGTTGTCCGGCCTATGTCAAAAGGCATAATCCGGACAAACTCGAGACAAGGTCTACTCTATGCAAGTTTGTAGGATATCCCAAAAACTCACAAGGGTATATCTTCTACCACATCGAGGAACAAAAGGTGTTTGTTTCTCGACATGCCACCTTTTTAGAAAAAGGAATTTCTTGCAAAGGAAATTAGTAGCGAGAAGGTAGAACTGGAAGAAGTTCCAGCAATACAAACTACGACAGAAGATTTGATAGAACCGGAGGATTCAATAGCTCCCGACGGACCTCAGCCACTCCGCCGATCTGGTAGATTTTCTCATCCACCTGAGAGATACTTCGGTTTTCTCTATGACAGTGGGAGCGAGGATTGCATCATGAGATGATGACCCAACTAGTTTCGAATAGGCCATCAAGAGTGGGGACTCTGTAAGAATGGATGGATGCTAAGTGATCTTAGATGGAATCTATGTATACCAACAAAGTATGGACTTTGGTTGCTCTATCTAAAAGGTTAAATCCCCATCAGGAGCAAGTATATCTTGAGAAGATTACTTAGCGTAGATGGAAAAGTTGAGACTTTCAAAACTAGACTTATTGTAAAAAGTTTTTAGTCATCGACCAGGTGTGGATTATGATGAAACCCTTTCTCCAAAGGCTATACTTAAGTCCATCCGGATCCTATTGCTACATACCATGACTATGATATCTGGCGGTTGGGTGTCATGACTGCTTTTCTAAATAGTGATTTAGAAGAGAGCGTTTATAAGTATACAGCCAGAGGGCTTTGTAGACAGTGGGAGCAGCGGAAACATGTGCAAGTTGCTTTACGGCTTAAAGCAGGCATCGCGGAATTGGAACATCTGTTTCGATGCGGCAGTCAAAGAGTTTGACTTTATCAAAATGGTAGATGAACCTTGTATATACAAGAAGGTTGTAGAGAGTGAGGTTGTCTTCCTCGTATTGTATGTGGATGACATACTCTTGATAGGAAATGGTTTCCTATGCTACACTCGGTCAATCTCCTCTTATCACGAGAATTCTCAATATAAGATCTGGATGATAGTGACTACATCTTGTGGATTGTGATCTATGGTGATAGATCTAAGTGGATGTTGGGAGTGTCCCAAATCTAGGTACATTAACACTATACTAAAGGGGTTTAGTATGGAGGATTCTAAGAGTGGTGGTTCATCCATTTACTCAGGAATCACTCTCTCCAAAAAGATGTTTTTCAAGACTGATTTGGAGAGAGCTCGCGTGCAAGGGATAACCTATGCTTCGGCAGTACGCTCTATCAGAGTATGTGATGCTATGTACCAGACCAGATGTAGATGACTAACTAGGTGTAGTGATCAGGAATCAATCGGATCTTGGGAGAATCACTGGAAAGCTGTGGAGAACATTCTTAAGTACTTGAGAAGCACTAAAAGAAAGTTCTTGGTTCCAGCTTCCAGAGTGATAAGTTCGACTGAAAGTCAGTCACAGGCATTGTCTTTACCCTCAGTGGAGGGACAGCATGATTGGAAGAGTTCCAAGCTAGATATCGTGGCATACTTGACGATAAAGGCTGAATACATTGCTACCAACGATGCTACCAAAGAGGTTGTCTGGACATTTCTTGTTCATGAGATGAACAAGGTTCCTACCATTGAGCATCCAATAACTGTTATTATAACTACAATAGAGTTGTGGCTTTAGCCTAGAAACACCTGTCCCATTATCGATCCAGACATATTCTGAGGACAGTATCATTTGATCAGGAAGATGGTTGATCTCCAAGGGATTGAGGTAAGAAGAGTAGATTTTGAGGTTAACACGGCGGATCCACTCACCAAGGCCTGCTTTCCCAAATAATATTTGAGAGATTTTGGGATGGTTGAGTATGGGATACTACAACCACTGCCATAACTGCTGAGTATGAAATACTGCAACAAATGGCCTTAGTGCAAGTGGGAGATTGTTAGTTATATGTATGCCCTAGAGGCCATTACTGTACATGAGATGTATATTGTACTGGATGCTTGGATATATATAGGGAGGACTTTCTTGCTCGACATGATAGTATGCTATCTGGTTGCTCTTTATCTTAACATGTTGACTTGTATAAGTGATCCTGTCTTGCTCTCACATGTTGATAAAGCCCTTAGGTTGTGTACTTGACTATCAGGACTATGATGGAGATCATACTAGTGGGGCCAAGGGTAGTCCACAAGTAGACCCTAAAACAGTTCCTAGTCGAGGGTGTATCGAGACAGGGCATCGATATTCCAGAGTAGACTAGCGTATACGCATCTTGACCCATATGATGGGCGATGGATAATCCAACATCCATTGGTGTTTGACATCAAAGATGGTATACGGGTGCTCAGTGGAGACTGGGTATACTGAACGGACTCGCCGAGAACTCCTAGTTAGTATTATACCTATCGTCAGATAGCAGTTCTCTGGTACACTGGTACATGTTAGTCTGTAGACCCGAGTTCGTCATAGAGTCTCGTGTGATTCCCACCGTGCTTTGATTTCCACCTTACCACGTTCAATAGAACGTGAAAAACGGTGGCTTTTGGGTACAGTCCCGAATCACATGGAGGCAATGAGCGATAGGAGTGGATTCGTTTCTCCCGGTATTGGGGGTTGATGTTGCGTTGTGCTCGATTGGCCATAACGACAAGTCCCTGGCCAGGGCTGCTATGGAGATTTACTGATAAGTGTTATCAATAGTTTCTCGACCCGTTATGAGCCTCACATCGGCACGACTTATCGGTTATTGGGGTTTGACGTTTACCACCCCTAGACTAGATATGCGACATATCAGACGAAAAGACCGGACTGTACGGTAGTGTTACTGACAGGCTTTTGCAGGACTTAGAGCGGGCTAGCTTGCTGATCTTCTGATCGTTCAATATCCGGGTAGCCGTTACGTCCAGCTAGTATCGCTGACGGCTTGTGCGTGCTTGATGTGATCATCACCTACTGCCGGCATATTGACGAGTCTTTAGAGTCCTACACAGAGGTTTCACTGGCTTAGGCAAAACGAAGTAGGAGCACATATGTGATATGTGCGGGGCCGAGATTAATACGAGTATGTGATACCGTATTCTATTCTCGCGATTTGTGGTGTCGATCGGTTATATGTGATATAGCCGGGTTATCGAATCAAATGTTGATTCGATAATTCGATACTGTATCGGTCGGTTATATGTGATATAGCCGGGTTATCGAATCAAGTGTTGATTCGATAAGTTGATACAAATAATATTAGTCGGTCATATGAGATATAACCGGATTATTAAATCAAGAGTTGATTTAATGATTTAATGTAAAATTATATATTTAATATATTAATTTATATTAACTAATATTATCTCACTTAAGCATTTCTTTTTCTCATATGTGCACACTTAATATATATGTGACTGTGTGTGTGTGTGTGTGTGTGTGTGTGTGTGATATTAATTGTGTTTTATTAATGTGTCATGGTTGATGATACATGCAACATGGGTGTATGAGACTTACACCATGATAAATATAATGTAGGGTTTATTTATTTATTGTAATTCAATTATTAGCTGGAAATTTGTCACATGGCTTGAAGCTTTGAGAAGCTTGTAGACCTATTGACTTAGTTTACTAGTTTTGTCTTACACTAGATATTTGTTAACCCAACAATTATCTAAACTCATGGTTAAGTCTCTACATGAGTGATATTAGATATTTTCTCACCCGTGGTTGCCATTCTCTTTCACATCTATTATTTGCTTTTTCTTCCTCAAAGCTCAAGAGAGCTCTCTAGGTTTTGAGAGAAGCTTAAAAACAAGTGAGAAAAGTAAGTCTAAAGTGAGCAAAAATCCTACCTCATCATCTTCTACTAGATTAGCACTTTAGTATAGAGTGTTAGCTTCACTAATCCCACATTAGTGAAGAGGGTAGCTTGGGTTTGTGACTCCTCGACGTAGATCATCTTCGGCTTGGAAGACTTCAAGCAAGTATGCATCTTTTTTCTTGTGGAGCCGTTCGAGAGTCCGCAAGATCACAACTTGGAACGAAGGGACTACTACAAGGAGCTAAAGAAGTGAAAGACCGGACTACAAAGATTGTAATCTCTAATCACTTAGTTGTAAAGTAGTTTACAATTTGTCTTGTATGATTCTCTAGTTAAAGATTCTAGTTTAGGGTTATTTAAAATGGCAAAATTTTGAAAATGGCATGGACGATACCTCCCGAAAGCTTGCTGTCGTTCATAGGAACCCAACAGAAATATAGTAATTTGGAGCTATCCGGTGGTAGGGGGCTATTCCCAAAACTAGATGACCGATAAGAACTAATTGGCTCGGGGGTATGAAGTTGGAAGCTTATTCTATGGAGTGTGATCTGCACCTTCAAGCGATACCATTTTTTTGAATTTTACTTTTGGGAACGAAAACCAGTTAATTGATATGGAGAATCAACAACTTAGCATTTCAACCAATGATTCAACGAAACAAACAATTTGTCAAACGATCGTCATCATTCTTTTTTTTTTCTATTTATTATTTTTTAAATTTTATTTATCATTATTTTCATCTTTTATATATATTTTATAAAAAGGGAAAACCCCTTTCTCCTAAGAAATTAGAGAAAGAGAAATTGGAGAGAGAGAGAGAGAGAAGGGTGAGAGATTGGAGGGAGATAGAGAAAGAGAGAGGCCGGGAAGAGAGAGAGAGGGAGAGAGAGAGAGATATCGGGGAGAGATAGAGGATGGCAGTGCGGCGGCAGAGGCGCGGCGGTGATAAGGAATTTCTGCCGCTTGAGCCATCAACTCTTGCAGCTTCTGGGGATCTTTAGTTATAGACTGTGTGACTGGTCTATGAGAGACAGAAGTTTTTCTTTTGTCCTTGGAGTTCACCATATGAACGATATAAGCTACCATGCCCTCAGATTTGGGGCGTTTGGAGTGTTGACCTTCAGAGTTTGTCTTAGGCCTTTGAATTGTCTTCGACTTTTCGCTTATGTGAGAGGCCGGTTTCGGAGAAACCATCATACCAAGAGCCTCCTTAGGTTTGTGGGAAAAGTGTTTATCATGACTTTTCAACTTCTTAGGCCAGAGAGAGTAATCCTTATTGATTACTGACCCATGTACTTCTTTCCAGGCCTTATGGATGGTCGAGAAAAGTTGTTTCACCGATCGAACCATTTTTATATCATCATACATCTCGGTAGGAGGTGGAGTTTTCTTTAGTATGGTAGTCGGAAAGTTGCGCTTCACCATCTTCAGCGCCTCGAAGCTGTTCCCAGTTGGAACAACAACCTATATTATTGGAGCTGGCGGGGTTAGTCCAGTTGGTGAACTGCCCCCAGCCTGTCTTATTCGGCGCCAGTATCGGCTGTAGGTTTCTTTGGCACAACCACAAGGTTTCACAAGGCATCAAACATGCTATATTTAAAAAATTTAGTGTACTAAACAATCCTAACCAAGGATCTAACTAGAGTTTTAGGAGCTAAAATATAAAGTAAACATCTTTACTTCTAAGTGATAACGGAATACAACCTTTGTAGACCAGTCCTTCACTTCATTTGCTCCTTGTAGTTGTCCCTTCGCTGCGATCATGGAACTCCTGGACTCTTGCATGGCTTCTCAAGGTGAAAGGAACGATCTTGCTTGAAGTCTTCGAGGCCGAAGATGATCTACGTCGAGGAGACACTAACTCAAGCTACTAATTCACTAATGAAAGATTAGTGAAGCTAACACCCTATGCTAAAGTGCTAATCTAGTAGAGGATGATGAAGTAGGAAGTGGGCTCACTTTGGTTTTATTTTTCTCACAATATTTCTCACTTTGGAAAAAACTAGCAAGCCCTTTTTCTCTCTCAAGGATGAAGAAGATGAAGCAAAGAGATGAGAATGAACTAATGAGGTGAGAGAGTCAACCATGGGTGAGTTTGTATCATATAACTAACTCATGTAGAGACTTAACCATGGCTAAATTATAATGGTTAGGTTAATAAATATCTTAAGTAAAACAAAATGAGTGGACTAAGTCAATGCATCCACAAGCTTCTACAAGCTTCATGCATGTGAGCAATTATCCACTAATTTGGATTTACTTTAAATATTTAAACCCCACATTATAATTAGTATGGTGTAAGTCTCATACACCCATGTAGTGTGTATCAACAACCATGACACAAAAGAAAACACAATTAATATATATCACATATATATTAAGTGTGCACATGTGATTGATGTGAAAAAGTGTGTAGTAGTTAACCGCAATCAATAACGGTGTCGCGTGTAGCTAGACCGAGATGAGTACGGGTCGTCCTCAGGGAAACGTTGAATCTTTTACTATTACTTTAGATGTGTTGAAAAAGAGAGGAAGGATAAAGAATTTTGTGGAAAGGTTTCTAGATCTACGTTTAAGCAAGAATGCAAAATATATAGATCTAGATTATTTTAGGGATGTAGTTAATATAATAATAGGGCTTGTAGGGTTCGTTAGAATTTAGTAGTTATGGACGATTAATTAAATGTTACCCTTTTTATCCTTTAATAGATTTAAAACTAGAACGACGGTGATGCGTGTAGATTAGGGTTTCTGGAGGGAAAAGGAATCCCACTCTTAACCCTTATCTCGACACGGAACTCCGTTCATATCTAGTCTTTACCAAAACAATCATTAATCTAATCTCTAATCGCGGTCAGAACTAACAAAGAATTGTTAGCGTGCCCAATTAGGATGTTAATGATTCTTTTGATAAAGTTCATAAACTTTATAGGACTTAAAAAGGTTTTAGTTATTTTCATCATCCATTAGCCTACCCTAATCCTACGAACCCTAACAAGCGGAGAATTACTCGCGCATGTTGGGAGAAAAAGAGATGGAAAGAAATTGCATAATTAAACTACGAAAAAATAGAATAAGAAGAAGAAAGCTATCTTTATTAATCAACAATATTCATAACATTTGAATCTCTAGAAAATGATTACAATTTCTAGTTGCTTCTCGATCTCTTCTAAGGAGGTAGATGAACAGTTGATGATCAGCCTGGATGCGTGAGCCGTCTGGGACTTCGTGATCTCGTCGGCTTGATAATTTTTCCAAGAGGCTCTCGGTCTCTATTTATAGTCCAAAGCCAGAAACCTTTGCTTCCAAATTAGGTAAAATTCAGCAGAGATTCACCACAAAATTTTTCAGCTTCAATCTTCTCAATATTGCCACGGATCCGCGGCCCAAGGGGGGTATGGCCGCAGATCCGCGGCCATTTAATCTCGTCCCTTCATCAAACTTCAGGGGCCCTGTCCTTGTGACATTTGGCAATCCTTGGAACCTTTGTATCATGGAAATCTTCTCGTGGTTGCTGCCAGACTTGGTCTCCAAGTTTTGCTTTCTTAATTATGCAAGTTTTCTTTAACAACTTGATTTCCTTAATTTTAGTCTTGAAAAATTCTGCACAACTTGGAAAAATTCTGCACAACAACTCAAATAATATTTAGTAGACTTTGTTCTACTAGGATTTGGTCAATGATATTATTTGCATACATTTTCCTACCAAATGCTATTTATAATATATCAACACATGGAAAATATTATTTTTACAGATAAACCCTCATATGTATGATATATTATAATAAAGACCTTTTTTTAATATGAAAATGGTAGGAAAAATGTAATAACAAATGTGCAGTTTTATCAACTGAACAAATACCTCCAAACTTATCTTTGATCGTCCCAAGCAAACTAGTTTATTGAAGAGAAGGAGAAAAAGAAAGGAGAAAACTAAGCACACTTTCGTAGGCAAACACGATTGCACTGAGCACGTGCAACAAGCCATTAAACCTCTAGGTGTCGCTAGTAAGAGGAGTGTTGTCTCCTGAGGGTTTTCAGCGGATTACACCCACAAAATCTTATAACAAAAGAGAGATGGTGAAATTTACATATAAAGATAAGAACCATAAAAGAAAAACTTTGAAAATAAGAGTTTCCAACTATACTAGCTTTTCAGTTGTCATGAGCCTTATCTTAATAGTCATGAAAAAATGTTAGAAATCACATCATCTCTCAATAAAACATCGTCTTTATTCTTCATTCCTACCTTTCATCCAAACATCGATCATATACCCCTACGTGTGTGAAATGGACATCCCTACACTCGGAGAATTCAATTCAAGCTATCATACTCTTGTCCATCTACCTCAGTACTTTTCAACTTGATGAATATTTAGATTTGCTCACACATTTTCATGCGACCGTTAATACTTCTTGAGGTACTAACCGACCGATTACTCATGTGCTTGCTGATTAGGTGATAGTATTTTCCTCGTCTTGCACGACCTAAGGCTTAGTAGTGACTCCCAGACCAGTTGGCCTTAGGGCACTAGGTGAAGAGGCACCCTCGCTATATTTTTTTATTGCTGCCTTGGCGATAACAAAACCAGTGTTCATTTTTCTTTTCACCATCTTTATATTTTCTTCATTTTTTTCATTTCCTTCATACTTTGGCTTTTAGACAAGAGCATTTCAAGGTATCCTCTACTATCCTGAGTTTCAAGACGTGTGTAAGTGTATATAGTAGGGTATCAACATTCAAATGTTTGGCTTCCAGAATAGAAACTATTTTTCAGACTTATTTTTATCCTCAGATTAGTGACTTCCTTCATCTTACTAACCCTTAGGACAACGGCTCATAACTACTTATTACTAGTTCATTTAAGAAAACTTCTAATTTTTTTGGTTTTCTTAAACTATTCCTATCTTTTGGATGTAATTTTTCACTTTCTACTCTTTTGTTATAAATTTTTTTTTTAAATTTTTTTGAAAGTGTTGTGCTTATGCAAAATATGATGCAAATTGATGTGTAAATAAGCACAAACCTTCCCCAAACCTGTTTACAGCAGTGTCCTCACTGATGTCATCCGTTAAGCTAAAAAACCTGTAGACTTGGGAGGAAATTATTAATGAGGGCAAGAATATATGAAAGTGAAAATCCTCCCCCAAACTTATTTTTGGCTCACAATTTTGTAAAAATCATTTTCTTTCAAGAGCCAAAATATATCCCCCCAAACTTGAGTTAAACAATTTTAATCTTTTAAAATCACACGAGGGGGTCAAAGTTATTGGTCAATGCCAAGCTTTGCAAAGACCGAAGGTCAAAACCAACCATTCAAAATTTTTATCGATGAAGCACCAAGGTTGGTGGAAGAACATGTCACCTTTCGACGTGAAGAAGTGGGGAGGTGATAAGAGGTGTAATGGAAAAGGATTGCGTCTCAATTTGGAGAGACGACACAGTGATAGTAATGATGGATTACTCGCATGATCATGATTGTCCAAAAGAAGGGGTGGGGGTTTAATCTCTTTGTCTTGGAGTTGATTCATCTCAACACCCGTGCCTTGTAAAAATGCGAGTTCATCAGCGAAAATTTCCTCAAAGCTTTCATCGATACCCCTAAGAATAATGTCATCAGAAAAAATGGGATGATCGTCAGACTCTATAAAAAGTTCCTCATCAGCATTAGATGTTGACCCGGACAACTCGGTGGAAGAGTCCGTGTCAAGCAACAACATATGAAAAGAGTCAGAATTATGAGGTTGATCAAATTCGCTGTCGACATCCATTAATTCGACAGAACACACATGAGCATAGGGTTCGGAGGGTTCACTTCCCAACTTGTAAATGTTAAGCTCAGTTGACTTCTTTCCAAATGATAGGGTCATAGAGCCGTTTCTACAGTTGATTATTGCGTTGGAAGTGGCCAAAAAGGGTCGACCGAGTATCACCGGGATTTAATTTCGTGGGTTTGCTACAGATTGTGTATCTATAACGATAAAGTCCACAGGGAATATGAATTCCCCGACTTTGATTAACACATCCTCTAGCTCACCCCTAGGTTGGGTGATAGATCGATCGGCCATCTGAAGAGTGCAATGCGTAGGTTTTAACTCTCCAATCCCTAATTGCTCATAAACAGAATACGGAAGCAAGTTAACACTAGCACCTAGATCGAGTAGAGCACGATTGATATTTTTACCCCCAATGGAAATAGAAATTGTAGGACTTCCGGGGTCCTTTCGTTTCTTGGGTAGTTGTTGTGTAAAAGCAGTGCTCACATTACTCGCAAGGAAAACTTTTTTAGGTACTTGAACTTTTCTCTTCCTAGTGCACAAGTCCTTTAGGATTTTCGCATATGACGGAACTTGTTGAATAGCATCTAGGAGAGGAATGTTTATGTTAAGTTGCTTAAAAATTTCCACAATCTTCTCCATTTGTGGATTTGGTCTGTTGCCCCTTAACCTGTTTGGATAAGATGCTTTATCAATAAGAGTTTGGTTCAACATTAGAGAGGATTGTGGGGATGGAGTGGATCCCAGAATTGGAGTGGGGATCGTTTTAGGTAGATTTGAGGAAATGGGCGAAGGGTTCGAGCCTTGGGGAAAACGAAGAATAGGCTCGGGTGAAGGTGGGAGACTAGACGAATTAGGGGAAGAAGAAGAAGCTGGGGTATCATTGGTGTCACTATCATTACATTGCTCACCCACTATGTTATTCAGCACTTTTCCCGATCTCAACGTGGTAACAACACTCACATTATAATTTTGTGAGTGGCCAGGATTAGGTATGGGTTGAGATGGGAGTTTCCCTTTCTCTCTCGCACTCATTGCGGCGTTTAACTGTGCGAGTTGGTTTTCTATTGATTTAATACTCTCGCCGTGGGAGGTGGAGTCTTTCTGTATGGTATCAATAGAAGACTTCATCTCAGCCGACAATTGCATGGAATGTTTCATGAACATATCCAAAGTTTGTGCGAGTGAAGAGTTGTCAGTACCGGCCGCTTGTGGTGTAGAAGTGTTGGCCGGATTTTGGAAATTTTGTGACTGAAAGGGGAGCTGATTTTGTGGTTGTGGTTGCTGTGGAGGAGGTCTTTGATAATTGCTTTGTTGATTTTGGTTCCAAGCAAAGTTAGGATGATTCTTCCATCCTTGATTGTACGTGGAAGAATAAGGATCGTTTCTAGGTTGCTGCTGAAAAGCAGCATTAGTTTGAACCGATGCATTCATAGGACATTCTTCCGTTAAGTGTGAAGGATCTGAACAGTAACCACAGACGATCTTGGGAAGCGTGACCTGATTTAGGGAGACTGATGAAAGTTTGTTCTCAATAGCATCGAGTTTCTTCTGCATCGCTGCCATTTCGGCTTTTACTGCGATGGAAACATCGAGCTGGTGAATACCTCCCCTAGATGAAGGTGGTCTTACGCTTTCCCACTGCAAAGTGTGTTCAGCAAGGTCTTCCAGACATTTCCAAGCTTCACCGTCGTCTTTAGACATGAAATTGCATTGACACATTGTTTCAAGCATCTGCTTTGTAGCTGGATTAATGCCCTCATATATTATTCGACATAAATCCATCTTTGTATTCCATGATGAGGACATTGGACAAGCAGATCCTTGAAACGTTCAAAGCACTTCCAAAATGGTTCATTGGGAAGCTGGGTGAACTGGTTGATCTCGCTCCTAACACGGGCGGTCTTATAGTTTGGGTAAAACTTCTTAAGAAATGCTATTGCGAATTTATCCCAATTAGTGATAGAGTATGCGACAGTATTATAAAGCCATTTTTCTGCCAAGTCGCACAGTGTGAATAGGAGAAGACGCAAGCGCATAGCATCGACGGTCAATTGTGAAGTACCCATCATTGCGCATACGTTTTCGAATTTGGTGATGAAAACGTACGCGTCTTCCGACTCAAGCCCGTGAAATTTGGGTAGCAGATTGATGCAGTGGGGTTTAATTTCGAAATTATCCCCATTAGCTGGTGGAAGAGATAGACAAGTGGGAAGAGGACCACGGATAGGATAACATCTCTCTTGGAGAGAGATGCGAGGTGGATTCTGCACACCTACGGGCGGTGGCAGCGTGGTGTTATAATCTGATGGAGTGCCGTCCATCTCGGTCGTGGTGTGTGGTGGGGGAAAAGAAGATGAAGAAGTACCGACTTCGGCGTCGATAGCAGGAACGCGGACAAGACGGGTACTAGGATCCCGTGTCCAGCCGAGCATGCACTAAGCGGGTTTAGTGCAAGTGGCAGCGTGTGTGTGATTTAAAATTGGTTTGTTTTGAAAAAAGTGGGACTCAAGACAAATCACTCTAAAATGCACAAGCAACCCTAGAACTAAGGTCAGCTAGGTCCAGTCTCTAGACCGCTCCTAGACTTCCAAAGGACAAGCCGCAGGATAAATCCTCTACCGCCTCCGTACTACCCTTATAGCCAAGTAAGTGCCAGGTAAGTGGGAAGGAACCACAGTAGTGGGCCTAATTAAAAACCACTAGCCTTTGACACACTTGCCTAGGCACCACAAAAGTAATGCGGATAAGCGATAGATTACCCACGACCTTCCTCTGTCCTTATTGAGCGCGACAGTCCTTAGAGTCTGGTCTAGATATTTTTTAAATTAATGTAGGGTTGATGCAGATGTTCGGTTTGTGATTTGTGGGGCTTAGGAAGGGTGATGAAATCCCCACCTAATCTTGATTTGGTCTTTTCCCCTTAAAGTCCGTATTAAAATATGCAAAACAAAACCAATCACAAAACTTTTGCAAAAAGATTTTTGAGCGGCCCTATTTTGCAAAGAATCCTGCAGAAAATAGATTTATTGGATTTTAGAGGAGAGAGAAAGAGTTGGGAAAGATACCAGAGAAGTTTGGAACCCTAAATCTCCTGTTTCCTCAAGTCTGTGATTCCAGATCTCCTTACAAAAATTCACGCACAAATCGTTAAATATGCAATTTGCAGTTTTGTGTTAATAATGATATGAATCGTCTAAGAATTCAACACAAATAGTAAGAATAAAAAAATTACGCACGTATCCCCAGCAACGGCGCCATTTTATTGATGTGAAAAAGTGTGTAGTAGTTAACCGCAATCAATAACGGTGTCGCGTGTAGCTAGACCGAGATGAGTACGGGTCGTCCTCAGGGAAACGTTGAATCTTTTACTCTTACTTTAGATGTGTTGAAAAAGAGAGGAGGGATAAAGAATTTTGTGGAAAGGTTTCTAGATCCACGTTTAAGCAAGAATGCAAAATATATAGATCTAGATTATTTTAGGGATGTAGTTAATATAATAATAGGGCTTGTAGGATTCGTTAGAATTTAGTAGTTATGGACGATTAATTAAAAGTTACCCTTTTTATCCTTTAATAGATTTAAAACTAGAACGACGGTGATGCGTGTAGATTAGGGTTTCTGGAGGGAAAAGGAATCCCACTCTTAACCCTTATCTCGACACGGAACTCCGCTCATATCTAGCCTTTACCAAAACAATCATTAATCTAATCTCTAATCGCGGTCGGAACTAACAAAGAATTGTTAGCGTGCCCGATTAGGATGTTAATGATTCTTTTGATAAAGTTCATAAACTTTATAGGACTTAAAAAGGTTTTAGTTATTTTCATCATCCATTAGCCTACCCTAATCCTATGAACCTTAACAAGCGGAGAATTACTCACGCATGTTGGGAGAAAAAGAGATGGAAAGAAATTGCATAATTAAACTACGAAGAAATAGAATAAGAAGAAGAAAGCTACCTTTATTAATCAACAATATTCATTACACTTGAATCCTTAGAAAATGATTACAATTTCTAGTTGCTTCTCGATCTCTTCTAAGGAGGTAGATGAACAGTTGATGATCAGCCTGGATGCGTGAGCCGTCTGGGACTTCGTGATCTCGTCGGCTTGATAATTTTTCCAAGAGGCTCTCGGTCCCTATTTATAGTCCAAAGCCAGAAACCTTTGCTTCCAAATTAGGTAAAATTCAGCAGAGATTCACCACAAATTTTTTCAGCTTCAATCTTCTCAATATTGCCGCGGATCCGCGGCCCAAGGGGGGGTATGGCCGCGGATCCACGGCCATTTAATCTCATCCCTTCATCAAACTTCACGGGCTCTGTCCTTGTGACATTTGGCGATCCTTGGAACCTTTGTATCATGGAAATCTTCTCGTGGTTGCTGCCAGACTTGGTCTCCAAGTTTTGCTTTCTTAATTATGCAAGTTTTCTTTAACAACTTGATTTCCTTGATTTTAGTCTTGAAAAATTCTGCACAACTGGAAAAATTCTGCACAACAACTCAAATAATATTTAGTAGACTTTGTTCTACTAGGATTTGGTCAATGGTATTATTTGCATACATTTTCCTACCAAATGCTATTTATAATATATCAACATATGGAAAATATTATTTTTACAGATAAACCCTCATATGTATGATATATTATAATAAAGACCTTTTTTTAATATGAAAATGGTAGGAAAAATGTAATAACAAATGTGCAGTTTTATCAACTGAACAACATGTGAGAAAATAAATGCTTAAGTGAGGTAATATTAGTTAATATAAACTAGTATATCAGATATACAATTATACACTAAATTATCAAATCAACACTTGATTTAATAATCCGGCTATATCACATATAACCGACCGATATAATATGTATCATCTTATCGAATCAACACTTGATTCAATAACCCGGCTATATCATATACAACCGACTGATATAAATATCGCGAGAACAGAATCTGGTATCACATACTCGTATTATTCTCGGTCCCGCACATATCACATATGTGCTCCTACTTCGTTTTGCCTGAGCCAGTAAAACCTCTATTTAGGACTCTAAAGACTCTTCAATACACCGGAAGTAGGTGATGATCACATTAAACACCCACAAGCCGTCAGCGGTACTAGCTGGACGTAACGGCTACCAAGGTATTGAGCGATCAGAAGATCAAAAAGCAAGCCCCGCTCTAGATCCTGTAAAGCCTGTCAGTAACACTACCGTACAGTCCGGTCTCTTCGTCTAAGATGTCGCATATCAAGTCTAGGGGTGGTAAACGTCAGACCCCAATAACTCAATAAGTCATGCTGATACGAGGCTCATAACGGGTCGAGAAACTGCTGATAACACTTATCAGTAAATCTCTAAATCATCCCTGACCAGGGACTTCCAGTTATAGCCAATCGAGCACTGCACGACATCTACCCCCAATACCGGGAGAGAAGAAATCCCCTCCTATTGCTCATTACCTCCATGTAACTGATTGAAGAGATTTTAACTAGCTTATGCGCTTTTAAAAGATGAATCAAAGAATTTATAACCGCAATCAAGAACGGCGTCGCTTGGTAGCTAGCCGGTGAGTACGGGTCGGTCCACAGGGATTTTGTGAATTTCCTAATCGCTCTTACGAGTTAATTCCGATGGGTGTCGGATCTTATTGATTAAATCTAAAAACTAAATCTATCTAGATCTAAATCTTGCTAGGGTTAGGTTTGGGGTAGGTTTGGAAATGTAAATAAATCTCACCGCTTTCTATACCCAGATTAAGATCTATGAGGTGTTATGGTAATTATTAATAAAGGGGATTAGAACCATTGGGGAAGGTGTTTCTTCCTCTAGGTTCTTGTCCTTCCTTTATCAATCCTTACCCTAACCTCCATGGAAAACACGCTCAACCGGGCCTTTATACTATGGTATCACCGCTACCTCGTGGGATAGGGTGCCGTAGGGAGCGGTGTGTGCATGTATGCATGGAGTCCTATTAATTATATGTGATGGACAAGAAAGGGATGAGAGATCTTCATCTCTCAAAAGCCTTCTCCAAAGCTAACCCTAACAAGCGAAGAGACTACTCGCTCATTAGGTAATTGAAGAACATTCTATCTATCTAACTAGGGCAAGGAATTAAAGATCTATACTAAGGCAATTAAATAAAACTACTTACTTTACTGATGGCTCTCTCCAAACATTTACACAAGACTTGTCAGATCTGAATAGATGATATGAAAAGAGGTATCGATGCTCTCCAAAAGAAATCTGAATTTTATTAATGAAAGGAGGCATAATCTAATACAAGATTTAGGGTTCCTATTTATAGAGGATAGAAGCCCTAGGGTTACAATCGCCGCACATCTGCTATTACAAAAATACCCTCTAAAAAAAAGACCTACTCAACGCACCGCCAGAGCCACGAACTTTTGCGCCGACATGGGCACAACCCGGCCGCGGTTCCGCGGCTAATAGCACGCCTTGGCCGCGGTTCCGCGGCCAAGTTGGGAGCTCGATGCTTCAGTTTTTCTGGTAACTTCCTGGTGCATGTTTTCTTCAATTTTCTTCAGTTCTTTTCTTAGATTGGCTTCTAGGTTTCTTCCAGATCTTTTCAGTGAATAATTGTAGTGGACTTTTACCGTTGCTTCGTGACAAAGTCTTGAACCTTGCGCTGCCTTGTACTTTATGAACTGATCTTCGTGTAGGCTTGATCATGATTCCACCATTTATTTGTCGTAGTCTCACTTTTGTATCGTCTTTTGTCTTTTTCACTGTTTTTGTCCCGAGAATCTGTAACCTGTAACTAAGTAGCAGACATGGGTCAAAAGCACCTGTTTATTTGTAAAATGAATAAGAATGGGGAATGTAATAATGCAATATTATGATATGAACAAATACCCCCAAACTTATCTTTTGCTCGTCCTCGAGCAAACCTAGTTTTATTCTCAACAAAAACCTAACCTCACTTTCGCAGGGAAATGTGATTGCACTGAGCTCGTGCAACAAGCCGTTAAACCTCTAGGTGTCCCTAGTAGGAGGAGTGTTGTCTCCTGAGGGTTTTCAGCGGATACTACCCACAAAATCCTATCAATTCGGTCCATTGACTTTTATTCTCCAATTACGTTTTCTATCAAGGAATTATATTATCTTCGACTCGTAAATTATCCACCCATATTCTTCACACTTTCTTATCATTTAACTTAAAATTATATATGTTATGCGGACCTACTTAGCTTTCGGCATCTTTTTAAGTTTTCCTTCTAGGGTTCTATCTCAACTTAGGAATTTTTATCATCTCTATTAAAGATATAAGTCCTATTCTTCATTCCTATCTCTTATCTAAACCCCAATCACATATCCCTACATGTGTGTATATATCACCCCTACACTTGGAAATTCAAATCAAGCAATCATACTCTTTTCCGTTGTCCAAAGCACTTCTTAATTGGTGAATTTTTAGATGAATTTCGCTCACACATCCTTCATGGGACCGTTAATTCTTTTTGAGGTACCAACAACCGATTACAAGATGTGTTTGCACATTAAAGCGTAATTCCTAGTCTTGCAACACCTAAGACTTTAGCAGTGACTCCCAAACCAGTTGGTCTAAGGTACTAGGTGATGAAGCACCCTCGCTAAATATTTTTCTATTTTTGCACCCTTAAGTAATCACAAAACTAGTGTTCATTTTTTTATTATCTCTTTATTCACACTTGAATTTTTTTTTCTTCGTACTAAGGACTTTAGACAAGAGCATTTCAAGGTCTCTTCTACTATTCCAAGTTTCAAGGTTCGTGTTTGTGCAATTTGTAGGGTATACATTTTCAGAATTTAGACTTAAGCTAGGAATTATTTTTCAAAGTTATACTTTAATAAAAACATCAATACTCTTCCCTTTGTTTTAACTTAGCCCAAGAAGTCAACTCGAAATTTGCCTCTTTCTAAATAAACTACAAAGACATATACTTTCTACCGTTCAATTTTAAGAAAGGTTATTTTTAGGGTTTTTAATTTACTAAGTATAAGATCTAGTTGTTCCTAGCTAGTTAACCTATTTGTCAAACTCAAGTCAATTATGACCAAAATTGAATACTTTAATTTTTATAATTTTTTTGAATTTTTTCAATTTTTATGGGTTTTAAAATAAGTATGCAAATGTAAAAATATACACATGAATGCAAAGGAAGAAGGCTTACCGAGCATACCCCCAAACTTAAACTTGACAGTGTCCTCACTGTCATGCTACACCAAGAGGGTCAAGATGGCCGGCAGTCCCCTGTTTATTTATTTATATTTATTTATATTTTTTGTATTTTTTTATTTTTAATAGAAAAAGAAAACAAAAAATATATATACATATATACAACAAGGTCCTCCCCAAACTAAACAAGGCCTTAAACAGGCCAAAGGTTAGCACCAACCATTCAAAAATTTTATCGTGATAATGGAGGGCTGGTGAAAGAATGGGGTGTAGAGAAAAGAAATGAGACGCACACGAGACCGTGTGGAGATAGAAATGGTATACGGTCTCGGTGGAGGAGGAGAATGGCGGAAAAGAGAAATAAGTGTAGTACGATCTTGAGGGTGTAAATCGAGTGAATAAATTAGTGCAATGTGTGATGACCGATGTGTTAAAAGCGATTGTGCTAATCTATCAACCCGTCGAGAAATGGGGTCAAATCCCTCAAGATTCGCAAGAAAACATGGGTACGTCGAACTTGGTAAACCCTCCATTGAAAATGGAAACGCGACGGAGTCTTGCGTGGTCGAAACGATAGGAAGGACGAAAGGGAGTGATTTAGGGATAGTCTTATTCTCACCTAAGTAACCTGTCTCGAACTTGAAAGATTCCATTAATGGTTCGAAATGACTATAAGCAACCGAGTATGATGGTTCAACTAACTCATCTGAAAATTCAAAGGACTTAAACTCGGGAGGTGAGTTTTCAACATCGTCCGAAAAAGTGAAACACTCGTAATCATTATCGTCTGTGAGAACTGTGTTAGATTCAAAGAGAAAATTTTCAAGCTCACAGTCTTCAAGCGTGATCTTATGCGTGGTCGGAACGATGGAAAGGAGGGAGGGTGATTTAGGAAGTATAACAGTTAAAGGTTCAGGAGGATGAATTGGAAAATCAGACACATCAAACAAAAATGGTTCATCCTCAATATTATCCTCAATACTTTCCTCAATACTATCCTCATAATTCTCCTCAAAATTTAGCCTATCCATGCCATTATCATCAAAATCAAGACGCATATGAGGTTCGGGAGAAATATTTAATGACTCGGGATGATGAATTGGAGATAAAATTTCAGTCAAATCTAAGGGTTCATCATCCAAAATATTCGCGGCGTCTATATCCTCAATCAAGTGAAAATCAATTTTCTTAGACATCTCATCAAAAACATGGATATTTATCAATTCAAGTTCTAGAGTGGAGGTGTAAAGTTCAAAAGGATTAGGTATGGTTTCACTCGAAAGGGACCCTTCACAATCTGGCAAATCAAGCACTACGAAGTCACACAACTCATCATTTTGGACTCTTGTTTGAAAACTGGAGTTGTTGAATTCAATGGGTAATGGGTAGGTTTGATTTGGAAGGGTGTATAGCTCACTTTCTCCACTCAAATTCTCACTCTGTCCAACCGCCCCATCATACATTGGAATTTTTGGAGCTAGTTGGAAACTAGCTACCGGTTCACTAGGTTGTATAAGGGCGGCTATGGACGCATCTACATTCCTAATCATTTTGTTTGTTGCTAAAATATAAGCTTCCAACGACTGTTCCAAACTAGACATGGGTTGCGAAAGGGTTTCGGTAAAAGATTCAAAATTGTTGGGATACGTGAAACTCCTAAATGGCTGTGTAGAAGCAATGTCTAGTGAAGGTGGGAAAGTTGGTAGGACCGGTAGGAATTGGATAGTTGGACAGGAGTAGGATCAACATTTGGATAAAAAGGTGAATGGACTTGTTGATCCCTAAAACTAGATGTGTTGAGAGGAGTGAAAGATCGGGTACGAGATTGTTCAATATGCTCAGCAATAGACATGGGTTTAGGAGTTACAATAGGACTCGAAAAAGTGGTATCAACGTACGAAGGCGGTGAAGGTTGACACGGTTGATACAAAGTGGATTGCAAAGTCGAACTGTTTCTCCTAGATGCTTCTATTAGATCTTTCAAAGAAATTTTGGGCATGGAGGGGTCGTCCTTAAATCCACCGAAACAATTCACGTAAGAGGCAAAGTTTGGTTCAGGGCACCAAAGTTCGGCAAGAGATTTGTGAGGTGGGATACCCATGATGTAAAAAGGAGAAGAAAAAGAAGGTGGGTGTAAGTGGGGTGCACGGATTTCTTAGCGACAAGTTGCAAGTTTTTGTAAAAAATTTTCCTTCTTTTTTTATGTGGTGCTCTTTATTTGGAAATTTTTGCAAAAAAGATTTTTTATAAAGGGCTTTGACACACTTTCAACCAGAAATGCACAATCAGGCCTAGATCTAGGGTCACCTAGGTCAGCTTCTAACTGTTCCAAAGGGCTAGAAATAGGACCTCAAACCGCCTCTTCACTGCCAATTGCGGCCAGGTAAGTGCTAGGTGAGTGGGAGGCTCTCCACTACAAGTAGTGGCCCTAATTAAGTAACCACTCATCTTAGACACACTTGCCTAGACACCGCAAAGTCAGGTTAGGATCAACGGCCGATGCCTACAACTAGTCCTCTATCCTATTGAGCGCGACGTCCTTAGGGCCGAGTCTAGTATTTTTTAATTAATGATGGTCAATGCATATGCCTTATGTGATTTCTGAGGTCCTGGGAAGGGTGATGAAATCCCCACCCAATCTGGATTGGTCTCAAGCCCCTTAAAGTCCGATTAAAAATATGCAAAACAGTAACAACCACTTGCACTCAAATTTTTTATTTTAAGCGCGGCGCAAAGAATCCTGCACAAAATCAATTATTGGAAGGGGGAGAGATTTTTTAGTGCAAAGAATCCTGCAGGAGATTTGACAAAAGAAATATCGGGATTTGCAGAGGAGAAGCAGAGGAGACTTACAGTGAATTTTTAGTGCTTACGTCACCAGACCCGCGGCGGAAGCGCGGCCAGAAGGCGCTTATGGCGGCGGCGGCGTAGTTCCCGAGAAAAATTTGGAGGTGATGATGTCACCAAGACGCCGCGGATGCGCGGTCAAAGCTGGGTCAAAGCTGCGGATGCGCGGTCGGCTAGTAGGTTTATGCCTCCAAAAATCTTCTGTTCTTCTGTTATGGTACTCCTCTGATTTTCAGCTCTTCTGTTTTCTATTTCAATTTCTGGATTTTTCCAGATCTGAATTCGATTGTAGATCCTGCAAAATTCAAACAAAAAATACCCTTCACAAAATACAAAGATGATAAATTTTTATATTTTTTAATTTTTCAGTTTTTTATGATTTTTCAATTTTAGATTAACCCGAAATTGCAAAAAGAAAATAACACGCCATCCCCGGAAACGGCGCCATTTGATTGAAGAGATTTTAACTAGCTTATGCGCTTTTAAAAGATGAATCAAAGAATTTATAACCGCAATCAAGAACGGCGTCGCTTGGTAGCTAGCCGGTGAGTACGGGTCGGTCCACAGGGATTTTATGAATTTCCTAATCGCTCTTACGAGTTAATTCCGATGGGTGTCGGATCTTATTGATTAAATCTAAAAACTAAATCTATCTAGATCTAAATCTTGCTAGGGTTAGGTTTAGGGTAGGTTTGGAAATGTAAATAAATCTCACCGCTTTCTATACCCAAATTAAGATCTATGAGGTGTTATGGTAATTATTAATAAAGGGGATTAGAACCATTCGGGAAGGTGTTTCTTCCTCTAGGTTCTTGTCCTTCCTTTATCAATCCTTACCCTAACCTCCATGGAAAACACGCTCAACCGGGCCTTTATACTACGGTATCACTGCTACCTCATGGGATAGGGTGCCGTAGGGAGCGGTGTGTGCATGTATGCATGGAGTCCTATTAATTATATGTGATGGGCAAGAAAGGGATGAGAGATCTTCATCTCTCAAAAGCCTTCCCCAAAGCTAACCCTAACAAGCGAGTAAACTACTCGCTCATTAGGTAATTGAAGAACATTCTATCTATCTAACTAGGGCAAGGAATTAAAGATCTATACTAAGGCAATTAAATAAAACTACTTACTTTACTGATGGCTCTCTCCAAACATTTACACAAGACTTGTCAGATCTGAATAGATGATATGAAAAGAGGCATCGATGCTCTCCAAAAGAAATCTGAATTTTATTAAAGAAAGGAGGCATAACCTAATACAAGATTTAGGGTTCCTATTTATAGAGGATAGAAACCCTAGGGTTACAATCGCCGCACATCTGCTATTACAAAAATACCCCCTAAGAAAAAGACCTACTCAACGCGCCGCCAGAGCCACGAACTTTTGCGCCAACACGGGCACAACCCGGCCGCGGTTCCACGGCTAATAGCATGCCTTGGCCGCGGTTCCGCGGCCAAGTTAGGAGCTCGATGCTTCAGTTTTTCTAGTAACTTCCTGGTGCATGTTTTCTTCAATTTTCTTCAGTTCTTTTCTTAGATTGGCTTCTAGGTTTCTTCCAGATCTCCTCAGTGAATAATTGTAGTGGACTTTTACCATTGCTTCGTGACGAAGTCTTGAACCTTACGCTGCCTTGTACTTTGTGAACTGATCTTCGTGTAGGCTTGATCAAGATTCCACCATTTATTGGTCGTAGTCTCACTTTTGTATCGTCTTTTGTCTTTTTCACTGTTTTTGTCCCGAGAATCTGTAACCTGTAACTAAGTAGCAGACATGGGTCAAAAGCACCTATTTATTTGTAAAATGAATAAGAATGGGGAATGTAATAATGCAATTTTATGATATGAACAGTGACTCGGGACTGTACCCAAAAACCATCGTTTTGCACGTCCTCTTAAATATGGTAAGGTGGAAATCAATGTACAGTGGGAATCACACAAGACTCTATGACGATCTCGGGTCTACAGACTAACCTGTACCAGTGTCACCAGAGAACTGCTATCTGACGTCAGGTATAATACCATCTAGGAGTTCTCGGCGAGTCCGTCCAGTGTACCCAGTCACCACTGAGCACCCGTATACCATCCCTGATGTCAAACACCAATGGATATGGGATCATCCATCGCCCATCACATGGGTCGAGAAGCGTATACGCTAGTCTACTCTGGTATATCGATACCCCGTCTCGATACACCCTCGATTAGGAACATTAAAGGATGAACTTATGGACTACCATGGCCCCACTAGTATGATCTATATCATAATCCTGGTAGTCAAGTACACATCCTTAGGGCTTTACCAACATGTAACCATGAGACAGTATCAAGAGTTAAGTATACATGTTAAGATAAAGAGCAACCAGATAGCATACTATCACGTCGAGCAAGAAATTCCTCTCTCTATATGTCCAAGCATCCACTATAATATACATCATATGTACAATAATGGCCTCTAGGGCATATATACAACTAACAATCTCCCACTTGCACTAGGGCCAGCTGTTGTAGTATCGCATACCCAATATCCCGAAGAGTCTCTCGAACTGTATCTGGGGAATGGCCTTCGTGCGTGGATCCGCAGTGTTGTTCTTCGTGTCAACTCTCTTGACCTCGATCTCCCGGCGATCAATTATCTCCCGGATCAGGTGATACCGCCTCAGAATATGTCTGGATCGCTGGTGGGGCCTAGGTTCCTTGGCCAAAGCTACCGCCCCATTGTTATCACAATACAAAGGTATTGGATACTCAATGGATGGAACTACTCCAAGTTCAGTTATGAATTTCTTCATTCAGACAGCCTCTTTGGCAACATCGTTGGCAGCGATATATTCAGCCTCGATCGTCGAGTCAGCCACGGTTTTCTGCTTGGAACTCTTCCAGCATACCGTCCCTCCGTTGAGGGTAAAGACAAATCCTGAATGCGACTTAGAGTCATCCTTATCACTCTAGAAGCTCGAATCGGTAAAGGACTCCACTTGGAGTTCTCCGTTACCATACACCAAGAGCATCTCTTTAGTCCTTCTCAAGTACTTGAGAATTCTCTTCATAGCTGTCCAGTGACTCTCTCCTAGATCTGCTTGATACCTACTCACTACACTTAGTGAGTATGCTACATCGTACATAGCATCGCGTACATGATAGAGCCTACTGTCGAAGCATAGGGTATCCCTTGCATGCGAGCTCTCTTCAAATCAGTCTTGGGAGACATCTTTTTGGAGAGAGCGAGTCCTGAGATCGTGGGTAAAAACCAACACTTGGATTCTTCCATACTAAACCGCTTTGGTATGGTGTCAATGTACCTGGATTGGGACAATCCCAGTATCCGTTTAGATCTATCTCTATAGATCTTAATCCCCAAGATGTAGAAGGCATCCCCTAGATCTTTCATTGAGAATCTTTGTGATAAGAAGAGCTTGACCGATTGCAGCATAGGAATATCATTTCTTATCAAGAGTATGTCATCCACGTACAATACGAGGAAGACAACCTTACTCTCTGCCATCTTCTTGTATATACAAGGTTCATCTTCGTTTTTGACGAAATCAAACTCTTTGATAACGACATAAAAACAGATGTTCCAACTCCGCGATGCTTTGTTTAACCCGTAGATGGATTTAAGCAGCCTGCACACCTTTCCGCTGCTCCCATTGTCTACGAAGCCCTCTGGCTGAGTCATGTACACGCACTCTTCCAAATCACCATTTAGAAAGGCGGTCTTAACATCCATTTGCCAGATTTCGTAGTTGTGGTATGCAGCAATGGCAAGTAGGATCCGGATAGACTTAAGCATAGCCACTGGAGAAAAGGTTTCATCATAATCCACACATGGTCATTGACGAAAACCCTTTGCAACAAGTCTAGCTTTGAAAGTCTCAACTTTTCCATCTACACCACGTTTCTTCTTAAAGATCCATTTGCTCCCAATGGGTTTTACCCCTTCAGGAGCAATTTCTAAAGTCCATACTTTGTTGGTGTACATGGATTCCATCTCAGATCGCACTGCATCCAGCCACCTCACTGAGTCCCCACTCGTGATGGCTTGCTCGAAACTAGTTGGGTCATCATCCTCCATGATGCAATCCTCGCTTCCACCATCAATGAGAAAACCGTAGTATCTCTCAAGTGGACGAGGAACCCTACTAGATCGGCGGAGAGGCTGAGGTTCGTTGGGTACTATCGAATCCTCTGGTTCCACTAAATCTTCAGTTTCAGTTTGTGTAGCCGGAATTTCTTCCAGTTCTACCTCGTTGCCACTAATTTCTTTTACAAGAAATTCCTTTTCTAAAAAGGTGGCGTGTCAAGAAACAAACACCTTTTGTTCCTCTCCATGGTAGAAAAGATATCCATGTGAATGTTTGGGATATCCCACAAACTTGCATAGAATAGACCGTGCCTCGAGTTTGTCCGGATTTTGCCTTTTGACACGGGCCGGACAACCTCATATCTTAACTCGTTTAAGACATTATCTCTTCCTACTCCATATCTCATATGGTGTGGTATGTACAGATTTAGATGAAACTTGATTCAATAGGTATGCTGCTGTCTCAAGCGCATAACCCCAAAAGGAAATAGCTAACTCAGCGGTGCTCATCATAGAGCGCACCATATATAATAGGGTGTGATTCCTTTGTTCCGATACACCGTTGTGCTGTGGTGTTTATGGAGGAGTAAGCTGAGAGAGAATCCCATTCTCTTTTAGAAAATCCAGGAACTCCGTGCTCAAGTATTCACCTCCTCGATCAGATTGAAGGATTTTAATACTTTTACCCTTTTGGTTCTCAACTTCGGATTTATATTCCTTGAATTTCTCAAAAGCTTCAGTTTCATTAGGAACACATGTCCGTATCTTGAGAGATCGTCAGTGAATGTAATGAAGTACGAAGAACCATTCCTGGCATGCGTAGAAATAGGACCACATGCATCACTATGTATCAATCCCAAGAGCTCACTAGCTCTTTCTCCGTGTCCTGTAAACGGAGTTTTGGTCATCTTGCCTTTGAGACATGACTGGCAAGTGTCATAAGATGAAAATTCGAATGGATTCAAATATCCATCCTTATGCAACTTATCTAGTCGTGTCGCATTGATATGACCTGGTCTACAATACCACAAGAAGGATTCGTTCATTTCTTAACTATTCCTCTTGTGTGTGTTTTGTACATTAAGAACTGTGGTTTAATTTAGAACATACATGCCATTAATTAACGAGCCTGATCCAATCAACTTTTGATTCAGGAAGATATTTATAACATTATCCTATACTACAAAATTATATCCTTCTTTACTTAATAAAGAAACTGATATAAGATTGCATATCAGGGTCGGAATGTAATATCATTCGTTTAGAATCAATGTATTACTATTTGGTAATACAAGGTGATATTCGCCAACTTCTTTGGCTGCAAAATTTGCACCATTCCCTACTTTTACGGAATGATCACCCATTCCCAGTTCTCTACCTTTTCTTAGCTCATGTAACATATTACATATGTGGGATTCCGATCCGGTATCTAATACCCAGGACCTAGAGTGAACCGAGAAACAGTTCTCAACAACCAACACACCCGAAGAAGATGCATCAACATGCTTATTCTTCTTTTGGGAGGCATGGGAATCCGAATATGTCCCTATTCCTTGTTCAGTCTTATAATAATTATAAGAAAGAACGGAACCAACGTCCCCCTGCACAGTATAACATGCGGGTTCGGTCAATACATCCATATTATTATCTTGATTAAGACATGACATGGTCGCTACCTGGAGAGAGAGAGAAGAAAACACTTTAGCGTATTCTTTTACAAGATCAGATTGGTTATTATTTTATCTAATCAGGATGGCTCCCACCGTTTTTATCAAATCTTCCTTCAAACCCTAAAAGGTTAGACTAGCCGGGATTAATTACACCCTACAATTTTGCCAATCTTTCAGCCAGGCCAGTGTTGGTATTTTGAGGGAGGTTCCCCGTGCTTTCGCACGGACCTAATTAAAATAAATCTCGTTTTCCCAGAGGCATAACCCCGTAAACACCTTTCTAGACACCTACTTGATCGGCTAATTGTCTTGTGTAAAACTCTCCCAGGAGTAACTCTTACTCGCAGTGGGTATCGGGATCCAACTATCTCATAGAAGGTATGCAATCTCATTGCAAATTTCAACACTTGAAATTCCCGATAATATTTTACCCCTAGCCCCTATGACCTTGACAAAGGCCAACAAATCATAGGATGCTAGTCAAGTTCAACCCGTAATTTCCTGATTGAATTAAACCCACCCGCATGACCCTTGACAAAGGCCAACAAGGTCGTATGACTACCCTAATCCAATCTGCATCACATGCATAACCAGATAAGCACCATTCAGCTACCGCACACTACGCCTTGATAAAGGCCAACAAACGCAGCACGAATACTAAATTGTCCTTATCTGAAATGACGGAGGGCTACATCAGGTTTTTCAGAAAATCTCTTGCGTAATGAACTTGATATCGTTGCGGAATCGAATGATTTTGAAAAGGAGTTGTTTACCGCCGAAAACGGGAGACGGAACCGCGTAGGTTCGTCTGGCCTGAATTTGGGGGCAGATGCTATTTGGTTTTATCCGTCCACTTCTCCGAAGATGCCAAGTTGATTTATGGCACAGTGTATCGAAGGTTTAGACAGATGCGGCCGTTGTAGCAGACTTCGTCAGATTCCCCCTCATTTGCGGGTTTTTTTTTTTATTGTAGGGACACTCTTCCCTGCAGGCGCAAGCCCCTGCAGTTAATTACGCTACCGCATCGCGGTAGCAACTTTCTCCTTTTCCAGATGGTCACTTCGTGTCGTGTGTGTATATTTTATTTTTGGTTGCCCGTGGATTGTATACGGAGACTAATTTGTGTTGTCGCCCGTAGGGCGTGGATTAGTCCAAATCCGTATTTTCTTAGATTTGGGTTTTGGTTTGGGTTTAAGGATCGTTAATCTTATTTGAGACTAAGATCAATTTAAACGTTTGTTAAGGATAGGTTAGTCTAGTTTTTAGACTAAGATCAACTTAACGTTTGTTAAGGACACGTTAGTCTAATTTTAGACTAAGATCAACTTAACGGATCATTTAGATCCAACAAAAGAGCATTTGGGCTCTATTGTTTTAATTTAGGGACTTTGCGGTCCAGTTTAAAGACATCATAGTCTGTAAAGTTTAAGGACATTATAGTCCATGAGTTTAAGGACCCCACAGTCCATAAAGTTTAAGGACATCATAGTCCATGAGTTTAAGGACCTCATAGTCCGGTTTAAAGACATCGTAGTCTGGTTTAAAGACATCATAGTTTGGTTTTGATTTAACCGTTTGGGGATGCACCAAAAGTTATTAGTTATTGGGACCCTCCACCTCTCTGAAAACGTTGAAGGATTACAATGACATGTATAAGAGGTATGAAGAGATGTACCCTTGAACTAATATTGGTTGGAAGGCTCTGGGAATCACTTTGAATGCCATATGAGATGATCAGTTTTGGAAGACAAGAGTATAATTGGGTTTAGTTGAAGGGGGGTCTTACCTCTGGAAGACTTGGCTAATTTGGGCTAAGGTTGGCTCGAATATAGTGTAAAACACTAGAGTACATTCGGCTCTCACGTGCTCCCACGTGAGGCGCTTAAAGTAGTGTTAAACACTAAAACTGAAATGCTCACGTGGGGTCACGTGAGGCGCCTGAAGACTGGGCCTTGCTTCTTTTATTTTATTCTCAGAATGTGCATATAAGTGTTAAACACTTGACCTTTATGACCATCACGTGTGGGCACATGATGGGCATTCATGCGTTGGATATTAAAAGTATTTGTCAGGGGTCATGTAGGAGCACGTGATACCCCCAAAAAGAGAAACTGTCTTGGCTTTACTCCCTTTTGTTTTGAGGAGCTTTTTAAGAGTCACGTGGGAGCACATGATACACCCTAAAAGAGAATCTGTCTTTATTGTTTTCCCTTTTCTTTTTTAAATAAGTGTTAAACATTTTGGGAAATCTCTTTTTCTGGTTCAAAGAAAGGGGGTCACGTGTTACCACGTGATCAAGTTAGGTACTGATCTCTTTTACGTGCATGGAGAGTTAAATCCCTTGTTTGAGACTTAAATTCTTTTATAGGGTTAAACCCTAATTTTATTTAGAGGAATTAAATTCCTATGTGTTTGAAAGAATTAAATTCTTTAAACCCAATTCTCCCTCTAAGTTTTGGATCTGCATGGCAGAATCTTCCCGATGAGAATTAAATTCTCAACTTGTGGGAAGATCTGCTTCTGCAGATCTTCAATTAGAGGAAGAACTAAGTTCTTTTTAGAAGAGTTAAACTCTTGATTTGTGAATTAAATTCTCTTTTGTTTTGTGGGAGCTTATAGAATGATCTCCTTTCTTTTCTTACCTAGAGTTTTTTTCTCTGAAGAGATCTTATTTTCTCTCTAGAGAATTAAATTCTCTCTTTTTTTTCTCTTCTTTTCTCTCTCTCTGTTGTTGTATCCTTTTTTTCCTTCTCTTCTTGGCTCCTATTTATAGGAGAAATAAAAGAATCAGTTTGTTTTGTCAATCTTTCATTGAAAGATTTTGGTTGATTTTATAACCAACATGATCTTTTAGATCACTCGGTGAATTTTATTCACCATTGGATTTTTAATCCAAAAGATATTTTATTTGTTGTTCCTGGCAAATTTTAAGAAAATATTCCCTTGTATAGAATCTTTCTATAAATTGGTGATTTTTAATCACCATTGGATTTTTAATCCAACGGTGCTCCACTTTAAAGAGTGCAATCTTTTTTTGTTTGGAAAGATCTAGCGAAATATTTTTCCAATTAGGGCTTTTGATTCCCTTTAATTAGAATTTAATTCTATTAGTTCAGAGGGCTCAGGAATCTATCACGTGTTGGCACGTGACCTCACTGATTAAGCAATTGATTAGAATTTAATTCCATTGGTTCAGAGAGTTTATGAGTCTATCACGTGTTGGCACGTGACCTCACTGATTAGGCAATTAATTAGAATTTAATTCCATTGATTCAGAGGGCTCAGGAACCCATCACGTGTTGGCACGTGACCCCACTGATTAATCATTTAATTATAATTTAATTCTATTCGTTCAGAGGGCTCAAAAACCCATCACGTGTTGGCACGTGACCCCACTGATTAAGCATTTTCAATTGTTTATTTTATTCAGTGCATATAGGCTTTGCCTGTAAAAGGTCACGTGTCTGCACGTGAAACCCGGTCACGTGCGGCACGTGACGCCCCCCTTTGGGGGTTTTCCTTGCTGCTTTTATATATTTTATTCAGTTCCCATGAGGGAAAAAATGCTTTTAATTTCTTTTAATTAGAATTTAATTCTTTTAATTCAGTGGGTTCAAGAGCCCATCACGTGTGGGCACGTGACTTTATCAATTAGGCATTCAGGCGTAGACAGAATCTGCCTATAAAAAAGGTTACGTGTTTGCACGTGAGGCTTGGTCACGTGTGAGCACGTGATGCCCCATTTGGGGGTTTTCCTTGCTGCTTTATTTTTATTTTATTCAGTTCCCATGAGGGAACAAATGCCCCCACAGCGTTGTTCTCACGTGTTTGCACGTGAGTGCAACACTGTCATCTTTGTGGCCGTTGGATTTGCCTAAGGAACGGGGAAGATGAACCGTTTCCTATCATGTCCTATAAATGCAGCGGTCTCATCAGTAACGCCTCCATTCCTTCATATTCTTCCTTTTTCAATTTCTTGCCTTGAGAATTTAATTCTCTTTCTCAGAGCTCAGTTCTCTGTTTAACGAAACAAAATCCAGAGTTTAACTCTATCAACAAAAAGAATCCTTTTTCAGCAAATGCGTTTTGTAGATAATCTATTTTGATCTTCTTGCAGGACAGCGATGGCTTAGGAGTCAGGTTCAGATATGCCTCCTACTGCTTTCCAACTTTATGAGCCGTGAGGGTCTCATAAAGATCTTTCTCCCTACGAGTCGAGAGGATCTCATAGGTGTATTTTCTCCTTAGGAATCGTGAGGGTTCCTAAGTGTGCTTTCTCTTGAGAGTCGTAAGGATCTCGTAAGAGAATTTTCCCGCTTACAAGTCGAGAGGAATCGTAAGTGGTTGTTTCCCTCCTTGTTGATGTTCAGCTTCGGAGAGTGTGGCCCATGAATAGTATGCAAGCGCCCATCTTAGACTGACTTGCAGGGCCCCAGTGCTTAGGAAACAGGTCCTTATCCCTACTGTCTAAGGCTTTTCCCTACGAGTCGAGACGAATCGAGAAGTTCTCGCAATGACACTAATTTCCTCACGAGTTGAGACTAATCGAGAAGTTCTCGCAAGAATGTCCTAACATCACAGTTAACCTATACTCTTTATGACAGAGGTCCATTAGGGTCTGTGGTACTAGGGTTTTATCAGTCGTACCATCGCGTTGGCTGATGTATTCCTCGATAGGTAATCTTGCTGTTCGAGCAGCCTTGCGACTGTCGTGTCTCTGATCCTTTCGGGGGCTAGACAGGACGTCTTCAAGCAATCTTCCAGGTAATATTACCATTGAAAGAGCAAGCGTTAGGGATATTCCTTGTCACTTTTTGCTTGAGGTTAGGCTCGGTTTGGGAGCCCCGATGAGTCATAACCACTCCGCGCTGGTGTGAGATGATCTCCGATAGCCTTTCAGGTTTTATTTGAGTTGCCATCAAGACCCTGAAGCTAGGGATTTTCCTTTGCTTCGTTTGCTGGCATTGCGTCTACTGTAATGAGACGAATGTCGCGGTTGTCTCTAGGTTGCATGTGAACCGTCGAGGCTTGGAACTAGGGATTTTACCATGGCTCCGCTTTGCTGACGTTGTGTCTGCTGTAACGAGACGAATGTCGAGGTGGTCTCTAGGTTGTTTGTGAACCGTCGAGATTTGGAGCTAGGGGTATGCCGTGGCTCCGCTTTGCTGACGTTGTGTCTGCTGTAACGAGACGAATGTCGAGGTGGTCTCTAGGTTGTTTGTGAACCGTCGAGATTTGGAACTAGGGACTCTGCCGTGGCTCCGCTTTGTTGATGTCGCATCTTCTGTAACGAGACGAATGTCGAGGTGTTCTCTACGTTGTCTGTGAACCGTTGAGATTTGGAACTAGGGACTCTGTCGTGGCTCCGCTTTGTTGACGTCGCATCTGCTGTAACGAGAAGAATGTCGAGGTGGTCTCTAGGTTGTCTGTGAACCGTCGAGATTTGGAACTAGAGATTTTGCCGTGGCTCCGCTTTGCTGACGTTGCGTTTGCTGTAACGAGACGAATGTCGAGGTGGTCTCTAGGTTGTCTGTGAACCGTCCAGATTTGGAACTAGGGACTTTGCCGTGGCTTTGCTTTGCTAACGTTGCGTCTGCTGTAACGAGACGAATGTTGAGGTGGTCTCTAGGTTGTCTGTGAACCGTCGAGATTTGGAACTAGGGACTTTGCCGTGGCTCCGCTTTGCTGACGTTGCGTCTGCTGTAACGAGACGAATGTCGAGGTGGTCACTAGGTTGTCTGTGAACCGTCGAGATTTGGAAGTAGGGATTTTGTCGTGGCTCCGTTTTGCTGACGTTGCGTCTGCTGTAACGAGACGAATGTCGAGGTGGTCTCTAGGTTGTCTGTGAACCACCGAGATTTGGAACTAGGAATTTTTCCGTGGCTCCGCTTTGCTGACATTGCATCTGCTGTAACGAGACGAATGTCGAAGTGGTCTCTAGGTTGTCTGTGAATCGTTAAGATTTGGATCTAGGGACTTAGCCGTGGCTCCGCTTTGCTGATGCCGTATCTGCTTCTGGTTGGAATGAGAAGGAACGTCGTTGTTGATCTCTTGAGATGCAGATGTTGCCATCAAGACTTGGCTCTCTTTCTGATTGAGCCTGGTGGGATGATAAGGTTCCTTCTTTGTTTGTGCCACTGGATTGTATACAGAGATCGATGTGATCTCATCTGTAGGGCAAAAGTTTCATTCTTTCATTTTTTTATTTCTTTCCGCGATGCTCTATAATTTCAGTTTTTTATATCGCGAAAGTCGCGATTGCCCAACCATTTCGGCTATTTTTCGTGGTGCCCAATCATTTCGGTTATTTTTGTTTTTACCCGCTGCTTTTTATTGCGAGTTGCCCAATCATTTCGGCTATTTTTGTATGCATATCTTTTACTTGCTGATTTTGTTGCAAGTTGCCCCATCATTTCGGCTATTTCATATGCATTTATGGCTCGCTGACTTTTTCCGCGAGTATTGAGTTTGGAATCTGATGCCAATCTCAGCATTAGCATCGCTATGACTTGAATATTGCCAGGAGCGAATCATCATTTGCCGTGAAAGGACTTGGGATTTGATACCGATTTAGGCATCAGCATCGCTATAACCGGGACATTACCAGGAGCGAATCATCATTTTCCTTTGTCGATTCGACCAAAGGTGGCTTAACAAACAGGGTTAGGATCCTGTCGACTAAGGCTTTTGACTTAATGAGCCATAAGGGTCTCATAAAGGTACTTCTCCCTACAAGTCGTGAGGATCTCGTAGGTGCATTTTCTCCTTAGGAATCGTGAGAATTCCTAAGTGTGTGTTCTCTTATAAGTCGTAAGGATCTTACAAGAGTGTTTTCTCCTTATAAGTCGAGGGGGCTTACAAGGGTCGTTCACCGTGTGAGTATATCCCCAGTCGCTGGTGGGACTCTGTTGGGGAAACGTTTATTTGTGCCCATGGATTGTATACAAGGGTCAATATTGAACCGCTTGTAGGGCAAAAATCGGGGCGTATGACGGCTTAAGAACAGGTTCAGATCTCTGTAGTTTAAGGCTTTTGAATCCTATGAGCCGTGAGGGTCTCAAAGGGGAATTCTCCTTAAGAGTCGTAAGGATCTCGTAAGTGTAACTTCTCCTTAGGAATCATGGGGATTCCTAAGTGTGTTGCTCCCTTGTGAGTCGTAAGGATCTCATGCAGGTATTTTCTCCTTACAGGGTCGAGAGAACCTTGCAAGTGTCTTTTAATGAGGTTGCACCCTTTCGATTTTTCACGAACTCGCCGGTAGTCCTGCCGTTTTTACTCACGGAGCCCTTTTGGGTTTTCATCCGTGTCCATCTCGCTTATGGACGTACCATTTTTTTTGCGTCAGTCTTGGGATGCTGCGGTTCGTAGTAGTTTATAGACGTCTCTGTCAGGCGTATTATTTCTTCAAGAAACAGCCGTTTGTTGGCCTGAAGAGTCTTTCGCCATGCATATCCATGAGCAAGTAAGCCCCACCTTGGTAGACCTTCTCTATGATATACGGGCCTTCATAGTTTGGCTCGAATTTCCCCCGTTTGGTACGATTGGGGATCATAGGTCTCTTGACCACTAGCACAAGTTTGCCTTGGTGGAATGTTCTCGGCCTATTCAATCTCTCGTATGAGCGCATCATCTTTACTTTGTAAGCTTCCAAGTTTTGCTGCGCCATGAGCCGGGTTTTGTCAAGGGCATTGAGCTCCTCAAGCCGAAGATGAGCATTCTCTTCGTCCGTTAGCTCGTAATGAACTGCCACTGGTAAGGAGGGTAGCGCTATCTCCAAGGGGAGTACTGCTTCAGCGCCGAATACCAATGCATACGGCGTTGTGTTTGTGGCCGTTTTGAACGTGGATCGATACACCCAGAGAGCTTCATGCAGTCTCTCGTGCCAGTCCTTCCTATTTCGAGACACCGTCTTCTTTATGACCTTCTTCAAGGTCTTGTTGAAAGCCTCAGCTAGACAATTAGCACGAGGATTATAGACCGAAGAGTACTTCCAGTCTATATTATGCTGTTGTGTGAAGCGGCTGATTTTGTGACTTCTGTAGGCCGGCCCGGTATCGGAGATAATCCGTCGCGGAGTGCCGAACCGATATATGACGTATGTCTTGAAGAAATGGAGGATATTCTTCGTCTTCATTTCTCTTAGTGGTACTGCTTTTGCCCACTTAGAGAAGTAATCAGTTGTCGCCAGTATGAACCGATGGCCTCTGGACGATGCTGGTTCAATGGGCCCGATTATGTCAGTTCCCCACATTTCGAATGGCCAGCTAGCCACCGTTGGATGTAGCGGATTTGGATGCTGGTGGATGAAGTCTCCATGAATCTGGCACGAATGGCATTGCTTCGCATATTCAAGGCAGTCCTGAATCATCATGGGCCAATAGTAGCCCATTCTTTTGATCTTCAGCTTCATCTTTGGCCTGGCTTGATGAGAACCGCAAAGTCCGTCGTGAGTTTCTTGGACGACTTTCCTTGCTTCTTCTGGTCCCAGGCATCTTAGCCACAGAGAGTCGAACGATCTCTTATATAGAGTATCATTGACGAAGGCGAAGGACAGAGCTCGTTTCATGAGCTGGTGCCTTAAGGACGCATCTTCAAGTGTTCGATGGGATTTGAAGTAGTCTATAAAGACTTCTCTCCAATCCTTAGCCTTTTCCTGGTCTTTTATTTATAGGGCCGTTTGCTCGATCGCTCCCTTTTCTTCGGACGACTCCGGAGATATTTCTGCCGGTGCAAGCACCTGACGTTTTTGCACAACGATCTTTACGTCATCGAGCTTCTCGTCGGCCAGTTCTTTAGCGAACTTGGCTAATGCATCCGCCTTTCTATTTTCCGCACGCGGTATGCTTTCCAGGGCGTAGGAAAGGATTCGAGTCAGCAGTTGTTGCACTCTCTCACCGTACTTTACCAACTCTGGTTTGCACGTTTGACAGTCGCCATTTACTTGACTAACGACCAGCTGGGAGTCTCCGTATATGAGGAGGTTTTCGATTCCCATGTCGACAGCGATATCAAGACCTGCAATCAAAGCTTCATACTCGGCTTCATTTTTTGTCCTCAGCTCTGTTAGGAAGAAGGCAAAGCGCATTATCCCTCCTTGTGGAGTCACGAAGATGAGGCCTACCCCATTTGATTATGGGGGAGTTGTGCTTTCGCTTCTTCATGGAAGATGCCTGTTCAGTTGATAAAACTGCACTTTTGATATGGCATTTTCCTTACTATTTCTATATAATAAAAGGTGTTTATTATAAATATGACACATACGAGGGTTTATCTGTAAAAATACTATTATCATGTGTTTATATATTATAATTAATATGAAGGAAAATGTAAGCATATAATATTCATATAATATTTGGTCTATTTAAATATGCTTACCTTATTAAATATCTTTGACCAAATCTCTTAAAACTAAAATATCATGACAAATGGTTAAGGTAGTATCTCAATAAAAACAAATTCCAATAATATCATTTATTGAGATAATCGTGCAGGAATTTTATCATGACTGAAATCAAGGAAATCCGAGTTGGCGAGATCAAATCTGCCGAAAATATTCAAGTAAATTGAAGAAACCAATTCTGGTAGAAACGTAGAAAAGATTTTTAAAGTCTAGATATTCAAATGATCAACAAGTGCTACAGATATGAAGCTACTGAAATTCGAGCCCATGATCCCACCGTAAGGCGGTGGATCCGCGGCCAAACCCACCTATTGGCCGCGGTTCTGCTGCACATCTGAAGAGTTAGGATTCTGGATTTTTTGGTTGGGATCCTAACAACTAGATACCATATTAGTAAACTAGGGTTCTGGCTCTGTGACTATAAATAAGGACCGATAACCTCTTGGAAAAATCATCAAACCGATGCGATCACGAAGTCCAAGATGGCTCACGCATCCAGGCTGATCATCAACGGTTCATCTACCTCCTTAGAAGAGATCGAGAAGCAAACTAGGGTTTTGTAATCATTTTCTAAAGGAACAAAGTGTACTTGATCTTGTTGATTAATAAAACTAGTTTTATTCTATTGAATTTTATTTTCTTCATGATTTCTATCTTTTCTTTTCCCAACATGCGCGAGTAATTCTCCGCTTGTGAGGGTTTGTAGGATTAGGATAGATGAATGGATGATGAAGATCCTTAAACTCTTTTTACGTCTTATAAAGTTTATAAACTTTATCAAAAGAATAGTTAACATCCTAATCGGGCGCGCTATCAATTCATTGATATTCACGACCACGATTAGAGATTAGATTAACAATTGTTTTGGTAAAGGCTAGACATGAACGGAGATCCATGTTAAGGTAGGGGTTAAGAGTGGGAACCCCTTTTCCTCCAGAAACCCTAGTCTACATGCATCATTGTCAATCTAGTTTTAAATCTATTAAAGGATAAGAGGAGTAATCTTTAATTAATCATCCATGACTACTAAATCTTAACGAACCCTACAAGCCCCCTTCTACTATAAAACCTACATCCGTAGTTAATCTAGATCTATATCCTGCATCCGTATTTGACGTAGATCTAGAACCTACAACCATTCTTTATTCTTCCTCCTTTCTTTCTCAACACGCCTAAAATAAGATTAAAAGATTCAACGTTTCCCTGAGGACGACCCGTACTCATCTCGGTCTAGCTACACGCGACACCGTTATTGATTGCGGTTAACTACTACACATAAAACAGATCAATCAAATGGCGTCGCTGCCGAGGATACGTGCGTAATTTTTTATTCTGACTATTTGTGTTGAATTCTTATTCAATCTATATCATAAAAATAAACATAACTACAAATTGTATATTTAACGATTATTGTGTGAATTTTGCTAGGGGATCTGGAGTCACAGAATTGAGGAAATAGAGATCCAGAGACATTAATCAAGATCCAGAGGAGTAAGGGAGTCCATGTAGCAAAAATCTCCAACTAATCTCCCAAGTCGGCGGTGGAAGCGCGGAAAGAAGGCCTATTCGGCTGCGGAACCGCGACAAATAAGCAAAAGTGTGGTGGAAGCGCGACGGATTTGAGGGATTAGGGTTCCAAACTTCTTTGGTAAATTTCTCAACTCTCTTCTCTTTCCTCTGAAATCCAATAAAATATCTTTCCTGCTGGATTCTTTGCAAAATATCGCCGCTCAAAAATCTTTTTACAAAGTTTTGTACTTGGTTTGTTTATTCATATTTTAATACGGATTTTAAGGGGCAAGACCAAAATTCAGATTAGGTGGGGATTTTATCACCCTTTCTAGGCCCCGCAAATCACAAAACGAGCATCCGTATCAACCCTGCATTAATTAAAAAAATATCTAGACAAGACTCTAAAGTCTGTCGTGCTCAATAAGGACAAAGGAAGGTCGTGGGTAATCTATCGCTTATCCGCATTACTTTTGTGGTGTCTAGGAAAGTGTGTCTAAGGCAAGTGGTTACTTAATTAAGCCCGCTATTTCCGGTGATTCGTATAGAGGATATCTCCCACTTACCTGACACTTACCTGGCCACAAGAGTATTAAAGAGGTGGTAGAGGATTGATCCTGCGGCTTGTCCTTTGGAAGTCTAGGAGCGGTCTAGAGACTTGACCTAGGTAACCTTAGTTCTAGGGTTGTTTGTGCATTTTTGTGTGATTTGTATTAAGTACCACTTTTTCAAAAACAAACCAATTTTAAATCACACACACGCTGCCACTTGCGCTAAAACCCGCTTAGTGCATGCTTGGAAGGACACGGGATTCTAGTGCCCGTCTTGTCTGTGTTCCTGCTATCGACTCTAAAGTCGATACTTCTTTATCTTCTTTTCCCCCACCACCTATCACATCGACCGAGATGGACGGTACTCCATCAAATTATAACACCACGCTGCCACCGCCCGTAGGTGAGCAGAATCAACCGCGCATCTCTCTCTAAGAGAGATGTTATCCTATCTGTGGTTCCCTTCCTACTTGTTTATCTATTCCACCAGCCAACGGGGATAATTTTGAAATTAAACCCCACTACATCACCCTGTTGCCCAAATTTCACGGGCTTGAGTCTGAAAACGCATACATTTTTATCACCAAATTTGAAAATGTATGCGCAATGATGGGTACTTCACAACTGTCTGTGGATGCTATGCCCTTGCGTCTTCTTCCATTCACTTTGTGCGACTTGGCAGAAAAATGGCTTTATAATACTGCCGCACACTCTATTGCCAATTGGGATGAATTCGTGATAGCATTTCTTAAGAAATTTTACCCAAATCATAAGACTGCCCGTGTTAGGAGCGAAATCAACCAGTTCACCCAGCTTCCCAATGAACTATTTTGGAAGTGCTTTGAACGTTTCAAGAATCTGCTTGTCCAATGTCCTTATCATGGAATACATAGATGGGATTTGTGCCAAAGTATATATGAGGGCATTAATCTAGCGACAAAGCAGATGCTTGAAACAATGTGTCAATGCAATTTCATATCAAAAGACGATGGCGAAGCCTGGAAATATCTGGAAGATCTTGCTGAAAACACTTTGCAGTGGGAAAGCGTTAGACCACCTTCATCCAGGGGAGGTATTCACTAGCTCGATGTTTCCATCGCAGTAAAAGCCGAAATGGCAGCGATGCAAAAGAAACTCGACGCTATTAAAAACAAATTCTCATCAGTCTCCCTGAACCAGGTAACGCTTCCTAAAACCGTGTATGGTTGCTGTTCCGATCCATCACATTTGAAGGAAGAATGTCCTATGAATGCACCGTTTAAAGGTCACGAGCAAACTAATGCTAATTTTCAGTAGCGATCTAGAAACGATCCTTATTCTTCCACATACAATCAGGGATGGAGGAATCATCCTAATTTTGCTTGGAACCAAAACCAACCCCAAAATCAAAACCAGTTCTAAAGCAATTACCAAAGACCTCCTCCACAGCAACAACAACCACCACTACAGAGTCAGCACCCCTTTCAATCCCAACCTGTTCAAAACCCGGCCAATAATTCTTTCCAAACGACTGGTACCGATAACTCCTCTTCACTCACACAAACTTTGGATTTGTTTATGAAACATTCGATCCAGATATCGGCTGATATGAGGTCTTCTATTGATTCCATAAAGAAAGACTCTGCCTCCCACGGTGAGAGTATTAAGTCAATAGAAGCCCAAATTGCACAGTTGAATGCCGTGATGAGTGTGAGAGAAAAAGGGAAACTCCCATCTCAACCCCTACTGAATACTGGCCACTCACAACATCAAATGTGAGTGCCGTTGCTACGTTGAGATCGGAAAGAGTGCTGGATAACCGAGTGGGTGAACAAGTTGATGACGTTAGTAATACCAATGATACCCCGGCTTCTACTTCTTTCCCTAATTCGTATAGTCTCCCACCTACTTCCGAGCCTATTCTACGCTTCCCACAAGGCTCGAACCCTCAGCCCACTTCCTCGAATCTATCTAAAACGATCCCCACTCCAATTTTGGGATCCATTCCATTCCCACAATCTTCTCCAATGTTGGACCCAACCCTTATTGATAAAACTCCGTTTCCAAACAGATTAAGGGCCAACAAACCTAACCCACAAATGGAGAAGATTGTGGAAATGTTTAAGCAAGTTAACGTCAATATTCCTCTCCTAGATTCTATTCAACAAGTCCCATCTTATGCAAGAATTCTTAAAGACTTGTACACTAGGAAGAGAAAAACTCAAGTACTGAAAAAAGTTTTCATGACGAGTAATGTTAGCACAGCTTTTACCCAGCAAATACCAAAAAAACGTAAGGACCCTGTGTTAGTGTATATGCCCTAGAGGCCATTACTGTATCATACTAGCTTGTATATTACTTGATGGAAGCTTAGGATATTCATAGTTGTATAGACAATCTTGCTCAAAATGGTAGTATGCTACTTGGATTGTTTCTACTTTAATATGTGCATGTGTTTCTTTTAGCATATCGCTTATACATATTAGTAGAGCCCTTAGGATCTTTGCTTGATTACCAGCGTTGTGATGGTAGTCACACTTGTGGGGGCTGGGTAATCTATAAGCACATCCTTATACAGGTCCCTAGTCGTAGGACTATCGAGACAGGGTATCGATACTCCGGAGTAGACTAGCGTATGCGCTTCTCATCCCAGCAGGGGAGACGGTCTGTCCCACAGCCGTCAGTACGTCGTACTTAAGATAGTATGCGGGTGCTCGTTAGGTTATGAGTACACTGGACAAGACTCGTTGGGAACTGTTGGTTGGTATTATACCTATCGTCAGTTATCAGTTCCCAGGTAATATGAGTACGGCTTAGTCCACTGACTTGACACCGTCACTTCGCCTCGAGTGTGTTCCCACTGTACTTTGATTACTACCCTACCACGGCTCAAAGGAGTCGTGCAAACAGGTAGTAGTTGTGTGCAGTCCCGAAGCACTTGGAGGCAGTGACAGTTAGACAGGATTCGTCTCTCCCGGTATTGGGAGTTGATATCGCTCTGTGTCATGGAGAGCCATTACACATAGTCGTCCCTGGCCAGGGCAAGCGAGATATACTGGTAGGTCTCCAGTGTTATCTCAGGGTGTTCTGGGCTACACTCCGACACGACTTGTACCGTTATTGGGGGACTGATGTTTACCGCCCTCTAGGCCCGCCATGCGATATTCTCAGACGAATAGACCGGACTGTACGGAGACTGTCACATTCAGGCTCAGTAGGAGTTCCGATGGGTTCACCTCATCAGTCTTCTTATCAGCATCTACCTGGGGGCCGTTACGCACAGCTAGTGCCGCTTGCGGTCTGTGGTTAAACCCACTGCCAGCGTAGTGTCGAGTCTTTAGAGTCCCACACAGAGAGCTATTCTCCTTTGGGCAAAAAGAGTAGAGGTCGTATGGTTTTGCGACAGGGTTCGGTCACATCCGCGCACTTGTGCACGTTTGGTGTCCGGGCAGTTATTACTAGCGGGCTTTGGTTTAAGCCAGATCCTAGTATACGTTTTGGGATTGGTTTTATCTCGTTTGTATTCGTGTTCCTCGGAACACGGATGCGGGTGTGTATGCACAGTTGATAGAGACAGAGGCAGAGGATCTCTTTGTATTCGTGTTCTTCGGAACACGGATGCGGGTGTGTATGCACAGTTGACAGAGACAGAGGTAGAGGATTCTCATTAGGGTTGTTGACTGTTGACTTTTTCTAAACCCTAATGAGAATATGAAATATGATTAATAATAATATTAATTAAGTATTATTATGCCATGGTTAGGTTGAAAGTTTGACTTTGTTGACTTGTTGACTTTGTTGACTGGTTTGGACTTGTTGACCATCATCATTGCATGCCTATCATTTCATGGCTATGACTTTTGGCTTGCTTGTTGTTCTTTACAAAATGAGTGCATGAAATGATAATGCCCTTGACATGAACCATCACAAAATAATTAATTATTATTATTATGATGATTATTTTTCCTTTTGAGAGCATGGTTGTAAAAGTTCTCTCTCATTCTATCATATTGACTCTCTCTCATCCAAGCTCTCTCTTTTCCTCTTCCTCTTCCTTTTGCTCATGGTTCTCTTGTCTCATGAGTTGAGAAACAAGAACCATTGAGATAAAACCCTAAAACACTTCTCTACTCATCCTAGAATATAAGATCTAGCAAGCCAAGTATTTTAGTTTCCTCTAGATTGAGGTTGGAGCCAAAGGTAGAAGATTTCGGGTGGATCCATCTTCGGCACAAGGAGACGACGAGGTGAGGCCGATCCGACCACCACAAGGAGTCAAAGAGAAGGAGTTCAAGATTAGGTATAACCCCTAACATAGTAGCTAACCTCTTAGTTAGTTTGTTAGATAATTTGTTTAGCAAAGATCCGGTTTAGAGTCCATGTTACCCTCCACCTAAAAATCGTTTTTCACCATTTTCGCAACCCCGAAAGAACCGGGGACGGGCAACGTGGACTTACAGTGGTATCAGAGCCTAGCTAAACACTATCTAACATGTTAGCAAAGTAACTAGAATTTCGATCGGAGAAAAAATCGCAAAACACCCCGAAAAAGTGAACTTTCTGCCGATTTTTTTCTGTTCAAAAAAATAATAAATCATGTACTAAAAATCGGCTCAGGGTTTTTAAAGAACACCCAAGAAAAACGATCCAGTGACTCGGTCAACGCGCCGCGGATCCGCGGCCGAGTTGACTCGGCCGTGGGTCGTTTCTCCTGCAGTGTTCTTATAATGGTGTTTTGTGATTTTTAGGATGGTTTTTTTCTGCCCATATTTTCCAGAAAACAAATTTGTGTTTTGGGGTGGTTACAAATCTGTATTTTGATCAAACCTCTATAGACTTTAGCTAACGGGTTATATCTGTGATGTGATATATATATTGAACGTCTGCTAATCGCTATACGTCGATTAGTGATCTGTAATGTTGCTGGTATGTGTATATGAATTCGTTGGATTGTCGCGGATGAATAGCCGGGGGGTTGTGAGATGAGAGTTTTCTTTATCTTTCAGTTCATGTAATTTGTAATTGATGTAATATTATTTATATGGCCGCACATCCGGGATGAGGTTGTAGCCGCCATTGTATAATTTCTTTTACTGTTTTTGCTCCTAGGATAGACCCAAGGTGGGGTGCACAAACTACCGGGTACCTCGAAGTGCCGAATGGCCTACTCACGTTGTTGAGAGAGGTTGCTTCACTTCGGGTATTTGGCGGGTAGTTTTCCGCATCCGTAGGGGTCTAGGGTGGGGTATTGGCTATTCATCGCGACCGTATAATCCGCTTTTCGTTACAGGCTCGAACGGAATGCGGATTCCTAGTATATCCAATGTGTTCATCTGTGATCTGGAATGGCTATCATTGCATCTGACGAATGTATATATCTATATATGATATCTATTTAGGCGTTGCTTATGTTTTGCATCCGCGCTAGTCCAGCCCCCGCTCTGTCGTTAGTTAAGTAACCTAACGTTAATGACGGGGCCCCGTGGCGAATGCGGATGGCATAAGCGTACGTCATATGTTCGTTATTTTCTGCAATGGTAGGATTAAATGATGGGACGCATTAAAATTAATGAAAGAAAATAAACTAAAGTTAAATTCGTTGGAACAATTTCAAAACCACTCGGTTTCTTTTCAAAAACAACTTTTAAACGCGGAGCTTAAGCCACTCCTTTTAAAAGCTATCAAGGTTCCATCGATTATATCAAGTTCACTACGTTCACGATTTCGCTAAAACCATTCTTAGCCCTCCATCATTTCAGTTAAATATTCGGTAGTATTCAAGCTATATATTTTGACCTACGCCAAGGCATAGTGATTGGTAGCTGCCGGATATTTATCTGTAGCATAGATAGATGCGTTGGTTTGGGACAGTCGTACTACTATTTTGGCCTACGTCAAGGGTATGTACGGGTGGGTTCAAATTAACCTGGATAATGATGGGTAGAACTTGACATGCGACTTATGATATTTTGGCCTACGTCAAGGTCATAAGAGCATGGGGCAAAAATCCACATCGGGAGTTTCTAAAGAAACTGAAACTTGATAGCGCTGCATACCATTTGGAGTGTGATGATTCTGGTAGGATTCCTTCAGTTTTGTCACGCGATGATATTTGGATCCCGATCCTACTGTGAGTATATGCTACTCCTCGGGAAATTTCTCGCTTAACGATCAATGCTATAAACCAAGTAGGTGTCTAGAAAGGTGTTAGCGGGGCTACGCCCCCAGGGAAAAGAGGTTATTTAATTAAGGAACTTCGCGAAAGCGTTGGAAAACCTCCCTCGAAGTACCGACACTGGCCTGGCTGACCGGTTAAGCAAGTATTGTACGGTGAGATTGATCCTGACTAATTCTTCCTTTTTGGTTTGAGGAGGGATTCAAGAAACAGTGGGAGCCATCCTGTTTAGATAAATTAAAAACCAATCTAAACTTGCAAGAGCATCATGCTGAGTGTTTTCTTCTCTCTCTCTTAATTGCAACGACCCTGCGACCACACATAGGTTACATCTAGATAATAAAATGACTGAATCTGACTGTTATGATTGGCAAAGGTATGTCCAGATGTCCATTGCCCATGACAAGCTAGGACACCTCATAACTAATCAAACCCCTGCCGTCTCAGGACCAGTTTCCCCTGTCGTGGATATTGACATCCGTAAGACATCGGAAAAAGACTGTGCGAAAGCCAAGTGCCTCGTATTAGCCTCAGTTGATGGTGTATACCAGAGGCAGCACGAGAAGATGGACTTAGTTTCTATCTTCCTCCATAACAAAGATTTATATGGAGAGCAATCTCGTATCGCAAGATATGAGACCTCGAACGAATTGCTTCAAGCGAGGTTGGCTATTGGGTCATCTGTAGGGGGCAACGTCTTTACAGAGACCAGCTATTTTGAGCTCACGGACCTGAAGACCACGTTGAAGAACGGGTCAAATGCTGACTTGATTCTACAGTCTCTGCCCTCTACCCTGAAGGAAACCGGGGAGGTAGAAGGAAAGAGAAGGGCAAAAGTTTCGGGACGAGATGTAGTAAAAGAGGGACGTTCCTATTGTTACGGGAATGAACATTGGCAGAAGGATTGCAGCGCTAGCAAAGCCAGTAGCCAGGATTCGAAGTATGTTGTGGCTTCGGCTTCGGGTGTGTTTGTAATAGAGAACTGTATGTCAGTTAACCCTACTTCCTGGGTATTGGATACCGGATCAGGATCTCACATCTGTAATTCGTTACAGGCTCTGAGAAACCGTAGGGTTATCAAGATAGGTGATATGACTCTCAGGGTTGCTAACGGAATGAGCATGAACGCTGAATCCGTAGGGGAATATCATCTTGGACTGACAACTGGGCAGATATTGATTTTGCGTAATTGTTTGTATGTACCAGGTGCGACTTGTAATATCATATCTGTATCCTTACTTTCTAAGGAAGGATATGATTTTACTTTTGTAAGCGATGTGGTCCACATCCACCTAAATCAAGTTCTGATTGGGTCAGGTACATTAAATAATGGGATATACGTATTGAATCAAGCTCAGATTTTTAGTGTCCAGAACACACTTAAAAGAAAGTCTCCGGAATTAAATCAGGCTTTCTTATGGCATTGTAGACTGGGTCACATCAATGAGAGAAGGTTGACGAAGTTACATACAGAAGAATATTTGGATTCGTTCGAATATCAATCATATGCAACTTGTCAATCCCGTCTCAAAGGAAAGTGACAAAGACCCCGTTTACTGGACACGGAGTAAGAGCGAGCGAGCTCTTGGGGCTCGTACACAGCGATGTGTGCGGACCAATGTCTACACATGCACGAAGCGGTTATTCTTACTTCATTACTTTTACGGATGATTTTTCAAGGTTCGGGCATGTCTTCTTAATGAAGCACAAATATGAAGCCTTTGAAAAATTCCAGGAATACAAGAATGAAGTAGAAAAACAAACAGGCAAAAGTACCAAGACACTGAGATTTGATCGAGGTGGTGAATACTTGAGTGCCGAGTTCCTGGATTACCTAAAAGAGAATGGAATTCTCTCTCAGCTTACTCTTCCATACACTCCACAACATAATGGTGTATCGGAGAGACGGAACCGAACCCTATTGGATATGGTGCGTTCCATGATGAGTAACGCTGAGTTACCGCGATCATTCTGGGGATATGCACTAGAATCAGCTGCATATCTTTTGAACCAAGTTCCAACTAAGACTGTGCCTACCACACCATATCAGATATGGAGCGGGAAGAAACCCTATTTTCAATATCTGAAGATTTGGGGATGTCCAGCTTTTGTCAAAAAGCAGCATGCGGACAAACTCGAGGCACGCTCAGTACAGTGCTAGTTTGTGGGATACCCAAAGAACTCCAGGGGGTATCTTTTCTATTATGCAGAAAAACAAAAGGTCTTTGTCTCTCGTAATGCCCACTTTCTGGAACATCAGTTCTTAAAAAAAGAAATAAGTGGGAGCACAATAGAACTGGAAGAAATTCCAGAACCAAAAACTATTACTGAAAGCTTAGTAGAACCAGAGGGTTCAAAAGAACAGGACATTCCTACGCCGCTCCGCAGGAGTAGTAGGCAGTCTCATCCACCCAAGAGATACTACGGTTTTCTCATAGACGGGGATAGAGAGGATTGCACCATGGATTATGATGAGCCTACTAGCTTCCAGCAAGCCATTCAGAGCAGTGACTTAGTCAAATGGCTGGATGCAATGCGGACCGAGATGGAGTCCATGTATACCAACAAAGTTTGGACTTTGGACTTTGCTCCAGAAGGGGTAAAACCCGTAGGCTGCAAATGGATCTTCAGAAAGAAGATTGGTGTAGATGGGCATGTTGAAACCTATAAAGTAAGACTTGTTGCAAAGGGTTTTCGTCAAAGACCTGGTTTGGACTATGACGAGACCTTTTCTCCAGTGGCTATGCTCAAATCCATTTGGATCCTTCTTGCCATTGCTGCCTTCCACGATTATGAGATCTGGCAGATGGACGTAAAGACGGCTTTTCTAAATGGAAATTTGGAAGAGTGCGTCTATATGGATCAGCCAGAGGGATTCATTCAGAGTGGGAGCAGCGGTAAAATGTGCAAGTTGCTCAAGTCCATCTATGGACTGAAGCAGGCATCACGGAGTTGGAACATCTGCTTTGATGATACTGTCAAAGAATTTGACTTTATCAAAAACCTAGATAAACCATGCATTTACAGTAAGATTGTAGGGAGAACTGTAGTATTCCTCGTCTTGTACGTGGATGACATTCTCCTAATAGGAAATGATATTCCTATGTTACAGTCAGTCAAAGGATTCTTGTCACAGAGGTTCTCCATGAAGGACCTGGGCGATGCCAACTACATTCTGGGGATCCAGATCTATCGTGATAAATCTAAGAGGATATTGGGACTTTCACAGTCCAGGTACATAGACACTATACTAAAACGATTCAGTATGGAAGATTCCAAGCGCGGTAATCTACCGGCTTGTCACGGAATCACCCTCTCCAAAGAGATGTCTCCCAAGACTGATTTGGAAAGGGCTCGCATGTCATCAATACCCTACGCATCTGCGGTAGGCTCTATAATGTATGCGATGTTGTGTACCAGACCAGATGTAGCATACGCATTGAGCGTTGTAAGCCGGTATCAGTCGGACCCAGGAGAGAAACACTGGATAGCAGTAAAGAACATTCTCAAGTACCTGAGAAGGACTAAGGAGATGTTCTTGGTGTATGGCGGAAAAGACCTCCAGATCAAGGCCTTTGCTGACTCCAGCTTCCAGAGTGACAAGGATGACTCCAAATCCATGTCGGGTTATGTCTTTACCCTCAATGGAGGGGCGGTTTGCTGGAAGAGTTCCAAGCAGGAGACCGTTGCCAACTCAACTATGGAAGCGGAGTACATAGCTACTTGCGATGCCGCAAAGGAAGCTGTCTGGATGAAAAAGTTCCTCACGAAGCTTCAGGTGGTTCCTACCATTGTTGGTCCAATACCGCTGTATTGTGACAACAACGGCGCTATAGCTTTAGCGAAGGAACCCAGGTCCCATCAGAAGTCCAGGCACATTTTGAGGCGGTACCACCTGATCAGGGAGATCGTAGATCGCCGGAAGATCGAGGTGAAGAGAGTAAATTCAGAAGATAACACTGCAGATCCACTCACGAAGGCCTTACCCCAGACTCAGTTCGAGCGGCTGATCGAGATGATAGGTCTCCGATACGCCAGTACATGGCCTTAGTGCAAGTGGGAGATTGTTAGTGTATATGCCCTAGATGCCATTACTGTATCATACTAGCTTGTATATTACTTGATGGAAGCTTGGGATATTCACAGTTGTATAGACAATCTTGCTCAAAATGGTAGTATGCTACTTGGTTTGTTTCTACTTTAATATGTTCATGTGTTTCTTTTAGCATATTGCTTATACATATTAGTAGAGCCCTTAGGATCTTTGCTTGATTACCAGCGTTGTGATGGCAGTCACACTTATGGGGGCTGGGTAATCCATAAGCACATCCTTATACAGGTCCCTAGTCGTAGGACTATCGAGACAGGGTATCGATACTCCGGAGTAGACTAGCGTATGCGTTTCTCATCCCAGCATGGGAGACGGTCTGTCCCACAGCCGTCAGTACGTCGTACTTGAGATAGTATGCGGGCGCTCGTTAGGTTACGAGTACACTGGACAGGACTCGTCGGGAACTGTTGGTTGGTATTATACCTATCGTCAGTTATCAGTTCCTATGTGACATGAGTACGGCTTAGTCCGCTGACTTGACACCGTCACTTCGCCTCGAGTGTGTTCCCACTGTACTTTGATTACTACCCTACCACAGCTCAAAGGAGTCGTGCAAATAGGTAGTAGTTGGGTGCAGTCCCGAAGCACTTGGAGGCAGTGACGGTTAGACAGGATTCATCTCTCCCGGTATTGGGAGTTGATATCGCGATGTGTCATGGAGAGCCATTACACATAGTCGTCCCTGGCCAGGGCAAGCGAGATATACTGGTAGATCTCCAGTGTTATCTTAGGGTGTTCTGGGCTACACTCCGACACGACTTGTACCGCTATTGGGGGACTGACGTTTACCACCCCCTAGGCCCGCCATGCGATATTCTCAGACGAACAGACCAGACTGTAAGGAGACTGTCACATTCAGGCTCAGTAGGAGTTCCGATGGGTTCACCTCATCAGTCTTCTTAGCGGCATCTACCTGGGGGCCGTTACGCACAGCTAGTGCCGCTTGCGGTCTGTGGTTAAACCCACTGCCAGCGTAGTGTCGAGTCTTTAGAGTCCCACACAGAGAGCTATTCTCCTTTGGGCAAAAAGAGTAGAGGTCGCATGGTTTTGCGACAGGGTTCGGTCACATCCGCGCACTTGTGCACGTTTGGTGTCCGGACAGTTATTACTAGCGGGCTTTGGTTTAAGCCAGATCCTAGTATACGTTTTGGGATTGGTTTTATCTCGTTTGTATTTGTGTTACTCGGAACACGGATGCGGGTGTGTATGCACAGTTAACAGAGACAGAGGCAGAGGATCTCTTTGTATTCGTGTTCCTCGGAACACGGATGCGGGTGTGTATGCACAGTTGACAGAGACAGAGGCAGAGGATTCTCATTAGGGTTGTTGACTGTTGACTTTTTCTAAACCCCAATGAGAATAGGAAATATGATTAATAATAATATTAATTAAGTATTATTGTGCCATGGTTGGGTTGAAAGTTTGACTTTGTTGACTTGTTGACTTTGTTGACCAGTTGACTAGTTTGGACTTGTTGACCATCATCATTGCATGGCTATCATTTCATGGCTATGACTTTTGGCTTGCTTGTTTTTCTTTACAAAATGAGTGCATGAAATGATAATGCCATTGACATGAACCATCAAAAAATACTTAATTATTATTATTATGATGATTATTTTTCCTTTTGAGAGCATGGTTGTAAAAGTCCTCTCTCATTCTATCATATTGACTCTCTCTCATCCAAGCTCTCTCTCTTCCTCTTCCTCTTCCTCTTGCTCATGGTTCTCTTGTCTCATGAGTTGAGAAACAAGAACCATTGAGATAAAACCCTAAAACACTTCTCTACTCATCCTAGAATACAAGGTATAGCAAGCCAAGTATTTTAGTTTCCTCTAGATTGAGGTTGGAGCCAAAGGTAGAAGATTTCGGGTGGATCCATCTTCGGCACTAGGAGACGACGGGGTGAGGCCGATCCGACCACCACAAAGAGTCGAAGAGAAGGAGTTCAAGATTAGGTATAACCCCTAACATAGTAGCTTACCTCTTAGTTAATTTGTTAGATAATTTGTTTAGCAAAGATCCGGTTTAGAGTCCATGTTACCCTCCACCTAAAGATCGTTTTTCACCATTTCCGCAACCCCGAAAGAACCGGGGACGGGCAACGTGGACTTACACCCTGGCTGTCCTACCATCTCTATTTCTATTGGGGGTAAAAATATTAATCGTGCTTTACTCGACCTTGGCGCTAGCGTTAACTTGCTTCCATATTTCGTATATGAGCAGTTAGGAATTGGAGAGTTGAAACCCGCCTATTGTACTCTTCAGATGGCAGAACGATCAATCACCAAACTTAGGGGTGAACTAGAGGATGTGTTAATTAAAGTCGGGGAATTCATATTCCCTGTGAACTTTATTGTTTTGGATACACAACCTGTGTCTAACCCACACAACCAAATCCCGGTGATACTCGGTCGACCTTTCCTAGCAACTTCCAACGCTGTAATTAATTGTCGTAACGGTTCTATGAACTTATCCTTTGGGAAGATGACAACTGAGCTTAATATTTACAAGCTAGGAAGTCAACCATCTGAACCTTCTGCTCATTTGCTTGATGTCTGTTCCATTAACGAGATAGCTTCTGACAGCTGCAAAGCGGAAGCACTTTGCTATGATGATCTCGACAACACTAGTGCGACATTGTTCGATTTGGAAAATTCTTATAGTGAGGATATCTTCGATGATTTTATCTCTGAGTTTGAATCCGTTGACTCGTAGCAAAAGTCAGTAGCATTTTCCTAGTCAATATCCTATGCAAGTTATGAACCTCTTAGGGAGTCCGAGCATCATTCCTTTACCCTACCTTCTATTGTCTCTCCGCCAATACTAGATCTCAAACAGCTACTTTCTCATTTTAAATATGCATATTTAAGTGAGAATGAGTCTTAACCCGTGATCATATCCGCTTCTCTAGCTTTATAGCAAGAGGACGCACTTTTGGTGGTGTTGAGATCAAATCGGCAAGCACTTGGTTGGACAATGGCTGACATCAAAGGGATTAGTCCCTTAATTATTGAACATTATATACATCTGATGGATGAAGCCAAGCCAACCCGAGATCCACAAAGACGGTTAAATCCCGTTATGAAGGAGGCAGTAAAGAAGGAAATCGTCAAGTGCCTAGATAGTGGTATAATTTACCCTATATCTGACAGCCAATGGGTAAGTCCTATTCACGTGGTCCCTAAAAAGTCTAGCATAACGGTCATAACTAATGAGGCTAATGAGTTGATCCAAATATGCACCCAAACTGGGTGGCGCGTATGTATTGATTATAGGAAACTCAATGCTGCAACCCGGAAAGATCACTTCCCTCTAACTTTTATTGACCAGATGTTAGAACGATTAGCTGGACATGAATACTATTATTTCTAGGACGGATACTCTGGCTATAACCAGGTCCCCATCGCCGAAAGGATCAAGATAAAACCATATTTACTTGTCCTTTCGGTACGTTTGCTTATAGACGCATGCCCTTTGGGTTATGCAACACTCCCGCTACATTTCAGCGGTGTATGATGGGGATATTCTCAGACATGGTTGAGAATTTTCTGGAGATATTTATGGACGATTTCTCTATATTTGGGGACTCCTTTGAGGACTGTCTTCGTCATCTTGACGCGGTTCTTACCCGCTGTAAGGATAAGAACTTAACTTTGAATTGGGAAAAATGCCATTTTATGGTCCAAGAAGGTATTGTCCTTAGAAATATAATTTCACGAAAAGTAATTGAGGTAGATAGAGCTAAAATAGATGTCATCCATAACCTCTCTCATCCCAAATGCGTCAAAGATATACGATCTTTCCTTGGTCATACAGGATTTTATAGGAGATTCATTAAGGACTTTAGCAAAATTGCTAGACCCTTAACTCTTCTCTTGGCCAAGCATACAACATTTCACTTCGATTCGGATTGTGAGGCTGATTTTGAATCGCTTAAAAGGTCTCTCACTACAGCCCTCGTTTTATCATCTCCGGATTGGAACCACCCGTTCGAGCTTATGTGTGATGCATCAGATTTTGCTATTGGTGCGGTCTTAGGGCAACACATTGATAAGATGCCACATGTAATTTACTATGCAAGTAGGACCTTGAACGATGCACAAATTAATTACACAACTACCGAAAAAGAACTCTTGGCAGTTGTATTTGCGTTAAAAAAATTCAGGACCTACTTGATTGGCTCGCCAATTGTGGTTTACACTGATCACTCCGCCCTACGACACCTTTTATCGAAGAAGGATGCTAAGGCCAGGCTAATACGTTGGATCCTGTTGTTACAAGAATTTGATCTTGTCATACGAGACAAGAGTGGATGTGAAAACGTAGTAGTCGACCATTTTTCACGCATCTCTTCTTCATCAACGTTGACCGTGCTGATAAATGACTCATTTCCTGACGAACAGCTCTTGACCGTATCCTACGAACCTTGGTTCATGGATATTGTGAATTATCTAGCGACGGGACTTATTCCTAGTAATTGGTTGAAACAAGACAAACTTCGATTTCTATCCCAAGTAAAATACTTTTACTGGGATGAACCTTATTTGTTTAAGTATTGTTCCGATCAAATCATTCGCAGGTGTTTCCCTAATGATGAATTCAAGAGCGTGTTATCATTTTGTCATGATCAGGCATGCGGCGGTCACTTTGGACCTCGAAAAACGGCGGAGAAAGTTTTGCAATGTGGATTTTATTGGCCAACACTATTTAAAGATGCTTATGATCATTGCAAAACTTACCCGCGGTGTCAGCACTTAGGTCGAATTTCACAAAGAAATGAGATGTCGCTCCAACCTATCTTGGTTGTGGAAATATTCGATATTTGGGGTATTGATTTTATGGGCCCTTTTCCCAACTCTTTTGGAAATTTATATATCTTGTTAGCGGTTGATTACGTCTCAAAATGGGTGGAAGCAATACCGTGTCGCACTAATGACAACAAAGTTGTCATTAAGTTCCTTAAAGAAAATATCTTTTCGCGATTCGGACACTCTCGCGCTATAATTAGCGACAACGGGACGCATTTCTGCAATTGGTCTTTTAAGACTTTGATGCGGAAATATGCAATCAACCACAAACTTTCTATGCCCTATCATCCCCAAACAAGCGGGCAAGCTGAGATCTCGAATAGGCAAATCAAACAAATTTTGGAGAAGACGGTTTCTAAAAACCGTAAAGATTGGTCAACCAAATCGACGGATGCTCTTTGGACATTTCACACCGCTTATAAGACCGATCTTAGTATGTCTCCATACCACATTGTGTTTGGGAAGGTATGCCACCTTCCTGTCGAGATCGAACATAAGGCAATGTGGGTTATTAAAGAGCTAAATTTCGATTTTGATCAAGCTAGCAGTAATCGGAAGCTGCAATTGAATGAGCTAAGCGAACTCCGCGATGAAGCTTACGATAATGCAGTGATAGTAAAGAACCGGACTAAAGTGTTCCACGATAAAAACCTTTTTACAAAAACTTTCACACCGGGACAACAAGTCCTTCTTTATGACTCACGACTCCATCTTCATCCGGGTAAGCTTAAATCTCGTTGGAAAGGACCTTTTGTGGTGCGGTATGTACACTCGCACGGGGCAGTAGAAGTTGAAAATATAAAAAACGGTTCAAATTTTAAAGTAAATGGGCATAGATTAAAATCGTATTTCTCTACTGACCCAGCGGAGGAGCTCCTATTTTTATAGGAGCCGCTTTTCATAACTAAATTCCTCCGCCTCACCTCCATGTTTCGGTAACATTGTATCATCTTAAAGAATGGAGGTGAGTGAAAAACAGGACTTAACTGAATATCTGTGCGTGCCAAAAAACAAGTTTGGGGGTAGTCTATTTATCTATTATTTTACCCCTATTATTATCTCTCCAAGTCTGCAGGTCTATGCTCTCAAAAAACAATATCAGTGAGGACACTACTGGAAACAGGTTTGGGGGGAGGTTTGTATTCACTGAATTATCTTTGGCACTGAGCATAAATTTTTTTTATAATAAAAGAGTAGAAAGTGAAAAAATTATATATGAAAGATATCAATAGTTTGAGAAAAGCAAGAAAATTAGAGGTTTTCTTAAACAAAATTAGTAATAAGTAGTTATGAGCTGTTGTCCCAAGGGTTAGTAAAATGAAGGAAATTGCTAATCTGAGGATAAAATTAAGTCTGAAAAATAGTCCCTATTCTTGAGGCCAAACATCTGAATGTTGATACCCTACTATACGCACTTACACACATCTTGAAACTTGGGATAGTAGAGGATACCTTGAAATGCTCTTGTCTAAAAACCTTAGTATGAAGGAAAATTAAATAAAATATAAGTGGTGAGAAAAAATGAATACTGGTTTTTTAATTACCAAGACAGTATAAAAAAATATAGCGAGGGTGCTTTATCACCTAGTGCCTTAGACCAACTGGTTTGGGAGCCACTGCTAAGCCTTAGGAGTTGCAAGATGAGGAATGACACCTTAATACGCAAGTGCATTTTGTAATTGGTTGGTTAGTAGCTCAAGAAGTATTAACGGTCGCATGAAAGATGTGTGAGCAATTTCATAAAATATTCACCAACTAAAAAGTAATTTGGAAGATGGACAAGAGTATGATAGCTTGAATTGAATTGTCTAAGTATAAAGATGTCTTTTACACACACGTAGGGGTATATGATTAATGTTTAGAAGAAAGTTAGGGAGGAAGACTAAAGGCGATGTTTTATTGAAGGATGATGTGATTTCTAACATTTTTCACGACCATTAAGATAGGGCTCATAGCAACTGAAAAGCTGGTATAGTTGGAAACTCTTATTTTCAAGTTCTTTCTTTTATAGTTCTTATCTTTGTATGTAACTTTCACTATCTTTATTTTATTATATGAGTTTTTTGGTGTAATCCGCTGAAGACCCTCAGGAGACAACACTCCTCCTACTAGGGATACCTAGAGATTTAACGGCTTGTTGCACGTGCTCAGTGCAATCGTGTTTCCTACGAAAGTGTGCTACTTAGGTTTTTCTTTTCTCCTTCTCTTGAATAACTAGTTTGCTCAGGACGATCAAATTTAAGTTTGGGGGTATTTTTTCAGTTGATAAAACTGCACTTTTGATATGACATTTTCTTTACTATTTCTATATAATAAAAGGTGTTTATTATAAATATGACACATATGAGGGTTTATCTGTAAAAATATTATTATCATGTGTTTATATATTATAATTGACATTATGAAGAAAAATGTAAGCATATAATATTCATATAATATTTGGTCTATTTAAATATGCTTACCTTATTAAATATCTTTGACCAAATCTCTTAAAATTAAAATATCATGAAAAATGGTTAAGATAGTATCTCAATAAAAACAAATTCTACTAATATTATTTATTGAGATAATTGTGCAGGAATTATATCATGACTGAAATCAAGGAAATCCGAGTTGGCGAGATCAAATCTGCTGAAAATATTCAAGTAAATTGAAGAAACCAATTCAGGTAGAAACGTAGAAAAGATTTTCAAAGTCTAGATATTCAAAAGATCAACAAGTGCTACAGATATGAAGCTAAAGAAATTAGAGCCCATGATCCCACCATAAGGCGGCGGATCCGTGGCCAAACCCACCTATTGTCCACGGTTCCGCTGCACATCTGAAGAGTTAGGATTCTGGATTTTTTTGGTTGGGATCCTAACAACTAGTTACCATATTAGGAAACTAGGGTTCTGTCTCTGTGACTATAAATAAGGACCGAGAGCCTTTTGAAAAAATCATCAAACTGACGCGATCACGAAGTCCAAGATGGCTCACGCATTCAGGCCGATCATCAACGGTTCATCTACCTCTTTAGAAGAGATCGAGAAGCAAACTAGGGTTTTGTAATCATTTTCTAAAGGAACAAAGTGTACTTGATCTTGTTGATTAATAAAGGTATTTTTATTTTATTGAATTTTATTTTCTTCCTGATTTCTATCTTTTCTTTTCCCAACATGCGCGAGTAATTCTCCGCTTGTTAGGGTTCGTAGGATTAGGGTAGATTAATAGATGATGAAGATCCTTAAACTCTTTTTACGTCTTATAAAGTTTATAAATTTTATCAAAAAAATATTTAACATCCTAATCGGGCACGCTATCAATTCATTGATATTCACGACCATGATTAGAGATTAGATTAACAATTATTTTGGTAAAGGCTAGACATGAACGGAGATCCATGTCAAGGTAGGGGTTAAGAGTGGGAACCCTTTTTCCTCCAGAAACCCTAATCTACATGCATCACTGTCAATATAGTTTTAAATCTATTAAAGGATAAGAGGAGTAATCTTTAATTAATTATCCATGACTACTAAATCTTAACGACCCCTACAAGTCCCCTTCTACTATAAAACTTACATCCGTAATTAATCTAGATCTATATCCTGCATCCGTATTTGACGTAGATCTAGAACCTACAACCATTCTTTATTCTTCCCCCTTTCTTTCTCAACACGCCTAAAATAAGATTAAAAGATTCAACGTTTTCCTGAGGACGACCCGTACACATCTCGGTCTAGCTACACGCGACATCATTATTGATTGCGGTTAACTACTACACATAAAACAGATCAATCAATGCCCCGTCGATGTAGAGTTCCCATCGGGTGTCACGCTCTCCTTTCTCCCCATCGATCGTGTCAAACGCGTGCTCGTCTGGCAATTCGCAATTTAGAGGTGAGTCGGCAGGTATAGGATGCTCAGCGAGGAAGTCGGCGATGGCCTGTCCTTTCACTGCCTTGAGCGGTCGGTATGTTACCGAGCACTCCATCAAGAGGAGAGCCCATTTAGCGAGTCGTCCTGTTAATATGGCTCTTGACATAAAATATTTAAGAGGGTCCACTTTTGATATGAGATGGACCTCATGCGCCAATGCATAGTGCCTGAGCTTCGTTATCGCGAAGATCAACGTCATGCAGTGTTTTTCAATGGGGAGTAGTTGTTTTCTACCCCCAGAAGAACTCGACTCAAATAGTAGAGGGCTCTCTCCTTCCCTTGGTCATTTTCTTGTGCCCATAGCGCGCCTAAAGAACCTTCAAGGGCAGTTGTATACAGGATAAGAGGTTTTCCCTTGACCGGAGCGGTCAATACCGGTTGATTCTGCAAGTATTGCTTGATTTCGTCCAGTGCACTCTGGCATTGGCGATCCCAGATGAACGGAGTCCCTTTCTTCATTAGGTGACTGCAGGGGCGGTATTTGCCGGAGAGGTTGGCTATGAACCGTCGGATATATGCGAGCTTTCCTTGGGGAGACCGCAGTTGCTTGAGAGTTCTTGGCGGAGGCATTTCCATGATCGCCTGATCTTCGACGGGTCTATCTCGATGCCTCGGTGTTGTACAATGAATCCTAGGAATTTACCTGAGGAGACCCCGAACGCGCATTTGAGAGGGTTCATCTTCAAATTGTATTTCCGAAGAAGCTGAAACACGATCTTCAGATGTTCCCAATGCTCCTCGTGTGATTTGCTTTTTACAACGAGGTCATCAATATAGCATTCGACAATTTCATATATGAGGTCATCGAAAATCTTGGTCATTGCCCTTTGATAGATAGCGCCGGCGTTCTTCAGACCGAAAAGCATTACTTTGTAGCAAAATATCCCCAGCAGAGTTCGGAAAGCGGTATGCTTCTGGTCTTCGGGATGCATCTTTATTTGATTGTATCCTGATGAGCCGTCCATGAAGGAGAAGAATTCGTGAGTGGACGTGTTGTCTATCATCAGCTCGGTGACCGGTACGGGAAAGTCATCCTTTGGGCAGGCTTTGTTGACGTCCCGAAAGTCTACGCAGATGTGCACCGTCCCATTTTTCTTCATCACTGGGATGATGTTGGCAATCCAGTCAGGGCACTGAACCTTTTTGATGAAGCCAGAGTCGATTAGCTTCTTGACCTCGGCGTTGCTGCTCATTTCAAGTTCGAGCTGCATTCTTCTCGGCGCTTGTTTGACTGGCTTGATGTCCGGAGATATCGCCAATTTGTGCACAGCTACTTCTGGATCTAGCCCCGGCATTTCGGAGTAGTTCCATGCGAAACCGTCTTTATACTGCATGAGCACGTCCTTGAGTGTAGCCACCTTTTTCTTCAGACAACAGCTCACTGACGAACGTTGGTCGTAGGTCGTTTTCCGTCCCCATGTCGATTTTTCTAAGGTTGTCTGCAATAGTGTGTATTCCATCTTCCAATTCTTTTGGTGCCGGTGGAAACTCTGAGATCAGTTCGTCATCATCATTTTCAAAGCACCAAGAGAGGTCATCCATATTCTTGGGCACTCCTTCTTTTGTCAGTGTTATTACGTGACAGGTGCGAGATCGCTTCCAAGACCGACGTTGATCCCGCTCTACTCTCACTGTATATGTGGCTTTCGGTTCATGCTTCTGTGGTGAGGTTACCCTTCAACTGCTGGATAAAGCGAACCTTCCTTACTGATACTGGTCTTCTACCCAGTCTTTAAATGTGAAGCATTCTTCGAGAGGATGTCCTATCGCTCTGTGATAGGAGAAATAATCTGGGTGATGAACCTCACTTGCTTGTTCAGGGTGCTTGGACCCCGGGAGTGTCATCATCTGATGTTTTATGACAAGATCGAATATCTTCTTTGTCTTTTCTTGGGGAAAAGAATATGCCCGACCTATCTTCTTTATAAGAGACGGATCCCGGCTGCTCAATTTTCGATCGCGAGGCTTCTTGGACCCGCTTTGCTGCTTTTGAACATTTTTTTTTTCCGTTCTTCAGTTTATTTTTGCCTCCGTGTCGATTCTTCTGTATGACGGGATGCTAACGAAGGGCATCGTCATTTTTCGTAGCCTGCTGAAGGAGGCGCTGCGTCCTGGCTTTCTCGTAAATGGCCATTTCGCGACTATGGTCATCCCGGACCTTTTGACCCGCTTCCCTTATTAACTTATCTATCTTTTCTTCGAACGACGGACTTGTGACTTTCATGAAGAGACCTCGTTTTGGTTCTGGGTTAGCGTTTTCTAACAGAGCGTCTCCTTCTTCATTGAAATCATGTATAACGTAGCAGCCATGGAATCGCTCCCATTTCTTGGATTGAACATATCCAAGCCCGATCGTTTCCATTCTCCCGTTGGGCAATTTTCGCTGAGTTCCAGGGACGTTCCAGATCCTGTTGTAGAACTGGGCTTGTCGTGCGGTCTGCTTCAAGGGTACGTCTTGGCGCCTCAACAGCCTTTTTAATCCTTCTGTATAGTATCTGGACACACGGATGGGCTGGAGCCTGTCAAGCGTAGAATCGCTGCCATGCCAGATCTCTTTCTCCACTTTATTCTCCGCGGATCGATAAAAGAGGATCGCCTTTTCATCACTTCACCTGGGAGGGACGTAGAACGTCTGCAGTTCTTGCACACTATAGGTATCAAGTGCGTCGAGGTCTTTGTAATGTTTTTGCGGAACCATGGCGATTTGAAAACTCTGTTCATCGCCAGTGAGGGCTTGTATTGATGGCCGAACAGAAAATACTGCATTGACCTCATCTTCAGAATAGCTACCGAAGATTAAGATAGGGGTAGGCGGTCCCGGTTTGTTGTATTGGGGAGGTCCGAATAGATTATCTTTTCCTCCTTCTCAGTATCGCTCCCAAAGACCGGAATAGTGGTGATAGCTTTTTGCTTGTCCTCCGGTTTATGGCATCTTTCCGTGTCTTCAAAGTCTGGTAAAAAGTACTTTGCATCTTCATACTTTCGGACTTCATTTACGGAGAATGGGTTTAGCTCCCTTGTCACGGTGTACTCAAGACCATCATTGAAGTACTTCATACACTGATACTGTGTAGAAGGGATGGTGTTGTACTCGTGTAACTAAGGCCGGCCGAGCAAAGCGTTGTAGCAAGTCTTGGCGTCAATGATGTGGAACTTGATATCAGTGACGAGCAGCCCAAAACGCAACGTCAGTATCACAGACCCGAGTGTCCTTGATGACTAGGAGTCGAACCCGGAGATAGTGATTTTATCCCGAGCGAGGTGTTGAATGCTCATGCAGTTTTCTTTTAGCACCCTCACATTTAGGATATTGACAGACCCATTGTCAACTAGGATCTTCCCTATCTTAATGTCATGGCAATACCCGGAGACATATAGAGGACGGTTGTGCTTGCATGTTCCGAGGAGGAGATCTTCATCGCCGAAAGTGATGTCAGCTGTGTGAATTTCTTCCAGCTCATCCTTCATCTTTTCTTCAGTGAAGAAAGCTTGAAACTGGTCAGGCTCTTGTAATGCCTTGATCAGAGAATCTCTCGCCTCTTTAGATAGCAGGAGGGCATCGAGAATGCTTAGCTGCGAGGGTATCTTCCTCAGGTGTGCCAGAACGTTGTAATCCACCTTGTTTTTCTTGGGCGGGCTGCCAGCTCTTCGACGACTGGGTTATCGAGGGTGATATCCTTGAAGGGTTATAGGAGTGCCCCGACCATCGAACCGTGGCCAAATGCGGAACAAAAATTTTCTAAAACCCGGCGCTACCATTACCCGATTTCCAAGATCGAAACCATTAACCCTAAAACTAGCAAACTAAACACAAAGAGATAGAATGGTTATACCTAATGATCCAAGTCCTTCGGGTCTTCAACCATTTCCAAGCTCCTAGTGATGCGGATCGACTTTGGTCGCCGGTCTTCCTTCATCTCCGATGATCCACCCGAAGGAAACAGCACAAGCTCCAGGTTCACCAAACGGACCAACCGACCCTCCAAGATCGCTAGTAATGGAGAGTAGGGGGTGTAGAATAGTCTCACCATAATTTTCTCTTAAAATATTATGCTCATAGAACAACCATGGAAGATGTGGAGGTGATGGAAGCAAGAATGGCATGAGCTAAATGGTTAAGTCTCTTGGGTATGTCAATGAGAGTGAACTAGAGAGAGTGAGCAAGATAGTGTAATACAAAATGAGCAAGCCCCCATCCTACTTCAATGTGGCCGGCCCCTCTCTCTTCCCACCAAAAATCATGCACCCAAAAAATCTTATCCCATTTGGTAATAAAGAAATCAACCCATACCAATCACTACATGCTCAAGCCCATACCATGCCTTGTCACCTTTCCACCTCATTATAAAAACAAATGATTTTTCTAAAAAGCAAAATCAATAATGAGGTGGCTAATCTTCTAGAAGCCATTCCGTATAAATATGGAATGCTTCCCGGTACATGTATCGAAATACACATATGCGTATTCGTACGAAAATACGAATAGCCAAAGAGAGAAAATAAATAGTGAGCAATAATACTAGAATACATATATATAAATACATATGTAAATTATTAAATCAAAACTTGATTTAACAATCTGGCTTAATCCTAAGCCGCTGGTATTATCAACCGTCTGATTAAAGTCTGTGCAGTCCGTGCACATATTTAATCGGACACCTGTATGTATCAACATACGTCACCTACACCATATCGCTTGAACCATGAAAACCCTCTGTATGGGACTCTAAAGACTCGTCAATACGCTGGCAGTGGGTTTAACCACAAGCACGTCAGCGGCACTAGTTGTACGTAACGGCTACCTAGGTATTAAGCAAAAGGAAGGCCGACGAGCAAACTCATCCAAAACCCTACCGATCCTGTCAGTGACAATATCCGTACAGTCCGGTCTGTTCGTCTAAGAGTATCGCATATCGAGTCTAGGGGGTAGATAAAGTCAGACCCCTAACAACGCGATAATTCGTGTCGGTATGAAACCCATCACTACCTGAGAAGCTATCGATCCTGGATCGGTAATTATCACATACCCCGGTCGAGGATTTCTAGTGATGGCCACCCGTGCACTGCGTAACATAAACCCCCAATACCGGGAGAGACAAATCCCTGACGATCCGCTCACTGCCTCCATGTGGCTCGGGACTGTACTCAAATAAAACCTGTTTGCACGACTCCTTTGAGCCGTGGTAGGGTAGTAATCAAAGCACAGTAGGAACTCACACGAGACAAATGACGATCTCAGTTCGACAGACTAACCTGTATACATGTCACCAGGGAACTGCTATCTGACTATAGATATAATACCAACTAGCATGTTCCCGGCGAGTCCGTCCAGTGTACTCATAACCCAATGAGCACCTGTATACTATCTTAGGTGAACAACTAACACCAATGGCTTGTGAGACCAGCCATCGCCTCTCATCAGGGTCTAGATATGTATACACCAGTCTACACTGGAGTATTGATGCCCAGTCTCGATACTCCCACGACTAGGGACATTTAAGGATGTGCTTATAGACCCCCAGCTCCCATGTATGTGATCGCCATCACAATGCTGGTAGTCAAGCAAGAATCCTATGGGCTCTATCAACATATACATGATGATAAAGACAAACCTGATAGCATATTATCATCTCGAGTAAGACTGTTTTATCGGTATAGGTCCTCCCTCAATCATCATGATCACCTGTCTGCGATTATGATAATTGCCTTGAGGGCACTATAGCCAACAATCTCCCACTTGCACTTAAGGCTAATTATTGCGATGCCGCATACTCACAGCCTATGTGATACCGAACACCCAACTCCTCTACTAATCAGTTTCACAAATCTCGCTCGTAAAACTATTGCGTTCGAGAAATAGCCTCAGTGAGTGGATCCACTCCAGTGTTTCTTTCTGTATCTCTCTATATCTCAACTTCACGGAGTAAGGTATCTCCCGAAATGAGCAATACCAATCTTAGAATATGTCTGGATAGCTGATGGGACCCAGTTCACAAATGAACTCGAACTCCAGCAAATTTCATAGACTGTATCGTCTACTGAACTTAATCAGTATACTGCACCTTACCTTCCTCAGTATCCGTTTGGAACACCTGTCCAAACTACTGCCCCTCGTCAGAGGGGAAACTATAACTCTGACAGTCACTATGTCATCCAGGTCATCTTGGAAGCCTGGAATGATAATCGTCTCCCAAAGGAGGCTGCCATTATCAAATCCCTAGAACATCCACTTATGTTCATAAACTGCTTCCAATCATTTTCTCCAGGATTGGATTAATATATCAAATTATTGCATCTAGTGCAAAAACAACATCTGGTGTGGTACTTGACATGTCACGATTGACTCAATTGCCTAAGCAAGTGATATGTCAATCATGCACATCCCTCTCCCTTTAGTCTCTAAGACACCTTTAGAGAGGGTGGCTCCTTCACCTGCAGGTTCACTCTGTCTCGCTTAACCGGGGGCGGAGTGACACGCGGTGGCGTTCGATAAGTCCGAAGTTGGGCACCATGTCAGGAGCCGTCCATTCTAAAATACTTTTAGAATACTGTTTAAGTACCCAGATTGGGACGCTTCCCAAATCTAGATCTAAAACCATAGATATAGTAACCAGAATGTCTGATATAATATCCATAACCTATGTGGAGAAACTACTGTGTGACAACCAAAGTATAACCGATCGTAGTATAGGAATTTCACTTCCTACAAATAGCATGTCATCCTAAATACCAGGACATCACACCCTACTATCTTCTTAACAGATCCATCCCGTATTCTGATGAAGTCAAAGCCCATGACTGTCACATCAAAAATAGATTATCAATCTCTGCTATATCCGCTTTAGTCTATAAATAGACACAAGCTACCTGTCCACTACGCTTCCGCTGCTCCCACTGACTACGACAACCCTCTGGCAGAGTCATATACACGTGCACTTCTAAAGCTAGTTTAGAATGACGCTATACTCATCCTCCTGCCGGGTCTCATAGTCTGGAACAATAGTAGTATCAATTCTGGGTAAACAAGAACCTCCCTGTCACCGTTCTTGAGGCTATCGAAGTACCTCTCGGGTGCCTCAGGTAACCTACCATATCCGCGGAGTGGCCAATGGAATATCAAACCTAATTGAATCTTTAGGTTCTTATTAAATTTTCAGTAATCGTTTGTGGTTCTGGAATCACTTCCAGTTCTACCATACTCCTACTACTGTTTTCTGAAAAAGTCCATTTTACTAAAACTGTGGCGAGTCAAGAAAAATATCACTATTGATCTTCCAGATGATAGAAAGTTAACCCTCGTCAAAGCCCGGGTTAACCCACAAACTGCCATTACAGAAACGTGCCTTGAGTTATCCAGAGTCTGGTTTTAAGCATAAGTCAGACAACTCCCCGTACCTTAACATTGTTAAGATATGAACCATTCTATATACAATATAGAAATAGAGGCACTGATTTAATTGGAACCAGATTCAAATCATGCCGCTGTCTCCAGTGCATGTTAACTAAATGGAGAGAGGGCGATCAACATTGCTCAACTTAGGAGTGCATCCAATTATGAGTAACCTGAAAGAGAAATAAGTTTCTCAAAATCATTACCATCAACTGAATACCATACACAAGTATCTACATCTTCGATCACCTTGAAGAATCCCGATACTTACAACACATGGTTCTCTACTTTATTCTTGTACCTATAACTTCTTAAAACTTAGACTTTATATTTCTACGAAACACGTGTCTAAATCTGGAGAAGTCACAAGTAGACAGAATATAGTACGAGTACCAACCCCTCTGTCCTAATGGACACTGGACAACATACAATACATTGTATAAGTCCATTGAGTTTAATAACTCAAACCCTGTGCGTCGTAGGTTGAAAACTGTACTATGGTTATGAAGACTTACACCGCTGTTGAATGCTCCTTACCTAACCATCAACTGATATAGGTAAATATCATGGACATAATTTCAAAAAGTTATATCTCACTTTATAAAAATAAACGTACAGATATATCAGTTTGAAATTGGTGCATAACAACGGGTATTCAAAACCAAATAGTTGCCGTCCGGCAAACAACCCAGGCGATTTCCTCAAATATCACTAATTACAATGAATTCCGATATAATGAGGATGATCACCTAATTCCCAATAATTTACTCTTACTCATCATCTGTAAAACCATACAGATGTGAGAATCAAACCTGATAAATACATACCCTGGAGTAAGGACCTAATTGGGAAATCAGTTTTCAATTAACAACGCATAGTGAAACTGAAACATTAAAATGTTTTGTAGGGGTATCCTGGTATTCCTAGTAATGCCTCTTCCATTATCCAGATTCATGACTGAAACCATATATTTCCTTACCATCTCTCCAAATCCTTTTATTTGTCTTTAGTCGTTACCTTCTGTACACCTTCGTTAGGCTTAAATGGTTTTCTTACTTCCTTACCGTTCGGCACCAGCCTTTGGAAGAAGACTATCCAATAAGTGTAATAGGTGTACTCTTCTAATCCTAGGAGTACTCGCAACTTGAGAGAAGGTAAAGATAAAAAAAAACTGAATAAAGCTTATTCTATTTCTTTTGAACCAGAATCCATTCTCGAAGAAATTCCTACGAGTTCGTATGTAGCTATACGATGGATTTATCCAATAGAATTGGATGTTCGTAGTGATACGGGGTGTTCCGGAGAAATACAAGGGTGAAATAGGAGTGGCGATGAAAGACTTGGTTTGGTCGTGAATAGCAGTCGCATTTTAATTTGCCCTCTTTCTAATCCTTTTATTTTTCTTTACTTATTACCTTCTGTACATCACACTTAGGCTAATTGGTTTTCTTCATTCCCTACTGTTCGGCACATGCCTATGGTTTGGAAGAAGACTATTCAATAAGCGTAATAGGTGTACCGGCTCCCAATCCTAGGAGGCCTCACAACCTGAGAGAAGGTAAAAGGAAAAGACAACTGAATAGTCCTATTCTTTTTCTCCAGAACCAGAATCCATCCTCGAAAAAGTTTCTTCGAGTTCGTATATAACCATACGATGGATTTATCCAATGGAAGTGGATATACGTACCGATACGGGGTGTTCTGGAGAAAAGCAAAGGGTAAAAGAAGGAGTGGCAATGATGTATGCAACTTGGACAATCCAAAAGCCAGTGTTTTAAAGAAAGTTCGGTTAACTTGGTCACTGAGTCATAGTCTAGGGTCGGGGCATGGTCGAAGCCAAAGAGAGAGAGAAAAAAATACTCAGCGTGCACTCTAACCTAGATCAGAATGGATAATCTCTTTATCTAATCTGGATGGCTCCCACTGTTTCCTCGAATTCTCCTCCAAACCAAAAAGAGAATTAGTCGGAATCACCCGAGGAGTAATCCTACTCGTCAGTGGGAATCGGGATCCAACTATCATCGTATGATAACTTGATGGAAGCCACTCAAGTCATCACACTCCAGAAGGTATGCGCAAGCCTGACAAGTTTCCTGTATGTTTGAAACTCCCGATATTTACCCCAAGAGGTTTATGACCTTGACTATGTCAACAAACCATAAACCGCTAGTCAAGTTCAACCCATCATTATTCTTGATTGCATTAAACCCACCAGCACGTGCCCTTGACTAGGTCAAAAAGGCCGCACGACTGTCCTAACCAATCGCATTTAAAATGCCACAAACAAGCACCACTTAGCTACCGAACACTACGTCTTGACTAGGTCAACAAACGCAACACGAATACTAAATAATACTCATAAGAAATGACAGAGGGCTACGGCTGGTTTTTGGCGAAAAACCTTTAACGTAATGAACTTGATATCGTTGAAGGAACCGAGTGGTTTTACAAAAGTATAGTGGTGAAAACTTTTGCTAAAGAGGTCACTCCCGGTGAAGGGATCTCGGCTCTTTCCCCGTCGAATGAGGTGCAGAATATTCTAAACCGAATACCACGATGCAAAGTAAAAAGTAATTGACTATAGTGAAGTTATTACGTTGACACAAACTTCTGCCCAAGGGTTCACTCCCGATGAAGGGATCTCGGCCCTTGCCTCGTTGAATGAGGTGCTGGATATTCATAACCGAATACCACTGTGCAAAGCAAAAGCCATCGTCTGTAATGTTGGTTTTTTAAAAAAAAACTTGGTTCCAACAACATCATATATAGGTTTATTTTCCTTGCATTGATAAGAATGAACGCAGTCCCATCAATTAATCACACCAAAAAAAGAACGAAAATAAAATGTACGTATATGCCATCCGCATTCGCCGCTGGGTCCCGTCATCACCCGTTAGGTTACTTAACTAACGACAGAGCGGGGACTGGGCTAGCGCGGGTGCAAAACATATACAACATCTACTAGTATATATAAATATATATAACAATCGTCTCAGGCATGATAAATGCAACATCACAGAAAAGTAATAAGCATCAAAGAACAATACAGATAATCTGGAAGCCCCGGGTTTCCTTCGAGCCACAACTGAAAACCTGACGTTCCCCTGGTCGTGTGGATTGCCTGTGCAATGAAAACCTAGACCCCTACGAGCGCGGCAAGTTACCCGCCAAAACCAGAAGTGAGGCAGCCCCCTTCAAGAAAGCGAATGGACCACCCAGCACTTCACGGAATCCGGTAACTTGAGCACCCTTCATTGGGTCAACCTGTACCCCCTACGAGTGCGGCAAATAGCCCGCCAATTCTAGAGTGAAGCCCCCTCCGTATCAATTCCATAAGATGCGGGCCCGTTGCCCTCTAGAACCCGGTTATCCATGCACCCCACCTTGGGGTAATCCTAGTACAGAAAAGAAAATCATAAACAAGGGTGACATCGACCTCAACCCGGTCATGCCCCAAAAGAATAATATACAAACAGGCTGTGACGGCAGTCCACATGTCGGACGCTCGCCCCGCAATATCAAATGTACAAATATAACCAAACAGCATTACCATTGCACGCAAGCTATCCACCACGACAATACGCAACATCACATCACAACATAGAACATCAACGTGAATGTCACGTTCGCAAACCCGTCTAAAAGGACTATAGCGATTAGACAAGGTTTATCGATCAAATGACATTCACGGTCACAGATAGAAATGTAAAGTACTGCTAATTTTAAACAATATTAAAACTTATCGACTTCAAAATAACTCTTGAATAGCCCCAAACATTCTGATAAAACCATATCCAAATTTGGCTAAACAAACAATACCACTGCACAGAGATTCAAGAGACCAGACAACACCCCAAAAACGAAGCCCGGAACTCACCCAAAAACCGGCCTGCTCGGATTTTTGCCCTTTGTGCTCGGCCAAAATCCGGCGCCCTAGTCTCGTGTTTGGGGTGTGTTCTTGTGGTCAAGCCAGTAGTCTTCTGGACTAGTTTAAATAATTTTTCGAGACACTTTTAAAAACAACAGAGACTCAAATCTACAGGGTAGTGAATCGGGTTTTTTTCGATTTTGATATGTTAACATTGTCTAAACAGGCTAGATTACGGGTTAATGGGTAGCTCTGATACCATGAAGGGTTATGGGAGCGCCCCGGCCATCGAACCGTGGCCAAATGCAGAACAAAATTTTTCTAAAACCCGGCGCTACCATTACCCAATTTCCAGGATCGAAACCATTAACCCTAAAACTAGCAAACCAAACACAAAGAGATAGAATGGTTATACCTAATGATCCAATTCCTTCGGGTCTTCAACTATTTCCAAGCTCCTAGTGATGCGGATCGACTTTGGTCGTCGGTCTTCCTTCATCTCCGATGATCCACCCGAGGGAAACGACACAAGCTTCAGGTTCACCAAACGGACCAACCGGACCTCCAAGATCGCTAGTAGTGGAGAGTGGGGGGTGTAGGATAGTCTCACCATAATTTTCTCTCAAAATATTATGCTCATAGAACAACCATGGAAGATGTGGAGGTGATGAAAGCAAGAATGGCATGAGCTAAATGGTTAAGTCTCTTGGGTGTGTCAATGAGAGTGAACTAGAGAGAGTGAGAAAGAGAGTGTAATACAAAATGAGCAAGCCCCCCATCCTACTTCAAAGTGGCCGGCCCATCTCTCTTCCCACCAAAAATCATGCACCCAAAAAATCTTATCCCATTTGGTAATAAAGAAATCAACCCATACCAATCACTACATGCTCAAGCCCATACCATGCCTTGTCACCTTTCCACCTCATTATAAAAACAAATGATTTTTCTAAAAAGCAAAATCAATAATGAGGTGGCAAATCTTCTAGAAGCCATTCCGTATAAATACGGAATGCTTCCCGGTACATGTATCGAAATACACATACGCGTATTCGTACGAAAATACGAATAGCCAAAGAGAGAAAATAAATAGTGAGCAATAATACTAGAATACATATATATAAATACATATGTAAATTATTAAATCAAAACTTGATTTAACAATCTGGCTTAATCCTAAGCCGCTGGTATTATCAACCGTCCGATTAAAGTCTGTGCAGTCCGTGCACATATTTAATCGGACACCTGTATGTATCAACATACATCACCTACACCATATTTCCTGAACCGTGAAAACTCTCTGTGTGGGACTCTAAAGACTCGTTAATACGGTGGCAGTGGATTTAATCACAAGCACGTCAGCGGCACTAGTTGTACGTAACGGCTACCCAGGTATTGAGCGAAAAGAAGGTCGACGAGCAAACTCATCCAAACCCCTACTAAGCCTATCAGTGACAATATCCGTACAGTCCGGTCTGTTCGTCTAAGAGTATCGCATATCGAGTCTAGGGGGGTGGATAAAGTCAGACCCCTAACAATGCGATAATTCGTGTCGGCATGAAACCCATCACTACCTGAGAAGCTATCGATCCTGGATCGGTAATTATCACATACCCTGATCGAGGATTTCTAGTGATGGCCACCCGTGCACTGCGTGACATAAACCCCCAATACCGGGAGAGACGAATCCCTGACGATCCGCTCACTGCCTCCATGTGGCTCGGGACTGTACCCAAATAAAACCTGTTTGCACGACTCCTTTGAACCGTGGTAGGGTAGTAATCAAAGCACAGTAGGAACTCACACGAGACAAATGACGATCTCAGTTCGACAGACTAACTTGTACACATGTCACCAGGGAACTGCTATCTGACTATAGGTATAATACCAACTAGCATGTTCCCGTCGAGTCCGTCCAGTGTACTCATAACCCAATGAGCACCTGTATACTATCTTAGGTGAACAACTAACATCAATGGCTTGTGAGACCGGCCACCGCCCCTCGTCAGGGTCTAGATAAGTATACACCAGTCTACATTGGAGTATCGATGCCCAGTCTCGATACTCCCACGACTAGGGACATTTAAGGATGTGCTTATAGACCCCCGGCTCCCACGTATGTGATCGCCATCACAATGTTGATAGTCAAGCAAGAATCCTATGGGCTCTATCAACATATACATATGATAAAGACAAACCATATAGCATACCATCATCTCAAGTAAGACTGTTTTATCAGTATAGGTCCTCCTTCAATCATTATGATTACCTGCCTGCGATTATGATAATTTCCTTGAGGGCACTATATCCAACAATCCTCAGGGACCTTTTCTTTCCCCTTATCCTTTTTGTTCGATCCCTTTTTTGCGGGTCCGAGATTCTTTTCAGGTAGCGTGCGATTGCACAGCTGAATGTTCTCGCAGGTCCTCATCTCTTCTGTTTCAGAGATGGATTCCTTGAAGAGAGGGCCGAGAGCTATTTCTTCATCAGAATCACTCCCGAAAGTGAGAACTTGCGATCCCCCGGAATTAACCATGTGACATTCATCGGCTATTCTTTTATGCTCATATGTCATGCTTCTTTGTTCCTGACGAGTTTTGCGCTTCATCCGCTTGAAATGCTGCCGGTGAGCAACATATCCTTGCCACCAGTTTTTAAAGGCCATATATTCCTCGGTAGGGTGTGTGGTCCTTCGATGGTATAAGCAGTAGTTTGGATGTGCATCTAGTTCGTCAGGGAACGTATTTTCTGAAGTGTCTTCTTTGAAAGGTGGCAACTTCATTCCCATCGACAGGGCTTTAGCGAATTGCTTCCTTGTCTTAAACCTGCTTTTACTGGCAGCAGAAGTGATTCTATCTGGTTGAGGTATTACAGTCCTTTCGTTCATTCGCTGACGTTTGGCTTTTTCGTATATGGCGATTTCACGCTCTCGGTCAGCTTTGCTTTTCTGAAGCGCCCCGTTCAGGAATACGTCAATCATCTCGTCTAACGGTTCTAGGAGTTCTGGTTCGGGATCTGCCCCCAGTTTCTCTGCATCAGGAGCTTCTTTGCCATTTATCGAGTGAGAGATCATGTGGCAGCTCGCCACATAATCTTCAGGCCCTTCTGAAGAATCGTCTCCTTCGTCAGCGTCATCGTCTTCATTCTCAAGAACATGCTTAAAGAATTCGTCCAACGTGATTGGGGTCCGTGCCTTCTGGTTATATTCTTCCAGTGCATCGATATATTTCTGCAGACCTGTACGGCTATCATCGGGTTGGACGGGCTTTTTGGCCTTCTTCTTTTTCTTTAAAGATTTTGGAGGCTTGACTTGAATATTTTTTTCACCATCACCAACTTTCAGCGTTGGGCGTGGCTTCAGCATCTCCTCAATAATCTCGGGCTCCAGCAAGCTCTTCCACCTGATCGCTGAACATGTTTGAAGGTCCTTCAGCATTCTTTTAGTCTTAGTTGAAAGGGCCACCTCCCATGGGGCTTCCTCTATAAGTGAGCATGATGCCCCGGCGTGTCCACCTTTTTAGGAGCGTGAGGTTGTGGCGGGTTCACCTTCCAGTTTTCGGATAACGCGAACTTGCCCTGTTGGTACTGATCTTCGATCCAACTTTTGAAGATGTAAAAATCTTCGATTGGATGACCCAATATTCGGTGATAAGGGCAGTAATTAGGATTGTTAATGTCGCCTCGTTGCGTTAGGCGTCTTGGCTCCGGCAGAGTGATGTGCCTGTTGCGCAGCGCTAGCTCGAATAATACTATCATATCCAGGAGAATCAAATTGACTAACATCATATGTACAATAATGGCCTCTAGGGCATACATACAACTAACAATCTCCCACTTGCACTAGGGTCAGCTGTTGTAGTATCGCATACCCAATATCTAAAATAGTCTCTAGAACTGTATCTGGGGAATGTCCTTCATGAGTGGATCCACAGTTTTGTTCTTCGTGTCAACTCTCCTGACCTCGATCTCCTGGCGATCAACTATCTCCCGGATCAGGTGATACCGCCTCAGAATATGTCTGGATCACTGATGGGACCTGGGTTCCTTAGCCAAAGCCACCACCCCATTGTTATCACAATACAAAGGTATTGGATACTCAATGGATGGAACCACTCCAAGTTCAGTTATGAACTTCTTCATCCAGACAGCCTCTTTGGCAGCATCGTTGGCAGCGATGTATTCAGCCTCTATCGTCGAGTCTGCCACGGTTTCCTGCTTGGAACTCTTCCAGCATACCGCCCCTCCATTGAGGGTAAAGACAAATCCAGAGTGCGACTTAGAGTCGTCCTTATCACTCTGGAAGCTCGAATCGGTAAAGGATTCCACTTGGAGTTCTCCGTTGCCATACACCAAGAGCATCTCTTTAGTCATTCTCAAGTACTTGAGAATGCTCTTCACAGCTGTCCAGTAACTCTCTCCTAGATCTGCTTGATACCTACTCACTACACTTAGTGAGTATGCTACATCGGGTCTGGTACATAGCATCGCATACATGATAGAGCCTACTGCCGAAGCATAGGGTATCCCTTGCATGCGAGCTCTCTCCAAATCAGTCTTGGGAGACATCTTTTTGGAGAGAGCGGGTCCTGAGATCGTGGGTAAAAACCCACGCTTGGATTCTTCCATACTAAACCGCTTTCGTATGGTGTCAATGTACCTGGATTGGGACAATCCCAGTATCCGTTTAGATCTATCTCTATAGATCTTAATCCCCAAGATGTAGGAGGCATCCCCTAGATCTTTCATTGAGAATCTTTGTGATAAGAAGAGCTTGACCGATTGCAGCATAGGAATATCATTTCCTATCAAGAGTATGTCATCCACGTACCATACGAGGAAGACAACCTTACTCTCTGCCACCTTTTTGTATATACAAGGTTCATCTTCGTTTTTGACGAAATTAAACTCTTTGATAACGACATCAAAACAGATGTTCCAACTCCACGATGCTTGCTTTAACCCGTAGATGGATTTAATTAGCTTGCACACCTTTCCGCTGCTCCCACTTTCTACGAAGCCCTTTGGCTGAGTCATATACACGCACTCTTCCAAATCACCATTTAGAAAGACGGTCTTAACATCCATTTGCCAGATTTCGTAGTCGTAGTATGCAGCAATGGCAAGTAGGATCCGGATGGACTTAAGCATAACCACTGGAGAAAAGGTTTCGTCGTAATCCACACCTGGTCGTTGATGAAAACCCTTTGCAACAAATCTAGTTTTGAAAGTCTCAACTTTTCCATCTACACAAGGTTTCTTCTTAAAGATCCATTTGCTCCCAATGGATTTTACCCCTTCAGGAGCAACTTCTAAAGTCCATACTTTGTTGGTGTACATGGATTCCATCTCAGATCACATTGTATCCATCCACCTCACTGAGTCCCCACTCGTGATGGCCTGCTCGAAGCTAGTTGGGTCATCATCCTCCATGATGCAATCCTCGCTTCCACCATCAATGAGAAAACCGTAGTATTTCTCAGGTGGACTAGGAAGCCTACTAGATCGGAGGAGAGGCTGGGGTTCATTGGGTACTATCGAATCCTCTGGTTCCACTAAATTTTCAGTTTCAGTTTGTGTAGCCGGAATTTCTTCCAGTTCTACCTTGTTGCCAATAATTTCTTTTGCAAGAAATTTCTTTTCTAAAAAGGTGGCATGTCGAGAAACAAACACCTTTTGTTCCTCTCCATGGTAGAAAAGATATCCATGTGAATGTTTGGGATATCCCACAAACTACCATAGAACTGACCGTGCCTCGAGTTTGTCCGGATTTTGCCTTTTGACATAGGCCGGACAACCCCATATCTTAACTCGTTTAAGATATGGTCTCTTCCCACTCCATATCTCATATGGTGTGGTGGGTAAAAATTTAGATGGAACTTGATTCAATAGGTATGCTGCTGTCTCAAGCGCATAACCCCAAAAGGAAATAGCTAACTTAGCGGTGCTCATCATAGAGCGCACCATATCTAATAGGGTGCGATTCCTCTGTTTAGATACACCGTTGTGCTGTGGTGTATATGGAGGAGTAAGCTGAGAGAGAATCCCATTATCTTTTAGAAAGTCCAGGAACTCCGTGCTCAAGTATTCACTTCCTCGATCAGATCGAAGGATTTTAATACTTTTACCTGTTTGGTTCTCAACTTTGGATTTATATTCCTTGAATTTCTCAAAAGATTCAGACTTATGTTTCATTAGGAACACATGTCCGTATCTTGAGAGATCGTCAGTGAATGTAATGAAGTACGAAGAACCATTCCTGGCATGTGTAGACATAGGACCACATACATCACTATGTATCAATTCCAAGAGCTCACTAGCTCTTTCTCCGTGTCCTGTAAACGGAGTTTTGGTCATCTTGCCTTTGAGACATGACTGGCAAGTGTCATAAGATGAAAATTCGAACGGATTCAAATATTCATCCTTATGCAACTTAGCTAGTCGTGTCGCATTGATATGACCTAGTCTACAATGCCACAAGAAGGATTCGTTCATTTCTGAACTCTTCCTCTTGTGTGCGTTTTGTACATTAAGAACCGTAGTTTGATTTAGAAAGTACATGCCATTAATTAACGAGCCTGATCCCATCAACTTTTGATTCAAGAAGATGTTCATAATATTATCCTGTACTACAAAATTATATTCTTGTTTACTTAATAAAGAAACTGATATAAGATTGCATATCAGGGTCGGAATGTAATAGCATTCGTTTAGAATCAATGTATTACCATTTGGTAATAAAATGTGATATTCGCCAACTGCTTTGGCTGCAACATTTGCACCATCCCTACTCTTACGGAATGATCACCCATTCCTAGTTCTCTACTTTTTCTTAGCCCATGTAACATATTACATATGTGGGATTTCGATCCGGTATCTAATACTCAGGACGCAGAGTGAACCGAGAATCAGTTCTCAACAACCAACACACCCGAAGAAGATGTATCAACATACTTATTCTTCATTTGGGCGGCATGGGAATCCGAATATGTTCCTATTCCTTGTTCAGTCTTATAACAATTATAAGAAAAAACGGAACCAACGTTCCCCTGCACAGTATAACATGCGGGTTCTGTCAATACATTTATATTATTATCTTGATTAAGACGTGACATGGTCGCTACCTAGAGAGAGAGAGAGAAGAAAACACTTTAGCGTATGCTCTTGCAAGATCAGATTGGTTATTATTTTATCTAATCAGGATGGCTCCCACTGTTTTTATCAAATCTTCCTTCAAACCCTAAAAGGATAGATTAGCCAGGATTAATTACACCCTATAATTTTGCCAATTTTTCAGCCAGGCCAGTGTTGGTATTTTAAGGGAGGTTCCCCGTGCTTTCGCACGGACCTAATTAAAATAAACCTCGTTTTCCTAGAGGCATAACCCCGTAAACACCTTTCTAGACACCTACTTGATCGGCTAATTGTCTTGTGTAAAACTCTTCCAGGAGTAACTCTTACTCGCAGTGAATATCGGGATCCAACTATCTCATAGAAGGTATGCAATCTCATTGAAAATTTCAACACTTGAAATTCCCGATAATATTTTGCCCCTATCCCCCTATGACCTTGACAAAGGCCAACAAATCATAGGATGCTAGTCAAGTTCAACCCGTCATTTCCTGATTGAATTAAACCCATCCGCACGACCCTTGACAAAGGCCAACAAGGTCGTACGACTACCTTAATCCAATCTGCATCACATGCATAACCAGATAAGCACCATTCAACTACCGCACATTACGCATTGACAAAGGCCAACAAATGCAGAACGAATACTAAATTGTCCTTATCTGAAATGACGGAGGGCTACGTCAGGTTTTTCAGAAAACCTCTTGCATAATGAACTTGATATCATTGCGGAATTGAGTGATTTTGAAAAGGAGTTGTTTACCGCCGAAAATGGGAGATGGAACCGCGTATGTTCGTCTGGCCTGAATTTGGGGGCAGATGCTATTTGGTTTTATCCGTCCACCTCTCCGAAGATGCCAAGTTGATTTATGGCACCGTGTATCGAAGGTTTAGACAGATGCGGCCGTTGTAGCAGACTTCATCAGATCCCCCCTCATTTGAGGGGTTTTTGATTGTGGGGACGCTCTTCTCTGCAGGCCCAAGCCCCTGCAGTTAATTACGCTACCGCATCGCGGTAACAACTCTCTCCTTCTCCAGATGGTCACTTCGTGTCGTGTGTGTTTATTTTATTTTTGGTTGCCCGTGGATTGTATACGGAGACTAATTTGTGTTGTCGCCCGTAGGGCGTGGATTAGTCCAAATCCGTATTTTCTTAGATTTGGGTTTTGGTTTGGGTTTAAGAATCGTTAATCTCATTTGAGACTAAGATCAACTTAACGTTTGTTATGAACACGTTAGTCTAATTTTAGACTAAGATCAACTTAACGGGATCATTTAGATCCAACAAAAGAGCATTTGGGCTCTATTGTTTTAGTTTAGGGACTTTGCGATCCAGTTTAAAGATATCATAGTCTGTAAAGTTTAAGGACATTATAGTCCATGATTTTAAGGACCCCACAGTCCATAAAGTTTAAGGACATCATAGTCCATGAGTTTAAGGATCTCATAGTCCGGTTTAAAGACATCATAGTCTGGTTTAAAGACATCGTAGTCTGGTTTTGGTTTAACCGTTTGGGGATGCACCAAAAGTTATTGGTTATTGGAACCCTCCACCTCTCTGAAGACGTTGAAAGATTACAACGACATGTATCAAAGGTATGAAGAGATGTACCCTTGAACCAATATTGGTTGGAAGGCTCTGGGAATCACTTTGAATGCCATATGAGATGATCAGTTTTGGAAGACAAGAGTATAATTGGGGTTCAGTTGAAGAGGGGTCTTGCCTCTGGAAGACTTAGCTAATTTGGGCTAAGAGTGGCTCGAATATAATATTAAACACTAGAGTACATTCGGCGCTCATGTGCTCCCACGTGAGACGCTTAAAGTAGTGTTAAACACTAAAACTGAAGCACTCAAGTGGGGTCACGTGAGGCGCCTGAAGACTGGGCCTTACTTCTTTTATTTTATTCTCAGAATGTGCATATAAGTGTTAAACACTTGACCTTTATGACCATCATGTGTGGGCACGTGATGGGTATCCATGCGTTGGATATTAAAAGTATTTGTCAGGGATCACGTGGGAGCACGTGATACACCCAAAAAGAGAAACTGTCTTGGCCTTACTCCCTTTTGTTTTGAGAAGCTTTTTAAGGGTCACGTGGGAGCACGTGATACACCCTAAAAGAGAAACTGTCTTTATTGTTTTCCCTTTTCCCTTTTAAATAAGTGTTAAACAATTTGGGAAATCTCTTTTTCTGGTTCAAAGAAAGGGGGGTCACGTGTTACCACGTGATCAAGTTGGGTACTGATCTCTTTTACGTGCATAGAGAGTTAAATCCCTTATTTGAGAATTAAATTCTTTTATAGGGTTAAACCCTAATTTTATTTAGAGGAATTAAATTCCTATGTGTTTGAAAGAATTAAATTCTTTAAACCCAATTCTCCCTCTAAGTTTTGGATCTGCATGGCAGAATCTCCCCAATGAGAATTAAATTCTCAACTTGTGGGGAGATCTACTTCTGCAGATCTTCAACCAGAGGAAGAACTAAGTTATTTTTAGAAGAGTTAAACTCTTGATTTGAGAATTAAGTTCTCTTTTGTTTTGTGGGAGCTTATAGAATGATCTCCTTCCTTCTCTTACCTAGAGTTTTTTCTCTGAAGAGATCTTCTTTTCTCTCTGGAGAATTAAATTCTCTTTTTTTTTCTATTCTGTTTTCTCTCTCTGTTGTTGTATACTTTTCTTTTTCTTCTTCTCTTCTTGGCTCCTATTTATAGGAGAAAGAAAAGAATCAGTTTATTTTGTTCGTCTTTCATTTATAGATTTTGATTGATTTTATAACCAACATGATCTTTTAGATCGCTCGGTGAATTTTATTCACCATTGGATTTTTAATCCAAAAGATATTTTATTTGTTGTTCCTGGCAAATTTTAGGAAAATATTCCGTTGTATAGAATCTTTCTATAAATTGGTGATTTTTAATCACCATTGGATTTTTAATCCAACGGTGCTCCACTTTACAGAGTGCAATCTTTTTTTGTTTGAAAAGATCTAGAGAAATATTTTTCCAATTAGGGCTTTTGATTCCCTTTAATTAGAATTTAATTCTATTGGTTCAGAGGGCTCAGGAATCTATCACGTGTTGGCACGTGATCTCACTGATTAAGCAATTGATTAGAATTTAATTCCATTGGTTCAGAGAGTTTATGAGTCTATCACGTGTTGGCACGTGACCTCACTGATTCGGCAATTAATTAGAATTTAATTCCATTGGTTCAGAGGGCTCAGGAACCCATCACGTGTTGGCACGTGACCCCGCTGATTAATCATTTAATTATAATTTAATTCTATTCGTTCAGAGGGCTCAAAAACCCATCACGTGTTGGCACGTGACCCCACTGATTAAGCATTTTCAATTTTTTATTTTATCCAGCGCATATAGGCTTTGCCTGTAAAAATTCACGTGTCTGCACGTGAAATTTGGTCACGTGTGGGCACGTGACGCCCCCCTTTGGGGGTTTTCCTTGCTACTTTTATATATTTTATTTAGTTCCCATGAGGGAACAAATGCTTTTAATTCCTTTTAATTAGAATTTAATTCTGTTAATTCAGTGGGTTCAAGAGCCCATCACGTGTGGGCACGCGACTCTATCAATTAGGCATTCAGGCGTAGATAGAATCTGCCCATAAATAAGGTCACGTGTTTGCACGTGAGGCCTGGTCACGTGTGAGCACGTGATGCCCCATTTGGGGGTTTTCCTTGCTGCTTTATTTGTATTTTATTCAGTTCCCATGAGGGAACATGAGTGTTTTTGAGGCTTTTCCTAGTTTCTCTAAAGAGGTCACTCCCGGTGAAGAGATCTCGGCTCTTTCCTTATCGAATAAGGTGCATGATATATCACATATATCACTATGCAAAGCAAATACTCCAAAAGCAATCAAAAGACAAACCGCGTGTTGTAGCATCTGCCAGTTATTGCTAAAGAGGTCACTCCCGGTGAAGGGATCTCGGCTCTTTCCTTATTGAATAAGGTGCAGAATATATCACATATATCACTATGCAAAGCAAATACTGTAGCAATCATTTTTGAAAATTTGATTCCAAAACATCTTTTAGGTTTCTTTTCTTTCATTAATCATATTAATGAAGTCTCGTCATTTAAGCTTCCTAAGCATCACAGAAGAAACGAAAATACAACGTACGCTTATACCATCCGCATTCGCCACAGTGTCCCGTTATGCACCGTTAGGTTACTTAATTAACGGCATACTGGGACGGGACTAGCGCGGGTGTAAAACATAAGCAATGTCTACTATATATCTCATATATAATGTATATCCATTCGTCTCAGAATCCACAGTGATCACATCACAGAGCAGCAGAAGAAACATATGAAATATTGGATATATTAGGAGGTCCGTGTTTTATTTTGAGTCTGTATAAAACACGGATTCCACGATCGCGATGAATAGCTAAACCCACATCCCTAGACCCCTACGAGAGCGGCAAGCAACCCTACTAATTCTAGAGTTAGAAGACCCGGACTCGACTCCTCGAGTTGGTCTCCCACTGGACTCTAGAACCCGGTTACTTGTGCTCCCCTCCTTGGGTCTATCCTGATGTGGAAAAGTAAATAATATACAATAATGGTGATACCATCCTCAACCCGGAAGTGCCCCAATAAAAGAATATTACATATATTGAATTTTACATGAATGAAAATAAAAAAACTCTCATCTCACATAAAAACCCCAGCTATTTAAAACGCGACGATCCAATATAAAATATCACAACAACATATAACATCACATGTCATCAATGTAAGTAAATATGCGTATCCCAATTGTCGTTGACATATAGCAACGAAACCGGCAATACACCACATATTACACTTACGGTCGCAGAAAAGAAAATGTCAAACTACAACATTTGGAATCCATAATAACCTTAGACATCTTAAACCCGAAATATCACATACTTTGGATTTCATGCCTAACTATATGAATTCCACATATTGTATCACATTCCACAAATAGCTAGATGATGTTAAACCTTTCGATCGAATCAAGGAATTCCCAAAATTTTCCAAAAATCTCAACACTTGAGAAATATTAAAAATACCTAGAAGCATGCCCCAATACCAATGGACCAACCGTTGAAGTACCGTCCCTTGCCTCCTTAGTGGCGCCGCGGAACCGCCGCCAAAACCATGTTTTGGTCGCGGTTCCACGGTCACTAAAGCGAGTTAGGGACTCGTTCTTCAAGAGGGTCCATAAAATTACCTGCATGATTTTCTGACTATTTTTAATATGAAAAATTCCAACATTTTGAAAAACTTCCAGAAAGTGGGCAATATCGGGTTTTCGGAGTTCGTTCGAACTTCTAACTTCGCCTAGACAACTCCTAATGCTCTAGCAAGGCTCTGATACCACTGTAGGTTTCTTTGGCACAACCACAAGGTTTCAAAAGGCATAAAACATGCTATATTTAAAAAATTTAGTGTGCCAAACAACCCTAACCAAGGATCTAACTAGAGTTTTAGGAGCTAAACTATAATGTAAACATCTTTACTTCTAAGTGATAACGGAATACAACCTTGGTAGACCGGTCCTTCACTTCATTTTCGCCTTGTAGTGGTCCCTTCACTGCGATCATGGAACTCCCAGACTCTTACATGGCTTCTCAAGACGAAAGGAACGATCTTGCTTGAAGTCTTCGAGGCCGAAAATGGTCTACGTCGAGGAGACACTAACTCAAGCTACTACTTCACTAATGAAAGATTAGTGAAGCTAACATCCTATACTAAAGTGCTAATCTAGTAGAGGATGATGAAGTAGGAAGTGGGCTCATTTTAGTTTTATTTTTCTCACAATATTTTCTCACTTTGGAAAAAGCTAGCAAGCCCTTTTTTCCTCAAGGATGAAGAAGATGAAGCAAAGAGATGAGAATGAACTAATGAGGTGAGAGATTCAACCATGGGCGAGTTTGTATCATATAGCTAACTCATGTAGAGACATAAACATGGCTAAATTATAATGGCTAGGTTAATAAATATCTTAAGTAAAACAAAATGAGTGGACTAAGTCAATGCATCCACAAGTTTCTACAAGCTTTATGCATGTGAGCAATTATCCACTAATTTGGATTTACTTTAAATATTTAAACCCCATATTATAATTAGTATGGTGTAAGTCTCAAACACCAATGTAGTGTGTATCAACAACCATGACACAAAAGAAAACACAATTAATATATATCACACATATATATTAAGTGTGCAATGTGAGAAAATAAATGCTTAAGTGAGCTAATATTAATTAATGTAAACTAGTATATCAAATATACAATTATACACTAAATTATCAAATCAACCCTTGATTTAATAATCCGGCTATATCACATATAACCGACTAATATAATATGTACCATCTTATCGAATCAACACTTGATTCGATAACCCGGCTATATCACATATAACCGACCGATACAAATCTCGCGAGAACAGAATAAGGTATCACATACTCATATTATTCTCGGTCCCGCACATATCACATTTGTGCTCTTACTTCATTTTGCCAGAGCCAGTAAAACCTCTATGTAGGATTCTAAAGACTCGTCAATACACCGGCAGTAGGTGATGATCACATCAAACACCCACAAGCCGTCAGCGGTACTAGCTGGACGTAACGGCTACCCGGGTATTGAGCGATCAGAAGATCAACAAGCAAGCCCCGCTCTAGCTCCTATAAAGCCTGTCAGTAACACTACCGTACAGTCCGGTCTCTTCGTCTAAGATGTCGCATATCAAGTCTAGGGGTGGTAAACGTTAGAACCCAATAACTCGATAAGTCATGCCGATATGAGGCTCATAACGGGTCGAGAAACTGCTGATAACACTTATCAGTAAATCTCTAAATCAGCCCTGGCCAGGGAATTCCAGTTATAGCCAATCGAGCACTCACGACATCTACCCCCAATACCGGGAGAGACTAAATCCCCTCCTATCGCTTATTGCCTCCATGTGACTCAGGACTGTACCCAAAAACCACCATTTTTGACGTCCTCTTGAACGTGTTAAGGTGGAAATCAAAGCACAGTGGTAATCATACAAGACTCTATGACGATCTCGGGTCTACAGACTAACCTGTACCAGTGTCACCAGAGAACTGCTATCTGACGTCAGGTATAATACCATCTAGGAGTTCTCGGCGAGTCCGTCCAGTGTACCCAGTCACCACTGAGCACCCGTATACCATCCCTGATGTCAAACATCAATGGATATGGGATCATCCATCGTCCATCACATGGGTCGAGAAGCGTATACGCTAGTCTACTCTGGTATATCGATGCCCCGTCTCGATACACCCACGACTAGGAACATTAAATGATGAACTTATGGATCACCATGGCCCCACTAGTATGATCTACATCATAATCTTGGTAGTCAAATACACATCCTAAGGGCTTTACCAACATGTAACCATGAGACAGTATTAACAGACAAGTATACATGTTAAGATAAAAAGCAACCAGATAGAATACTATCATGTCGAGCAAGAAAGTCCTCTCTATATATGTCCAAGCATCCACTATAATATACATCATATGTACAATAATGGCCTTTAGGGCATACATACAACTAACATCGGCGTCGAACATTTATAGAAGCAGGGGCTTCTTCGGCCTTAGAAGCCTCTTGTAACTGTCCTCTGCATTGGTCTTGACATTCGATAGGCGCCATTCGTTTGTGTAGGGTGTTTTTCGTCACCCCATTGAGATGGGAATACGCGCACGCTTGTCAGGCGTACTACAGATTTCCCCTGCCTAGGGTAGGCCGGGATTTAATGATTGTGGGGATCCGAATCTCCGGCAGCCGCGGACTAAACTGCCGTTAATTACCCCTCGCCTTTGGAGCGAAGGGACCTCCGATTGACGGGTTAAACTGGTCATGCGAACTCGATGTGCAGTGTACGTGTGTTTTGTTTTGGGGGGGTTTGGATATATCGGGAGCCACGCAGAGTTTTTACGGGGGTCCCGCTACCCGGATAGCGGGCTGGGGGTCAAGGGGGCTAGCAGCCCCTTGCGGGGTGCGGGGCAGCGCCCCGTTAGAAATTTTTTTCTAACAGGGACAATGCCGTGGAGTATGTGTATGTGTACATATGTATACATATGTATACATATGCATATATATACATGTATATATAAATAAAGGGGGAAAAAGACATCCAAAGGATGCGTGGAGCAGCACCTTGGGCGTTGTGCGCTCAGGCGCTAGAGTGCCACGTGTCGGCACGTGGGCGCTCTGCGCTTGAGCGCAAGTGCGCCACGTGTCGGCACAGGGGCAACTTGCGCTTGAGCACTTACGCTTGAGCGCAAGTGCGCCACGTGTCGGCACCGGGGCGACTTGCGCTCGAGCGCTTGCGCTGGAGCGCAAGCGCGCCACGTGTCGGCACCGGGGCGACTTGCGCTCGAGCGCTGAGTGCTCGAGCGCAAGCGTGCCACGTGTCAGCACGCGGGCGCTCTGCGCTTGAGCGCCGGCGAGAAAAAGAGGCTTTTAGCCTAAAAAAAATTTCTCAGAAGAGAAATCAGAGAGGAGTTGGACTCCTGAGTGTGTGTGTTTTTTTTTGGGGGTTTAGTGAACGATGTTCTTCTTCTTCCTCCTCTGTTAGCTGGATCTTGAAGATCAAGAGATATGGGATTTTTAAAAATCTCTTCTTTTTGAGATCTAATGGAAGATCTGAGTTCCCCTTTATGGGTTCTGTGGTGAAAAACTAATTTGTTTTATAAAAAGAAGAGTAAAACTCTTGATTTAATTCAAGAGAAAAAAGAAGGTTTTGGAACCTTGAAGAGGGAGGAAAGTTCTCAGATTTGAAAAAAATTTGAGAGAGAGAAAAAGTTGTGAGATATTTTCATTATCTTTGCCTTTATAGGCTATACACTTTACACATAGCACCTTGGGCTTCACAAAATGGTATTTTGCCTATCCCATGGCTCATGAGCCATTTCTTTTTGCACATAAGCCATGGGCTTTACAAAAATTTGGCTTTATGCCTATTTTTCTTACATTTATCCATAAAATAAAATAAAAGAAATGCAACAAAATTATTTATTACAAAATTTTTATCTCGGCATGGGAGGAGGCCAACCGCTTCATGTTCGGGCTCGACCCAGGCATGGGCCCACTGGATCTGGGCTTGGGCCCACTTGGTTTGGGGTTGACTTTGATTTTGACTTGATCAACCGGGGTGTAAATTTTTACCCCAACAAATTGCCCCCCATCAATAAATGCACACCACATATGTGGGTCGTGTGCATGAAATTGATGGATCTTCTTTCTCGTGGAGGTGACTTGATTCGGTTCCCACCTTTTGGGAAGCTGGCACTGCCCTTTTTACGACATGGACGGTCGATGCGGCCCTTTTTGCGACATGGACGGTCGGTTCTGCCCTTTTTGCGACTTGGACGGTCGGTGCTGTCCTTTTAGCGACGTGGACGGTCGGTGCTGCCCTTTTAGCGACGTGGACGGTCGGTTCTGCCCTTTTTGCGACGTGGACAGTCGGTTCTGCCTTTTTTGCGACTTGGACGGTCGATGCTGCCCTTTTAACGACGTGGACGGTCGATGCTGCCCTTTTTGCGACTTGGACGGTCGGTTCTGTCCTTTTTACGACTTGGACGGTCGGTTCTGCCCTTTTTGTGACGTGGACGGTCGGTGCTGCCCTTTTTGCGACGTGGACGGTCGGTGCTGCCCTTTTAGCGACGTAGACGGTCGGTTCTGCCCTTTTTGCGACGTGGACGGTCGGTGCTGCCCTTTTAGCGACGTGGACAGTCGGTTCTGCCATTTTTGCGACTTGGACGGTCGATGCTGCCCTTTTAGCGACGTGGACGGTCGATGCTGCCCTTTTTGCGACTTGGACTGTCGGTTCTGCCCCTTTTACGACTTGGACGGTCGGTCCTGCCCTTTTTGCGACTTGGACGGTCGGTTCTGCCCTTTTTGCGACTTGGACGGTCGGTGCTGCCCTTTTAGCGACGTGGACGGTCGGTTCTTGATTTGACTTGCTCTGCTTCTTGCAGTGTCAGGGGTAGACTTGACTTGCTCCGCTTCTTGTGGTGTCGAGATTGGATTCTGACTTGCTCCGCTTTCTGCGGTGTCGGAGTGGAAGTTGACTTGTTGATTTTGATTTGGGTTGACATCAGCATCACTATACTGGAATATGGTACCAGGAGCGAATCATCATCTGTCATTGAGAGGATTTTGGGATTTTGGTTTTTGTTTGGCATCTGCATTGCTGCACTGGAATAATGCCAGGAGCAACTCATCATTTGCCCCGGGAGGATTTTGGAATTGGTTTTTTTTTATTATTATTTTTTATTTTTTTGGTGGGACTTTGAATGTGGTCTCACCGGTAGGACTTGGGAGAGATTGGGATTGTTTTACGCCCGTGGATTGTATACGGTTTTGCAGGATGTATGATCCAGACCGTAGGGCCGGAAAAATTTCGGGACTTTGTCGGCGTCTGCATCGCTGCACTGGAATATGGTACCAGGAGCGACTCATCATTCGCCGTTGGGGTATGGGATTTGGAATTTGGTTAGCATCTGCATCGCTGCACTGGAATATGGTACCAGGAGCGACTCATCATTCGCCATTTGGGGATTGGGGAGCGATGGCTTAGGAGACAGGTTTAGATCCCTATCGCCTAAGGCTTTTCAATTTTATAGGCCGTGAGGGTCCCATAAAAGCATTTTCTCTCTACGAGTCGTAAGGATCCCGCAGGTGTATTTTCTCCTTAGGAGTCGTGAGGACTCCTAAGTGTGTTTTTCCTTTATGAGTCGTAAGGATCCCACAAAGGTTTGTTCTCCTCATATATCGTAAGGACACATGAGTGGGTCTTATCAATGAAGCATCATTCCCAAAGCGGAGACCGGCCGCGTAACTGGTGATTACGGTGGGGCATGGGTATGATGAGAATTATTTGAGCCCGTGGATTGTATACGATGGTCAACTTGGGGACCTACCGTAGGGCCGGGAGAATTTTGAGAAATCGGATTTTGGTTGGCGTCTGCATCGCTTCATTGGAATGTGGTACCAGGAGCGACTCATCATTCGCCTTTTGGGGACTTAGAATTTGGATCTTGTTTGGCATCAGTATTGCTGCACTGGAATAATGCCAGGAGAGACTCATCATTTGCCTTGGGAGGACTTGAGATTTGGGTTTTTGGTCGGCATCAGCACCGCTAACATTGAAGCGAAATGCCAGGAGCGACTCATCATTTGCCGTTGCCCGTTGGGGAACGATGGCTTAGGAGACATGTTTGGGTCTCTATCACCTAAAGCTTTTCAATTTTATGGGCCGTGAGGGTCCCATAAAAGCATTTTCTCCCTACGAGTCGTAAGGATCTCGCAGGTGTATGTTCTCCTTAGGAATCGTGAGGATTCCTAAGTGTGTTGCTCCTTTGTGAGTCGTAAGGATCTCACGCAGGGGTTTTCTCCTCACAAGGTCGAGAGGACTTTGCGAGTGTATTCATCTCTTTTCACGAGTTTGCGCCCTTTCGGGTTTTCACAAACTCGCCGGTAGTCCTGCTGTTTTTACTCACGGAGCCCTTTCGGATTTTCATCCGTATCCGTTTTGCTTGTGGACATACCGTTTATTTTATTTATTATTTTTTTTCTTTTCTTTTCTTTTCTTTTCTTTTTCTCTCTTTTTTTTGCCGCTGGTGGGACTTTAAAAGTAGTTTCACCGGCAGGATTTAGGAGAGATAGGGGTCATTTACGCCCGTGGATTGTATACGGTTTTGCAGGATGTATGATCCAGACCGTAGGGCTGATGTGCTCAATTCTCCTGCGACTTGGAGCATTCACGTATAGTATTTCTTGAGATGTCGGCCATTGATGGGTGGCATGGGCCTTTCTCCCTCGGCACTTATTAGTTGGTAGGATCCTCCGTCGAACACTTTCTCGATGACGTATGGTCCTTCCCAGTTTGGCTCGAATTTTCCCTTGGCATGTCGATTGGGGATGATCGGTCTTTTGAGGACCAACACCAATTCACCTTTCTTGAAAGCGTGGAGACGGGTTATCTTGTCATAGGCCCATGACATTTGGGCTCGGTATAGCTCCAGATTTTGCTATACCGCGAGTCTCTTTTCTTCGAGGGCATCGAGCTCTTCAAGTCGAAGGAGCACGTTTTCCTCCTCCGTCAACTCGTGCTGAACGGCCATTCTTAAGCTTGGAACTTCGACTTCGAGGGGGAGGACCGCCTCCACTCCGAAGAGCAATGAGTATGGAGTGGACTGTGTTGGAGTACGCTGCGTGGTACGATATGCCCATAACGTCTCGTGAAGTTTGAGATTCCAGTCTCTCTTGTTGGCTGAAGCATTTTTCCTCAGGAGCTTGCATAGAGTCTTATTGAAGGCTTCGGCTAGCCCATTGGCTCTTGGATTATAGATGGAGGAATATCTCCAGTCTATCTTATGCTGAGTAGCGAACCTTGAGACATTGAAGCTCTTGAAAGAAGGCCCGTTGTCAGAAATGATTCTTCTTGGTGTACCGAAGCGGTATAGAATATTATGTTGGAAGAATGTCAGAATATCTTTTGTCTTGACTTCTTTTAGCGGGACAGCTTCTGCCCATCTAGAGAAGTAGTCTGTCGCGGCCAGTATGAACCGATGGCCTTTAGATGACAGAAGATCAATTGGGCCAACAATGTCGGTGCCCCAAACTTCGAAGGTCCACGACGCCACCGTAGGATGCAATGGGTTGGGATGCTTGTGAATGAAACCACCATGGATTTGGCAGATCTGACATTTCTTTGCGTGCTCTCCGCAATCCCCTATCATGGTGGGCCAATAATACCCAAGCCGTTTAATTTGAAGTCGCATCTTGGGGCCCGATTGGTGGGCACCGCAAACGCCCGAGTGAACATCTTTCATGACCTTTTGGGCTTCGGCCAATGACAGACACCTGAGCCAGAGTTGGTCATATGACCTGCGGTATAACGTGTCATTTACAAACACGTATCGGAGAGCTCTTTTCTTCAGCTGGATCCTCGCAGATTTTTCTTCGGGCAGTTTGTCATATCGGAGGTACTCTATGAAGGGTTCTCTCCAATCGGGCTCGTCTTGGATGATCGAAGCTTCTTCGGTAGGACTGCTCTTCTGTTCCGCGCTTTCCTCTTCTCGTAGAGAGACTGGGGGTAGAATTTGTCGGCTCCTGACTGTGATCAGAATTTCGTCCATGTCAGGATCGGCCAGCTCCTTGGCTAAGCGAGCGAGTACGTCAGCCTTTCCATTCAACGCTCTAGGGACTCTCATTAGTTCAATGTGAGTGAACCGTTTCATGAGTTCCACCACTCGGCCTCTGTACCGGGCTAACTCGGGTTTGTATATTTTATAATCACCGCTTACTTGGTTGACGACGAGCTGGGAGTCACCGTAAACTCGTAGCCGGCGGATTTTCATTTCTATGGCGAGCTCCAAACCAGCTATCAGAGCTTCATACTCAGCTTTATTGTTTGTCCGAGGCTCGGTGAGAGCGAAAGAACGCCGTAGGGTTCCCATTGATGGCGTGGTGAACACCAATCCTATCCCCGCTTTTACCTCTGGGACGCTTGATCTGCCGGAGCTCCTTATTGATGAGGCCCCATCGAAGTAGAGCTCCCAATATGGCTCGTCTTCCTCGAGGTGCAGCACTTGTTCGTCGGGTAACTTACAATTTAGCGGTGATCCTTCTGGTATGGGATGAGCAGCGAGAAAGTCTGCAAGAGCTTGCCCTTTTACTGCTTTCTGAGGAGTATAAACAATGTCAAACTCGAGTAGCATAACAGCCCATCTTACCATTCTGCCGGCTAGGCTCGCTCTGGTCATCAAGTGTTTGAGCGGGTCGACCTTAGAGATCAGCATAACCCGATGAGCAAGCAGATAGTGTCTCAGCTTCTTCACAGCAAATATTAGAGCCAGGCATTGCTTCTCGATTGGGGAATAGTTGTGTTCCGCCCCGACTAGAGTTCGACTGAGGTAGTAGAGGGCATGTTCCTTCCCCTCCTCATTATTCTGGGCAAGGAGCGCACCGAGTGACTCATCTAGTGCGGCAGTGTAGAGAATCAACGGTTTATTTGGAATGGGAGCGGCCAGCACTGGAGGGTGCAACAAGTACTGTTTGATGCTTTCGAACGCTGCTTGACATTCGGCATCCCAAATGAAAGGAGCTCCTTTCTTCATGAGCTTTGAGAAGGGCCTACATCTCCCCGATAAATTTGAGATAAACCTCCGTATATAAGCAAGCTTGCCTTGAAAAGATCTTAGCTGCGTCAGACTCTTCGGAGGGGGCATCTCCATGATGGCCTTTATCTTTGATGGGTCAACTTCGATCCCTCGATGTCGAACTATGAAGCCCAGGAATTTTCCCGATGACACGCCAAAAGCGCATTTCAGAGGATTCATCTTCAGGTCAAATTCCCTCAGTCTGGTGAGAACGGTCCTAAGATCCTGGATATGATCGGCCTTGGTTTCAGTCTTAACGACCAGATCATCAACATAACATTCGACGACTTTATGAATTAGGTCATCGAAGATATTGGTCATTGCCCTTTGATATGTAGCACCTGAGTTCTTCAGTCCGAACGGCATCACCTTGTAGCAATATATTCCGATCGGAGTTCGAAATGCTGTGTGCTTCTCATCCTCAGGCGACATCTTGATCTGATTATATCCAGACGAGCCATCCATAAAGGTGAACAACTCGTAATTTGAGGTGTCATCAACCATCATTTCCATGACCGGTAGCGGGAAGTCGTCCTTTGGACATGCCTTGTTGAGGTCCCTGAAATCGACACAAACTCAGATCTGCCCATTTTTCTTCTTCACTGGGACTATGCATGCGATCCAGTCCGCATATTTCTCTTCCCTGATGAAGCCGGCATCGATGAGTTTCTTGGTTTCCTCGATGAACTTTTCTTCCAACTCCCTTCTCATTCTTCGAGGAGCTTGTTTGACTGGCTTAGCATCGGGAGATATAGCCAACTTATATACGGCCACTTCAGGGGAAAGGCCAGGCATTTCTTTGTATGTCCACGCGAAGCAGTCGACGAACTCATGCAGCAGGGCAATTATCTGCGCTTTCATTTCCTCTGACAAGAGCGAGCTGATATAGGTCGGCCTTGGATTATCGGGCGTTTCTAAGTCAAGCTCGGTTAGCTCGTCAAAGGTTGCTTGTCCACCATCTTCGAGCCCTTGAGGAGCTTCTTCTGGCTCGGCTATCTCGTAATCATCATTTGATCTTTCGCTGGCCTCACCAACACGGATCATGTAGCACGCTTTGGAATCAGGTTGAATGTAGCCTATGCCCCGTCTATCTGGAATTCGTCCATCGATGAGTGCTCTGACCTGGGGCGGATACCATAGCCCTTCGTAAAACTTTGCTTCAGACTCCGTTTGATATAACCGGCATCCGCACTTCTTAAAGTATTCCTGCATCTCGGGAGCATAGTATCTGGGATTGAGGACGGCTCTTATGCCTCTCTCATAGGGAAGGCACGCGACAGAAAGATCGTCCGGGTGCACAACAGGGTTTGACCTGTAAAACAGGATGCCCTTCTGTCCATTTTTCCTCCCGGGCACGTAGAAAGTTTTCAGCTGGTCCACGGTAGAGACTGACAATGCGTCGAGCTCTTTGCAAATCCGTTCTGGCACCCTTGTGGTGGCCAGGGACCCTTCTACGACTTCGAAGGTCTCTCGTAGTTTCGCTTGCTGCATGGGGGGACAATCTGCACAGCTATTGCACGGCAGGTCCTCTTCTTCTGACTCTTCAGTGTCACTGCCAAGATGAGGGCGGAATTTGCTGCTAGATGGGCCTTCAGTAACAGATTCGTCCGTATCGCTGCCGAAATGAGGGCGAGTTTTACGGAAGGACGGGCTTCCATCGTCGGACTCATCAGTGTCGCTGCCGAAATGCGGGCGCACTTGGGTATTTTTGCTTTTGAAAGTGACAGCCGGCGCAGATTTGCTTTTGAGTCTTTGGGCCGGTCTATCCTTAGTCAGTTGTGGCTTAGCATTTTGGTGGTTCATAAAGTACCGAGAATCTTCATATCGGACTTCATGCACACCGAACGGCTGGATGTCTCCATCAATGCGTCTTTCTTCGCCATTTTTAGTATACTTCATGCATTGATGGAGAGTTGACGAAATGATGCCGTAATCGTGGAGTCACGGCCGCCCCAAGAGAATCTTATAAGACGTGTCGGCATCGATCACGTATATCTTAGCTTCAGTTTGCAGATCCCCGAATTTGATTGGCAAAGCTATAGACCCCAGAACTTGCTGGCAATTTTGGTTGAAGCCTTGAATGACAATCCTTTCCCTTGACAGGTGTCGGACGTCCATTGACAAACTCTTCAAAGTTCGCAAGTTCATGATGTTCACTGAGGACCCCGGATCAATCAATATGCGATTAATTCGATCTCCGTCGCTGTACCCGGTCACGTAAAGCGGACGATTATGCTCAGCCATTCCCAGTAGCAAGTCTTCATCCTTAAATGTGACTGCGGCGGCATTCAAAGCGTGCTGGGCTTCTTTCATATTAATTTCCGCAAAGTGAGCCTGATACCGCTCGGGGTTTTGTAGAGCGTGAATGAGAACATCTCTAAGCTCCTTAGATAGGAACAAGGCGTCGCAGATGCTCAGGAGAGACGGAAGCTTCCGGAGATGTGCCAAGAAATTATAGTCCACCGAGAAAGGACTTATGTTTTCATCAGCCGGTTCTCTGCCATCTTCTTCTTTCGCGACCTGTTTTTCTTTCCCTTTTGGGGTGTTGCCCTGATTTTGCGGTAGAGCCCTACCGCTTCTGAGCTGGATTTGATTGGCCTTTGTGGTGAGCTCTTCGTCCTCTTCGGGAAAACAGAGCTCATCCTCGGAGTCGCTGCCAAGATGGATGGCGTAGCAGGTCACTACTGAGATCTCTTCATTGGAGTCTTCTTCTAACTCCTCCAGAATTTCAGCCGCTTGTACAGGGAAGAACTCCTTCAATTGAATCAATGTTCTTTCCTTTTGTTCATATTTTTCGAGGGAATCGATATATTTTTGAATGGTCGATCTCCCTGCAGACTCTTTTTCGCGTCGAGCTGCACTTTTCTTCTTCTTGAGCTTCTTGGATTTTAAGCCTGATGGAGCCGCATTGGCAGCTGGACTGGTAGGCTTCTTCTGCCCTTCCCATTCCGTCCTGGGTTCTTTCCGAAATAGCTTTATCATCTTCTTCGTCTTATTAGATATGTGCGTACTCCACGGAGGCTGCGATGAGTCCGTTTCGTTTGTCAGGGCAGCAGGTTCAGCTGTCTGCTCCCAGAAGACTTCAACTTCTGTCTGTATAAAGTTGGCGGTTGCAACTTGATTGTTCACCAACACGCTTTTGGACAGCTCGATCTCTCCAGCCTTGTACTGCTTCTCGACCCAGTCTTTGAAGATATAGCAATCCTCGATCGCATGGCTCACTACTCGGTGGTACGGGCAATACAGAGGATTGTCGGTCATTTTTGCTTCTTGGGGTCTTTTCGACTCCGGCAATTGTAGGCCGTTGTTCAAGGCATCTTTAAATATCTTGCGGACCTTGTCCCTTCTGAAAGAGTAAACCTTGTTCTTTTTCTCTTCTAGGGAAGGCCCATCTCCTCCCAGCAATGGCTTTCGAGACCGGTTGGTTTTGGATTCGCCCGCCCTTCGCTTTTCTTCATTGTCGGACGCATTGAAGACATTGGTACTGCAGGAACTCCCGCTTCTACGGCTGTCGTCCCGCTTGCTTTTCCAAGTTTTGTCTCTCTGAGAGTCCGGCGGGGACTCTTGCTTCGAGCGTTCCAGCATTTGGACTTTCTTAGTTAGCTCTTGAAACGTTTTGAGGCCTGCTGTACACAAGAATGGGACCATCCAATTGCTGAGGTTCCCAATGAGAAGGCTGATGGACTGGTCCTGCTCCAGCGGCGGTTCGCACTTGACCGTGAGATTACGCCATCGGGCAATAAAGTCGGTGTTGCTTTCATTCTTCCCCGGCTTGGTCCTCACAAGGTCGGCAATGGAGATTTTATCACTGACACTCATGAACCTTTGCCGAAACAGGGACTCCATTTGGGCAAAGGTAATGACGGACCTGTCCGGTATACTCGCATACCAGTCGAAGGCGACGCCAGTCAGGCTGTTGACAAACTGACGAAGAAGGAACGCGTCATTGCCCCCTGTATTTCCGCACGATGCTTTGAAGTGGGTGACGTGCTGATTTGCATTCCCCGTTCCATCAAATCTTCCGAACTTAGGAATAACGTAGTCACTTGGGAACTCAATCAGATCGTACTGCGCGGGATATGGCCGCCCGCTACTGCCGATTTCTTTCTGAGCTTCAGCTTCGGCCACCAATGTTTTAACCTTGCTGGTGACCAAATCCATTATCCGATCCTGTGTTAGCGGGATAGTGTTATCTGGGGCCAAGGCGTCCCCAGAAGCGGAATGTGGCCGGCTTTCATGCGGCTCGACCAGTCTTGGTCCCAAAGGAACATGCATTGGCTGTCTCGGATTGTCATCACCCGGCTGATTAGTAGCGGCTTGTGCTTGATTGGGAGGCGCTCGAGCAATTTGAGCCGTAAGCTGCATCACCACATTCGTTAAGTCGTCAATCTTCGAATAGAGCTTGGTCATCTCTTTATCTTTGCTCCTGAGCTGTTTTCGAAGCTCTTGAAGCAGCTCTTGCTCCACAGTCCTGGGGCAGAAAGTCGGCTCTTCCTCGCTGTCCGAGCTTGACTCTGTGTGGACCGAGGGGTCTTTCTGCCTATCATCCTCATCGAGAGGGTTTTCTTCATCCAGCGGGGGCGGCTGTTCTTGGTCAGCGGCAACCACATTCAGGCTAGATTGGGCTTGGGATGTGGTGGTCCCATCCTTGCTTTTGCTGCGAAGGTAGTCGCTGGGGCGCCCGCCCGCCATATAGACCGTATGGATGATATATCCGGCCGTCTTTCTATCATTGGCAGCTGATTTCACGAATCGCTGTCTTGAACCCCTTGTTTCGGTAGCTGGTAGTTGATTGAAGGCGGCTGGCCTAACCAGGTTCTTGAATGGTGCTGGCGCTTCTTTTCTGGGTTTTCCCCACTGCTTTCGTGCGGCACAGAGTTCTTGATAGACTCTTGAAGAGACAGTGTCATACTTCTTCTGTTGGGGCCGGGACACGTCTCTTTGTGGCACTGTTCGGACTGCTGTCTTCTTGATTCTGGCGGTCATGGCATTTTTCTGAACCCACTTCAGAGGCTCGAAGGAATTGTTGATTCTTACGTCCGACTCAGCCGTCGTCGCGGGGCAACCCTGCACTTGGAACTTCACATGATTCCATTTGGCCGAAGCCTTGGCCCTCTTGTTGGCTCGATACCTGAGCCGCTTCTGCCTTAACTTTTCTGTTTTAAGCACCTGCCAGACTTTGGCTCTTTGGGAAGATGCTGCAGACCGGGCGATGGAGGGCCTTGGAGATACGCTCGATTGTGCATTTGTTGGAGTCATCGCCTGAGCTCGTCCGCAACATTTGATTTTGCCCTTTGTACCGAAGTTCTTGCACCCCGCTGGAGCACCAGAGAATCGTTCAGATACCGTCTTAAGTTTCGGTTGTGGTGCCTTGGCGATCACGACATTCGGCCTCTTACCCCTTGAGACCGGCTTGGCCACCTGTTCCGCCGGGATCTCCGCCAGATGAGCACTTCCGGCAGGGTAGATGATGACGGAGCCAAACTGGCGGGGCGGTTCCTCCCACTGTCGACTGAGGCTCGCGGGGAGAACCACACGAGCGTTGATCTTGACCACGTACGGAATCGGGGTCACGTTGGAAGCTGAATTCGTCTGGGGAGACATAGTCGTCGAAGGTTGATTGCTGCATGGAAAAAAGAACATCATTTCAGTATAGGCAATCGTTATGTATATTGATTAAGTTCGCATGAACGTTTAACCCGAAATATGGGAGGAGAGATTGGTCCCACCGGGCGTGCCAGAATCTGTAGGGTGTTTTTCGTCACCCCATTGAGATGGGAATACGCGCACGCTTGTCAGGCGTACTATAGATTCCCCCTGCCTAGGGTAAGCCGGGGTTTAATGATTGTGGGGATCCGAATCTCCGGCAGCCGCGGACTAAACTGCCGTTAATTACCCCTCGCCTTTGGAGCGAAGGAACCTCCGATTGACGGGTTAAACTGGTCATGCGAACTCGATGTGCAGTGTACGTGTGTTTTGTTTTGGGGGGGTTTGGATATATCAGGAGCCACGTAGAGTTTTTAAGAGGGACAGTGCCGTGGAGTATGTGTATGTGTACATATGTATACATATGTATATATATACATGTATATATAAATAAAGGGGGGAAAAGACATCCAAAGGATGCGTGGAGCAGCACCTTGGGCGCTGTGCGCCTAGGTGCTGTGTGCTCAGGCGCTAGAGTGCCACGTGTCGGCACGTGGGCGCTCTGCGCTTGAGCGCAAGTGCGCCACGTGTCGGCACAGGGGCAACTTGCGCTTGAGCGCTTGCGCTCGAGCGCAAGCGCGCCACGTGTCCCTAAAAAAATTTCTCAGAAGAGAAATCAGAGAGGAGTTGGACTCCTGAGTGTGTGTGTGTTTTTTTTTTAGGGTTTAGTGAACGATGTTCTTCTTCTTCCTCCTCTGTTAGCTGGATCTTGAAGATCAAGAGATATGGGATTTTTAAAAATCTCTTCTTTTTGAGATCTAATGGAAGATCTGAGTTCTCCTTTATGGGTTTTGTGGTGAAAAACTAATTTGTTTTATAAAAAGAAGAGTAAAACTCTTGATTTAATTCAAGAGAAAAAGAAGGTTTTGGAACCTTGAAAAGGGAGGAAAGTTCTCAGATCTGAAAAAAATTTGAGAGAGAGAAAAAGTTGTGAGATATTTTCATTATCTTTGCCTTTATAGGCTATACACTTTACACATAGCACCTTGAGCTTCACAAAATGGCATTTTGCCTATCCCATGGCTCATGAGCCATTTCTTTTTGCACATAAGCCATGGGCTTTACAAAAATTTGGCTTTATGCCTATTTTTCTTACATTTATCCATAAAATAAAATAAAAGAAATGCAACAAAATTATTTATTACAAAATTTTTATCTCGGCATGGGAGGAGGCCAACCGCTTCATGTTCGGGCTCGACCCGGGCATGGGCCCACTGGATCTGGGCTTGGGCCCACTTGGTTTGGGGTTGACTTTGATTTTGACTTGATCAACCGGGGTGTAAATTTTTACCCCAACAGTTTGAAAACTGATTGCTTCGGCAAAGTAGGAGATACCAATTTGTGGAAGACAGAAGGCCTTGGAGATGAAGCACCCTTTGGCATCTTGGGGGTAGCAGGGGATGTAGGTGTCAGTCTCTTAGTGATAGTTTTCTAAGGAATGGATGGGACGGTTGAAGCACCCGGAGCAGCAAAGCTCAGCCTCATGAAGAATGGTTTCTTCGAAATCATGGGCTTCTTGGCGGGCTGACGGAACTTATGCTCAGCCTATTGAAGACCGAACCTTCAGACTTGGCAGGCTTCTCAGAAAGTCTGCGGAGGTGGTTGTCATCCTGTTGAAGATTGACTCCTTCTAAGCTTCACCATTCGGCGTTGAGGCACCGACGATAAGTTGGGGAAGCATCACTCTAAACTGAAGCACACTGAGATCCTGCATGATTTAGGCATTCGGGATGCATAGTAATGGAGCCATCACCCCTTGGAGATAAGATCACCTTGGATGGAGTGGTGTTGGTGTTACAATTGCAGTTGCATTTGCCGGAGGACGCCATTAGGTTCTGCATAGGGAGGAGAACACCGAGTTTAGTATCCCGAAACCCAAGGAAAACCATAAACATAATATACTGTGATCTTGTTCGTGAAAACACGACACACGAAGTGTAGAGTGTAAAGAGAAAAAGGTCTTACCAGGCGTGCCATAATCTATTTACCACCGAACGTCTTGCCTGAATTTAGGGGAAGATGTTATATAGAATATATCCATCCACCTCTCCGAATATACCAAGTTGATTTATGGCACCGTCTATTGTAGGTTTGTATGAATGCGACTGTTTTAGCAGACTTTATCAGATTCCCCTGCATTTGTGAGGGATTTTTGATCGTGGGAACGCTTTTTTCTGCAGGCGCAAGCCCCTGCAGTTAATTACATTATCGCCACGCGAAAACAACCTTCTCTTTCTTCATGTTCATCACTTCGTGTCGTTTTATAATTTATTTATTTTGTGGTTGCCCTTGAATTGTATACGAAGACTAATTTTGTCGTCGCCCGTAGGGTGCGGATTAGTCCAAATCCATACATTTTATATTTGGAATGAACTTGGGTAATTTCTGTCATCAGTTCAAGGGTTTAAGATTCGTTAATCTTGTTTTAGATTAAAATCGACTTAAAATATGGTTAAAGACCATTAATCTTGTTTTAGATTAAGGCTGACTTAAAATATTTGAGCTTGATTGATATTTTTTTAAATCAAAGAAGTTTGAATCTTCAGGGACTTAGTCTATTTTAGACTAAATATTTAGCTTTGTGTTACCCAACAGTGCTAAGAACTAGACTATATATTTTTTTTGGGCTTTACATAACCCAACAGTGCTAAGTACCGGGCCTAGAAGCTTAAGCCGCAATATAGGATATAATATCATTCCCGCTTCAGTGTTCACATGGATATCACATGAGTACTCTGCTTTCTTTGGTGCTTACGTGCTTTTCAGGTGAGTAACTATGCCTTTTGGTTTTCACGTGCCTTTCATGTGATTAATGCTAAGCACTCGTTCATACAGCGCTCATGTGGATTTTCACGTGCCTTTCATGTGATTAGTGCTAAGCGCTTGTTCATACAGCGCTCATGTGGATTTCATGTGATGTGCACTCTTTGTTAACTTCAGGCGCTCACGTGCTTTTCTCGTGATGCGTATTCTCGTTTTAGCTTCAACAGCTCATGTGGATATCACATGATGCGCATTTCATTGGCTTCAAGCGCTCACGTGGACATCACGTGATGAACTTCTATTTTCTTTTCTCCCAGCGTTCACGTGTCTTTCACGTGAGACTTTAAGTCTTAGATGGCTTCTTTTTTAGCTTTCATGTGGATATCATGTGAGATGTTGTTTGTTGGCTTCTTTTGAGCGCTCACGTTGGATATCACGCGAGACGCTATTTCATGTTTTCTTTTGAGCGCTCACGTGCTTTTCACGTGAGTTGTTATTTCTTGAGTTTACACGTGTCTTTCACGTGGGCCACTGTTTTCTTAGATGTTCACGTGTCTTTCAGGTGAAATTCTACCATATTCATGAAGAAATTAATAGAGTTGAACTCTAAAATCTCAATTTTCTCTGCAGATCTTGTTTATGCAAGAACTAAGTTTCAATTTTTTGGTGAGAACTAAGTTCTTAGTGGGGAAACCCCCCTAATTTTAGGTAAAATTCCTAATGTTAGGTAAACTTGTATCTTGAAGAAACCAAGTTCCTGGAATATAATCCATCATCTTCTTTCTTTCATGTTTTTTCTTTTGTTCTTCTCATTTTTCCCTGGATCTTGAGTCTGAAGAACAAGATCTCCTCTATAAGTATTAAATTCTCTTTTTTATGGGAGATTTGTCTTGTGGATCTTAGATCCAGAAGAAAAACTAAATTCTTTAAAGGGTTAAACCCTTATATCATACATAAGGTAGACAGAAGGGAGATACTTTTATCTCTGTTTTTATCTAGGATTTGAATAAGGGGATGATCTTCTTCGAAGGGAATTAAAATCTCGATATTTTTTAGGAAACTTAGGTTGGGGATGTTCACCACCGAAAGACCGGACCGAGACGTTGGGACGTCTGGCCTGAATTTTAGGGACAGATGCTATTTGGACTTATCCATCCACCTCTTCGAAGATAGCAAGTTGATTTATGGCAACCATATATCGGAGGTTTGGACAGACGCGACCATTGTAGCGTGACTTCATCAGATTCCCTCTCATTTGTGAGGGGATTTTTGATTGTGCGGACGCTCTTCCCTGCAGGTGCAAGCCCCTGCAGTTAATTACATTACCGCATTATAATAACCACTTTCTCCTTCTCCAGCAGTTCACTTCGTGTCATGTGTATTTTTGTTTATTTTGGTTGCCCGTGGATTATATACGGAGTTTATGTCATCGTCTGTAGGGCGCAGATTAGTCCAAATCCGTATATTTTAGATTTGGGTTTGTTTTATTTAAAAACCGTTAATCTAGTTTGAGATTAAGATCAACTTAAATATATGAGCATTTGGGCTCAATTTATTTTAGCTAAGCATACATTAATCTTATTTGAGACTAAGATCAACTTAGAAAAATTTTAAGAATTATTTTTATTTAAGATCCAACAACAGAGCATTTGGGCTCAGCTGTAAGAAAACATTTTTAGAGAGACTTAACCAATTTGGGCTTATTCTGCCCAGTCTCTTTTTTTGTTCAAAAGTGCTAAGCACTTATTTGGGCTTTGCTTATTCAGCCCCTTTGTTTTTATGCAAAAGTGCTAAACACTTGTTTAAAACTCTGGCGCTCACATGGGTATCATGTGAAGCCTTCAGTTATTGGCGCTACCTGTTCATATCATAATTTTGCATTATTATATTCCCCTTTATTATTCATTTTACAAATAAACAGGTGCTTTTGATTCATGTCTGCTACATAGTTGCAGGTTACAGGTTCTCGGAACAAAAACAGTGAAAAAGATGAAAAGACGATAGAAAAATAAGACTAAGACCAACAAATGGAAAGATCTTGATCATACCTACAGTTCGAAAACTAAACGAAGATCAATGGAAAATTTCATAAAGTACAAAGGCAGCGCAAGGTTCAAGACTTCGACACGAAGCAAGCGGTAAAGTCCACGACATTATTCACTATGGAAATATGGAAGAAAACTAGAAGAAAATCTGAGAAACCAAGTGAAGAAACAAGTACCCAAATACCACCAAAAGATACCCTGAAAATCTCAACCGAAGACCCTTCTTTTTGGCCGCGGAACCGCGGCCAAACATGGGTTTTGGCCACGGATCCGCGGCCGTGCTAGACACGTGTCGGTGGGGATTTTATCGGTGCGACGCTCGTTAACTATTCTTCTTAGGGGTATACTTGTAATTGCAGATATGAGTCGATTGTAACCCTAGGGTTTCTATGATCTATAAATAGAAATTCTAATACCTCTTTTTGAGGTATGCCTCTTCTTGTGCCTTATTTCATTTTATCAGAATTCAGATCTGTAAATTTCAGCAATGTATGAAGAGAGCATCAAATAAAGTAAGTAGTTTTTATTTCCATGCCCTAGGTAATTTCTTATCTGCCCTAGTATAATGTTCCTTTCTGCCCTAGTTTAGATTTTATTCTCTGCCCTAATTAGATAGTTAGAACATGTTAATCAATTCCCTAATGAGTGAGTAGTCTCCTCGCTTGTTAGGGTTAGATTTGGGGAAGGCTCTGAGATGAAGATCTCTCACCCCTTTCTTGCCCATCATACGTTTTTACAGGACTCCATGCATACATGCACACACCGCTCCCTATGGCACCCTATCCCACGAGTGTAGCGGTGATACCGTAGTATAAACGACCGGTTGCGCATGTTTTCCATGGATGTTAGGGTAAGGATTAAGAAAGGAAGGACAAGAACCTAGAGGAAAAAGTGTTATTCCAAGAAAAAAAAAATTCTTTGAATCAATCAAATGGCGCCGTTGCCTGACTTTGTGGTGCTTAGGCTAGACAGGTAGGGAGAGGTAACTTTAAAAGGCCCGTCTCACGGTGATTCGTGAGCAGATCCCTCCTCTCTCTATTTGTGCTTACCTGGCCACAATTGGCGGTGAAGAGGCGGTTTGAGGTCTTACTTCTTGCCCTTTGGAACAGTTAGAAGCTATCTAGCTGACCTAGGTGACCCTAGATCTAGGCTTGATTGTGCATTTGTGATTGATTGAACGTGTGTCTAAACCTTTATTGAAAATCTTTTGCAAAAAAGCTCCATAAAAGAAAACACAAAAAGGAAAAAATTTTACAAAAAAAAGACTTACAAATTTTGTCGCTAAGAAATCCATTGCACCGCACTTACACCCACCTTCTTTTTCTTCTCCTTCTTACATTATGGGTACCCCACCTCACAAAACTCTTGCCGAACTTTGGTAACCTGAACCAAACTTTGCTTCTTACGCGAATTGTTTTGGTCGAATTACGGACGACCCCTCCATGACCAAATTTCTTTGAAAGATCGAATAGAAGTGTCTAGGAGAAACAGTTGTACTCCGCAATCCACTGTGTATCAACCGTGTCAACCTTCACCACCTTCTTACATTGATACTCCTTCTTCGAGTTCTGTTATAACTCCGAAACCCATGTCTATTGCTGAGCATATTGAACAATCTCATAGCTGATATTTCACTCCTTTCAACACATCCAGTTCTTGGGATCAACAAGTCCATTCACTTTTTATCCAAATGTTGATCCTACTCCTGTCCAACCATTCAATTCCTACCAGTCCTACCCGACTTCCGCACCTTCCCTAGACATTGCTTCTACACAGCCATTTGGGAGTTTCACGTATCCAAACAATTTTGAATCTTTTACCGAAACCCCTTCACAACCCATGTCTAGTTTGGAACAGTCGTTGGAAGCGTATATTGTAACGACAAACCAACAGATGAGGAATTTGGATGCGTCCATTGCCGCCCTTATGCAACCTACTGACCCGGTAGCTGGTTTCCAACTAGCTCCAAAATCTTCCAATATATGATGAGGCGGTTGGACAGAGTGAGAATTTGAGAGGAAAGAGTGAGCTGTGCACCCTTTCAAATCAAACCTACCCATTACCAATTGAATTCCACAACTCCAGTTTTCAAACAAGTGTCCCAAATGATTCATCAGTTGAAAATAAAACATTTAATGAGTTGTGCGACTTTGTAGTGCTTGATTTGCCAGATTGTGAAGAGTCCCTTTCGAGTGAAACCACACCTAATCCTTTTGAACTTTACACCTCCGCTCTAGAACCTGAATTGATAAATATCCATGCTTTTGATGAGGTGTCTGAAAAAATAGATTTTCACTTGATTGAGGATATTGACACAGGGAGTATTTTGGATGATGAACCCGTAGATTTGACCGAAATTTTCTCTCCAATTCATCATCCCGAATCATTAAATGTTTCTCCCGAACTTCATATGCGTCTTGATTTTGATGATAATTGCATGGATGAGATAATTTTTGAGGAGAATTATGAGGATAGTATTGAGGAGAGTATTGAGAATAGTCTTGAGGATGAACCATTTTTGTTTGATGTGTCGGATTTTCCAATTCATCCTCCTGAACCTTTAACTATTATACTTCCTAAATCACCCTCCATCCTTTCCATCGTTCTGACCATACAAAAGATCATGCAGGAGGACTGTGAGTTTGAAAAATTTCTGTTCAATCACAGCACATTTGACGCCACTAGTGCGTTCCTCCTTGAATCTGACACTCTTCTCACAACCGATAACGATTACGAGTGTTTCACTTTTTCGGACGATGTTGAAGACTCACCGCCCGAGTTTGAGTCCTTTGAATTTTCAGATGAGTTAGTTGAACCATCAAACTCGGTTGCTTACAGTCATTTCGAACCATTCATGGAATCATTCGAGTTCGAGACAGATTACTTAGGTGAGATTAAGACTATCTGTCACGCCCTGCTTCCCAGTGTACGGTGAAGGGGACGCGACGAGGTCCGCTACGTATATACTCAGAAGTACATACGCTAAGCGTATCAAAGCAATATAAAATAAATACACAAGAGACAAGGAATAAAAAGAACAACAACTTTTATTCATTAACATTCTTTGTACAATACATGAAAGGAAATACAACTGAAATAAAAGATGCCTAAACAGTGGCATAACAGGAAATGAAAAGTACAGAAAGGAAAAGTGTATAATGAACTAAAGTGCAGGGTCTTCGGCAAACTGCTCCAAGTCTTCTTGAGATGGCTCGATCTCTGCCGGGTCCAAATCACCTGACGACATTCAAAGAAGGAAGAAATAGAATGTCGTCAGCGAACAGGTCGCTCGGTAAGTCCCAAAGGTAAGAGGAAAGTAAAATAGACAGAATAAGAAGATATCTTTTAACTATTGTTGTACTATTGTTGTAATGTTGTGTTAACGCTGTTGTTTGTAGCTTGGTACAGAAGGATGCCAATGTATACGAGGGGGATCTGTATATGCTAGAGACCAGGGCAAACAGAATGTACAAGGAACCGTTAAGCCACGGTACAACAGCAATGGAATATAGGTTAGGTGTTTTAATCTGACCACCTCGTGCCACCTTTAATACCTTCCGTACCAATCTACCCCTTAAACCCCGCGATGTCTTATTTGTATTGTTATCTTGTAAATTGTATTGATTGTAAAATTGATTGACTGACTGACCGAAACCATGATATCGGGAAACGGTTGTAATCGTAGAGTCATGTAAATGGAATAACTGAGAATCATGTAAAAGGAATATATCCATGGTTCGGTTCAGTCAAGTTGTATAAATTGATAATTGGATTCATGGATTCATGTGTTCATATTGAATTGGAATATTGTAGATTATAGATTGACTTGAATTATATTCAAGTCAGATTAATCAGACTCAAACCCGAGTCAGACAATCAGGAATGTGAATCGAAGTCTTATAATTGCTAGGGTCCTTAGGATAATTTATAAAACTTGAGGGGTTTTTATGTAAAAATACTTTTATATACTTTTCAAAATACACTTCAAGTATTTATTGTTCGTCTTTAGAGTTGTAATGAGGGTGGATTTTATGTTGTGACATTTCTAGTGAAAATATCCTAGTTTTATAAATAAGGGTATTTATCTGTAATATTGATTTATATGAAGTTCATGGTATTTTAGTGTAAAATTTATTCTTGTGATTTTTAGAAAAAGGTGGAATACTTATATCATAATAAAATAGGTATTTTAAGGATATATATATATATATATATATTTATACAAAAGTAATTTTAATAAATATTTTATATGTTCAAAATCTCATTTTCTTAAGATGTCGTATTTTAAACCTTTCGAGTCCGTATGCTCCTTGAGGAGGTCTGAATCTCGCAGTACTAGCCCGAGGGTGCGCGATAAACCGCACAATCCCGAACGGGTTTCCCAAAAATGGGTTGTAGCGGCGCTTTGCAAAGATTGTAAAAGACTAATCCTTTAGAAAATGGTTTTATAAAGTAAAAGATATTTATTTGCAAAGGTGTAAATTTTCCGTATTTTAGAATTCTAGGGTTCCTAAGTCAACTAGCCTATTTCTAAATGGTCTAAACGACAAGTAGTTAGAAGTCTCAAATCGCCTCTTCACCGCCAATTGTGGCCAGGTAAGTACAAATGAGGAAAGGAGGGATCCGCTCACGAATCGTGAGACGGGCCTTTTAAGGTTACCTTTGCTCACTTGCCTAGCCTAGACACCACAAAGTCAAGTTTAGATAAACGATCGATATCCACAACTTATCGTGTTTTTCTAATAAGAGGTATTTATTTAAAAGTGTATCAAAACTAAAACTTTTAGAAATGATTTTATTAGGAATATGGTATTTAAATGAAAGTATTGTTTTATTGTATTCTAAGTTTTTGATGATATCGTTTTAGGTTGTATATACGTGTGTGTGGAGGTAGGTCATTACCTCGTGCTCTACTTTAAATGTATAGCAAAGTTAAGGGGTTAAATTTGAAATCGAAACATTGTGGTATTTAAGTGAAAAATACGATAAATTGGAAAGGTTATCATTTCATGGGATGAAATTTGTTCAAATTGTTTGTTAAATGTTTAATAGTCAACATAAAGATGTTTAAGCATGAATGTATTGGTGAGAAGTGAAATTTTATAGAAAACCGAATCGGAAATCGGATTTGTTCCGATTCCGTCGGGTTTTGTAATTTCGTATTTTAGAGAATGAGAAAGAGAGATAGAATGGGACTTACGGGTTTCGATTAAGCAAAGGAGTGAAGGAGGACTAGAGGGGTTGCCGAGGCATTGCTTCATCGCCGGTTATTCCTAAAAACGTCGCCGGAATTTCGTCGGAGTTTCGCCGCGAACTTGTTTTCAAAGTACACAACTCTTGAGAAGATTTTGAGAGAGTGAGCTTAGGGTTTTGGGATGAGAGGGTAGAGAGTAGGGGGTGTATTTATAGGTTAGGCTAGGATAGGGTAGGTGAAGATTTTTTAATTAAAAAAATTGTAAAAATGTGGGAAAATCATTAAAAATCATAGTAAATAGGGTATATTGAAGTCTCGGGAACCGATCCATTAATTTGGAGTATGCATGGGATTAAAGAAGGTGAAGAGGCGCATTTTTGTTCAGGGGATTCGGCGGTCTGGCTGAGTCCGGCCGGCGGCGTCGGCCCGAGTCGGCCGGTCTGCCGGACGACTCGGCCAATCCCGGCCGAGTCCGGTGGTTGGTGGGTGGGGGGTCGTCTGATGTGGCTCCTGGTATTTTTAGTTTTTCAGGTGAAGTTCAAAGTTTGGGAGTTATGGTCTATGGACTGTTGGGCTTCCAAGGAATTTAAACAAAAATAATCTAAAAACAATGTGGGGCAGGGGATTTGAACTCTGGTGGCTTGGTTCAGCAGTGCAAGGTGTTACCAAGGACCTGTAAGCTCCTTCTTGTAATTATTGTGGGAAAATAAATACTTAAAAGTGGTAACAACAACATTAAATACCCCAAGTATACCTCAAATTTAAATCAATTTTATGTATACAAAAATTGGAGTTGTTACAATCTACCCTCCTTAAAAAATTTCGTCCTCGAAATTTACAAATTTTATTTGAGGACTGGTTTACAAAGTGGTGAGGATATCTTGCACGCATTTCATCTTCCCTTTCCCAAGTGGATTCTCTTGGAGTATCTTTCCTCCATATTACCCGGACCAAGTTAACTTTTTTGTTCCGAAGTGTCTTCACTTTCCTGTCCAGGATCTCCACAGGCTGTTGCTCACAAGACAAGTCGGGCTGTATAGTGAGCTCGGAATGATCAAGAACATGGCTGGGGTCACTCACATACTTTCTGAGTTGGGATATGTGGAACACGTTATGCACTCCTTCCAATGAGGGTGGAAGCGCTAAGCGGTATGCCACTTCACCGACTCGTTCGAGTATGTCGAACGGTCCAATGTATCTCGGACTCAATTTACCCTGTCTTCCAAATCGGATCACTCCGCAGTTTGGAGATATCTTCAAGAATACATGGTCTCCTGGCTAGAACTCCAAGTGTCGTCTCTTCGCATCAGCCCAGTGTTTCTGTCGATCTTGGGCTATGCGCATTCTTTCTCTGATAGTATGAACCACATCAACGGTCGCTACTATCATCTCTGGTCCAAGAAGTTCCCTATCTCCGATGCCGTCCCAACTTAATGGTGATCGACACTTCCTTCCATACAATGCTGCAAAAGGTGCCATTCCAATGCTTGCTTGGTAGCTGTTATTGTATGCGAACTCCACTAGATGCATGCGATCTTCCCACGATCCCTTGAAGTCTAGCATACACGCTCTGAGCATATCCTCCAAGATCTGAATCGTTCGTTCGACTGACCATCTGTTTGTGGATGATAAGTTGTGCTGAAGTTCAGACTCGTTCCCAAGCTGGCTTGCAGACTCTGCCAAAATTGCGATCGGAACCTGGTGTCACGATCGAACACAATGCAGACCGGTATTCCATGAAGTCTCACAATTTCCTGTATGAGTTCATAGGTATCATAGATAGTACATTATGAAGAGTTTAAATCTTAAATAGATTATTACCTCCATGTACTTCTTTGTTAGTGTTTCAGTTGATTGGCCAACTCGAAATGGGATGAAATGAGCCGACTTTATGAGTCGATCCACAATGACCCATATAGCATCGTTGCCCTTTGTGCTGTAAGGAAGAGCAGTCACAAAGTCTATCGTGATGTGCTGCCACTTCCATTCTGGGATTGGTAACGGCTGAAGTAGTCCAGCTGTCCTGTGATGTTCAGTCTTTACTTGCTAACACACCAAACATTTTGCGATGCTTCTGGCTACTTCACGCTTCATTCCATGCCACCAATAATTCTGACGTAGATCTTTGTACATTTTGGTACCTTCAGGATGTACTGAGTAGGGAGAGGTGTGAGCTTCTTTCATTAACTCTTCCCGAACAGGACCTTTTGGTACACACAATCTGCTGCCGTATCTCAAAGATCCGTCTTCATGGATGATGAAGTCTGTTCTGAGTCCATTCTCCACTTGTTCTCTGATCCTTTGCAACTTAGCATCACTTGCTTGAGCTGCTTTGATCAGATTGACAATGGTTGATTGAACTTGTAGATTCATCAAACTTGAAGCATTACCTGGCATGACTACTTCAATCTCCATCTGATGCAAGTCTTGCTGAAGCTTCCACTGAGCGGTGAGGTTCATTGCTAATGATTGGCGACTAAGAGTATCAGGTACTACATTCACCTTCCCTGGGTGATATTGCAAGTTGATGTCAAAGTCCGCCATGAGTTCTAACCATCTTCTCTGCCGCATATTCAACTCCTTCTGAGTAAACACATACTTCAGAATTTTATGATCTGTGTAGATGTTCACTCGTTCACCAAGTAAATAATAGCGCCAAATCTTGAGAGCAAAGATGACGGCTGTCAACTCCAGATCATGCGTTGGATAGCTGCGCTCATGAGTCTTCAGTTGTCTTGAAGCATAAGCCACAACCTTACCGTGCTGATGTAGAACACATCCTAATCCCTTACCGGATGCATCACAATGCACTTCGAATCCTCCAGATTGAGCCGGTATTACGAGAATAGGTGCAGATGTCAACCTTGACTTGATTTCTACGGAAGCTTGGTCGCATGCTTCTGACCACACAAATTCTTCATCTTTTCGTGTGAGCTTGGTCAGGGGTGTTGCTATCTTTAAGAATCCTTCAATGAAACTTCTGTAATATCCAGCTAAACCCAAGAAACTCCGAATGTCCTTCACTGACTTTGGTGTAGGCCATTCGCTAACTGCTGAAACTTTGGCTGGATCCACAGAAATTCCTTCTCCTGAAACGATATGTCCAAGAAAACCAACTTGATTTAGCCAAAACTCGCACTTGCTGTACTTGGAATAAAGCTTATGTTGTCGAAGAGTTTCCAGGACAATTCGTAAGTGTTCTGTATGCTCTTTCCGACTCTTAGAATACACCAGGATGCCGTCGATGAAGATGACAACAAACCTGTCTAAGTACTCCCGGAAAACTTGATTCATTAGGTTCATGAATATTGTTGGTGCATTGGTCACTCCAAATGACATCACTAGAAATTCGTAATGTCCATAGCGAGTTCTGAAAGCTGTTTTGTCAATATCAGCTTCCTTGACCTTCACTTGATGATAACCTGAACGAAGATCCAATTTAGAGAAAACACAAGATCCACTTAGCTGATCGAATAAATTATCGATGCGCGGGAGTGGATACTTGTTTTTTATAGTGACTTCGTTCAAGGCTCTATAATCGATGCACATTCTATATGAACCTTCCTTCTTCTTCACCAATAGTACAGGTGCTCCCCAACTTGAAGTGCTGGGACGAATCCATCCTTTCGCCAATAATTCGTCCAACTGTGTTCGGACTTCTTTCAACCCTTCCGGACTTAGTCTATAAGGTGCTTTGATCACCGGTTGTGCTCCTGGTACTAAATCAATACTGAATTCAAGAGCTCGATCGGGAGGCAAACCTGATATATCGTCAGGAAATACATCGTCGAACTCTCTAACTACCTCTGGTCTTAGTTCTTCTTCTGCTTGAGCTGCTGCAACTACTGCTTCCCTTGGCTTCGCTTTGTAGGTACTTGGCTCCAGGGTACGGTCTCCGCTCTTGAAATAGAAGACTGGATGGTCTGGAATCTCGAATACTACCCTCCTTTGACGACAGTCGATGGTAGCATAAAAAGTTCCAAGCCAATCCATTCCTAGAACCACATCGAAGTTCTGTATGTCCAGTACTTTGAAGTCAGCATAAAACTCTCGGCTGCAGACGACGACTGGACACAAGCTATATCCCACAGTTGCCTTTAGAACGCCATTTCCTGAATTGACATTCCAGCTGGATACAAGCGGTGAGACTGGAATCGTATGGGTTCGGACGAACCGTTGCGACATAAAGTAGTGGGATGCTCCAGTATCAAACAGTGCAAGTGCAGGTAGTGAGGCTACTAGGATTGTACCTAAGGTATGTGGGATATGTTTTAGGTATAGGGAAAGTGTGTAGATAACCAAGACTAAAAGATAAGTTTGAGAAGGAAAGTTTACCGGTGATGACTTGGCCAGTGGCCTCAGCTTCTTCCACGGACATCGTGAAAGCCTGGCGCTCTGGTACATTCCTCCTGGCCTGAGGAGCATTCCTCGGAACATTTCTTTGAGCTTGATGGAACCGACGAGGAGGTGGTGCAGCTTGTGGTCCTCTGGGTAGTGCAGGTAGTGCAAGTCTTGGAATGGGTGCTTGGATAGCTGGGCGCTGTGGGTAATTGTTTGCTGGCCTGGGTGCAGCAACTGGGTTTTGCCTTTGGGGATAAGACCCTATATCATGCGTAGCTGAGCCGCAGACTAAGCAAAGGCGGTTAGCTCGCCAGCAGTCTTTCATCATATGTCCAGCTCTCTTGCAGTAGGTACAAAAGGCTGGGCTGGGATGATGGTTCGGTACTCCGGGTCTCCTTGGCACAAAAGGTGGTCTGGACGAGGCTCCACCTGCCATCTGGTTGGCAGGGCGCTTGACTCCTGCAGACTGAGGTCTGTCCCTTGCTTTTATCACTGCCTCATAACTGCGGGCAGCTTCCAGAACATTCTCATGAGTCAAAAAATTTCCCGTGGCTAGAGCAGCCTGAATCTCTGTGTCCAGACCTTGTTGAAAGCGACGGGCTCTGATCTTTTCCGTCGGTATCAAATGTGCCGCGAATCTGTTTAAGGATTATGTTAGCTGTGTATTATGTGATATTTAAAAATTGAACTACTGTGGCATATCTTACCGGCTTAGCATGGTGAATTCAGCGTCATATTCATCCACTGACTAGTCCCACATCGAACCTTGTTGTAGATGAATGAATTGCTGCTCCATGGAAAACTTGGCAGCCACAGGGAAGTATTTCGCGTCAAACTTCTCGCGAAAAGTCTTCCATTCAATAGGCTTTACAAGACGACTTTCTTCCGCCTTCCACTAGTTGCGAGCATTGTACGTGAGCTGTAGTTTCGCCACACGGACCCAAGCTATGTCTGGCACTTGAGCTGCTGCCAGATCGTCTTCTATGCTTTGTGCCCATTCTTCAGCTTCAAGAGGGCTTCCTTTTCCGGAGAACTGCTTCGGATGTAAAGCCCTGAATTGCTTTACTCCCGGTGCGTCAGTCTCGGGACGGTTCAAGAGTTGTTGCTGTCCCTCAAGAAGGCTGCAGATCGCCTCAAGTAGCACTGTTTGCTCGGTGAGTGGCGCAGGAACAGCTGGTGTGAGGGGTAGTGCTGGAGGTGTGTTTTTGACGTTGGTGCTGGTGTTTTTCGGGGAATCCATACCCCTGAAGAAAAATTTGGGTTAGGACAGATTCAAGTACATGAAATGATAAAATTCAAGGAATATGAAATTGTAAGATTCAAGGAACATGAATTGTAAATAATGTTTTAGTTGCTGGTTTTTGTGTTATATTGCTTAGGTTGTTCACGCAGAGCAGAACTGCATGATAGGGTTTCATACAGCTCTGACCTGCATGGGCCACCAACAAAATCTGTCATGCCCCGCTTCCCAGTGTACGGTGAAGGGGACGCGACGAGGTCCGCTATGTATATACTCAGAAGTACATACGATAAGCGTATCTAAGCAATATAAAATAAATACACAAGAGAGAAGGAATAAAAAGAACAAAAACTTTTATTCATTAACATTCTTTGTACAATGTATGAAAGGAAATACAACTGAAATAAAAGATGCCTAAACAGTGGCATAACAGGAAATGAAAAGTACAGAAAGGAAAAGTGTACAATAAACTAAAGTGCAGGGTCTTCCGCAAACTGCTCTAAGTCTTCTTGAGATGGTTCGATCTCTGCCGGGTCCAAATCACCTGACGACATTCAAAGAAGGAAGAAATAGAATGTCGTCAGCGAACAGATCGCTCGGTAAGTCCCAAAGGTAAGAGGAAAGTAAAATAGACAGAATAAGAAAATATCTTTTAACTATTGTTGTACTATTATTGTAATGTTGCGTTAACGCTGTTGTTTGTAGTTTGATACAGAAGAATGCCAGTGTATACGAGGGGGTCTCTATATGCTAGAGACCAGGGCAAACGAAAATTATAAGGAACCGTTAAGCCACGGTACAACAGCAATGGAATATAGGTTAGGTGTCTTAATCTGACCACCTCGTGCCACCTTTAGCACCTTCCGTACCAGTCTACCCTTTAAACCCCGCGATGTCTTATTTGTATTGTTATCTTGTAAATTGTATTGATTGTAAGATTGATTGACTGACTGACCGAAACCATGATATCAGGAAACGGTTGTAATCGTAGAGTCATGTAAATGGAATAACTGAGAATCATGTAAAAGGAATATATCCATAGTTCGGTTCAGTCAAGTTGTATAAATTGATAATTGGATTCATACATTCATGTGTTCATATTGAATTGGAATATTGTAGATTATAGATTGACTTGAATCATATTCAAGTCAGATTAATCAGACTCAAACCCGAGTCAGACAATCAGGAATGTGAATCGAAGTCTTATAATTGCTAGGGTCCTTAGGGTAATTTATAAAACTTGAGGGGGTTTTATGTAAAAATACTTTTATATACTTTTCAAAATACACCTCAAATATTTATTGTTCGTCTTTAGAGTTGTAATGAGGGTGGATTTTATGTTATGATATTTCTAGTGAAAATATCCTAGTTTTATAAACAAGGGTATTTATCTGTAATATTGATTTATTTGAAGTTCATGGTATTTTAGTGTAAAATTTATTCTTGTGATTTTTAGAAAAAGGTGGAATATTTATATCATAATAAAATAGGTATTTTAAGGATAAATATATATATATTTATACAAAAGAATTTTTAATAAATATTTTATATTCTCAAAATCTCATTTTCTTAAGATATCGTATTTTAAACCTTTCGAGTCCGTATGCTTCTTGCGGAGGTCTGAATCTCGCACTACTAGCCCGAGGATGCGTGATAAACCGCACAATCCCGAACGGGTTCCCCAAAAATGGGTTGTAGCGGCGTTTTGCAAAGATTGTAAAATACTAATCCTTTAGAAAATGGTTTTATAAAGTAAAAGGTATTTATTTGCAAAGGTTTAAATTTTCCGTATTTTAGAATTCTAGGGTTTCCTAAGTCAACTAGCCTATTTCTAAATGGTCTAAACGACAGGTCGTTAGAAGTCTCAAATCGCCTCTTCACCGCCAATTGTGGCCAGGTAAGTACAAATGAGGAAAGGAGGGATCCGCTCACGAATCGTGAGACGGGCCTTTTAAAGTTACCTTTACTCACTTGCCTAGCCTAGACACTACAAAGTCAGGTTTAGATAAACGATCGATGTCCACAACTTATCGTGTTTATCTAATAAGAGGTATTTATTTAAAAGTGTATCAAACCTAAAACTTTTAGAAATGATTTTATTAAGAATATGGTATTTAAATGAAAGTATTGTTTTATCGTATTCTAAGTTTTTGATGATATCGTTTTAGGTTGTATATGCATGTGTGTGGAGGTAGGTCATTACCTCGTGCTCTACTTTAAATGTATAGCAAAGTTAAGGGGTTAAATGTGAAATCGAAACATTGTGGTATTTAAGTGAAAATACGATAAATTGGAAAGGTTATCATTTCATGTGATGAAACTTGTATAGAAAACCGAATCGGAAATTAGATTTGTTTCGATTCCGTCGGGTTTTGTAATTTCGTATTTTAGAGAATGAGAAAGAGAGATAGAATGGGACTTACGGGTTTCGATTAAGCAAAGGAGTGAAGGGGGGACTAGAGGGGTTGCCGAGGCGTTGCTTCGTCTCCGGTTGTTCCTAAAAAAAGTCGCCGGAATTTCCGCCGGAATTTCGTCGGAGCTTCGCCGCGAACTTGTTTTCAAAGTACACAACTCTTTAGAAGATTTTGAGAGAGTGAGCTTAGGGTTTTGGGATGATAGGGTAGAGGATAGGGGGTGTATTTATAGGGTAGGCTAGGGTAGGGTAGGTGAAGAGTTTTTAATTAAAAAAATTATAAAAATGTGGAAAAACATTAAAAATCATAGTAAATAGGGTATATTGAAGTCTCGGGAACCGATCCATTAATTTGGAGTATGCAGGGGGTTAAAGAAGGCGAAGAGGCGCATTTTTTGTTCAGGGGACTCGGCGGTCCGGCCGAGTCCGACCGGCGGCGCCAGCCCAAGTCAGTCGGTCCGCCGGCCGACTCGGCCGAGTCCGGTGGTCGGTGGGTGGGGGGTCGTCTGATATGGCTCCTGGTATTTTTAGTTTTTCAGGTGAAGTTCAAAGTTTTGGAGTTATGGTCTGTGGATTGTTGGGCTTCTAAGGAATTTAAACAAAAATAATCTAAAAATAATGTAGGTCAGGGGATTTGAACTCTGGTGGCTTGGTTCAGCAGTGCAAGGTGTTACCAATGAGCTACAAGCTCCTTCGTGTAATTATTGTGGGAAAATAAATACTTAAAGTCTTCACAGCAACATTAAATACCCCAAGTATACCTCAAATTTAAATCAATTTTATGTATAAAAAAATTGGAGTTGTTACACTATCCCTAAGTCACTCTCTTTCGTCCTTCCTATTGTTTCGACCGAGCAAGAATTCGTCATGCTTCCACTTTCAATGTTTGGTTTACCAAGTTCAACGTACCCATGCTTTCTTGCGAATCTTGAGAGATTTGACCTCATTTCTCGACGGGTTGATAGATTAGCACAATCGCTTTTAACACATCGATCATCACAAATTGTGCTAATTTATTCACTCAATTTACACCCTCAAGTTCGTGCTACACTTCTTTCTCTTTTCCGCCATTCTCTTTCTCTATTGAGACCGTATACCGCTTCTATCTCCACACGGTCTCGTGTATTTCTCAACTGCTTTCTCTACACTCCATTCTTTCACCAACCCTACCATTATCACGATAGAATTTTTGAATGGTTGGTGCTAACCTTTGGTCTGTGTAAGGCCTTATATAGTTTGATTTTTCTCCTCCCTAACTCTGAACTTTAACGCTTAAAATAGTGGAAACACTATCTCACTTAAGTTTGGGCGGACCTTTTTGTATATATATTTTGTTTTTCTTTTAACAATAAAAAAAATAAAAAAAAATATAAACAGGGGAGTGCCGACATTTTGACCCTCTTGGTGTGGCATGACAGTAGGGACACTGTCAAGTCTAAGTTTGGGGGTGTGCTCGGTAAGTTTTCTTCCTTCGCATTCATATGTATATTTTTGCATTTGCATACTTATTTTAAAATCCATAAAAATTGAAAAATTTGAAAAATTATAAAATTTAAAACATTCAATTTTGGCCTTAATTGACTAGAGTTTGCCAAAAAAAGGTTAACTAGCTAGGAACAACTAGATCCTAGACTTAGTAAACCCTAAAAATAACCATTCTTAAAATTTAACGGTAGAAAGTATATGTCTTTGTGGTTTATTTAGAAATAGGAAAATTTTGAGTTCACTTCTTGGGCTAAGTTAAAACAAGGGAAAAATATTGATATTTTTATTAAAATATAAGTTTGAAAAATAATTCCTAAGCTTAAGTCTAAATTCTGAAAACATATACCCTACAAATTGCACAAACACGCACCTTGAAACTTGGAATAGTAGAGGAGACCTTGAAATGCTCTTTTCTAAAATCCTTAGTACGAAGAAAAAATAATACAAGTGTGAATAAAGAGATAATTAAAAAATGAACACTGGTTGTTGTGATTACTTAAGGCTGCATTAATAGAAATTTTTTTTTTAGCAAGGGTGCTTCATCACCTAGTGCCTTAGACCAACTGGTGTGGGTGTCACTGCTAAAAGCCTTAGGGATTACAAGACTAGGGATTACGCTTTAATGTGCGAACACATTTTGTAATCGGTCGTTGGTACCTCAAGAAGTATTAACGGTCGCATGAAAACTGTGTGAGCAATTTCATCTAAAAATTCACCAATTAAGAAGTGTTTTGGACGATGGACAAGAGTATAATAGCCTGATTTGAATTTCCATGTGTAGGGGTTATATATACACACACGTAGGGGTATGTGATTGGGGTTTGGATAAGAGATAGGAATGAAGAATAAGACTTGTATCTTTAATAGAGATGATAAAAATTCCTAAGTTGAGATAGAACCCTAGAAGGAAAGCTTAAAAGATGCCAAAAGCTAAGTAAATACACAAGAATATATATAATCTTAAGTTAAATGATAAGGAAGCGTGAAGAATACGGGTTGATAATTTCTGAGTCGAAGATAATAGAATTCCTTGTTGGAAAAGCTAATTGGAGAATAAAAGTCAATAGGCCGAATTGATAGGATTTTGTGGGTAGTATCCGCTGAAAACCCTCAGGAGACAACACTCTTCCTACTAGGGACACCTAGAGGTTTAACGGCTTGTTGCAAGAGCTCAGTGCAATCGCGTTTCCCTGCGAAAGTGAGGCTATGTCTTTTTTGAGAATAAAACTAGGTTTGCTCGAGGCCGAGCAAAAAATAAGTTTGGGGGTATTTGTTCATATCATAATTTTGCATTATTATATTCCCCATTCTTATTCATTTTACAAATAAACATGTGCTTTTGATTCATGTCTGCTACATAGTTTCAGGTTACAGGTTCTCGAAACAAAAACAGTGAAAAAGATGAAAAGACGATAAAAAAGTGAGACTAAGACCAACAAATGGAAAGATCTTGATCATGCCTACAGTTCGAAGACTAAACGAAGATCAAAGGAAAAGTTCACAAAGTACAAAGGCAGCGCAAGGTTCAAGACTTCGACACGAAGCAAGCGGTAAAGTCCACGACATTATTCACTGTGGAAATCTGGAAGAAAACTAGAAGAAAATCTGAGAAACCAAGTGATGAAACAAGTACCCAAATACCACCAAAAGATACCCTGAAAATCTCAACTGAAGACCCTTATTTTTGGCCGCGGAACTGCGGCCAAACATGGGTTTTGGCCGCGGATCTACGGCCGTGCCAGACACGTGTCTGTGGGGATTTTGTCGGTGCAACGCGCGTTGACTATTCTTCTTAGAGGTATACTTGTAATTGCAGATATGAGTCGATTGTAACCCTAGGGTTTCTATGATCTATAAATAGAAATCCTAATATCTCTTTTTGAGGTATGCCTCTTCTTGTGCCTCATTTCATTTTATCAAAATTCAGATCTTAAATTTCTGCAATGTATGAAGAGAGCATCAAATAAAGTAAGTAGTTTTTTATTTTCATGCCCTAGGTAATTTCTTATCTGCCCTAGTATAATTTTTTTTTCTGCCCTACTTTAGATTTTATTCTCTACCCTAGTTAGATAGTTAGAACATGTTAATCAATTCCCTAATGAGTGAGTAGTCTCCTCGCTTGTTAGGGTTAGATTTGGGGAACGCTTGAAAGATGAAGATCTTTCACCCCTTTCTTGCCCATCATACGTTTTTATAGGACTCCATGCATACATGCACACACCGCTCCCTACGGCACCCTATCCCACGAAGTAGCGGTGATACCGTAGTATAAACGACTGGTTGCGCATGTTTTCCATAGAGGTTAGGGTAAGGATTAAGAAAGGAAGGATAAGAACCTAGAGGAAGAAATATCGTTTCTTCCCAATGGTACTAATCCACTTTATTAATTATTACCATAACACCTCATAGATCTTAAACAGGGCATAGAAAGCGGTGAGGAATATTGACTTTCCAAATTTAACCTAAACCTAACCCTAGCAAGATTTTAGTCCTAGTTTAGATCAAACTTAGTTTTTAGATTTAATCAATCCGACACCAATCGGAATTAACTCGTTAGAGCAAATTGAGAATACACAAAATCCCTGTGGGCCGACCCGTACTCACCGGCTAGCTACCAAGCGACGCCATTCTTGATTGCGGTTATAAATATTCTTTGAATCAATCACTGCCCAATCAGTGCTAAGCACTCAGTTATTTTGACTGAATATATATGTGTGTGTGTGTGTGTGTGTAGTGCTAAGTAGTTTTTTATATGGCGTCCACGTGAGGAGCATGTGCGGCGTTAGGCACTGCCCAATCAGTGCTGAGCACTCAGCCATTTTGGCTGTATATGAAGTGCTAAGCACTTTTGTATGGCGTCCACGTGAGGTGCTGGGCGCTGCCCAATTAGTGCTAAGCACTCAGCCGTTTTGGCTGTATATGGAGTGCTAAGCACTTTTTGTATGGCGTGCACGTAAGGAGCACGTTTTGGCACTGGGCGCTGCCCAATTAGTGCTAAGCAATCAACCATTTTAGCTATATATGGAGTGCTAAGAACTTTTTATTTAGCGCTCACGTGTATTTCACGTGAGGCACTGGCCTTCTGCTTTGGACGCGCACATATTTTTCATGTGAGGCGCTGATTTCCTGTTGTTTTGGGAATCTGTTGAAGGCGTTCACATGGGAAGCACCTGAGGCGCTAATGTTTTTTTTTTCCTCCGTTAATGTTATTTTGACTATTAATGATACCAAGATCTTTGTTTTGAAGATCTGGGATTAGTTTTTCTTCAAGTTCTTATTTCTTTTTCTTTTATAAGAACTAAGTTTCTTTTAGGGTTAAACCCTATTTTCTGAGGAATTAAATTCCCATAGGATATGTTCTTTTCCTTTCTTTTTTTTCTCTCACATAGTTCTTTTCTGAATCTTTGATTCTCAAGAACAAAATCGTTCCGATGAGAATTAAATTCTCAACTTGTAGGAGACTTGCCCTGTGGATCTCAGATCCATAGAAAGAACTAAGTTCTTATGAATGGTTAAACCCTTGGGTATGCTATGATAGGTAAAGGAGATATTTTGATCTCTGTGGTTTCTTTACCTAGGGTTTGAGAGGAAAAAAATCTTCTTCTCTATTGAGAATTAAATTCCCTGTTGCTTTTGAGAGCTTTATGTATTTTTTGCAGAAGTTTATGAGGGGTTCCTTCTATATGTCTGTGTCTGTCCCTTGAGACTTGAAGTCTCGGATCCTTTATATAGTGGAGGCAAATGGTCAATTAGTTTTGAGAAAATATCTCATTGAGAGATTCTAATTGATTTAATTGGTCTTAAAATTTGTTTAGGGAATTTACCCACCGTTGGATATTTTGATCCAAGAATTTCTGTTTTACAGAATATGTCTTCTTGTTTTTAACAAGATTAGGGAAATATTTTCCCATATGCAGAATTTTATTCTGTCAAACGGTGATGTTTAATTACCATTAGATTTTTAATCCAAGGGCTCTCTATTATAAAGAGTACATATTTCTTTGTTTAGAAAGATATAGGGAAATATTTTCCCATCTCATTGGATCTTTGATCCAACAATTTTCTGTTCATTTAGAAAGATTAGGGGAATATTTTCCCTTAATAGAATTTTATTCTATTATTTGATGATTTATCATCACCATTGGATTTTTGATCTGACGGCTTTGTTTAATAGAGAGTATCCCAATTTTTAGGGAAATATCCCCTTGTAGAATATAATTCTACTTGATTTTAACTTGGGCGCCGACGCTTACGTATTGTGCACGTGGGCGCCACTTAAGAATTTAATTCTTATTTATGGTAGGCGCTCATGTGCTTTGCACATTGGCGCCCACGTGAGCTTCATGTGCGACGCCATCATAGGATTCAACCTTAAGGGGTTGGCGTTGGCGCTGATGCCCTCGTGGGGAGCACGTGAAGCGCCGCCTCATTAAATTTAACAGAGATTAGCATTTTTATTATTTTTAAATATCGCGGGAACAAATGCCCCTCATCGTTGTTTTCACGTGGCTCACACGTGAGTGCAACAGTGTCATTTTTTCCACTATTTGATCTTCTAGGGAGTTGAACCGTCCTTTCACATCCTATAAATAGGGCCTTTGTCCCTTGAGATGACCGCCATCTCTTCATCTTCTTTCTTGAACCTTCGTTTCTTTTGAGAATTAATTCTCGTTTCCTAGAGCTTAGATTTCTTTCTTCCAGAACCCTTCCAGATTTCTTGGTAAGAACTATGAATAGAGCTTAGCTCTTAACTCCTTTTGAACATATATATTTTTTTAGTTTTGGATTTTAAGTCCATTATCAGTTTCGACAGAGCTCAGCTTTTTTTTAATCGATCTCTTGAAGATCTAAAAAAAATTCTTTTTATAGATCATGGATCTTAATGTTCTCATCCAAGACTTAAGAAACTTTAATTCTCTTATTTAGGATTTTACTCTATTGTCAATCTTGACACTTGTTCTGGAATTTGATTCCATCAATTAACCTATGAATTTTTTTAGCATGGAGATTGTTCTGGGATTTGATCCCACTGTTTAGGGGAATTTAATTCCATTTTTTTTGCAGAGCTTGGCTCTGATTTGGATCTTAAGAACTCTGGAAATTGTATTCCCTGCCGTTATTGTATGTTTTTTATTATTATTTTTATTTTTGGGGTTTTAATCCTTTCTTCTTCTTTTTTACAGATTTGAATCTATTGCTTATTTTAAAGAGCCCGCCTTTTGGGGAATATTGGGTTTTTTTAACTCCACGGTTTAATGGACACTATTCATTTAATAAGAATCCTTTTGGGTTCTCACAATGTGCACATGTCCCATCATTGATGAGCCATCACCTTAATTTTGAGGGTCCCATTGTAGTGATTTTAATATGCTAATCGTTAACTCTCAACTGGTTTTTCTTTTCAGGTATCATGGCCGGTCATCTGTATAATCTTGAAAAGATTATCTCTTATGAGGAGATTCACATCCAAGGCCGCTGTCAAGGCCAAGAGTTTACTGACGCCCAATGCGACGCGGTGATGCGTCGTTTCGACGATTACAATGGTCGATTGCTCCCCTACTGTTCTGCCCTTTTGAAGATCATCGTTGGGTCGATCTAGGAAGCTATACCTCGGCGCCTGGAGGTTATGCCGCTTGAATCACTTGATGATGCTGAAGACAAGGTGCATTCTGTGTATATGATGGGGTTGATATCGAAGAAACGGCAAGATAATTTTGTCGCTATCTTGCACCGTGTCTTTCAATAAAAGGCGATAGTATCAGCATACCAGAGGATGGAGGACATCAGTGGTGACCCTGATGCTTGCATCCGAGAGGAAATGCACAAAAAGATGGTTGATGAGGCTGAACGCGCATTGCTTAAGCTTGCTTTTGAGTTTGAGAATCCATGTCCGGAGTTCAGTGTCTTGCCACTGTAAATCTGAGATCATGCGTTTCCCTCTTCTTCTTTTCTTATGCACTGAGAGTATGCAGTCCTGTTTTGAAGTATGAATCAAAAGCATCTTTCCCTTTCGTATCTACACCTTCCTTTCTTTGATTGTCTTGCTCTAGCGCGAAGTAGTTTATATACTCATTTCAGAGTTTGTAGTTTATTCACTCATTTTAGAGTGTGTAGTTTATTCACTCGTTTTGGAGTCTCTAGTTTATTTACTCGTTTTGGAATTTGTAGTTTATTCACTCATTTCGGAGTCTCTAGTTTATGTACTCATTTCGGAGTTTGTAATTTATTCACTCGTTTCGGAGTCTCTAGTTTACTTACTTGTATTGGAGTTTGTAGTTTATTCACTAATTTCGGAGTCTCTAGTTTATGTAATCATTTCGGAGTTTGTAGTTTATTCACTCATTTCGGAGTCTCTAGTTTATGTTTTCATTTCGGAGTTTGCAGTTTATTCACTCGTTTCGGAGTCTCTAGTTTATGTACTCATTTCAGAGTGTTTTTAGTTTACCTCCCTTAGGTTTATAGGCAAACTTGTCTTATAGTTGTATGTAGATAACCCCCATTCTTTATGACAGGGGTCCGTTAGGTTTATGGTACTAGGGTTTTAGTCCGTGGTACCGTCACGTTGGCTGATGTATTCCTCGATATGCAGTCTTTAAGCCGCTGTTCGAGTAGCCCCGTGACTGTCGTGTCTTTGATCCCTTCGGGGGCTGGACAAGACATCTTCGAGTAATCTCCTTAAGTCATATTACCGTCGGAAGAGAAAGCATTAGAAATTTGCCATGACGCTATATACTTGAGGTTAGGCTCAATTTGGAGCCCCGATGAGTCATAACCGCATCCTTCTGGGGTGGGATGATCTCCAATGGTCTTTTAGGCCTTATATGAGTTGCCGTTAAAACCCGAAGCTAGGAATATGCCGTCACTTCATTTCTTTTTTTTTTTTAACGATATCATACCGATTCTTTACTGGAGTCGGGAAACATCTATGTGATCTCTATGCTTTATATATTGCAATTGAGATCTGTGCTAGGGATATGCCATTGCTCTTATTTCATTTGATAATTGCATCCACATCCTGCTGAAATGAGAGGGAACGCCGAGATAGTATCTAGGTTGTATATGAACCGTCAAGACTTGGAGCTAGGTTTTTGCCATTACTCCATTTTTGTTTTGACCCTTGGGTCTTTTGTTGACGTTGCATTTGCATCCTGCTGGAACGAGAAGAACGTCAGGGTGATCTCTAGGTTTTAGATGTTGCAATTAAAACCTGAAGATAGGATATTGCCGTCACTTTATTTTTATTTGATTGTTGTGTCTGTCCCTGCTAGATGAGGGGGGACACAGGGATAGTCTCTAGGTTGTATATATACCGTCAAGACTTGGAGTTAGGATTTTGCCATGACTCTATTTTTGCTTTGACCCTTGGGTCTTTCATTGACGTTGCGTCTGTATCTTGCTGGCATGAGAAGGAACGCCTGGATAGTCTCTAGGTTATATATGAACTGTCAAGACTTCGTTCTCCTTTTGACGAAGTGTGGTGGGAGAATATGGTCCCTTTTCCTTTATTTGTGCCCATGGATCGTATACAAGAGTCAATATGGACATACTAGCACGGCAGAGGAATTTTTATTTTGTTTTATTTTGTATTTCCGTGATGCTTTATCTTTTCGGCTTTTCGCGAAAGTCGCGATTGCTCAATCATTTCAGCTATTTTTCGCGGTGCCCAATCATTTTGGCTATTTTTTTATTTACTCGTTGCTTTTTATTGCGAGTTGCCCAAACATTTCGGCTTTTTTTATATGCATATTTTTTGATCCCTGATTTTTGTCGTGAGTCGGGGAATTAATCCTGATACCCATTGTGGCATCAGTATCGCTGCAACTGGAATATTATCAGGAGCGAATCATCATTTGCCATGAGAGGACTTGAAATTTGATACCTATTTAGGCATCAACATCGCTTCAACTGGGATATTGCTAGGATCGAATCATCATTTGTCTTTGTTAATTTGGACAAAGGCGGCTTAGCAAACAGGATTAGGATCCTGTCGACTAAGGCTTTTTGACTTTATGAGCCGTAAGAGTCTCATAAAGGTATTTCTCTCTACAAGTCGTGAGGATCTCGTTGGTGTATTTTCTCCTTAGGAATCGTGGGGATTCCTGAGTGATATTTTCTCTTGTAAGTCGTAAAGATCTTTCAAGTGTGTTTTCTCCTTATAAGTTGAAAGGACTTATAAATGTCATTCACGATATGGGGAAATTTCTCTTCATTGGTGGAACTTGGTGGGGGATATATTTATTTATGCCCATTGATTGTAACTTAAGGCTTTTGAATCCCATGAGCTGTGAGGGTCTCATAAGGGGAAATTCTCCTTACGAGTCGTGAGGATCTCGTAAGTGTAATTTCTCCTTAGGAATCGTGGAGACTCATAAGTGTGTTGCTCTTTTGTGAGTCGTAAGGATCTCACGCAGGTATTTTTTTACGAGATCGCGCCCTTTTGGGTTTTCGCGAAGCTCGCCGACAGTCCTACTATTTTTAGTCACAACGCTCTTTCGGGTTTTCATCCGCACCCATTTCGCTTGTGGATATACCATTTTTTTACGATGGAATTCCCGAGAGTAGTTTCGCCGCAGGTGCCCATCAGTTTGTCGGTGGGAATTAGGGGTGGCTCCATTGCTGGAGTAGCTATGCAGCCAGTGGGACTTGAGTTAGAACTTTTGCTGCTAGGACTTTGATTGCAGTATAGATCTCAAGGGAGCATATCGCCGTATTTGGGGTGATGCGATAGTTTATGGACGTTCCGGTCCATTATTGCCATGTTTGAGGTGAATTTTTAGTTTAAAGATTTTTCGGTCCAACATTCCCATTTTGGGGACGGATATTAGTTTAAGGATATTTCGGTCCAACATTAGTTTAAGGACGTTTCGGTCTATTGTTAGTTTAGGGACATTTCGGTCCGTTGTTAGTTTAGGAACATCTCGGTCTGTTATCGCCCCGTTTGAGGCGAAGTTTTTTTTGATAATATTTTCAGAGTTCTGACTCATGAAGATAGCTAGTGGACACAAGCACCGTCATCTATCATTGACCTAAGTCTTGACTCATCAAGCGTAGTATTTTTTGAGGAATCGGCCGTTTATTGGTCGAAAGGGTCTTTCTCCATGCATATCCATCAGCACGTAGGCTCCACCTTGGTTGACTTTGTCTATAATGTATGGGCTTTCATAGTTCGGCTTAAATTTTCACCGTTTTGCATGATTAGGGATAATTAGTCTTTTGATGACTAGTACGAGTTCGCCTTGGCGGAATGTTCTCGGCCTGATCAATCTTTCGTATGATCGTGTCATCCTTACCTTATAAGCCTCCAGGCTTTGCTGTGCTATAAGGCGAGTCTCGTCGAAGGCGTCGAGCTCTTCGAGTCTAAGATGAGCATTTTCTTCATCTATCAGCTTGTATCGAATCGCTACTCGTAGATAGGGGAGTTCTATTTCCAATGGGAGCATTGCTTTCGTGCCGAATACCAACGCGTATGGTGTTGTATTCGTGGCCGTCTTGAACGTTGTTCGGTATGCACAGAGAATTTCATGCAGCCTTTCATGCCAGTCTTTTTTGTTTCTGGACACTGTTTTCTTTATAATCTTTATCAAGGTCTTGTTGTAAGTTTCAGCTAGACCATTGGCCCGTGGATTATAGACTGAAGAGTATCTCCAGTTTATTTTATGCTGCTGTGCGAAGCGGCTTAATTTATGGCTTCTATAAGCTGGCCCATTATCCGAGATAATTCATCGCGGAGTGCAGAACCGATAGATGACATGGGTTCTGAAGAAATGGAGAATATTCTCCATTTTCACCTCTTTAGTGGTACTGCTTCTGCACACTTAGAGAAGTAGTCGGTCGCTGCTAGTATGAACCGATGTCCTTTGGACAACGCTGGTTTAATAGGGCCAATTATATAGGTTCCCCACATTTCAAACGGCCAGCTAGCCACTGTTTGGTGTAGCAGATTTGGATGTTGATGGATGAAGTCCCCGTGAATTTGGCACGAGTGAAACTGCTTCACATATTTGAGGCAATCCTGAATCATTGTGGGCCAATAGTAACATATTCTTTTTATCTACAGCTTCATCTTTAACCCGACTTGATGAGAACCACAGAGTCCATCATGAGTTTCTTGGATGAATTTCTTTGCTTCCTCCAGTCCCAGGCATCTTAGCCACAAACAGTCGAACGATCTCTTATATAGAGTATCATTGACGAAGGCGAAAGACAAAGCTCGTTTCATGAGTTGATGTCTGGATGACGCATTTTTGGGCGTTCATTGGGATTTGAAATAGTCTATGAAGACTTCCCTCCAGTCCTTGACCTTTTTTTTGTCCTCTATTTGAAGGGCTACTTGTTCGGTTGTTTCGTTTCTTTCGGATGGCTCTATTAGGTCTTCCGAAGATATATCTACTGGCGCGAGATCCCTGCGGCTTTGCACAATGATCCTTACGTCATCGAGGTCTTCATCGGCCAATTCCAAAGCCAATTTGGCCAATGCATCCGACTTGCTGTTTTCCGCTCGCGGTATATTTTCCAGGGTGTAGGAAGGGATTTGTGTCAGCAGTTGCTGCACTCTTTCGCCATACTTTATCAGCTCTGGCTTGCATGTCTGATAGTCTCCATTTACTTGGCTAACGATCAGCTGGGAGTCTCCGTATATCAGGAGGTCTTTGATTCCCATGTCGATAGCGATCTCTAGACCTGCTATCAAAGCTTTGTATTCAGCCTCGTTATTAGTCCTTAGCTCTGTTAAAGAGAGGGCGTAACGCAATATCCCTCCTTGCGGATTCACGAAGATAAGGCCCACCCCAGCTTTGATTATGGGGGTGTTTTGCTTTCATTACTTTATGGAAGATGCTCCATCGAAGTAGATTTCCAATTAGGAATCATTTTCTTCTCTCTCTTCTTCGATTGCGTTGAACGCATGTTCATCCGGCAACTTGCAATTTAAGGGAGAGTCGGCTGGTATCAGATGCTTCGCGAGAAAGTCGGTAATGGCCTAAACTTTCACTGCTTTAAGGGGTCGATACGTTACCGAGAACTCCATCAGGAGGAGAGCCCATTTGGCAAGCCTTCCTGTTAGGATGGCCCTTGACATCAGATATTTGAGAGAATCCACCTTCAATATGAGATGAACCTCATGTGCCAGGGCGTAATGTCTAAGCTTCGTTATCGCGAAGATCAGAGCCGGGCAATGCTTTTCGATGGGGGAATAGTTTTTATCTGCCCCTAGGAGAACTCGACTCAAATAGTACAGAGCTCTCTCCTTTCCCTGATCGTTCTCTTGTACCCACAATGCGCCTAGAGAACCCTCAAGGGCTGTTGTATATAGGATAATGGATTTTCCCTTAAGCGGAGCGATCAATACCAGCGGATTTTATAGGTATTGCTTGATTTCGTCTAGTGCATTTTGGCACTTTTGATCCCAGACGAACGGGGTCCTCTTCTTCATCAAATGATTGTAGGGACGACATTTTTCGGAAAGGTTGGCTATGAACCGCCGGATATACGCGAGTTTTCCTTGGAGAGACCGCAGTTGTTTGAGAGTTCCTGGCGTGGGCATTTCCATAATTGCCTTGATCTTTAAGGGGTCGATTTCGATACCTCGGTGACGTATGATGAAACCTAGGAATTTGCCTGAGAAAACTCCAAACGCGCATTTTAGAAAGTTCATCTTCAGATTATACTTTCGAAGACGTTGGAATACTATTTTTAAATTTTCCCAATATTCCTCATGAGATTTACTCTTTACCACAATGTCATCGATGTAGCATTCGACGATCTCATGTATGAGATCATCAAAGATCTTTGTCATGGCCCTCTGGTAGGTTGCGCCAGTGTTATTCAAACCGAAGGGCATCACCTTATAACAGAATATGCCTAGTGGGGTCTGGAAGGCGTTATGCTTTTGGTCTTCTGGATGCATTTTTATTTGGTTGTATCTTGAAGATCCATCCATGTAGGAGAAGACCTCATTGGTAGACGTGTTATCGGTCATCAGCTTGGTAACAGGTACTAGGAAGTCATCCTTCGGGAAAGCTTTGTTAAGGTCTCGAAAATCCACGCAGATGCGTACCGTCCCATTTTTCTTCATTACTAGAACGATGTTAGCGATCCACTCGGGATATTGAACTTCTTGGATGAAGCCGGAGTCGATTAGTTTCTTGACTTCAGCGTTGATACTTATCTCAAGTTCGAATCGCATCTTTCTTGGCGCCTGTTTGATTAAATAGCTAGTTTATGTACTGCCACCTTTAGATCTAGACCCTGCATTTCAGAGTAGTTCCAGGCGAAACAATCTTTATACTTCATGAGCATGTATTTTAATGTGGCCACCTGTTTTTTAGATACCAGTTCACTGACGAACGTTGCCATCGGATCATTTTTCGTCCCTAAGTCAATTTTTCTTAGGTTGTCCGCCGTGGTATGTATCCCATCATCCAGCTCTTTTGGTGCTGGTGGAAACTCTGAGATCAACTCTTCCTCGCCTTCATTTGCAAAGCACCTGAAGTGGTCATTCATAGTCTCGTGCCTTCTCTCTTTTGAGAGTGTTATCATATGGTAGGTACGATTTTGCTTCCATTCTTGATGTTGAGCCGGTCCTATCCTCACGGTATTGGTCCTTTTTGGCTCATGCTTTTATGGCGGGGTTACCCTCCAGCTTTCGGATAAAGCGAACCTGCCTTGTTGATACTGGTCTTCTACCCAGTCTTTGAAGGCGGAGCAGTCTTCAAGGGGATGACCTATTACTCGGTGCTAGGAGCAATAATCCGGATGATGGACCTTGTTTATTTGTTCGGGGTGTCGAGACTCCGGAAGTGATATCATTTGGTGCTTCGTGGCAATGTTGAATATTTTTCTTGTCTTGTTTTGAAGGAAAGAGTATTCCTGACCTATCTTCTTTATAAAGGACGTGCTGCAATCGAGTTTTTCTCGATTGCATGGTATCTTGAATCCACTTTGTTGTTTTCGAACGTTATTTGTGGTCTTTGCCTCGTTTCGGTCTCTATTTCGGGATTTTTCCCTTTCGCGAGAACATACAGTGGGCCAGGGATGAAGAGCGTTACAGTCTTCCTTCTCCACAGATTGCTGACTGAGACACTGGGTCCTGGCCTTTTCATAAATGGCCATTTCATGGCTGTGATTGTCCCGGCTCTTTTGACAAGCTTCTTTTATTAACCTGTCAATTTGCTCTTCCAGCGACGGACTTAACGTTCTTAGAGTGGAATCTCGCTCCGATTTGACGTCACGGCTATTTAGAAGAGCGTTTTCCCCTTCACTTGATCTGTTTACGACGCGACAACTGTAGATCTGCTTCTATTTCTTGGACCGAACGTATCCGAGCCCGGTTGTATCTATCTTCCCATTGGACATCTTTCGTTAAGTCCCGGGAATATCCCAGATCTTTTTATAGAATTGGGTTTGTCGAACAGTTTGTTCGAGAGGTACACCTTGGCATCTTAACAATCTTTTCAATCCCTCCGCGTAATATCTGGACAGACGGATTGGTTGAAGCTTTTCGTGTGCAAAATCGGCACCATGCCAGACTTTTTTTTCTACTTTGGTCTCCGTAGATTGGTAGAAGAGGATCGCCTTTTCACCCCTTTGCTTAAGAGGCACTGTCACGCCCCGCTTCTCAGAGTGTGCTAACTACGGCACGTGACAGAGCCAACCATACTAACTATGGCTAGAAAGCATCCCTCCACAGTCACATTACGGCTGTCTATAGAATATCAAGAACAGTAAAATATAAAAATCTATCTAGTACATGTCCATTTGCCAAAATAAAAGAGTCAAGAAATATATAAGTGGAAACGATAATAATATCCAATAACAACATATGAAAATACGTCCCAATTTGGGCTTACATCAAGAAATAAAAACCGCGGAAAGAAACTAAACTAAACATCACTAAACTCAATTCCTCACTGCTTGGTTTGACGGCTAAAATACTCCTGTTCAGCCTGCGATTGAGATAGAGTAACTGGGCCATGCAAAAACCAGACGTCAGTGCGTCATAATATTAAACAATAATAATAACCAGGATGTAACAAGATATGTAGACATGAATATAAATCAACAACATGAATATAAACAGTGAGGTACGTGTGTGTATGTGATGTGTGACCTAAAACTGGGCTTTTAGGTTATCTAATCTAAAGTCTTCGAAATCAATTAATGTAATCCTAATCGTAACCCATTAATCTATGCCCCGTTCATTCCCCACGGGACTACGGTAACAAGATTTATTCCATAATGCCCAGAAAAACAGCAAACATAATATTCCGTAACGCCCGAAAAAACAGCAAACATGTAATAATAGCCTTTTGAGTTACGCTTTGGATACATTCTTGATTTCCCCTTTACTCCCAGGTCTGTGTTCAAGTCAGGTATTAGCATGATAGATCCAATACCAACACAAGATCAAGTAGGTACAGGTTTTCTTCTATGCAGAAAACAAGTAAAGTCCTTCAGGACAACAAGTCAGGATTGTTGGCATTAGTAACTAGATCCATGTAACAAGTCAGTGTGTGTCATGAACATGTCAGGTGTTGTATATTAACCAAATAGATACCCAATGTGAACTGTAATCAATATCGGAACACGACTAATGCAAGGATGCATATGTATCTATCTGTAATAATCATTATACGTCTATTACCATGTATGATGCAATGTAGATAACATATTAAACTAATATAATAGTATGATAACGTTGTGACGTTCCGGCATGCAACTAGATAAACTATTATCAATACGGATACAGACGGATACTATAAAACTGTAAATCGGTAATATTTGCTGAATATTAAAACACATGCATTATTATTTATTAAATAGATATTGATATAATAATATTAATAGGGATAACATATTCAATCTGATTAATAAGTATAAAAGTGGTATTGATTAACCATGCACAAGAAAGTTCCGTTCAGAAATTCAGCGTCATCCTGATTTGTAAAATAGGTTAAAAATAACAAACAACATCCAAAGAGACGTGTCATATACCAAAACAAAGCTAATTCAATAAGGTTTTCATTTTTATAAGTTAAAATATCTCATATTATTCCTAAAAAAATTTATGAACGTTCAAAGTTAAAAGTTTACTGCTGGAATTTCCCTGGACAGCAGTTCAGAGGTACTTTTATTTACAGTTTACGTTATTTAAAAAAATTATTTTGCAAGTAAATATTTCAAAGGGTTATATTATTATGAGTTATCTTCATAACGAACTAAAGAATGTATACTAATGATTTTTCTATGATTTATAATAAATTTTATAAGGTAAGGTGTACAATAAATTTCAAATTTGTCGTATCCGCTTTGCGGCGACGTTTCATGTGTAAAATATAATATTTTCAAACCATATTTTGTATAACGATATAAAATGCAGATTATAAACTAATTAATGATAATAATAAGAAATATTACGACGATATATATATTTATAGATATAATTATAGTATGTCGCAAGTTGTAAACTTGCATACATTGTATATTATAAAACCGATTAACATTAAATAACTACGGTATATAAATTATATAGATATAGCTGTATGATGATGATGATAATAATATTAGTAAGACAACATATAAGTAAATTAGATAAAGCATAGCATGTAGCAAGTTATAAACTTGTCTCGAAACAAACGCGATTAACGGAAGCAACATGATGCTATAAAAATCAACACCAAGTTTTGATAGCTCGGTTAAGGTTCTAGGATACAGCTGGAGTTGCGTCGGCGAGAATGAGTGTGGGCTTGAAGAACAAAGAAGCAGAATATATAAATTTATGAGGGAGAGATATGTTATGTGGGGAGAGAGAGAGGTGTTTTGTGTTTAATATAAATATATATAGTATAGTTTACATTATGTTATAAATATATATAGATAATATCAAACTATAACCAATATCCACCAAAACATCATCAAAAATATATTTTGTAAAATAATTCACATATGTAAGCTTTCAACCATAATGCAAGAATATATTTTAAATAACTCATACCCCTAATTTAAGATTTAAAAGGATTCTAAAAATATATATAGATTTAGTAAATATTTGATATTAGATATCTTGAGATTTAAACATAAAAGATAAAAGCAAAATAAGATATGGGATGGCAACCATACGATGACAGTTAAAAAAATATAATTTATTCTTAACTTGTGGTTATTAAAAGATATATGATGATCTAGATATATGCTATATAAAGATCTAAAAATATAATGTAGGTATTATACTAGCTTCACATAGATACACTGTACTGATAAATCTCAGATACAATCTTGCACCATATTAGGTTCTAAACTTGCGGGTCGGGTCGGATAACGACTACTACTATTCGAATCATTTGCGAACCAATAGATAAAATAGAAGAAATATAAAGCAAGTGTTAAAATACCAATTAATATCGTATAACCGTACTAGGGTGTTACAGGCACGTAGAAAGTTTGCAGTTCTTGTACGCTGTATGTATGGAGTGCATCAAGTTCCTTATAGCGTTGAGGAGAAGCCATTGTGATTTGTAGACTCTGATCTGCTCCGGCAAAAGTTTGTATTGACGGGCGGACGGAGAACACTGTGTTGTCCTCTCCTCTGAGTCGCTGCCAAAGACCAAAATAGGAGTAGATGGTCCGGGCTTGTTATTTTCTTTCTACGGTTGTCCCGAGTAGACCATTTTTTCATCTTCCTCGGTATCGCTCCTAAACATCGGGATAGTGGCGACGGACTTCTGTTTATCCTCCGGCTGATGACACATTTCTGTGTCTTCGATGTTTGGTAGGAAGTACTTTTCGTCTTTATATTTTCGGACTTCGTTTACCGAGAACGGGTTTAGCTCTCCTGTGACGGTGTACTCCGAGCCATCCTTGAAATACTTCATACACTGATGTTGTGTAGAAGAGATGACGTTGTACTCGTGTAACCAAGGCCTGCCGAGCAAAGAATTATAATAAGCCTTGGCATCAATGATATGAAATTTGATATCAGTGACGAGCAACCCAAAGCAAAGCGTCGGTATTACAGACCCAAGTATCCGTAACGATTGTGAGTCGAACCCGGAGATGGTAATTTTATCTCGGGCGAGACACTGAACGCTCATACAAATCTACTTCAGCACTCTCACGTTGAGAAAGTTAACGGAGGATCCATTGTCGACAAGGATTTTCCCTATCTTGATGTCGTGGCAGTACCCGGTGATGTATAACGGGCGATTATGCTCGCATGTACTAAGGAGGAGATCTTCATCACTGAATGTAATGTCAGTTGTGTAGACCTCTGCCGGCTCATCCTTCATCTTCTCTTTTGTGAAAAAGCTTGGAACTGATCGGGCTCTTGTAATGCCTTGATCAGGGAATCTCGTGCCTCTTTGGACAGGAGGAGAGCATCCAATATGTTCAGTTGCGAGGGTATTTTCCTCAGATGTGCTAGGATGTTGTAATCCACTTTGTTTTTCTTAGGCAGATCCCTTGCTGCGAGTGCTTTGACAATTCCATCGTCGAGGGCAATTTCCTTAGAGATTTTTTCTTTCTCTTTGTCTTTTTTGCTCGAATCTTTGTTTGTAGGTCCATAGTTCTTCTCAGGCAGCGTGCGGTTACACAGCTGAATATAATTACAGTTCTTCTCATCCTCTTCTTTTTCGGAAGTGGAGTCTTTGAAGAGAGGGATAGGGGGGTATTTCGTCTTCAGAATCGCTCCCGAAAGTATGAACTTGTGGTTTTCCCCCGTCTGAACTGATACCAACCATATGACAGTTGCCAGTCGTTTCTTTATGCGTATTTTTCGCACTATTTTGCCGCTGACGGGCATGAGCTTCGCGCTTCATCCTTTTGAAGTGTTTTTGAAGGGCAACATATCCTTATCACCATTTCTTGAAGTTACCGCATTCTTCGGTGGGGTGGGTGCCCCTCCGATGATATAAGCAGTAGTTTGGATATGATCCTTCTTCATCGGGGCATGTGATCCCGGGAGTGTTTTTTATGAGAGGTGGCAGATTCATCTCCATTGACAGGGCTTTGGTTAACCACTTCTCTGTTTTGATCCTGCTCTTATTTGTAGCCGGTATGTTTTGGTTTGGTCGGAGTACTTTACGACTCGTTCTTGCCGCAGCTTCTTTATCCTGACGCTGACGCTTAGCCTTTTCATATATGGCTGTCTCGCGTTCTTGGTCAACTTTGCTTTTTTGAAAGGCTTCGTTTAACAGCCTATCGATCGGGTCTTCTGGCAGTTCCGGGGATTTTTGCGTCGATTCTGCCTCCAGTTCCACTGCGTTGTTTTCTGACGCTGAGAGAGTTTCTTCATCATATAACGACGAATGGGAGACCATGTGGCAACTTGCTACACGGTTTTCGGTGTCTTTTGATGAGTCATTTCCCTCATCGTAATCACTATCTTTGTTCTCAAGAATATGCTTGAGTAACTCTTCGAACGTGACTGGTGTCCGCGCCTTCTGGTTGTACTCCTCCAGTGCGTCAATGTATTTTTGTGGGTCTGTGCGCTTTTCTTCATACTCGGCAGGCTGCACAGGCTTCTTGGTCTTCTTCTTTTTCTTTGAAGACTTCGAAGGCTTGGCTTGGGGTTTTTTACTGTAAAACCCTATTCATTTATACCATATTCTATACGAGTATTTTTCTAATCTTGTGGGTATTTCTTGATTATTATTTGTTTTGGGTACGGATAGTGCATTTGGTATCTGTTTTTAGTATCCGACCCGACCCGCATGCTTAAAACCCATCTTGGTTCTAGATTACGTCTTATCCATGCTAGTACAGAGGATCCGTCCACACATATATGCTCTTTATAACTGTATCATATATTTGGCATCTGCATATATTTTATATAATACAAATATAACTAAATATAATATTTTAAATATCTAGCATGGCTTGCATCATACCCCATACCTTATGGTTACACCCTGACATTGTGTTCATGTCCCGTTTAGTGAAACGGGCTCGTTTGGATCTCTACGTGCATTTTACGTGTATCCGTTCTGGGGGGTATGCATTTTCTTTAACCGGATATCGCATTATGGTTTTGGTTGATATGTATATTATTCGTATTTTAAAACTTGATTTTTAGACACAACCCGGGCATTTTTCAGAGTATTTTTGTATTAGCTATAAAGCCCTAGATTTTATATTATAATATTTCATATATTAAACAGTTAATATATATTTATATAAATAAAATATATTTCTAAAATCCTCAAATCCCCCCTCTCTCTCCCCGGCCTCTCTCTCCACTATCTCTCTCTCTTCATGCCGTCTTTCTCACCCCTCCCATATATATACTTTTTTTTAAAAAAAATTTACACACCTCTCTCTCCCTCTTCCTCACCTCTCTCATTTCCTCGCGATAGAAAACACAACCCTACCCACCTTCGCCTTCATCGCCGATGACCTCCCTCACCATCTCCTCACCCTCGTCAACCTCATCTCCACCTCCCCCACTCTTCTTCCTCTCTCCTCCTTCACCCCGTCACAACCCACTGCACCCTTTCACCAACATCCCTGAGAACCCTAACCCAGCACCACCCTCGCCGTCGTCGCCACTACCGCCGACCCCCTCGTCTCTGTTTCCCCCAATAAAAGACAAAGCTCTGTTCACAACTCAAGAAGCAGTGCCTCACGTGCCTTCCATGAGGGCGCCAGCGCCAGAGTTAAAAACTCTTATATGAGCAGCGCCCGTGTGCAAAGCACAAAAAAATCTTAAGAAGCGCCCACGTGCACAACATGTGAGCGCCGGCGCCCACGTGCACAACACGTGAGCGCCGGCGCCCAGTAGAATTAAATTCTACTCTCTGTTAAGCAGAGCCGTTGGATCAAAGATCCAACGAAGACGATAAATCATCAGGATGCAGAATTAAATTCTGTTTAGAGGAAATATTTCTCAAATCTTTCTAAACAAGAAAGATTGCCCTCTGTAAAACAGAGTACCGTTGGATTAAAAATCCAATGGTGATTAAAAAATTACCGATCTATAGAATAAATTCTGTAAATATTTCCCCAATCATGTTAAGAACAAGAAAATATTTTCTGTAAAACAGAAGTTATTGGATCAAAGATCCAACGGTGGGTAAAATCCCCAAATCATTTGGGATCTCTTAATGAGAGATTTCTTCGGAGCTAACCAACAAACTGCTCCTACTATATAAAGGACCCAAGACTTCAAGTCTAAAGAGGAGGAACCCTCCCATAAGCTTAAAAAAAAGAAAGCTTCGAAAGAACAGAGATTTAAATTCTCGAGGAAGAATAACTCACTTCTTAGAAATTTTAGGTAAATAAAAGTCGATAAAGATCCTGTGAATCATTCAAAAAAATAGAGAGAGCTCAGGAGTGCTTAGCATTCAGTGGGAGGTGCTCAGCGCCCCACGTGCCCCTCACATGGACGATACAAAAGAAATCAGGAGTGCTTAGCACTCAGTGGGCGGCGCTCAGCGCCCAGTGCTCCACGTCCCTCTCACGTGGGTGCTACAAAAGAACTCAGGAGTGCTTAGCGCTCAGTGGGCGGTGCTCAGCGCCCAGCGCCCCACGTACCCCTCACGTGGGCGCTACAGGAGTGCCTAGCGCTCATTGAGTGGCGCTCAGCGCCCAGTGTCTCACGTGACCCTCACATGGGCACCACAGAATAAAAGTGCTTGGCACCCACTAGGCAACGCCTAACGCCTAGCTCCTCACGTGCTTCGTACGTGGACGCCATAAAGAGTGCTTATCACTCCATATAAAGACAAAATGGGTAAAGTGTTTAACACTTATTGGACAATCCCTATGACTAAAAGCCCATATGATTATATGCGAGCGTCAGAATTTACATAAGTGCTCAGCACTTTTTGCAAAAAAAGAGGGGATTGAGCCCAAACAAGTGCTTAGCACTTTTTTCAAATAAAAAGAAAACTGAGTGGACCAAGCCCAAGTTGGTTAGGTCCCTTGAGAGTAGAAACTCCCTAATTCAGATCAACCGAGCCCATGTGCTCAAACTGATCTTAGTCCCAACTATGACTATCGATCTTCCAACTGATGATATACCAAAACGATATCCGTCCCACATTCCCTTGAGGAAATCTTAGTATCAAAATACAACTAATGATTCCTGGGTTTACCATTAATCTCTTTTCACTCAATTACGGGAATTGGTTCAAGGGTACATCTCTCTACACCTCTGATACATGTCGTTGTAATTCCTCAACGTCATTAGAGAGGTGGTGGGTCCCGACAACCAACTGCTTTTTGGTGCACATCCCAAACTGACGTGCACATCCCAAATCAAATCACATCCCAGATTGGATGCATCCCATATCATCGTTGCTCATCCCGTCATGCAACAAATACACGTGCACGCAAGATGAACAATGGACCGAGACGTCCTTAAACTAACAACAGACCGAAACGTCCTCAAACTAACTGTCGCCTCTAAAATGGGAACAACAGACCGAGACGTCCTTATACTAAAACCACACCTCCAAAATGGTGATCAAAAGACCGAAATGTCCTCAAACTAAAACTTCGCCTCCAAAATGGCGATAACGGACCTAAATGTTCCTAAACTAAGACGATAGAGCCCAAATGCTCTCTTGTTAGATCTGAAACAAAAATTATCCTAAAACCTTATTAAGTAGATCTTAGTTTCAAATTGGACTAACGTATCCTTAACAAAAAACCAACCGAGCCCCCAAATGCTCACATACGTTTAAGTCGATCTTAATCCCAAAATAGATTACCAGTCCTTAAATAACAAACCCAAATCTAAGATATAAGGATTTAGAATAATCTATGCCCTACGGGCGACAATATAAATTAGTCTCCGTATACAATCCACGGGCAACCTAAACCAAAACAAATAAAAACACACACGACACGAAGTGAACTTCCGGAGCAGGAGAAAGTGGTTATCGCAATGAGGTAACGTAATTAACTGTAAGGGCTTGCACTTGCAGGTAAGAGCTTCCCTACAATAAAAAACCCCTCGTAAAAGGAGGGGGAATCTGATGAAGTCTGCTACAACGGCCGCATCCGTCCAAACCTCCGATATAAGGTGCCATAAATCAACTTGGTATCTTTGGAGAGGTGGACGGATAAATCTATATAGCATATGCCCCAAAATTCAGGCCAGACGTCCTAACGTCTCGGTCGCGTCTTTCGGCGGTGAACAGTCTCCACATCCTCATCATCATTTCCTCGACCTTCTCCTTCTTCACTTCCTTTCTCTAACCTCGACTGTTCCCGCCAAAAAACATTCTGCGCAAAAGAGCCCAAGATATCAAATGGCAGCGATACGTTTAAGAAAATGTGAACCAGTAATTTCCGGGTTGTATTTTGACAAACTCCCAAATGTGAAATAGCTAAATTCTGATGGTTTCGAAAGCGTCTCGAAAAAGCCTCTGATTTGATATATTATGGGCTTCATAATTCATCCGGGATCAAAAGTTATGAGGCATGACGTGCCCACACGTGACCGGGCATCACGTGCCCACACGTGACCGGGCATCACATGCAGGCACGTGACCATTTACAGGAAAAGCCTGTATGCACTGAATAAAATAAATAATTGGAAATAATTAATCAGTGGGGTCACATGCCAACACGTGATGGGCCTTTAAATCCACTGAAAAGAATTAAAGGTATAATAAAATAACAAGGAAAAATCCCAATGGAGCATCACGTGCCAACACGTGACCAAGGGACACGTGCTGACACGTAATAATTCCTGAGTTCTTTGAAACAACAGAATTAAATTCTGGTCAAATGCTTAATCAGGGGGTCACGTGCCAACACGTGATGGGTTTCTAAAGATCTATGAATTAATAGAATTAAATTCTAATTAAGAGGGAATCAAAAAGCCTAACTGGAAAAATATTTCTCTAAATCTTTCCAAACAAAAAAGATGGTGCTCTGTAAAATGGAGCACCATTGGATTAAAAATCCAATGGTGATTAAAAATCACCAATTTATAGAAAGATTCTATACAAGGAAAGATTTCCCTGAAATTTGCCAGGAATAACAGATAAAAGATATTTTGGATTAAAAATCCAATGGTGAATAAAATTCACTGAGTGATCTAATAGATCATGTTGGTTACAAAATCAATTAAAATCTTTCAATGAAAGATTGACTAAATAAACTGATTCTTTTCCTTCTCCTATAAATAAGAGCCAAGGGGGAAGAAAAAAGGGATAGAGAGAACAAAAGAGAGGAGAATTTAATTCTCAGGAGAATTTAATTCTCCAGAGAGAAAAAAGAAGAGAATTTAATTCTCCAGAGAGAAAGAAGGTTTCTTGAGAAAAGAAAGAAATCCTAGGTGAGAAAGGGGAAAGAGATCTAAGCTCCATAAAATAAAAGAGAATTTAATTCTCAAATTTAAGAGCTTAACTCTTCTAATTAAGAACTTAGTTCTTCCTTTGGTTGAAGATCTGCAGAAGCATGTCTCCCCACAAGTTTAGAATTTAATTCTCATCGGGGAGATTCTGCCATGCAGATCCAAAACTTAAAGGGAGAATTGAGTTTAAGGAATTTAATTCCCCCAAATACATAGGAATTTAATTCCTCTAAATAAAACTAGGGTTTAGCTCTATATGAGAATTTAATTCTCCCAAATTCATTGGAATTTAATTTCTCCAAATAAAACTAGGGTTTAACCCTATATGAGAATTTAATTCTCTCAATTTCATAGGAATTTAATTCCTCCAAATAAAACTAGGGTTCAACCCTTCATGAGAATTCAATTCTCCCCAAATTCATAAGAATTTAATTTCTCTAAATGAAACTAGGGTTTAACCCTATATAAGAATTTAATTCTTCCACATACATAGGAATTTAATTCCTCTAAAATAGAATTAGGGTTTAACCCCAAAGAGAATCTAATTCTTAAAATAAGAGACTTGAAGCTCTCCATGCACGTAAAGAAATCAGTGCCCAACTTGATCACGTGGCGACACGTGACCTTCCCCCTCAATGGACAGAATAAAATGAATGAGATGGGGTCACGTGCTCGCACGTGACCCTTGAATAAATTCTTCAAAATAAAAGAGAAAAGCAAGGGCAATACTGATTTTGGGCAACCTCACGTGTCCCCACATGACCCCTAACAAATCCCTTTAATATCCAGTGCATGGATGCCCATCACGTGCTCACACGTGATGGTCTGAAGACCAAAAGTGTTTAACACTAACTGAATACTCTGAGAACAAAATAATGGAAATCTGACCCCCATCTTCAGACGTCTCACGTGACCCCACGTGACCAATTCAATTTTAGTGTTTAACACTATTTTCAGCACATCACGTGGGAGTACGTGATCGCTAAATATTCTATAGTTTTTAACACTATTTTAAAGCCAAGCTTAGCCCAAATTGGTTAAGTTTTCTAGAGGCAAATATCCCCTCCAACTAAACCTTAAAATCCAGAGTTATAATGAATGGTTAGTACTCAGCCAAAGACAAAATGTTGTCAGAGCCCCAAACCCCTGTTTAGCATTGCTATGTAATGGAAGGCTGAACCCAGACAAATGTTCAACAGTCCAACAAAGGGCCAACATTTCAAATCTAATTGGACTTAGCCCAAGTTGGGCATAAGTTCTCAATTCAGATTTAACTGAGCCCATGTGCTCATAATCTAATTAATTGATCTTAGTCCCAAATTGTACTACAGATTTCCCAAATCAACATTGGTTCAAGGGTACATCTCTTCACTCCTTTGATATCTGTCGTTGTAATCCTTCAACGTCTTCAGAGAGGTGACGGGTCCCGATAACCAATCATTCCATGGACTGTGGGGTCCTTAAACCCATGGACTGTGGGGTCCTTAAACCCATGGACTACGATGTTCTTAACCTTGGACTGTGGGGTCCTTAAACCCATTGAATATGATGTCCTTAACCTTGGAATGTGGGGTCCTTAAACCCATGGACTATGATGTCCTTAATCTTGGACTGTGGGGTCCTTAAACCCATGGAATATGATGTCCTTAACCTTGGACCGCCATGTCCTTAAACTGATAATCGATCGCAATGTCCCTAAAATAAACAATAGAGTCCAAATGCTCTTTTGTTGGATCTAAATGATTCTGTTAAGTAGATCTTAGTCTAAAATTAGACTAGCGTATCCTTAACAAATGGTTAAGTTGATCTTAGCCTAAAATTAGACTAACGTGTCCTTAACAAACTGTTAAGTTGATCTTAGTCTAAAATTAGACTAACGTATCCTTAACAAACGTTTAAGTTGATCTTAGTCTCAAATGAGATTAATGTATCCTTAAACCCAACCCCAAATCCAAATCTAAGAAGATTCGGATTTGGACTAAGCCATGCCCTACGGGCGACAACATAAATTAGTCTCCGTATACAATTCACGGGCAACCAAAAATAAAACAAACACATACGACACGAAGTGACCATCTGGAGAAGGAGAAAGTGATTACCGTGACGCGGTAGCGTAATTAACTGCAGGAGCTTGCGCCTGCAGGGAAGAGCGTCCCCATAATAAAAAACCCCTCAACGAAGGGGAATCTGATGAAGTCTGCTATATCGGCCGCATCCGTTTAAACCTTCGATGCATGGTGTCATAAATCAACTTGGCATCTTCGGAGAGGTGGACGGATAGTACTAAATAGCATCTGCCCCCAAATTCAGGAAAGACGGACCCATGCAGTTGCGTCTCTGCATTTCGGCGGGGAACAGATTCTGGCACGCCCGGTGGGACCTTTTCCTCTTTCCACTCCACACTTCATGTGTCGTGTTTTTCCTGTGATCAGATAATCGCGGTGTGTATGTTTTTGGTTGCCTTTAGGCGAGTGGATACCGAAGCCGACATTTCGTCTCTATGAAGAATGGCGTTTGCTCCTACCTTAGCAACTCAGGCTCTGTCATATCCGGTGGAGTAAAGTATGGGTCACTTGCGGCCTCAAATTTCTGCAATCTGGCTCTTCAAGAAATCAATGGGATATTTTTTGGGTCGATACTCCCACCTTCCACCCTCGGTGCCTCAACGTCGAAGGAGGAAGCCCAAAAGAAGTCTGTCTTCTACAGGCTGGTTCCCCAAATTGTAGCTTTGCCAATGGAACCGGTCCTCAAACAACTGGCACCTTCCAAGGACCAAGGTCGACGCAGGGGGCAGAATATTCAAGCGCTCAAAGGAACAGGGGGCAGGCTCGGAAAAATCCTAAGGCTAATCAAATCATGACCGTAAGAAATGATCAACGTCGATATCGGCATCATACAAAATGGGCTGGGGGCAGTTCTCCGTATGGTCCTGTTTCAACCCCAGTGGTGAATGTTGTTCCAACCAGGAACAGCTTCAAATTATTGTGAAGGGTTAGACAAAATTCTCCTACCGCAATATTGAAGAAGTCTCCGCAGCCCATAGAGATCCCACGAGAGCAGAAACTAGTTCGCTCCCTGAGACAACTTTCCTCATCTATATATAAGGTGTGGAAGCAGGTGAAGGGGACTCACCCCAAGACGGATCCTGATACAACGGTTCCTCCCAAAACCAAAGCGGCTTTTTACAACAGGAGGCCCAATAAAACTCAAGCGCCCGAAGCAAACTCCAAAGGCCAAAACTCCAAACACCCCAAGCCTGGGGGGTATGGTAGTTCACATAGTCTATGTGGTGAATTCCAAAGACGAAGTTTGAGCTTCTACTAGTCACCGATCTCAAACTCGGTCCCCGACAAAAGTTCAACTGCAAACGTGAAAAGCTGCAGGATATGCTCGCTCAGGCAGCAGCAAACGCTAATCTATCGCTTAAGGAAAGTCCCGAGGGCACATCCGAAGAAAGAATAGAGAAAGAGTCGGATATTGATTTTTTAAAGTGTGCTCTGAAAAAGCGAGATGAAGAAGCAGCAGAAATGTCCAATAAAATGAATCAGATGGCCCTTCTGGTTCAGAATATGGCTGGAACGATGGTTCAATCGGAACCACAAGCGAATGAACTGCCGGTAGTCACTTTTAAAGACAAGTGTGACATTTCAAATCCTCTACGAGTCTCATCAACAGTCGAAGAGGAAATGTTCTCAAAAGTAAAGCTGAACGAATATGCCGCTCAGCAAATCAAGACCCACTACTCCAGTGATGCCGCAAATAGATCAATCAAGACCGGTCGACCGTATCCGACATGGTACGATCAAATAAAGTGCCCGCCACAACCACATGCTCCGAAAAAGATGGACATGCCGGGGGCATCATGCTCATTCATAGAAGAAGCTCCATGGGAAGTTGTTCGTTCGCCAAAAACTAAAAAAATGCTTAAAGATCTTCAAACATGTCCAGCGATCAGGTGGAAAAGTCTGCAAGAACCGGAGATTATCGAGGGATGCTAAAACTGCGCCCGATGCCGAGAATTGGTAGCGCTGGTCAAAATGATCACGCCCAGCTGTCAAAGTCTTCAAAGAAGAAGAAAAAGCCCGTGAAGCCTGATGACAAGCGCACGGATCTGCAAAAGCATATTGACACGCTAGAGGAATATAACCAGAAGGCGCGGACCCCGGTCACACTCCAAGACTTTCTCAAAAATATCCTTGAGAGCGGAGATAATGACAATAACGACGGTGATGACTCGTTAGAAGAATCTGAGGACTATGTGGCAAGTTGCCACATGGTCTTTCATTCGGCATTAACTAACGAAGAAGCTCACTCGGCGATAGAAGACAACATAAAAGAGCTGAGGGAAGGATCGAAACCAAAACCCTTGGAACCGTCTGACGAGATGATCGACTTGCTACAGAACGAAGCCCGTCAGAAAAGCAAAGCCAACCGAGAGCGCGAATTGGCTATATTTGAAAAAGCCAAACGCCGATGACTGAAGGAAAAGGTCGAGGCACCCCAACTGGATCGAAGCATCCCTATCGTCAGCGAAAGCAAGCTTAAAGTAAGGAAACGATTTGCTAGGGCCCTGTCAATAGGAATGAAGTTGCCCTCTTTCAGAGGAAATTCTCCTGGCGGTATACATCTTGATGAAGCGGATATACATCCTAACTTCTGCTTATACCATCAGAGGATTACACACCCTACCAAGGAGTGCATAGCCTTTAAAAACTGATGGCAGGGATATGTTTCCCACCGATAACACGTTCAACAAGTGAAGCGTAAGGCTCGTCGGGAACAGAAAGGCATGACAGATGAGCGCAAAAGAGCCGCTGGCAACTGTCACATAGTCGACACCAAGGGATCGCAAGTTATCACCTTTGGAAGCGACTCTGACGAAGAAATCGCCCTCAGCCCTCTCTTCAAAGAATCCACCTCCGACACAAAAGATGCGAAGATTTGCGAGAAAATCTAGCTGCGTAATTGTACGTTGCCCGAAAAATCTCGGACCTATGAACGTCTGACCGAAACGTCGTTAAATTAATACAAACCCGAGGTGTCCCCAGGCTGACGTGGTGTTAAAAAACCAAAAAAAATGTAGGTCCATAAGCGAAATGGGCACGGATGAAAACCTGAAAGGGCTCTGTGAGTAAAAACAGCGGGACTACCGGCGAGTTTTGTGAAAACCCGAAAGGGCGCAATCTCGTTAAAAGACACTTGCAAGGTCCTCTCGACCTTGTAAGGAGAAAATACCTGCGTGAGATCCTTACGACTCACAAGGGAGCAACACACTTAGGAATCCTCACGATTCCTAAGGAGAAAACACACTTACGAGATCCTCACGACTCACAAAGAGAATTCTCCTTTGAGACCCTCACGGCTCATAGGATTCAAAAGCCTTAAGCTACAGGGATCTGAACCTGTTCTTAAGCCGTCGTACACCCCGCTTTTGCCCTACAAGCGGTTCGCTATTGACCCTTGTATACAATCCACGGGCACGAATAAACATTTCCCTAACAGAGTCTCACCAGCGACTAGGGATATGCTCACACGGTGAACAAACACTTATAGGTCCTCTCGACTTGCAAGGAGAAAACACTCTTGTAAGATCCTTACGACTTATAAGAGAACACACACTTAGGAATCCTCACGATTCCTAAGGAGAAAACGCACCTACGAGATCCTCACACCTCATAGGGAAAAACACCTTTACGGGACCCTTACGGCTCATGAAGTCAAAAGCCTTAGTCGACGGGATCCTAACCCTGTTTGCTAAGCCACCTTTATTCGACATCGACAGAGGCAAATGATGATTCGCTCCTGCCAATATCCCAGTTGTAGCGATGCTGATACCTAAATCGGTATCAAATTCCAAGCCCTTTCACGGCAAATGATGATTTGCTCCTTGCAATATTCCAGTCGCAGCGATGCTGATGCTGAGATTGGCACTAGATTCCAAGTTCCACACTCCCGATAAAAAATCAGCGAGCCAAAAATGCATATGAAATAGCCGAAATGATGGGGCAACTTGCAACGAAATCAGCAAGTAAAAATGTATGCATACAAAAACAGCCGAAATGATTGGGCAACTCGCAATAAAAAGCAGCGAGTAAAAAGAAAAATAGCCGAAATGATTGGGCACCGTGAAAAATAGCCGAAATGATTAAGCAATCGCGATTTTCACGATGTAAAAAGCTGAAATGATAGAGCATCGTGGAAAGAATTTTAAAAAAATGAAAGAATGAAACTTCTTGCCCTGCAGGTGAGGTCATATTGACCCTTGTATACAATCCATGGGCACAAACAAGAAGGGAACCTTATCGTCCCACCAGGATTCGTCGAAGCGAAGCCAAATCTCGACGGTTCATAGATAACCTAAAGACAATCTCGACATTCGGCGCAATATTGCAGACACAATGTCAACAAACGAAGTGAAGGAAGATCCCTAGCTTCAGGGTCTCGACGTCAACATCGACAACTTAGAGATCAACACCGGCGTTCTTCCTCCCTCCAATCGGATGCAGAGGCAACATCAAAACAACGGAACCATGGCAAAGTCCCCTAGTTCCAAATCTCGACGGTTAACAGACATCCTAGAGATCACCAACGGCTTTTCTCCTTACTCCAGCAAGTTGCAGATGCGACGTCAACAAAGGACCCCAGGGTTAAAACAACGGAACCATGGCAAAGTCCCCTAGTTCCAAATCTCGATGGTTCACAGACAGCCTAGAGATCACCAATGGCGTTTCTCCTTACTCCAGCAGGATGCAGATGCGACGTCAACAAGCGACCCCAAGGTCAAAAAAAATCGAAGCCACGGGAAAGTCCCCAGTTCTAAGTCTCAACGGTTCAAAAACAACCTAGAGACTGCCTCGACGTTCGTCTCTATACAGCAGAGGCGACGTCACCGCAGCGTTCTTCCCCCAGCAGGATGCAGACGGGACACAAAACAACAGAGCCATGGCAAAGTCCCTAGTTCCAGGTCCTGACGGTTCACCAACAACCTAGAAACCACCTCGACGTTCGTCTCGATACAGCAGACGCGATGTCCTCTAGCGTTCTTCCTCCAGTAGGATGCAGACGCGACACAAAACAATGGAGCCATGGCAAAGTCCCTAGTTCCAGGTCCCAACGGTTCACCAACAACCTAAAGACCACCTCGACATTCGTCTCGATACAGCAGACGCGATGTCACCACAGCGTTCTTCCTCCAACAAGATGCAGACGTGACACCAACAACGGAGCCATGGCAAAGTCCCTAGTTTCAAGCCTCGACGGTTCACCAACAAGCTAGAGACAACCGCGACATTCGTCTCAATACAGCAGACGCAATGCCAGCAAACGAAGTGAAGGCCAAATTCCTAACTTCAGGATCTTGACGGTAACTCATATAAAACCTAAAAGACTACCGGAGATCATCCCACATGGAGTGGTCACCACCTCGACGTTCGTCTCGATACAGCAGATGAGATGTCACCACAGCGTTCTTCTGCCAGCAGGATTCAGACGCGACAATCAAACAAAGGAGCCACGGTAAAATCCCTAGTTCCAAACCTCGACGGTTCACCAACAACCTAGAGACAACCGCGACACTCATCTCGATACAGCAGATGCAATACCAGCAAACGAAGCAAATGCCAAATTACTAGCTTCAGGGTCTTGACGGTAACTCATATAAAACCTGAGAGACTATCGGAGATCATCCCACACCAGCGCGGAGTGGTTATGACTCATCGGGGCTCCCCAAACTAAGCCTAAACTCAAGTAAAAAGCGGCATGGAAAAATTCCTGATGCTTGTTCTTCTAACGGTCAGACTGCCTAGGAATATTGCTTGAAGACGTCTTGTCCAGCCCCCGAAGGGATCAGAGACACGACAGTCGCAAGGCTACTCGAACAACAAGATTGCTTATTGAGGAATATATCAGCCAACGCGACGGTACGATGGGCAAAACCCTAGTACCACAGACCTTAACGGACTTCTGTCGTAAAGAGAAGAGGTTAACTGTGACGTTAGGACATTCTTGCGAGAATCTCTCGGTTTGTCTCAACCCCAGGGAAATCAGTGTCCTTGGAAACCTCCTCGATTCAGGGAAATCAGCGTCCTTGACGAGAGCATCTCGATTCACGTCGACCCGTAGAGAAATTGGCGTCTTTGTAGAAATATCTCGATTCGTCTCAACCCCAGGGAAATCAGTGTCCTTGGCAACCTCCTCGATTCAGGGAAATTAGCTTTCTTGATGAGAGTATCTCGATTCGTGTCGACCCGCAGAGAAATCAGCGTCTTTGCAGGAATACCTCGATTCGTCTCAACCCCAGGGAAATTAGTGTCCTTGGCAACCTTCTCGATTCAGGGAAATCAGCGTCCTTGACGAGAGTATCTCGATTCGCGTCGACCCGCAGAGAAATCAGTGTCTTTGTAGGAATACCTCGATTCGTCTCAACCCCAGGGAAATCAGTGTCCTTAGCAACCTCTTCGATTCAGGGAAATCAGCTTCCTTGACGAGAGCATCTCGATTCGCGTCGAACCGCAGAGAAATCAGCGTCTTTGCAGGAATACCTCGATTTATCTCAACACCAGGGAAATCAGTGTCCTTGGCAACCTCCTCGATTCAGGGAAATCGGCCTCCTTGACGAGAGCATCTCGATTCGCGTCGACCCACAGAGAAATCATCATCTTTGCAGGAATACCTTGATTTGTCTCAACCCCAGGGAAATCAGTGTCCTTGGCAAAAATCTCCATTCAGGGAAATCAGCATCCTTGACGAGAGCATCTCGATTCGCGTCGACCCGCAGAGAAATCAGTGTCTTTGTAGGAATACCTCGATTCTTCTCAACTCTGAGGAAATCAGTGTCCTTGGCAAAAACCTCGATTCAGGGAAATCAGCATCCTTGACGAGAGCACCTCAATTCACGTCCACCCATAGAGAAATCAACGTCTTTGCAGGAATACCTCAATTTGTCTCAACCCCAAGGAAATCAGTGTCTTTGGCAAATACCTCGATTCAGGGAAATCAACGTCCTTGACGAGAGCATCTCGATTCGCATCGACCCGCAGAGAAATCAGTGTCTTTGCAGGAATACCTCTATTCGTTTCAACTCCGAGGAAAGCAGTGTCCTTGGCAAAAACCTCGATTCAGGGAAATCAGCGTCCTTGACGAGAGCATCTCGATTCGCATCGACCTGCAGAGAAATCAGTGTCTTTGCAGGAATACCTCGATTCGTTTCAACTCCGAGGAAATTAGTGTCCTTGGAAAAAACCTCGATTCAGGGAAATCAGCGTCCTTGACGAGAACATCTCGATTCGCGTCGACCCGCAAGGAAATCAGTGTCTTTGCAGGAATACCTTGATTCGTCTCAACCCCCGAGGAAATCAATGTCCTTGGCAAAATACTTCGATTCAGGGAAATCAGCGTCCTTGACGAGAGCATCTCGATTCGTGTCGAACCGCAAGGAAATCAGTGTTTTTGCAGGAATACCTCGATTCGTCTCAACTCCAGGGAAATCAGTGTCCTTGGCAAAACTTCGATTCAGGGAAATCGGCGTCCTTGACGAGCACCTCGATTCGCGTCGGCCCGCAGAGAAATTAGTGTCTTTGCAAGAATACCTCGATTCATTTCGACTCCAGGGAAATCAGTGTCCTTTGCAAAAACCTCGATTCAGGGAAATCAGCGTCCTTGACGAGAACATCTCGGTTCGCGCCGACCCGCATAGAAATCAGTGTCTCTGCAGGAATATACGACATCAGCAAAGCGGAGCCGCGACAAAGTTTCCTGTTCCATGACTCGGCGGTGCACAGACAACCCAAAGCCAACCCTCGACCTCCCTGTTGAAGCAATGCTTTGACTCGAGAGTAGGTCAACTCATCAATCACTTATGAGTTCTCTCGACTTGTAAGGAAGAAAATTCTCTTGTGAGATTCTTACGACTCTCAAGAGAAAACACACTTAGGAATCCTCACGATTCCTAAGGAGAAAATACACTTACGAGATCCTCTCGAATCGTAGGGAGAAAAAAAATCTTTATGAAACCCTCATGGCTCATAAAGTTAAAAAGTCTTAGGCAGCGGATCAGAACCTGTTTCCTAAGTCGTCGCTTCTTATCCCGATTCAGGGAAATCAGCGTCCTTGGCGAGAACCTCTTGATTCGTTTCGACCCGCAAGGAAATTGGTGTCTTTGCGAGAATCTCTCGATTCATCTCAACTTGCGGGGAAATTAGTGTCCCTTAGCATAAAGAAAATTCTTTTGTGTGATCCTTACGATTCTCAAGAGAAAACGCACTTAGGAGTCCTCACGACTCCTAAGGAGAAAAAAAACCTACGAGATCCTCACGACTCGTAGGGAGAAAAGCCTTTGTGAGACCCTCACGGCTCATAAAGTTGGAAAGTCTTAGGCAACAGATCCTAACCCTATTTTCTAAGCCATCGCTACCTTATAAAGAGTTCAAGATGAACTGTTATCTACCATCTATGAGCCATACTTGCCAAAGCTACATGCCACTGAAATGGAGAAGTTGCTCATGAGCATATAAACTACTTCACGCCAGAGTAAAATATAAAGAAATAGAAGGGTGCGGCTCATGGAGCTGAGGGTTTAGAACTATGTCCCTTAAGAGTCGAGATTTGAGTCAATGATAAATGACGACGCTTGTATCCGCTCGTTATCTTCTTAGATCAAGATCCTGAAAATTATATACCAATCCGAAACTGGTCATACGCTATGAATTGCTCTGCACTAGTTCACCCACGTATGTACTTACGTGGGCAAAGTAGTGGGAGCATTTGTTCCTGCCAAAAAAATTTCTGCGCAAAAGAGCCCAAGCTATCAAATGGCAGCGATACGTTTAAGAAAATGTGAACCAGTATTTTTCGGGCTGTATTTTGACAAATTCTCGAATGTGAAATAGCTAAATTCTGATGGTATCGAATGCGTCTCAAAAAATCCTCCGATTTGATATATTATGGGCTTCATAATTCATCCGGGATCAAAAGTTATTGGGCATGACGTGCTCACACGTGACCGGGCATCACGTGCCCACACATAACCGGGCATCACGTGCCCACACGTGACCGGGCATCATGTGCAGACACGTGACCATTTACAGGAAAAGCCTGTATGCACTGAATAAAATAAATAATTAGAAATAATTAATCAGTGGGGTCACGTGCCAACACGTGATGGGGCTTTAAACCTACTGAAAAGAATTAAAGGTATAATAAAATAACAAGAAAAAATCCCAATGGGGCATCACGTGCCAACACGTGACCAAGGGTCACGTGCTGACACGTGATAATTCCTGAGTTCTTTAAAACAACAGAATTAAATTCTGGTCAAATGCTTAATCAGGGGGTCACGTGCCAACACGTGATGGGTTTCTAAAGATCTATGAATTAATAGAATTAAATTCTAATTAAGAGAGAATCAAAAAGCCTAATTGGAAAAATATTTCTCTAAATCTTTCCAAACAAAAAAGATGGTGCTCTGTAAAATGAAGCACCATTGGATTAAAAGTCCAATGGTGATTAAAAATCACCAATTTATAGAAAGATTCTATACAAGGAAAGATTTCCCTGAAATTTACCAGGAATAACAGATAAAAGATATTTTGGATTAAAAATCCAATGGTGAATAAAATTCACTGAGTGATCTAAAAGATCATGTTGGTTACAAAATCAATTAAAATCTTTTAATGAAAGATTGACTAAACAAACTGATTCTTTTGCTTCTCCTATAAATAAAAGCCAAGAGGGAAGAAAAAAGGGATAGAGAGAACAAAAGAGAGGAGAATTTAATTCTCAGGAGAATTTAATTCTCCAGAGAGAAAAAAGAAGAGAATTTAATTCTCCAGAGAGAAAGAAGGTTTCTTGAGAAAAGAAAGAAATCCTATGTGAGAAAGAGAAAAGAGATCTAAGCTCCAAAAAATAAAAGAGAATTTAATTCTCGAATTTAAGAGTTTAACTCTTCTAATTAAGAACTTAGTTCTTCCTTTGGTTGAAAATCTGCAGAAGCAGGTCTCCCCACAAGTTGAGAATTTAATTCTCATCGGGGAAATTCTGCCATGCAGATCCAAAACTTAAAAGGAGAATTGAGTTTAAGGAATTTAATTCCCCCAAATACATAGGAATTTAATTCTTCCAAATAAAACTAGGGTTTAACCCTATATGAGAATTTAATTCTCCCAAATTCATAGGAATTTAATTTCTCCAAATAAAACTAGAGTTTAACTCTATATGAGAATTTAATTCTCTCAATTTCATAGGAATTTAATTCCTCCAAATAAAACTAGGGTTCAACCCTTCATGAGAATTCAATTCTCCCCAAATTCATAAGAATTTAATTCCTCTAAATGAAACTAGGGTTTAACCCTATATAAAAATTTAATTCTTCCACATACATAGGAATTTAATTCCTCTAAAATAGAATTAGGGTTTAACCCCAAAGAGAATCTAATTCTTAAAATAAGAGACTTGAAGCTCTCCATGCATGTAAAGAAATCAGTACCCAACTTGATCACGTGGCGACACGTGACCTTCCCCCTCAATGGACAGAATAGAATGAATGAGATGGGGTCACGTGCTCACACGTGACCCTTGGATAAATTCTTCAAAATAAAATAGCAAAGCAAGGGCAATACTGATTTTGGGCGCCCTCACGTGTCCCCACGTGACCCCTAACAAATCCCTTTAATATCCAGTGCATGGATGCTCATCACGTGCTCACACATGATGATCTGAAGACCAAAAGTGTTTAACACTAACTGAATACTCTGAGAACAAAATAATGGAAGTCTGGCCCCCATCTTCAGAAGTCTCACGTGACCCCACGTGACCAATTCAATTTTAGTGTTTAACATTATTTTCAGCATATCACGTGGGAGCACGTGATCGCCAAATATCCTCTAGTGTTTAACACTATTTTAAAGCCAAGCTTAGCCCAAATTGGTTAAGTTTTCTAGAGGCAAATCTCCCCTCCAACTGAACCTTAAAATCCAGAGTTATAATGAATGGTTAGTGCTCAGCCAAAGACAAAATGTTGTCAGAGCCCCAAACCCCTGTTTAGCATTGCTATGTAATGGAAGGCTGAACCCAGACAAATGTTCAACAGTCCAACAAAGGGCCAACATTTCAAATCTAATTGGACTTAGCCCAAGTTGGGCATAAGTTCTCAATTCAGATTTAACTGAGCCCATGTGCTCATAATCTAATTAATTGATCTTAGTCCCAAATTGGACTACAGATTTCCCAAATCAACATTGGTTCAAGGGTACATCTCTTTACTCCTTTGATATCTGTCGTTGTAATCCTTCAATGTCTTCAGAGAGGTGACGGGTCCCGATAACCAATCATTCTATGGACTGTGGGGTCCTTAAACCCATGGACTATGATGTCCTTAACCTTGGAATGTGGGGTCCTTAAACCCATTGACTATGATTTCCTTAACCTTGGACTGTGGGGTCCTTAAACCCATGGACTATGATGTCCTTAACCTTGGACCGTGGGGTCCTTAAACCCATGGACTATGATGTCCTTAACCTTGGACCACCATGTCCTTAAACTGATAATCGACCGTAATGTCCCTAAACTAAACAATAGAGTCCAAATGCTCTTTTGTTGGATCTAAATGATTCTGTTAAGTAGATCTTAGTCTAAAATTAGACTAACGTATCCTTAACAAATGTTTAAGTTGATCTTAGCCTAAAATTAGACTAACGTGTCCTTAACAAACTGTTAAGTTGATCTTAGTCTAAAATTAGACTAACGTACCCTTAACAAACGTTTAAGTTGATCTTAGTCTCAAATGAGATTAACGTATCCTTAAACCCAACCCCAAATCCAAATCTAAGAAGATACGGATTTGGACTAAGCCATGCCTTACGGGCGACAACATAAATTAGTCTCCGTATACAATCCATGGGCAACCAAAAAAAAAACACACGACACGAAGTGACCATTTGGAGAAGGAGAAAGTGGTTACCGCGACGCTGTAGCGTAATTAACTGCAGGGGCTTGTGCCTGCAGGGAAGAGCGTCCCCACAATAAAAAAAAACCCTCAACGAGGGGGAATCTGACGAAGTCTGCTATATCGGCCACATCCATTTAAACCTTCGATACATGGTATCATAAATCAACTTGGTTTCTTCGGAGAGGTGGACGGATAGCACTAAATAGCATCTGCCCCCAAATTCAGGCAAGACGGACCTACGCAGTCGCGTCTCTGTGTTTCGGCGGGGAACACTGACGACCCTCTGCAAACTCACCGTCGCAACCCAACCCAAGAACCTATGACGCCCGAGCCCTTGCTCCTCACCGCTGATCACGACCTCACCCCAACCTTCGCCTTCGCCTTCGCCGTCGACCTCGACCTCCTCACCCTTCTCCTCGCAACCACCACCTCCACTTCCCCTCATCCCTGACAAACCCGAACCTCACCTACAGCCCATACCCATCGCCCGCACCACCTCACCGCCGATCGCCAGCAACCCCTCATCATCACCACCTCCGTCTTCTCACCTCCCTTTCTTCTCTCGACTTCCCAACACCACCACCAGCACCCAACCCGAGAACCCAAGAAACTTACTGCAGGAACCCCGACCACACCTCGCCGGAAACCCACAACCTCATCGTCACCCCCTCGCTTCCTCATCTCTGACTCCAAGCCAGAGCACCAAACCCCAGACCACACCTTCTTCTTCTTCTTATTCACTTTTCTTTCTTGATTCTTGTTGTTCCGATGATCGCCAGAGTCGCGCACGTCACCGACGATCCGGGCGACCCAGTCGTCGTCCTCATCCAGCGTGGTCATGTCCTTGTGTAGCCTGGTTCAGTTCTGTACACATGTGGTTCGCATCGCGATGTTTACCCGACGTCGAACGTGATGTATGTAAGTCGATGCCATACACCCCACGTATTCTCGGGGAGGCGGAGTTTGCAAAAAATGATTTTTTAAAGCTTCGTAACGTCGACTAAACTCCATGATCGATACTAAACCCTAACTAACAAACTAGCTTAGTGGTTTAACTACTATGTTAGAATGTTATATGTTCAGTTGATAAAACTGCACTTTTCATATTTTTCCTACTATTTCTATATAAAAAGGTGTTTATTATAATATATGACACATATGAAGGTTTAGCTGTAAAAATAATATTTTCATGTGTTTATATATTATAATTAACATTATGAAGGAAAAAGTAAGCATATAATATCCATGTAACATTTGGCCCATTTAATATGCTTACCTTGTTAAATACCTTTGATCAATTCTCTTAAAACTAAAATATCATGACAAATGGTTAAAGATAATATCTCAATAAAAAAAATTCTACTAACACCATTTATTGAGATAATTGTGCAGGAGTTATACCATGACTGAAATCAAGGAAATCCGAGTTGGTAAGATCAAATCTGCCGAAAATATTCAAGTAAATTGAAGAAACTAGTTCTGGAAGAAACGTAGAGAAGTTTTTAAAAGTCTAGATACTCAAAAGATCACCAAGTGTTACAGATATGAAGCTACAAAAATTAGAGGCCACGATCTCACCAAAAGGCGGCGGATCCGCGGCCAAACCTATCCAATGGCCGCGGTTCTGCCGCACTTCTAAGGATTTAGAGCTCGGGATTTTGGTGGTTGGGATCCTAACAACTGGTTTCCATATTAGGAAACTAGGGTTCTGGCTTTGTGACTATAAATAAGGACCGAGAGCCTCTTGGAAAAATCATCAAACCGACGCGATCACGAAGTCCACGACGGCTCAAGAATCCTGGTTGATCATCAACGGTTCATCTACCTCCTCAGAAGAGATCGAGAAGCAAACTAGGGTTTTGTAATCATTTTTTAAGGAAACAAAGTGTACTTGATCTTATTGATTAATAAAGGTAGTTGTTTTCTTATATCAATTTATTTTTCTGCATTTTACATTATGTTTTCCCTCTCTATCTTTTCTTTTCCCAATATGCGCGAGTAATTCTCCGCTTGTTAGGGTTCATAGGATTATGGTAGATTATGGAAGATGAAGATCCTTAAACTCTTTTTAAATCCTATAAAGTTTATAAACTTTATCAAAAGAATAGTTAACATCCTACCAGGGCACGCTATCAATTCATTAATGGTCACAACCATGATTTGAGATTAGATTGACAATTGTTTTGGTAAAGGCTAAGACATGAATGGAGATCCTTGGAAAGATAGGGGTTAAGAGTGGGAACCTTATTCTCTCCAGAAACCCTAATCTACATGCATCATTGTCGATCTACTTTTAAATCTTTTAAAAGATAAAAAGAGTAATCTTTAATTAAGCATCCATGACTAATAAATCTTAATGAACTGTTCAGTTGATAAAACTGCACATTTGTATTACATTTTTCCTACCATTTTCATATTAAAAAAGGACTTTATTATGATATATTATACATATGAGGGTTTATGTATAAAGACACCATTTTCCATGTGTTAATATATTTTAATTATCATTTGGTAGTAAAATGTATGCAAATAAATCTATTGACCAAATCCTAGTAGAAATAAATCTACTAAATATTATTTGAGATTATTGTGCAAAATTTTCCAAGTTGTTATGCAGAATTTATCAAACAAATTAATTTGTTGAAGAAAACTTGCCAAATTAAGAAGCAAAACTTGGAGACCAAGTCTGGAAGCAACCGAGAGAAGATTTCTGAATTCTAAAGGTGCCTAGGATTGCCACATGTCACAAGAAGCAAGCCCAAGAATTTTGATGAAGAGATCATCACCATTGAGCGCGGATCCGCGGCCAAACCCCCCTTGGGTCGCTGATCCGCCGCAATCTTACGGAGTTGGAAGACAAGATTTTGTGGGGTGAATCAAAGCTATATTTTACCAAGTTTTCAACAAGAAGATTCTGGCTTTGCACTATAAAACGGCACCGAGAGCCTCTTGGAAAAGTTATCAAGCCGAAGAGATCACGAAGCTCCAGACGCTCACGCATCCAGGCTGATCATCGACTGTTCGACTACCTCCTTAGGAAAGATCGAGAAGCAACTAGTTTTTAATTATTTTCTACGGATTAAAGTGTAGTTTGTTCAAGTCGATTAATAAAGGTAGTTATTTTATTTAATTATTTTTGCATTTTACATTATGTTTTCCCTCTTTGTCTTTTCATCTTCTTTTCCCAACATGCGCGAGTAATTCTCCGCTTGTTAGGGTTCGTAGGATTAGGGTAGGCTAATGGATGATGAACATCCCTAAACCCTTTTTAAGTCCTATAAAGTTTATGAACTTTATCAAAAGAATTATTAACATCCTAATCGGGTGCGCTAACAATTCTTTGCTAGTTCCGACCGCGATTAGAGATTAGATTAATGATTGTTTTGGTAAAGGCTAGATATGAACGGAGTTCCGTGTCGAGATAAGGGTTAAGAGTGGGATTCTTTTTCCCTCCAGAAACCCTAATCTACACGCATCACCGTCGTTCTAGTTTTAAATCTATTAAAAAATAAAAATGGTAACTTTTAATTAATCGTCCATAACTACTAAATTCTAACGAACCCTACAAGCCTTCTTATTATATTTACTACATCTTTAAAATAATCTAGATCTATATTTTACATTCTTGTTTAACGTAGATCTAGAAACCATTCTATAAAATTCTTTATCCCTCCTCTCTTTCTCAACACATCTAAAGTAAGAGTAAAAAGTTCAACGTTTCCCAGAGGACGACCCGTACTCATCTCGGTCTAGCTACGCGCGACACCGTTATTGATTGCGGTTAAACTACAAACACAACTCTTTCGTATCAATCAAATGGCGCCGTTGCCGGGGAAACGTGCGTAATTTTTATTTTTACTATTTGTGTTGAATTCTTAGACGAGTCATATCATTATTAAAACAAAACTGCAAATTGCATATTTAACGATTTGTGTGTGAATTTTGCGAGGGAATCTGGAGTCACGGACTTGAGGAAACAGGAGATCTAGGGTTTCACACTTCTCTGGTATCTTTCTTAACTCCTTCTCTCTCCCCTCAAATCCAATAAAATCTATTTTCTGCAGGATTCTTTGCAAAATTGCGCCGCTAAAAAATCTTTTTGCAAAAGTTTTGTGATTGGTTTTGTTTTGCATATTTAATACGGACTTTAAGGGGCAAAGACCAAATCAAGATTAGGTGGGGATTTTATCACCCTTCCTAAGCCCCACAAATCATAAACCGAGCATCTAGATCTACCATTCATTAATTTAAAAAACATCTAGACCAGACTCTAAGGACTGTCGCGCTCAATAAGGACAGAGGAAGATCGTGGGTAATCTATCGTTTATCCGCATTACTTTTGTAGTGCCTAGGCAAGTGTGACAAAGGCTAGTGGTTTTTAATTAGGCCCACGACCGTGGTTCCTTCCCACTTACCTGGCACTTATCTGGCTACAAGGGTAGTACGGAGGCGGTAGAGGATTTATCCTGCGGCTTGTCCTTTGGAAGTCTAGGAGCGGTCTAGAGACTGGACCTAGGTGACCTTAGTTCTAGGGTTGCTTGTGCATCTTAGGGTGATTTGTCTTGAGTCCCACTTTTTCAAAAACAAGCTAATTTTTAAATCACACACGCTGCCACTTGCACTAAACCCGCTTAGTGCATGGTCCGCTGGACACGGGATCCTAGTGCCCGTCTTGTCCGCGTTCCTTCTATCGACGCCGAAGTCGGTACTTCTTCATCTTCTTTTCCCCCACCACACACCACGACCGTGATGGACGGCACTCCATCTAATTATAACACCACGCTGCCACCGCCCGTAGGTGAGCAGAATCCACCGCGCATCTCTCTCCAAGAGAGATGATATCCTATTCGTGGTCCCATTCCTACTTGTCTATCTCTTCCACCACCTAACGGGGATAATTTCGAAATTAAACCCCACTACATCAATCTGCTGCCCAAATTTCACGGGCTTGAGTTGGAAGACGCGTACGTTTTCATCACCAAATTCGAAAACGTATGCGCAATGATGGGTACTTCACAATTGACTTTAGATACTATGCGCTTACGTCTTCTCCCATTCACACTGTGCGACTTGGCAGAAAAATGGCTTTATAATACTGCCGCACACTCTATCACTAATTGGGATGAATTCGTCATAGCATTTCTTAAGAAGTTTTACCCAAATCATAAGACTGCCCACATTAGGAGCGAGATCAACCAGTTCGCCCAGCTTCCCAATGAACCATTTTGGAAGTGCTTTGAACGTTTCAAAGATCTGCTTGTCCAATGCCCCCATCACGGAATACAAAGATGGGATTTATGTCGGATTATATATGAGGGCATTAATCCAGCGACAAAGCAGATGCTTGAAACAATGTATCAATGCAATTTCATGTCTAAAGATGACGGTGAAGCGTGGAAATATCTGGAGGATCTAGCAGAACACACATTGCAGTGGGAAAGCGTAAGACCACCTTCAACTAAGGGAGGTATTCACCAGCTCGATGTTTCTATCGCAGTAAAAGCCGAAATGGTAGCGATACAGAAGAAACTCGATGCTATTGAAAACAAGTTCTCATCATTCTCCCTAAATCAGGTCACGCTTCCTAAGACCGTCTGTGGTTGCTGTTCGGATCCTTCACACTTAACGGAAGAATATCCTATGAATGTATCGTTTCAAGCTAATGCTGCTTTTCAGCAGTGACCTAGAAACGATCCTTATTCTTCCACATATAATCAAGGATGGAGGAATCATCCTAACTTTGCTTGGAATCAAAACCAACAAAGCAATTATCAAAGACCTCCTCCATAGCAACCATAACCACAGAATCAGCCCCCCTTTCAGTCACAGAATTTCCAAAATCCGGCCAACATTTCTACACCACAAGTGGCCGGTACTGACAACTCACTTGCACAAACTTTGGATATGTTCATGAAACAATCTATGCAATTTTCGACCGAGATGAAGTCTTCTATTGATACCCTAACGAAAAACTCCGCCTCCCATGGTGAGAGTATTAAATCAATAGAAAACCAAATCGCACAGTTAAACGCCGCAATGAGTGCAAGAGAGAAAGGGAAACTCCCATCTCAACCCATACCTAATCCTAGTCACTCACAAAGTTATAATGTGAGTGTTGTTACCACGTTGAGATCGGGAAAAGTGCTGAATAACCGAGTGGGTGAGCAAGGTGATAATGTTAGTGACACATTTGATACCCCAGCTTCTTCTTCTTCCCCTAATTCTTCTAGTCTCCCACCTTCACCCGAGCCTATTCTCCGTTTTCCCCAAGGCTCGAACCCTTCGCCCATTTCGCCAAATCTATCTAAGTCGATTCCCACTCCAGTTTTGGGATCGAATCCGTCCCCACAATCCTCTCCAATGTTGGACCCAAAACTTATTGATCAAGCACCTTATCCAAACAGGTTAAGGGGCAACAGACCAAGTCCATAAATGGAGAAGATTGTGGAAATTTTTAAGCAAGTTAACATAAACATTCCTCTCCTAGATGCTATTCAATAAGTTCCGTCATATGCGAAAATCCTAAAGGACTTGTGCACTAGGAAGAGAAAAGTTCAAGTACCTAAAAAAATTTTCCTTGCGAGTAATGTGAGCACTGCTTTTACACAACAACTACCCAAGAAACGAAAGGACCCCGGAAGCCCTACAATTTCTATTTCTATTGGGGGTAAAAATATCAATCGTGCTCTACTCAATTTAGGTGCTAGTGTTAACTTGCTTCCGTATTCTGTTTATGAGCAATTAGAGATCGGAGAGTTAAAACCTGCGCATTGCACTCTTCAGATGGCCGATCGATCTATCACCCAACCAAGGGGTGAGCTAGAGGATGTGTTAATCAAAGTCGGGGAATTCATATTCCCTTTGGACTTTATCGTTATAGATACACAACCTGTGGCAAACCCACTCAATCAAATCCCGGTGATACTCGGTCGACCCTTTTTAGCCACTTCCAACGCAGTAATCAATTGTAGAAACGGCTCGATGACCCTAAACTTTGGAAAGAAGTCAATTGAGCTTAATATTTACAAGTTGGGAAGTGAACCCTCCGAACCCTATGCTCATGTGTGTTCTGTCGAATTAATGGATGTCGACAGCAGCGAATTTGATCAACCTCATGATTCTGACTCTTTTCATATGTCGTTGTTTGGCACGGACTCTTCCACCGAGTTGTCCAGGTCAACATCTAACGCTGATAAGGAACTTTTTATAGAGTCCAACGATCACCCCATTTTTTCTGATGACATTATTTTTCGGGGTATCGATGAAAGCTTTGAGGAAATTTTTGCTGATGAACTCGCATTTTTACAAGACACGGGTGTTGAGATGAATCAACTCCAAGATGAAAAAACTGGACCTCCACTCCCTCTTTTGGAAAATCATGATAATGCGAGTAATCCATCATTACTATCACTGTGTCGTCTCTCCAACTTGAGACGCAATCCTTTTCCATTACACCTCTTGTCACCTCCCCACTTCTTCACGTCAATAGGTGACATGTTCTTCCACCAACCTTGGTGCTTCATCGATAAAATTTTTGAATGGTTGGTGTTGACCTTCGGTCTTTGCAAAGCTTGGCATTGACCAATAACCTTGACCCCCTCGTGTGATTTTAAAAAGATTAAAATTGTTTAACTCAAGTTTTGGGGGGGTGGTATATTTTGGCTCTTGAAAGAAAATGATTTTTACAAAATTGTGAGCCTAAAATAAGTTTGGGGGAGGATTTTCACTTTCATATATTCTTGCCCCCATTAATAATTTCCTCCCAAGTCTACAGGTTTTTTGAGCTTAACGGATGACATCAGTGAGGACACTGCTGTAAACAGGTTTGGGGGAGGTTTGTGCTTATTTACACATCAATTTGCATCATATTTTGCATAAGCACAATATTTTCAAAATTTTCAAAAATTTTCTTTTATAACAAAAGAGTAGAAAGTGAAAAATTACATCTAAAAGATAGGAATAGTTTAAGAAAACCAAGAAAATTAGAAGTTTTCTTAAACGAACTAGTAATAAGTAGTTATGAGCTGTTGTCCCAAGGGTTAGTAAGATGAAGGAAGTCACTAATCTGAGAATAAAAATAAGTCTGAAAAATAGTTTCTATTCTGGAAGCCAAACATTTAAATGTTGATACCCTACTATATGCACTTGCACACGTCTTAAAACTCGGGATAGTAGAGGATACCTTGAAATGCTCTTGTCTAAAAGCCAAAGTATGAAGAAAATGAAAAAAAAAATGAAGAAAATATAAAAATGGTGAAAAAAAATGAACACTGGTTTTGTTATCGCCAAGGCAGCAATAAAAAAATATAGCGAGGGTGCCTCTTCACCTAGTGCCCTAAGGCCAACTGGTCTGGGAGTCACTACTAAGCCTTAGGTGGTGCAAGACGAGGAAAATATTATCACCGAATCAGCAAGCACACGAGTAATCGGTCTGTTAGTACCTCAAGAAGTATTAACAGTCGCAGGAAAATGTGTGAGCAAATCTTAATATTCATCAAATTAAAAAGTACTAAGGTAGATGGACAAGAGTATGATAGCTTGAATTGAATTCTCCGAGTGTAGGGATGTCTATTACACACACGTAGGGTTATATGATCGATGTTTGGACGAAAGGTAGGAATGAAGAATAAAGACGATGTTTTATTGAGGGATGATGTGATTTCTAACATTTTTTCACGACTATTAAGATAGGGCTCATGATAACTGAAAAGCTAGTATAGTTGGAAACTCTTATTTTCAAAGTCTTTCTTTTATGATTCTTATCTTTATATATAAATTTCACCATCTCTCTTTTGTTATTGGATTTTGTGGGTGTAATCCGCTGAAAACCCTCAGGAGACAACACTCCTCCTACTAGGGACACCTAGAGGTTTAACGGCTTGTTGCACGTGTTCAGTGCAATCGTGTTGCCTACGAAAGTGTGTTTAGTTTTCTCCTTTCTTTTTCTCCTCTTAAATAAACTAGTTTGCTTGGGACGATCAAAGATAAGTTTGGGGGTATTTGTTCAGTTGATAAAACTGCACATTTGTATTACATTTTTCCTACCATTTTCATATTAAAAAAGAACTTTATTATGATATATTATACATATGAGGGTTTATGTGTAAAGACACCATTTTCCATGTGTTAATATATTTTAATTATCATTTGGTAGTAAAATGTATGCAAATAAATTTATTGACCAAATCCTAGTAGAAATAAACCTACTAAATATTATTTGAGATTATTGTGCAGAATTTTCCAAGTTGTTATGCAGAATTTATCAAAAAAATCAATTTGTTGAAGAAAACTTGCCAAATTAAGAAGCAAAACTTGGAGACCAAGTCTGGAAGCAACCGAGAGAAGATTTCTGAATTCTAAAGGTTCCTAGGATTGCCACATGTCACAAGAAACAAGCCCAAGAATTTTGATGAAGAGATCATCACCATTGAGCGCGGATCCGCGGCCAAACCCCCCCTTGGGCCGCGGATCCGCCGCAATCTTAAGGAGTTGGAAGACAAGATTTTGTGGGGTGAATCAAAGCTATATTTTACCAAGTTTTCAACAAGAAGATTCTGGGTTTGCACTATAAAAGGGCACCGAGAGCCTCTTGGAAAAGTTATCAAGCCGAAGAGATCACGAAGCTCCAGACGCTCACGCATCCAGGCTGATCATCGACTGTTCGACTACCTCCTTAGGAAAGATCGAGAAGCAACTAGTTTGTAATCATTTTCTACGGATTAAAGTGTAGTTTGTTCAAGTCGATTAATAAAGGTAGTTATTTTATTTAATTGTTTTTGCATTTTACATTATGTTTTCCCTCTTTGTCTTTTCATCTTCTTTTCCCAACATGCGCGAGTAATTCTCCGCTTGTTAGGGTTCGTAGGATTAGGGTAGGCTAATGGATGATGAACATTCCTAAACCCTTTTTAAGTCCTATAAAGTTTATGAACTTTATCAAAAGAATTATTAACATCCTAATAGGGCGCGCTAACAATTCTTTGCTAGTTCCGACCGCGATTAGAGATTAGATTAATGATTGTTTTGGTAAAGGCTAGATATGAACGGAGTTCCGTGTCGAGATAAGGGTTAAGAGTGGGATTCCTTTTCCTTCCAGAAACCCTAATCTACACGCATCACCATCGTTCTAGTTTTAAATCTATTAAAGGATAAAAATGGTAACTTTTAATTAATCGTCCATAACTACTAAATTCTAACGAACCCTACAAGCCTTCTTATTATATTTACTACATCTTTAAAATAATCTAGATCTATATTTTACATTCTTGTTTAACGTAGATCTAGAAACCATTCTATAAAATTTTTTATCCCTCCTCTCTTTCTCAACACATCTAAACTAAGAGTAAAAAGTTCAACGTTTCCCAGAGGACGACCCGTACTCATCTTGGTCTAGCTACGCGCGACACCATTATTGATTGCGGTTAAACTAAAAACGCAACTCTTTCTTATCAATCATGAACCCTACAAGCCCCCCTCTACTATAAAACCTACATCCGTAGTTAATCTAGATCTATATTCTGCATCCGTGTTTAACGTAGATCTAGATACTACAACCATTCTTCACCATTTTTTACTCTTCCTCCTTTTTTTCTCAACACGCCTAAACTAAGATTAAAATATTCAACGTTTCCCAGAGGACGACTCATACTCATCTCGGTCTAGCTAGACGCGACACCGTTATTGATTGCGGTTAAGTACAACACTACACAGAAATCAGATCAATCAAATGGCGCTGTTGCCAGGGATATGTGCGTAATTTATTTTTCTTACTATTCGTGTTGAATTCTTATTCGATCTATATCATAAAATTAAACAAAACTGCAAATTGTATATTTAATGATTATTATATGAGTTTTGCGAGGGGATCTGGAGTCACGGAATTGAGAAAATAGAGATCCAGAGACATTAATCAAGATCTAGAGGAGCAAGGGAGGCCATGTAGAAAACATCTCCACCTGATCTCCCAATTTGGCGGCGGAAGTGCGGCAATAAGGCAAATTTGTGGTGGAAGCGCGGCTGAATTGGAGTATTAGGGTTCCAAACTTCTCTGGTAAATTTCTCAACTATTTCTCTCTCCTCTGAAATCCAATAAAATATCTTTTCTGCAGGATTCTTTGCAAAATATCGCCGCTCAAAAATCTTTTTGTAAAGTTTAGTAATTGGTTTGTTTATTCATATTTTAATACGGAATTTAAGGGGCAAGACCAAAATTTAGATTAGGTGGGGATTTTATTACCCTTCCTAGTCCCCGCAAATCACAAAACGAGTATCCGCATAACCCTATATTAATTAAAAAATATCTAGATCAAGACCCTAAGGATCTTCGCGCTCAAATAAGACAGAGGAAGTTCGTGGGTAATCTATTGCTTATCTGCATTTTCTTTTGTGGTGTCTAGGTAAGTGTGTCTAAGGCAAGTGGTTATTTAATTAGGTCCGCTATTTTCTGTGATTCGTATAGCGGATACCTCCTACTTACCTGGCACTTACCTAGCCACAAGAGTTATAAAGAGGTGGTAGAGGATTGATCCTGCGGCTTGTCCTTTGGAAGTCTAAGAGCGGTCTAAAGTTTGTCCTAGGTAATCATAGTTCTAGGGCTGTTTGTGCATTTTTGTAATTTTGTGAGTCAACCCCCAAGTCCACTTTTAAAGAAAACAATCCAATTTTTTTCTCTTCCTTTTTACCCTTCCCCCCTCTTTTCTTCTTATAATGGGTAACCCAAACAAACGAACTCTTGCCGAGCATTGCTATCCACAACCAGATATTTCTTGTTTTCATAATCGCTTCGGTATACCATCCGACTCTCTCATTTCTTTAGAGATCGATAGAACAAGTGAATAGAAACAGTTGGCCACCTCAGTCCAGTTCTTATCAACTATATCATAATTCTACATCTGTTTCAGTTGATACTCCGAGTGAGGATACCCCTAGACGCATGTCCATTACTGAGCATATAGCAAGGGCTAACGGCCAAAGTTTCAATCCGGACCAATATCAACCATCAACACCACTTTCTAAAGAAGAATTTCATAATCGGTTTGTGGCATATATGATGTCTATTGAAAATATCCAACCAACCAACCAATATCAATATTTTTCTTATCATAATGTTGATCCTACTCCTGCCCAATTTTCGCAACCATTCTATTCCTATCAATCCTATCCGACTTTTACACCTTCTCTAGACAATCCTTCTAATCAGTCATTTGGGAGTTTTAATTATCCACAAGAATTTCAATCTTATACTGAAACCCCTTATCAACCCAAGTCTAGTCTTGAGCGGACATTAGAAAAATATGTGGAAATGTCGCACCAAATTAGAAAGGAAACAACAGAGTGGATGCAAGCAAATAATTTAAACCAGCCCAAAAATTTTCAGTATATAATACGGTCATAGGACAAATTGAGAATTTGGGTAGTGAGAGAGAGCGGTAAACCCTTCGAAATCAAACCTCCCCATCCAAATTGAAATCCACAACTCCAGTTTCACAGATCTATCGAGTATACCAAATGATTCACCAATTGATGATAGAATGTCTGATGAGTTGTGTGACTTTGTAGTGTTTGATTTACCCGACTGTGAAGGGTCCATTTCAAGTGAAGCCACACCCAATCCTTGTGATCTCTATACCTCCACTTTAGAACCTCAATTGATTGAAAACTCTGCTTTTGATGATGTGTCTGAGACTTGTAACCTTCACTTGATTGAGGATATTGACGTTGAGAATATATTGGATGATGAACCCGAAATTTTGGATGAATTTGTCCCACCAATTCATCTGGTCTTTTCACTCCCATGTGGTCATCATCTTGAACCTGTAACTATTCCTCCTGAACCTCATATGCGTCTTGAAATTAATGATAAATGTATAACCGAAAGTCAGAATGAAATTCAGCATTCATTTCCCACATCCGGTTCAACAATACTCGACACACCAATTTATTTGCCCATTTTATCTCCCACTTCCTATGGTTCTTCTTCTAATCAACCTTTACTTTTAGCGAGTGTTGATAAATCACAATCCGGTATTTCGTGTTCGATAATTCTAGAAAGACAATTTGATTTAGATACTTTTGAGAATGAGGTAGATAAGCTTTTCGAGTCTCCTACCTCCATCATTTTTGACAAATCAAGTGTGTTGAATTTTGGTGCAACACTTATTGACATTGAAACGTTCAATCGGACCATCGATGAAAGTTTCGAAGATATTTTCGCTGACGATCTCGCATTCCTAAATGACACGGATTTTGTGATTAATCAACCTCCACCTAAAGAAGTTGAACCACCACCATTTCTTCTTCTCCCATACGAGAATATGACCATTCTTTCCATTCTTAATCATCCACATTCTCGTTTCTGTTCACCATTATTATTTGATCTCTATCAACCGAGACGTAAACCATACTGCCTCCTATCTCCCCACTTCTTCAAATCTCTGATTTTCCACCAACCAATGCGTTATATCGATAAAAATTTTGAATGGTTGGTGTTGACTTTTGGTCTTTGTAAGGCTTTACTTTGACCAATAAGTTTAACCCCTCCAAATAATTTTAAACGCTTAATACTATTTTACTCAAGTTTGCTGAGGGGGGGTATTTTTGGCTCTTGAAAATAAAAATTGTCCTCAAAATGTGAGCCAAAAATAAGTTTGGGGTAGGATTTTCACTTTCATTATTTCTTGTCCCCTTTGATAACTTTTCCTCCCAAGTCTGCAGATTTTGAGATTTAAAAAATGACAACAGTGAGGACACTGCTGCAAACAGGTTTGGGGGAGTTTTGTACTTATTTACGCATTACATTGCATTATACAATATATAAGCACAATTTTTTTTTGATAATGGAAATTAGAAAGTGAAAAATTACATTTGAAAGATAGGAATAGTTTAAGAAATGCAAGAAAGTTAGATGTTTTCTTAAACAAAACTAGTAATAAGTAGTTATGAGCCATTGTCCCAAGGGTTAGTAAGATGAAGAAAATTACTAATCTGAGGATAAAAATAAGTCTGAAAAACAGTCCCTATTCTTGAAGCCAAATATCTGAACGTTGATATCCTACTATACACACTTACACACATCTTGAAACTTGGGATACTAAAGAATACCTTGAAATGCTTTTGTCTAAAAGCCTTAGTATGAAAGGAAAAAAAAAAAAGAGTATAAATGGTCAAGCAAAGAAAAAAAAATGAACACTGGTTTTGTAATTGCTTAAGGCAGCATAAAAAAAATATAGCGAGGGTGCTTTATCACCTAGTGCCTTAGACCAACTGGTTTGGGAGCTACTGCTAAGCCTTAGGTGTTGCGAAACGAGGAATTACGTCTAAATACGTAAGCACATTTTGTACTCGGTCGGTTAGTACTTCAAGAAATATTAACGGTCGCATGAAGAATGTGTGAACAATTCATCTAAAATATTCACCAACTAAAAAGTATTTTGGAAGATGGACAAGAGTATGATAGCTTGAATTGAATTCTCTAAGTGTAGGGATGTCTTTTACACACACGTAGGGGTATATGATCAATGTTTGGATGAAAGATAGGGAGGAAGACTAAAGGCGATGTTTTATTGAGGGATGATTGGATTTCTAACATTTTTTCATAACCATTAAGATAGAGCTCATGACAACCGAAAAACCGGTGTAGTTGGAAACTCTTATTTTCAAGTTCTTTCTTTTATAGTTCTTATCTTTATATGTAACTTTCACCATATTTCTTTTATTATGGTATTTTGTGGGTGTAATCCGCTGAAAACCCTCAGGAGACAACACTCCTCCTACTAGGGACACCTAGAGGTTTAACGGCTTGTTGCACGTGTTTAGTGCAATCGTGTTGCCTACGAAAGTGTGCTGTTTAGGTTTTTCTTTTTCCTTTTCTCCTTCTATTGAATAACTAGTTTGCTTGGGACGATCAAAATTAAGTTTGGGGGTATTTGTTCAGTTGATAAAACTGCACTTTTCATATGACATTTTTCCTACTATTTCTATATAAAAAAAGGTGTTTATTATAATATTTGACACATATGAGGGTTTATCTGTAAAAATAATATTTTCATGTGTTTATATATTATAATTAACATTATGAAGAAAAACGTAAGCATATAATATCCATGTAACATTTGGCCCATTTAATATGCTTACCTTGTTAAATACTTTTGATCAATTCTCTTCAAACTAAAATATCATGACAAATGGTTAAAGATAATATCTTAATAAAAACAAATTCTACTAAAATCATTTATTGAGATAATTGTGCAGGAATTATATCATGACTGAAATCAAGGAAATCCGAGTTGGCAAGATCAAATCTGCCGAAAATATTCAAGTAAATTGAAGAAACTAATTCTGGCAGAAACGTAGAGAAGATTTTAAAAGTCTGGATACTCAAAAGATCACCGAGTGTTACAGATATGAAGCTACAAAAATTAGAGGCCACAATCTCACCAAAAGGCGGCTGACCCGCGGCCAAACCTATCCAATGGCCGTGGTTCCGCCGCACTTCTAAGGATTTAGGGCTCGGGATTTTGGTGGTTGGGATCCTAAAAACTGGTTTCCATATTAGGAAACTAGGGTTCTGACTTTATGACTATAAATAAGGACCGAGAGCCTCTTGAAAAAATTATCAAACAGACGTGATCACGAAGTCCACGACGGCTCAAGAATCCTGGTTGATCATCAACGGTTCATCGATCTCTTTAGAAGAGATCGAGAAGCAAACTAGGGTTTGTAATCATTTTCTAAGGAAACAAAGTGTACTTGATCTTGTTGATTAATAAAGATAGTTGATTTCTTATATCATTTTATTTTTCTGCATTTTACATTATGTTTTCCTTCTCTATCTTTTCTTTTCCCAACATGCGCGAGTAATTATCCGCTTGTCAGGGTTCATAGGATTAGGGTAGATTAATGGAAGATGAAGATCCTTAAACTCTTTTAAATCCTATAAAATTTATAAAATTTATCAAAAGAATAGTTAACATCCTACTAAGGCGCGCTATCAATTCATTGATGGTCACAACCATGTTCAGATATTAGATTAACAATTGTTTTTGTAAAGGCCAAGACATGACCGGAGATCCATGACAAGATAGGGGTTAAGAGCGGGAACCCTATTCCCTCCAGAAACCCTAATCTACATGCATCACTGTCGATCTAGTTTTAAATCTATTAAAGGATAAAAATTGTAATCTTTAATTAATCATCCATGACTACTAAATCTTAATGAACCCTACAAGCCCCCTTATACTATAAAACCTACATCCGTAGTTAATCTAGATCTATATTCTACATCCGTGTTTAACGTAGATCTAGATACTACAACCATTCTTCACCATTCTTTATTCTTCCTCCTTTCTTTTTCAACACGCCTAAAGTAAAATTAAAAGATTCAACGTTTCCCAGAGGACGGCCCGTACTCATCTCGGTCTAGCTACACGCGATACCGTTATTGATTGCGGTTAACTACAGCACTACACATAAATCAGATCAATCATTATACCTCAAGTTCTTGCTTTCCTTCACCTCCTCACTGTCCTTCTCCATCTCATGAGCTCCTCGTTGTGAGAATGGATTACGCCTCCTCGTCGGCTTCTCCAAATCGTAGAGGATCCACCCGAGAGTTCCAACTTTGAGCTTAACCTCTAACTTGAGGTAACTAGATCACTTGGTGTGCTAAACTAAGTAGCCTAGGATGTGTAGAGAGTGATGAGGGATCAAGTTGTCTCACTAAACCCTAGGATTCTCAACTCATGAGATGGTTAGGGTTCGAGAGGAGTTGAAGAAAGCTTGAGGAAAAATGAGAGAGGAAATTATCTGTAGTTTTTTTCAAGTGAAAAAGATTAAGTGAAATGGCTTGAGTTTTGTCTTTTGAACCAAAATAAAATATCTCACAAAATATCTAAGTCAACAAATCTCAAATGAGTTCAAGAATCAATTTGAAACCCAAATCCCATTTCACTAAAATACCAAAAAGTTTCCTCTCTCATTTTCTCCACCTCACAAAGGAATTAATCATAAAAGAAAAACCCTAATTGAGGTGTCTCACTCCAAGTTGTAATCATGATCAAATTACAAGAATACCCCTCTCATCTGTATATACATACCCGCATCCGTATCCCGAGAAACACGAATACAATGAGACGAAACTAATCCAATAATCAAATACCAGGATCCGGCTTAAACCAAAGCCCACTGGTATTGTCCGCCCGAACATCATATGCGCACAAGTACACGTATGTGATCGAACCCTGTCGTAAAACTATATGACCTCTACATGTTTCACCCGAAGCTGGGAAACCCTCTGTGTGGGACTTTAAAGACTCGACAGTACGCTGGCAGTGGGTTTAACCACAAGCGCGTCAGCGGTACTAGCTGCACGTAACGGCTACCCAGGTATCTTTCGACAAGAAGGTCGACGAGCAAACTCATCCGTACCCCTACTGAGCCTGTCTGTAGCAATCTCCGTACAGTTCGGTCTGTTCGTCTAAGAGTGTCGCATATCGGTCCTAGGAAGGCGGCAAGCGTCAGACCCTTAATAGTGCAATAAGTCATGTCGGAATGTGGCCAAAAACACCCTGAGAAACTACTGGAATCTTTACCAGCAAATCTCGCTTGCCCTGGCCAGGGACTTTGTGTAATGGCTTTCCGAACACAGCACAACATCAACCCCCAATACGAGGAGAGACGAATCCTATCTAACCGCCACTGCCCCCAAGTGCTTCGGGACTGCACCCAACTACTACCTATTTGCACGACTTAGCAGAGTCGTGGTAGGGTAGTAATCTAAGAACAGTGGGAACACACTTGAGGTGAAGTTGCAGTTTCAAGTCGACGGACTAAACTGTACTCATGTCATCTGGGAACTGCTACCTGACGATAGGTATATTACCAACCAGCAGTTCCCCACGAGTCCGTCCAGTGTAACTCATAACCCAATGAGCACCTGCATACTATCTCCAGTACGACGTACTGATGGCTGTGGGACAGACTATCTCCCCTCCTGGGATGAGAAGCGTATACACTATTCTACTCTGGAGTATCGATGCCCTGTCTTGATAATCCTGGGACTAGAGACTTGTGTAAGGATTTGCTTGTAGACTACCCAGCCCCCACTAGTGTGACTGCCATCACAACGCTGGTAGTCAAGCAAAGATCATAAGGGCTCTATCAATATGTATTAGCGATACGTTAAAAGAAACATATATACAAATTAAGATAGATACAAACCAAGTAGCATACTACTATATCGAGTAAGACTGTCATAAATCCGTGTATATATCCCAAGCTTCCAAAATGTAATATACAAACTAGTACTATACAATAATGGCCTCTAGGGCATATTATACTAACAATCTCCCGCTTTCACTAAGGCCATGTGTTGGCATATCGCAGACCTATCATCTTGAATATCCTCTCGAACTGCGTTTGAGAGATGGCCTTTGTGAATGGATCTGCAGTGTTTTCCTTAGTAGAAACTCTCCGTACCTTGATCTCCTGGCGATCCATGATCTCCCTGATCAGGTGATACCGCCTCAAGATGTGTCTGGACTTCTGATGGGACCTGGGTTCCTATGCTAAAGCTATAACCCTGTTGTTGTCACAATACAGAGGTATTGGATCAACAATGGATGGAACCACCTGAAGTTCTGTTAAGAACTTCCTCATCCAGACTGCTTCTTTTGCGGCATCAGAAGCTGTGATATACTCCTCTTCCATCGTCGAGTCAGCAACGGTATCTTGCTTGGAACTCTTCCAACAGACCGCCCCTCCATTGAGGGTAAAGACTTAACCTGACATGGACTTGGAATCATCCTTGTCACTCTAGAAGTTGGAGTCAGCAAAGGACTCGATCTGGATGTCTTTTCCGCCGCAAACCAAGAACATTTACTTAGTCCTCCTTAGGTACTTGAGAATGTTCTTTACTGCTATTCAGTGCTTCTTCCCAGGGTTTGACTGATACCGGCTTACTACGCTTAGTGCATAAGCTATATCTGGTCTGGTACACAACATCGCATACATTATAGAGCCTACCGCAGAAGCGTAGGGTATAATAGACATGCGTCCCTTTCCAAATCAGTTTTGAGAGAAATCTCTTTGGAGAGGGTGATTCCGTGACAAGCCGGTCAATTACCGCACTTTGAATCTTCTATACTGAATGTTTTCAGTATGGTGTCGATGTACCTGGAATGTGAAAGTCCCAACATCCGCTTAGATCTATCATGATAGATCTGGATCCCCAGAATGTAAGAGGCATCACCCAGGTCTTTCATGGAGAACTTTTGTGACAAGAACCCTTTGGAAGATTGTAGCATAGGAATGCCATTTCCTATCAAGAGAACGTCATCCACGTACAAGACGAGGAATACAACAGTTCGTGCTACAAAATTACTATAAATGCATGGCTCATCTGGATTTTTGATAAGGTCAAATTCTTTGACCGTCTCATCAAAACAGATGTTCCAACTCCATGATGCCTGCTTTAGTCCATAGATGGACTTAAGCAACTTGGACACTTTCCCGCTATTCCCACTCTGAATGAAACCTTCTGGCTGGTCCATATAGACGCACACTTCCAAATTAACATTTAGAAAAGCGGTTTTTACGTCCATTTGCCAAATCTTATAATCGTGGAAGGCAGCAATGGCATGAAGGATCCGAATGGATTTGAGCATAACCACTGAAGAAAAGGTTTCATCATAGTCCAAACGAGGTCTTTGACGAAATACTTTTGCAACAAGTCTAGCCTTATAGGTTTCAACCTGTCCATCTACACCAATCTTCTTTCTAAAGATCCATTTGCAGCCTACAGGTTTTACCCCTTCTGGAGCAATGTTCAAAGTCCATACTTTGTTGGTGTACATGGACTCCATCTCGGTCCGCATTGCATCCAGCCATTTTACCGAGTCAGTGCTCTGAACGGCTTGCTGGAAGTTAGTCGGCTCATCATTATCAATGATGCAATCCTCTCTATCCCCGTATACGAGAAAACCGTAGTATCTCTCACGCAGATGAGACAGCCTACTACTCCTGTGGAGTGGCGCGGGAATGTCCTGTTCTTTTGAAACTTCTGGTTCCACCAAGCTTTTAGTAATAACTTGTGGTTCTGGAATTTCTTCCAGTTCTATGGCGCTCCCACAAGTTTCTTTCTCTAAAAATTGATGTTCCAAAAAGTGGGCATGACGAGAAATAAAAACCTTTTTTTCCTCCGCGTAATAGAAAAGATAACCGTGGAGTTCTTTGGGTATCCCACAAACTTACACAGTACTGAGCGTGGCTCGAGCTTGTCCGCATGCTGCTTTTTAACAAAAGCTGGACATCCTCATATCTTCATATATTGAAGATAGGGTTTCTTCCCACTCCACATCTGATATAGTTTGGTAGGCACAATATTGGTAGGAACCTTGTTCAAAAGATATGCAGCTGATTCTAGTGCATAGCCCCACAATAATCGCGGTAACTCAGCGTTACTCATAATGGAACGTACCATATCCAATAGGGTTCAGTTCCGTCTCTCTGATACACCGTTGTGTTGTGGTGTGTATGGAGGAGTAAGCTGAGAGAGAATTTCATTCTCTTTTAGGTAATCCAGGAACTCGGCACTCAAGTATTCACCACATCGATTAGATCTCAGTGTCTTGATACTTTTGCCGGTTTGTTTTTCTACTTCATTCTTATATTCTCGGAATTTCTCAAAGGTCTCGGATTTATGTTTCATCAAGAAAATATGTCCATACATAGAGAAATCATCCGTAAAAGTAATGAAATAGGAATAACCACTTCTTGCATGTGTATATATTGGACCACACACGTCGCTGTGTATGAGTCCCAAGAGCTCGCTCGCTCTTACTCCGCGTCCAGTGAACGGAGTCTTTGTCATTTTTCCTTTGTGACATGATTGATAAGTTGCATAATATTGATATTCGAACGGATCCAAATATCCTTCTTTATGTAACTTGGTCAACTTTGTTTCGTTGATATGACTTAGTCTACAATGCCATAAGAAAGCATGATTTATTTATGGAGTCTTTCTTTTATGCGTGTTCTGGACATTGAAAATTTGTAGTTGGTTTAATACGTATATATCGTTGTTTAGAGTACCTGACCCAATAAGACCATGATTAAGGTGGATGGTTACGACATCGCTTACAAATATAAAATCATAACCTTCTTTAGATAACAAAGATACAAAAATGATATTACAAGTCAAACTAGGTACACAAAAACAATTGCGCAAAACCAAAATATGTCCACTCGTCAATCCAAGGTGATATTCCCTTACAGACACAGCATCCACGCTCGCTCCGTTAGCAACCCTGAGGGTCATATCACCGGTCTTCAGAACCCTACGGCTTGTCAGTGCCTGCAAAGAATTACAAATATGAGATCCTGATCCGGTATCCAATACCCAGGAAGTAGAGTTGATTGACAGACAGTTTTCAATTACAAACACACCTGAAGCCGAAACCACAACTTGCTTCGGGTCCAGGTTCTTGGCCTTCCAAGCCTTGCAATCTTTCTTCCAATGGCCCTTCTTATGACAGTATAAGCATTCTTCCTTTCCTACTGTCGGCACCGCTACTCTTGCCTTGCCATTTGCTTTCACCTTACTAACACCGCCTCTCGGCTTGGTGGGGGCCTTCTTCTTCTTTTTTTTGGCTTTCGCTTTAGATCTAAAAGAGGAAGCTCCACCAACAAGTAGAGTGGGTGTTTCCCTGTCTTTCTGCAGGGTGCCCTCAGCACACCTCAACATGTTGAGAGTTTCGGAAGTTCAACTTCTTTGCCTTGAATATTAAAATTCAAGATAAATTGGGCGTAGGTGGGAGGAAAGGACTGCAGAATTAAGTCTGTATACAACTCATTCTCTAACGTGGTCCCGAGGTCGGCGAGCTCCTCAATGTAGCCGACCATCTTAAGGAAGTGTTCCCCTATAGATGATCCGACGGCCAACCTCGTCTGAAATAGCTTCTTCGAGGTCTTGTATCTTGCGATACGAGATTGCTCTCCATATAATTCCTTGGTATGGAGGAATATGGATTCAAGATCCATATTCTCGTGCCGTCTCTGGTGCTCATTGTCCATAGAGGACAACACGAGGCACTTGGCCTTCACGCAGTCAATCTCCCAGGTCTTACGGATTTCCCCATCCGCGAAGCTGGTTCTGTACCTGGGACGGCAGGGGCTTTAGTAGAGAGGATATACCCTAATTTTTCATACATGATTGCCATCTTGACATTCCTGAACCAATCTTTGTAATTTGGCCCTGTCAATATATTTTTATCTAATAGTATCTTAAGGCCCGTCATCTTTGGTTGTTGAAATTAGAAGGGAGAGAAGAAACACTTTAGCATGATGCTCTTGCAAGTTTATATTAGTTTTTAGTTTATCTAAACAGGATGGCTCTCACTATTTCTCGAATCCTTCCTCAAACCATAAAAAAAGAATTAGTAAGGATTAATCTCACCGTACAATACTTACATAGCCTTTCAGCCATGCTAGTGTCGGTACTTCAAGGTAGGTTTTACGACGCTTTCGCGAAGTTCCTTAATTAGATAACCTCTTTTCCCTGGAGGCGTAACCCCATACTGTTCTAAACACCTACTTGGTTTATAGTATTGATCGTTAAGTGAAAAAATCTCCCGAGGAGTAGCATATACTCACAGTAGGATCGGGATGCAAATATCATCGTGTGATAAAGTCGAAGGAATCATACCAAAATTATCACATTCTAAATGGTATGCAACACCAGCAAGTTTTAGTTTCTTTAGAAACTCCCGATGTGGATTTTTGCCTCATGCTCTTATGACCTTGACGAAGGCCAACATATCATAAGTCACATGTCAAGTTCTACCCGTCATTGTCCAGGTTAATTTGAACCCACCCGTACATACCTTTGACGAAGACCAAAATAGCAGTACGACTGTCCCAAACCAACGCATCTATTATGATACAGATGAATATTCAGCAGCTACCAATCACTATGCCACGGCGAAGGTCAAAATACATAACTTGAATACTACTGAATGTCCAACTGAAATGACGGAGGGCTACGAATGGTTTTGGCGAAACCGTAAACGTAGTGAACTTGATATAATCGAAGGAACCTGATAGCTTTTAAAAGGAGTGGTTTAAGCTTCGCATTTTAAAAGTTTTACTATTTTGAAAAAACCGAGTGGTTTTAAATTGTTCCAATGATTCAACTTTGGTTTTTTTGCTTAGAATTAATGTAATGCAGTCCCATCAATTAACCTACCATTGTAGAAAAATATGAAAATACAACGTACACTTATGTCATCCGCATTCGCCACGGGGCCCCGTCTTACACTGTTAGGTTAGATAACTAACGCCAGAGCTGGGGGCTGGACTAGCGCGGATGCAAAACATAAGCAGCGTCTTTTATATAATATATATATATGTAATAATAATAATAATAATAATAATAATAATAATATCCATTTGTCAAACGCAATAATAGGCATTCCAGATCACACATGAATACATTGGATATACTAGGAATTCCGCGTTTCATTTAAGCCTGTAACGAAATACGGATTCCACGGTCGTGATGAATAGCCAAACCCCACCCCAGACCCCTACGGGTGTGGCAAACTATCCATCAAATACCCGAAATGAAGCAACCTCCCTCAACAACATGAGTAGGCCACTCGGCACTTCAAAGTACCCGGTAGTTTGTGCATCTCACCTTGGGTCTATCCTAGGAGCAATAAACAGTAGATAAAATAGTACAATGGTGGCTACAACGTTAACCCGTATGTGCTCCGCGAAAAAATATTACAACAAATTACAATTTACATTTGAATGAAAGAAACTCTCGTCTCACATCCCCGGCTATTCAATCACGATGATCCAATAAGTCCATATACACAAACCAAACATCACAGAAATGTGCAACCCCCAACTAACTGACATATAGCAATTAGCGGAAGTTTACGAACACATATAACACAGCTTGAAACATTAAACGACGTTAAACTGCGACTTTGAAACACCCCGTATTGTCACAGTGAAGAATTGACAGCATATTCAAAATTGGGAAAAATAAAAAACTCATGAAACGCTAGATCCAAGTAACAAAACAACAAACCAAAACACGAAGCAATCCCTCTCAAAAAAACGGGTGAGGCCGGTATTTTTCCTATTGTGGCCGACCAAAATCCGAGGGGATTTTCTCATTTTTGGTGAGTGTTCATGTTACAGTTGAAGGAGTACTTTGCAGTTGCTAAAATAATTTTTATAGCATCGTAAAAATCAACAGAAATTAGGATCTACGTTTCGATGTTTTCGGGTTATTTCGGTTTCGTAGGTTTAGTTGTCGTTTAATCTGTTAGTTATGGTTTAGTCGGCTTTGATACCACTGTAAGTCGATGCCACGCACCCTACGTGTTCACGGGGAGGTGGAGTTTGCAAAAAACGATTTTTTTAAGCTTCGTAACATCGACTAAACTCCATGATCGATACTAAACCCTAACTAACAAACTAGCTTAGAGGTTTAACTACTATGTTAGAATGTTATACTTCAAGTTCTTTCTTTCCTTCACCTCCTCGCTGTCCTTCTCCACCTCGTGAGCTCCTCGATGTGAGAATGGATTGCGCCTCCTCGTCGGTTTCTCCAAATCATAGAAGATCCACCCGAGAGTTCCAACTTTGAGCTTAACCTCTAACTTGAGGTAACGGGTCACTTGGTGTGCTAAACTAAGTAGCCTAGGATGTGTAAAGAGTGATGAAGGATCAAGTTGTCTCACTAAACCCTAGGATTCTCAACTCATGAGATGTTTAGGGTTTGAGAGGAGTTGAAGAAAGCTTGAGGAAAAATGAGAAAGGAAAGTATCTGTAATTTTTTTCAAGTGAAAAAGATTAAGTGAAACGGCTTGAGTTTTGGCTTTTAAACCAAAAGAAAATATCTCACAAATATCTCACAAAATATCTAAGTCAACAAATCTCAAACGAGTTCAAGAATCAATGTGAAACCCTAATCCTATTTCACTAAAATACCACAAAGTTTCCTTTCTCATTTCCTCTACCTCACAAAAGAATTAATCATAAAAGAAAAACACTAATTGAGGTGTCTCACTCCAAGTTGTAATCATGATCAAATTACAAGAATACCCCTATCATCCGTATATACATACCCGCATCCGTATCCCGAGAAACACAAATACAATGAGATGAAACTAATCTAATAATCAAATACCAGGATCCGGATTAAACCAAATCCTAATGGTATTGTTCGCCCGAACATCATATGCGCACAAGTACACGTATGTAATCGAACCCTATTGTAAAACCATACGACCTCTACACGTTTCGCCCAAAGCTGGGAAACCCTCTGTGTGGGACTCTAAAGAGTCGACAGTACGCTGGCAGTGGGTTTAACCATAAGCACGTCAGCGGTACTAGCTGCACGTAACGGCTACCCAGGTATCTGTCGACAAGAAGGTCGACGAGCAAACTCATCCGTACCCCTACTGAGCCTGTCTCTGGCAATCTCCGTACAGTTCGGTCTGTTCGTCTAAGAGTATCGCATATCTGTACTAGGGGGCGGCAAGCGTCAGACCCCTAATAGTGCTATAAGTCGTGTCGGAGTCTGGCCAAAAAAACCCTGAGAAACTATTGTAATCCCTACCAGAAAATCTCGCTTGCTCTGGCCAGGGACTTTGTGTAATGGCTTTCCGAACACAGCGCGACATCAACCCCCAATACCGGGAGAGACGAATCCTATCTAACCTCCACTGCCTTCAAGTGCTTCGGGACTGCACCCAACTACTACCTGTTTGCACGACTCAGCAGAGCCGTGGTAGGGTAGTAATCTAAGAACAGTGGGAACACACTTGAGGCGAAGTTTTAGTTTCAAGTTGACGGACTAAGCTGTACTCATGTCATCTGGAAACTGCTACCTGACGATAGGTATATTACCAACCAGTTGTTCCCCACGAGTATGTCCAATGTAACTCATAACCCAATGATCACCTGCATACTATCTCCAGTACGACGTACTGATAGTTGTGGGACAAACCATCTCCCCTCCTAGGATGAGAAGCGTATACACTAGTCTACTCTGGAGTATCGATGCCCTGTTTCGATAATCCTGCGACTAGGGACCTGTGTAAGGATGCGCTTGTAGACTACCCAGCCCCCACTAGTGTGACTGCCATCACAACGCTGGTAGTCAAGCAAAGATCCTTAGGGCTCTATCAATATGTATTAGAGATACATTAAAAGAAACATATACACATATTAAAATAGATACAAACCAAGTAGCATACTACTATATCGAGCAAGACTGTCATAAATCCGTGTATATATCCCAAGCTTCCAAAATGTAATATACAAACTAGTACTATACAATAATAACTTCTAGGGCATATTACACCAACAACGTACGCACCCCTTCGTGAGATCCGATCAGGCAAGTTTATCTTGCTACATGCTATGCTACTATATTTATATCCATATGAATAAAAATAATACGTGTATTTTAATTATACATCCCATGTTATAGTTTTACCGTTTTACGATACCTGTAAGTATCCGTGCTGACAATTGCATATTTAATTACATGCCGGAACACCCTGATATCATTTCATTATTATATTATCATGAGATGTTATCTAGATTGCATCATAAGTAGTCATGGACGTATAACAGGTTATTACAGATAGACACATATACATCCTGATAACCGTTGTGCTCACCGTGTTCAGATTTTCATTACAGTTTTACATTGGGAATCCATTTGATACATATGCATCACATGACATGTTCACGAAACACTACTTGACTTGTTACTTGATCTTTTTAGTAATGCCGACAATCCTAACTTGTTGTCCTGATGGACGTAACCTGTTGTCTATATAGACAAACCTGTATCTGCTTGATCATGTGTTGGCATTAGATTCATATCATAAACACCTGACTTGAACACATAATCTTGGGGGTAAGGGGAAATCAATAATGGGACATGACTTGTAACTCAACAGTTCGATGGTTATTCTGATCAGTCTTTACGGGTTAGGCCACCCCTGGGATGCTGCTGCCGACATCATTCATCTATACATGTTACCTGTTTACTACCTAACGGCACGTCTCGGATTCAGCCCGAGAATCTTAACCATGGTTCTGGGCACGCACGGGATACTATTGAGTTACATCGACGATTACATTAAATTGATTTAAATACTTTAGAGTAGACAACCTAGTAGCACAGTTTAGGTTACTCATCACACTTCATATACACATACACCCCTCACTGTTATATTCATGCTGTTCATTTATACTCATGCTTGTATATCTGGTTACATCCTGGTTATTATTATTTTTTGATATTATCACGCACCGATGTCTGGGTTTTGCATGGCCCAGTTCGTCTCTCTATCGCAGGTGGAACAGGAGTATTTTAGCCTTCAAGCCGAGCAGTGAGGATTGTGTTTAGTGATGTTTAGTCTAGTTATTTTCCGTAGCTTTTATTTCTTGATGTGAGCCCATATTGGGAAGTACTTCCAGATGTTATTTATTGGATTTATCGTTTCCGCTTATATATTTTCTTGACTCTTTTATTTTGGCAAATGTACGTGTACTAGATAGCTTTATATTTTACTGTTCTTGATATCTTATAGACAACCGTAATGTGACTGTGGAGGGATGTTTTCTAACCACAGGTAGCATGATTGGCTCTGTCACGTGCCATAGTTAGCGCACTCTGGGAAGCGGGGAGTGACATTTACCTTCGTCAACAATTTTCGGTGCGGGACGTGGTTTCAGCATCCCTTCAATGATTTCAGGTTCAAGTAGGTTTTTCCACCTGACTGCTGGACATGCCTGTAGATCCTTTAGCATTCTTTTGGGTTTTGCTGAAAGAATGACTTCCCATGGAGTTTCTTCCACGAGTGACCATGATGCCCCCTGCGCGTCCATATTTTTTGGAGTGTGCTTCTGGGGTGGGTTTACCCTCCAGTCATCAGACAGTGTGAATTTTCCCTGTTGATACTGGTCTTCGATCCAGTTTTTGAAGACGTAGCAATTTTCAATTGCGTGGCTCACCATTCTGTTATAGGAGCAGTAGTTTAGGTTGTTGACATCGCCGGGTTGCGGTGGACGCCGCGAGTCTGGTAATGTGATGAGTTTATTACGCACTGCTAATTCGAACAGTCTCCTCGTCTTGTCGCGGGGAAACGAGTAAGCACCTCCTAGTCTTTCCTCCAAGGATGGGTGCGGACACGCGTTGTTTTGGCGACCAGCCGGTTTTGGGCCACTCGGTTGTTGTTGCGTATTGGTAATGAAGGTCTCTTTCCCTTTACCCTTAGCATTTCAAGAGTTCTTATTTGATGAGAAAGTCACATGGCCCATCTGGTCCATTGGGCCAATTTATCTATCAGAGTCTGAAAGGTTGTTAGTTTGAAGAATTTTATGAACTGGGACACAGTTGTTTGAGGATCAAGGGTCTTGATGAGCATGCCCATGGTAGGAGATTCTTCAATACGCTGTTTGCACTTAGACCATAGGGTCCACCTCCGGATCGCGTATTGGACCCAGGTTTCTCCCGGCTTTACCCTGGCATTGATTAATGTCGTAATTGGAGTGCGCTCGCTCGCACTGTTGAAACGCTGTGTGAACAGCATTTCCATCTCAGGGAATGTTTTTACGGAGTCATTTGGGAGCTTCGAGTATCATTCAAAGGCTGTTTCTGACAGGCTGCCAAAGAATTGATGAAGCAACAGTTTGTCGTCGCCTCGAGTTTTGCCGCACAGAGCTCTGAACTGCGCTACGTGCTGGTGAGGGTTGCCTGTCCCTTTGTACACATAGAACTTAGGGATCGTATATCCCGGCGGGTATTTGATTTGGTCATACTAGTCTGGATACGGTTGCCTGGTTCTAACGATTTGGCCAGCAGCTTCATTAGCTTGATAAGCTCTTATTTGTTGAGTAATATAATCAACAAGAGCAGCCTTGGAGATCGTTTCCTCCTTGGCTGTTGATAAAGCCGGAGGAGGGTTTGATGTTTCCCCCGTGTCATCCTCGACGATTATCTGTGGATCTTTGGGCGGGGGTTCTGTCTGGATCATCATCCCAATCATGTCTTAGAACAAGAGAGCCATCTGCTTTATGTTAGCAGCTTACTCAGCAGCTTCCTTGTCATTTCTCTCGAGCACCCTTCGCAGAAACTCTGTATCGGTCTTCTGCTCTTGGTGATGTCCAACTTCTTTGTCTGGACTTTCTTTCTGTCTGGTAAGTGCTGCCATTATGGTCAACATTTCCTGGAGCTTATGTTGTTGCTCCTGAGCCTTGGTCAGTGACCGAGTTTGCGGTCAGTGACTCACCGAATCACGGTTTTCTTCTTTTCTGAAGACATGTAAACCGTATGTATTGTTATACCCCCGGCCTTGAGGCGTTTATGTCTATCACCTTTGGAATTTACCGTGGGGGTTAGAGTTTTTTCCAACCCCGTTCTTTTATAAGAGATTGGAGTTGATGGAGCAGTTATGAAAGGCACCTGCTTAGGAGAATTCTTTGTTGTATGGCGGAGGAGTGATCTTTTTCTTGTCGAACCTTCGATTTCTTCGGTCGACGAGAGTAGTTTTGGTCAATCACGGAGTCCTAGACTTTTTGCCAGACCCTATAAATTTGCGAGGAGAGCCGCTGATGAGGCTGCTCCGGCTTTTCCTGCACTGTATCTTCCACAGGCGGGGGTGATTTTTTTTAGCACCGATGTTGGAGAATTTTTGCGCACCCTCTTAAGCGGTTCAAAACTGTTCCCAGCTGGAACAGCAGCTTCGACTTCCACCATTGGAGCTGGTGGGGTGAGTGCAGAGGGGGAGTTGCCCCCAGCTTCTCTCACTCGGCGCCAGTGGCGACGTCGAGCATGCCTTGTTGAAGGGACCGTGATTGATTTATGAAAGTGTTTGTAAGTAGTAACCGAAATCAATAACGGTGTCGCGTGTAGCTAGTCGAGATAAGTACGAGTCGTCCTCAGGGATGCGTGGAACTTTTAATTTTGCTTTAGACGAGTTGAATAAAATAAAATAAGAAAGGAGAATAGATTCTAGATCTATGTTAAACACAGATGTAGAATATATAAGAAGAGGGCTTGTAGGGTTCGTTAGAATTTAGTAGTCATGGATGACTAATAAAAATGACTCCTTTTATCTTTTGATAGATTTGAAACTAGATTGATAGTGGTGAATGAGGATTAGGGTTCTTAGAAGAAACTAGGGTTTCCCCACTATTGATCCTTGTCCCTTCATTGATCTCAATTCATATCTAGCCCTTAACAAAACAATTGTTAATCTAATCTCAAATCGCGGTCAATACTATCAATAAATTGACAGCGTGCCCGATTAGGATGTTAACGATTCTTTTGCTAAAGTTTATAAACTTCATAAGATTTAAAACAAGTTAAAATATTTTCTCGTCCATTGTTCAACCCTAATACTACGAACCCTATCAAACAAAGAATTACTCGCGCATGATGGAGATAAAAGAATAAAGGATAGAGCGGGAAATCATAATGCAGAAATTAAATGCGAAATAATTAATATAATGATCTACCTTTATTAATCAAATTCAAAAGTACAAATCCTATGAGTTTAGATTACAACAAGAAGAAGAAGTTACTCTCGATCTCTGCCTCGTAGGAAGTAGATGTTCCGTCGATATTCACGTCGAATCGCGGACCTGTCGTGGATCACTTATTCTTTGACTGTGATTTTCTTCGTGTTAAAGATGATTATTTCTAACTTTATCCCTCGGTCCTTTATATAGCTACAAAAGATACAAACCCTAGATGTCATATGTGAGGGTTTGTTGAGAAAATCCTACCCACAAAATCCCAAACCCTAATTCCTCATAAAGGTCGCGGATCCGCCGCGTTTTGGGGGGTTTATCCGCGGATTGGCGGCGGTTTGGTGATATCAGTTGATGAAAATTCTTCTGTAGCCTTTTAATGACACATGGAGATTGTTGTGATATCTGGAATCTTCATATCTTCTCTGAGTCTCTGCCAGTATTGATTTTATGATTTAATTAAATTTCATCGGCAGATTTTTGATTGCCGACATCTCGATATCCCGATCTCTTGACCTAAGCTAAATCTTGCACAATATCTCCATGAATAATGTTAGTAATATTTGTTATAGAGATATAATCTTAATCATTTTATATGGTAATAAATCTTTTAAGCAATTTGATTAAGATTATTTGATATGATATGCATAATAAAAATATTATATAAATATTATATGCATATATTTTCCTTCATAATGTTAATTATAATATATAACATATGGTGAATAGTATTTTGTAGATAAACTCCAAATATGTTCTATATTTATAATAAACACTTTTAAAAATTTAAGGAAAGTAAGGAAAATTTTATATCAAATGTACGATATTTTCGACAGAACAAATAACCCCGAACTTAATTTTGGTCGTCCCGAACAAACTAGTTATTCAAGAAAGGGAGGAAAAAAAAGAAAAACCTAAGTAGCACACTTTCGTAGGCAACACGATTGCACTGAGCACGTGCAACAAGCTGTTAAACCTCTGGGGGTTTTCAGCGGATTACACCCACAAAATCCCATAATAAAAGAAAGAAGATGAAAGTTACATACAAAGATAAGAACTATAAAAGAAAGAACTTGAAAATAAGAGTTTCAAACTACGCCAGTTTTTCTGTTGCTATGAGTCTTATCTTAATGGTCATGAAAAAATATTAGAAATCACACCATCTCTCAATAAAACATTGTCTTTAGTTTTCTTCCCTATCTGATGGAGCTCTGGATCTCCTTCAGATGATATATTTCGTTGATCTGCTGCGAGCGCTGATGGACGGCTGAGATTGAGTTGGAGGGTTGACTCCTGGAGTGTGTGGATCTTAATGGGTTTTGTGTGGTTGAGGCCGAGCTACCTGCAAAGAAGTCCCGAGGTGGTTGTGCTACCGAGGACCCTCCGACGATCAAGTTAGACGGGGTATTTTGGCAGAGTAACGGCCTAGTGGAGTAAAAATGGCTTACCTCGATCGTCTGAGAGAGAGGTTTATATAGCGACAGCAATGGGCAGGCGGGCACGAGATTCACGCCGGCCGTTACGCCCCTGGCGCCACGCCCGCGTGATAGGCAGGATCCCGCATTAATGGCGAGACAGGCTCGTTAATGGGGGATCGTGATGGCATGGAACGCGGGATCATGGGCGGCCGATATCTCGCGCATGGTGAGATTCGCGGAGCCGTGGCGGAGGCTCCTGTGATCAGCGCTGCGGGTCGGTCGGTGAGACCAAGGAAGAAGAGCTCGGCTGGACGTTCGGGCATGAGCGGGAGGCCGAGGCATCTTGGTTCTGCGATAGCTCAGAGGCGAGTTGGGGGTGGTCTAGAAGGCCACCGAAGGTCGGGAGACTCCTCGGGCCAGAGGCCCGAGGTGTGATCCCAACTGAAGTTCTTGATCCCTTCTTGTAGATTCCGGGACACGTCATCTGCAACGTGTCAGCATCCGGAGAGTCACCGATATCTAGCCTCATCATTATCCCCCCACTCTCGTCTCGACCCGCTCCTGTGTCGGGTCGAGAGTGGTCTAACCGATCACTCGGGGTGAGCTCTCACTCGAAGATATCGTTGGCACGCATTCCCAAGCAAAGAGTAGTATTTTCTTGATGACGTCAGCGGATCCGGAGAGAGATTTCGCATTAAAGGAGAAGCACTGGATCGTGTGTACGTTCGCCGAAGCGACAGCCTGGCGCTGGTTGGCTGGCAAGACGTGCCGCAGGAGTTCCCGCGCTCGAAGGGACGCCCCCAATATGAGCGCGAAAGGTGGAACATTGTCGGCGGTTGGTTGCGAAATGTTGTTTTGGCGGGAGGCGATCGGAGCCATAGGATGCAAACGCCAGCAGCTATAAATAGAGGTGGGATCCTCATCACGGCTCATACCTCTTCATAATTTCCTCGTCCCTAGTCGTGTTATCTCGGCGCTTTTCTCCTCAGGTCGGATTCCTTGTTTTTGTTCTCCCGAGGACATCTCCCTTTGATCAAGTTAGATGTCTTCTTCTGAGGAGTCTGTAGATATAGTCCGGGTAGAGTCTAGGAATTTTTCTGAAGCTTCCTCTTCTACTTCTTCCTCTTCCTCCTCTGAGTTGGAGTCCCCCCGGGGAGCTAGGGTTAGTAATGTTTCCCAAGTTCGTGCGACAGGGGCGGTCCCCAGAGCGCAGGTTGCGGGCGTTCTTGGCATGCAATTCATGCTGAGGCGTACAGATAAGCTTGATAACAACCGGACTCGCTTCCTCATTCCTCCCGGCTATTCGCTTCGTCTGTCCGAGGAGGGGGAGAAGGCAGACCAGGTACGGGGCAAGGAGATTTCCTTGCATTTAGAAGACTTTTGGGACGGGATGCGTCTGCCCTTCTTCCCCGAGGTGAGTGCAGCGTTGAATTGTTTTGGGCTAGCCCCGGTCCAGCTAGTGCCGAACTCTTGGAGGATCCTCCTTGGGTTTCTGGTCCGGTTGAGATTGAGTCAGATCCTTTTCAGCCCGAGCCTTCTCGTTTTTTCTCTTTGCTACAAAAACCACCCTGTCGCTCGTATGGATGAGCTGAGTTGGGTATACCTCTCTTTTAGAAGACAACGGGGGGACACTGCCAGGTCGAGGATCGTCGTAGTACCTTCTTCCATTCACGAATGAAAGAAGAAGTTTTTCTTTATTGCGCCGCCTGAGGGTGAGGATTGGCCTGTGCCCACCCAGTGGCAAGGGGCCAGCTGTCCGTGGGTGAGTCGGTCGAATGATCCCGACGTGGTGGCGGTGTTGAAGTGGGAGCTCCTCCCTCGGGCTGATGTGCTGCTGACTGAGCGGGCCCTCAGTTGGCCGGGCTCAGCCCTGCCTATTACACAGGTAAGTTAGGAGCTTTCAGGTGACCTGTTTAGACTTATGCATTCTTTCATCTTTCCTGGAATTGCTGACTCCTTGTATTTTTGTCATATGCTGGACCCATGAACCTAAGTAAAATTCGGGCGGCAGTGGTTGACGCGAAGAAGGGGAGAAGGCCGGAGGCGCTGGCCCTTCTCGCCCGTCGTTGGCTCTGGATCCACCGGCAGCCACTCCATCCAGGCGCCTAAGCACGCCCCGGGCCCCCGAGTCCAGCCGTGCGCCGAGCAGAAAGCGTGCTCGGGAGCAAGAGCCCCGGGCTCCCACGGTGGGAGGCGAGACCGGTTCTCCCGCGTCGCTCCTTAAGAGGCTTCATAGGACGGCGCCCCGCTTCTCGGCTTCCCCGATCCTCATGGAAGATGGGGAGCTTCGCTTCGAGGTGCCCTCGGGGATTTCCGTCGCCGACAGCCGCTCTCGGAGATGGAAAGGTCGGTCGGGGGCAGAATCCCTCGGGGGACCCACCGGGCCCAAATGGCGGCCATAGCTCAAGAGGCCGTGCAGATTAGTGTTTGTACCCCCACTTGGTTCTTCATTTAGTATTTTTGTTCGCGTGATTGTGTGCATCCCTTTATTTTTTGATCCTCTTTCTTTTCTTCAGGTCCTCCAGAACGTCGCCCTCGTCATCAACATGGAGGACGATGAGATAGCCCCGAAGATGCGGGCCGCGGGCGAGTTCTCCTTGCGGGAGGAGAGCTCAAGGCTAGAGCTAGAGGCGGCGATGGAAAGGGTCGTTGCCCTTGAAGACCGGGTGGCGGCCGGAAATCGGGAGGTCGCCAGGTGCTAAGAGGCCGCCCGAGCTGCCGAGGCTCAGTTGGATGACTCCCAGGTGCTCGTCGCCACCTTGAAGAAGACAGCGAACACCTTCTGAAGGGAGAATGAGGCGGCGAAGGAGGGGACGAGGCGTGCTGTGCCTTGGGCATTGAAGGCTGAGCTTCTGGCGTCGAAGGCGGTGGAGAGCTACAAGAAGTCGGACCAGTTCTACGCCGACATTGCAGAAGCTGCCGGCGTTATTTGGCACGACGCCCTCAACGCTGTCAAGGCCCATATGCCAGATTTCCCGGACGGCAAGCTCTGGGAGGAGTACCCTCATGAGGATGACGCGCAGGGGAATGCCCTTGGGAACGATGCGGGGGAAGAGGCCCCAGGTGGGAGCGTTGGGGAGAAGTCGGTTCCCCCGACTACCGGTTCCGACGCTCATGTGGTGGATGCCGACCTTCAAGACGCCGCACCGGTTGTCGCAGTGGAGGAGCGGCTCATCGAGGTTCTCCCCGGCCTTGAGGTCTGAGCTTCTTCGTCTCCCTTTCTTTTTGTGCTAAAATTTTGTAAGCCTCCAGGCGTTTTTGTAAGGATGGGGAGCCCATAATACCTTTGTAAAGACTTCCGAATTTTTATGAATAAAAAATCTTTTTGCAGTTTCTTTGCTTGCACATTTTCCTTTTGTTTGTGGTAAATATTTGTATTTGCATGGTACTGCTTTCATGTTAGGTCGTTTTTTCGTCTAGCGATCGCACGTCGAGTTGAATTCGACCATTTGCCAAGTGTGCAAAGACCAGTGAAAGGACGGTATCTCTATGGCCCCGAAGTCGAGGTGGAGATCGCTTAGATGTGGATGAACCGAGCAAGGCAGCTGCACGGTATCCTTTCGATGAGGGTTTTGACCCTTGGCATCGTGGGTAGTGAACTACCAGCCAAGGATGGCTGCTCGGTGGCCTCTCAGTGAGGGCTTTGATCCTTGGCGTCGTGGGGTAAGGAATTACCAGCCAGGGATAACCGAGCAGGGTCGCTGCCCTGTTACCTCTTGGTGAGGGCTTTGATCCTTGGCGTCCATGGATGACCGAGCAGGGTCGTTGCCCGGTTTCCTCTTGGTGAGGGCTTTGATCCTTAATGTGGGAGGGCATTGGGAGGCTTACTATGGATGGACCAAGCAGGGTTGCTGCCCGGTGGCCTCTTGGTGAGGGCTTTGATCCTTGGCACGTGGGCTAAGGAATTACCAGCCAAGGATAACCGAGCAGGGTCGCTGCTCAGTTGCCTCTTGGTGAGGGCTTTGATCCTTAGCATGGGAGGGATTGGGAAGCCTGCTAAGGATGGACCGAGCAGGATTGCTGCCCTGTGGCCTCTTGGTGAGGGCTTTGATCCTTGGCATCGTAGGGTAAAGAATTACCAGCCAAGGATAACCGAGCAGGATCACTGCCCGGTTGCCTCTTGGTGAGGGCTTTGATCCTTAGCGCGGGAGGGCATTGGGAGGCCTGCTAAGGATGGAATGAGCAGGGTTGCTGCTCGGTGGCTTCTTGGCGAGGGCTTAGATCCCTAGCGTCGGTGGATAGGGAACTACCAGCCAGGGATGGACCGAGTAGGGTAGCTGCTCGGTGGCCTCTTGGTGAGGGATTAGATCCCTGGCGTCGGCAGGTAAGAAATTACCAGCCAAGGATGGACCGAGCAGTATAGATGCTCGGTCGATTCGTGTGGTTCTATCGGACCTTCCCCAGATTTTGAACATCGGGAAGAGTGACCGTCACGGTCGACACGTGTTATGAACGCGTGGGGGAAGGCGAAGCGTAAGAGCCATGTCATTCCGATTTCGCCGATAAAGGCGGGATGTTTGTCGTGTGGCAGTACAGTTGTGGATGAAACGAACGACCGTTGGAATCTTGGGGCGTTGTGGGGCTATAAAACAGAGGGAGCGTTGATCACTCATTTCTTCACACCCAAAACGTAAGAATGGAGGACTTACCTTTTACCATCCTCGACATCATAAACTTTGAGGACGTGTACCTGTACGGCCATTATTGCATAGAGGATATGGTGCAGGTAGTTATAGGCCGTATTGAGGATCATTTTGGCCGACTGCTTCCCCGGCGCTCACCCCTTCTCCAGCTGTTGATGTACTCAATCTGGAGGGCGTCGCCGGGGGTGCACAACCCTTTTTCCGAGCAGCTGAAGGACGAGGCGGTTGGCAAGCTGAGGTCTTTGTGCCGCTTCGGCATAATCTCGGCGAGTCGGTGGGATCGCTCGGTGGCACATGTCCTCGAATGCTACCAACTGAGGCATCATGCCCATGTTCATGGATGGCATCAGAGGTAGAGGTCTGAGGCGGCAAGGGCTCGGTTGGTGGAAATGTCCTCGGAGTACCACGAGCAATGTTTCTTGCACCCCTTTCCCCCGCTACTGTAATTTTTTTTCTTTTTCAATGTATGGCTGAGGAGACTATAATACCTTTTTTGAACGAATAAATGTCTTCTTTCTGCGATGCTCTATCGTGTCCTTCTTTTTGTATAAATAAAAAGAACTTAGGAGAATTTACATTGCTTTGTTGAAGAACCCAGTAGTGGCCTGCTAAGGATGGACCGAGTATGGTAGCTGCTCGGTGGATCCGTAGGTTCAGTCTGACCTTCTTTGGTTCGTGAACATTAGGAAAGGCGACCGTCGCATTAAAAAGTAGGTTACCTGTTCGTAAGAGGACTTAGTTAGTTGCTCATCAGAAGGATAAGCAAGGTTACCCGAAGAGTAACTAAGACCAATTCATTCACGGCCCTGCGGGGCTGTGCGCCAGGGTCGGTTCCCAAAAGGATCGTTCGCTTCGCTCAATATAGCCAAAGGCAAGTGGGTAAGGGCATTGAGGGTTTCGGGGAAGGGGTTGAAGACTGACCTTGACAACGATGTTTTAGGTGATCCCTGGAATCCTATTTCAATAGTAGGCAGGGCGGAACGGAAAGGTAGCGGGGTAGAGGAATTGGTCGACTCATCAGGCTCATGACCTGAAGACTGCAGGTTCGAATCCTGTCCCCGTGCAGCCTGCCCTTTATCCACAGGACCAGAGGAATTCCAAGGAACAGTTCCACTGCTTCCTTCCACCGCTACGTGGGCTACCTTTTCCCCCGCTGCCGCCAACGACGTATTAGAGCAATCCGACTGCCCGGAGGCCGGCCACTGCAGAGCAGCGGGGCATAGCGGCGCCCTCGCCTGGCGCCATTCCCGGACCTAGCAACAGACGGGCGGACCTGTTCTGAAAAAGTCGATGTATTTCGAATTTTTTGTTGACACGGACAAAGTAAGGGAAAACCTCTTGGGGGAGGAGTAACTCTTCGGGGGGCTGCGTCATTTTTGCTACGTGGCAGCCCAGTATTGAATTAATCTTGGCGGATCCCAGGATTCGTGTGCGAATCTAGGCCCTTAGGGATTCTGTTTGGGGTTATAAATAGAGAAGGAGATGGCAACCTCCTCGACATCGTTTTCTTTTGTGTTTACTGGGCGCACGTATTCGATCGAAAAGATCATCACCTTTGACGACGTCTTCTTGTATGACCAATCTCTGGCTGAGGATGGGTACCGGGAGTGGTTCAGCGCCTCGAGGGTCACATCGGCAGGCTTCTCCCTCGGCGGTCATCCCTGCTTCAGTTGCTGATGTACGCAATTTGGAGGAGGTCCCCGAGGTTGGACAACCCCTTCACCGAGGACCCTCTGGACAAGGCGCTCGATAAGGTGTGTTCCATCTTCCTGCTCGGCCTCATCTCGAAAGCCAGGCATGACCGACCCTTGGCCCTCATTCTGGAGTGCTTCAAAATGAGGTACATCATGAGCCAAGGCTCAGAAGGCGGAGTGTCGGGTGCTTCTGCGGCGTCTCGGGTTCGCGTACAGCATCGGCAGGAGCGGGATGCAGAGACTAGGTCTCGGCTAGCGGAAATCTACTCTGAGTATCACCAAGAGTACTTCTTTGATCCCGTTCCACCTCTGTTGTAATTTTTTCCTTTTTCTGTAAGGCTGAGGAGCCCATAGTACCTTTTGAATGAATAAATTCTTTTTTGCAATGTTCTAGTGTTCCCTTCTTATTATTTAAATGGAAAGAACTTTAGAAAGGTTTACATTGTCTTTTTGAAAGAAGAAATACACACTCGTAGATATTCTTTTCATTGGTACAGTTTGAGCTTCTCAGGTTGTAAGGCCGTAGAAACTTGCTCCCATCCGCGTCTTGCAAGCGGTAGGCTCCACCGGGCAGGACCTCGGAGACGAGGAAAGGACCGTTCCATTTTGGGGAAAACTTATGCAGCTTGCCTTGGTCGACGAACTCATTCCGCCTTAGGACTAAATCTCCGGTCTTGAAGAAGCGACGCTTGACTTGCGTGTTGTAGTAGCGGGAGGTTTGCTGTTGATAGGCGGCAGCTCTGATCTGAGCCCGGTCTCGTTTCTCTAACAAGATGTCCAGGTTAGTTTGTAGGGCTGAGGTGGTCGCTTCATCGTCGAAATGCTCGACCCGGTGACTAGGGATCCCGATCTCCACTCGAACCATTGCTTCTGTGCCACAGCAGAAGCAGAAAGGGGTCTCCCCGGTGGGGGTTTTCTTCGACGTGCGCAGGGCCCATAGGACCCGGGGTAATTTCTCGACCCAACTGCCTTGGCGTCCTTCTAGGCATGTCCGAAGACATCGGAGAACGTCCTGATTAGCGACCTCGTCTTGCCCATTGCATTGGGGATGTGCGACCGCGATAAATTTCATGAGGATATGATATTCGCTGCAAAATTCCTTAACTCTTTCATTTTCGAAATTTGTTCCGTGGTCAGTGATGATGCATCTCGGGATGCCGAACTAGAGTATCATGTTGTTCTGCATGAACTTAATAGTCGTGGTGGCGTCCGGTTTCCTGATAGGAATGGCCTCGATCCACTTCGTGAAGTAGTCCACTGCGACGAGGACGTACTTGTGCCCGCCCGTACCGGTAGGGAACTGGCCTATCATGTCCATTCCGCACTGGGCAAACGGCCACGGGGAGGTTAGGGCGGTTAGCTCGATAGCAGGAAGGAGAGGTATGCTTCCATGGAGCTGGCAGCTTTTGCATCTCCTGACGAGCTTCTGGGCGTCCTGATGAATTGTCGGCCAGTAGTACCTCTGGAGCAGTGCCTTCTGGATTAAGGTGCGGGCCCCTTGGTGTGCGCCGCCGACCCCTTCGTGGATCTCACAGAGGATATAGTCGGCTTCGTAGGAGTCGACGCACCGGAGCAGATCCAAAATCAAGAATCGTCAAGAACAACATCAAGCGACGGCATTCAAGATCCTTTACGCGAAGCCGATCTTCATCAAGAGCATGAGATCTTCGACAGGTCCAAGTCTCATCGAGCAAAGCGAAATTCGATGAAATAGTTACCTTTTCAAGGGAGCGATCGAGAGCAATTCTTATAACCTCGTATTGAAGGAAAGTGTAATTAGAAGTTGATTAATAAAGGTGATCATTTGTTAATTCTCGCTTTCTTTAAATTTTCGCATTATGAAATTTCTAATTCTTTATTCTTTTATTTTCATGATGCGTGAGTAAATCTCTGCTTGCTAAGGATTCGAAGGAATTCGGTAGATCAAATGGTAATGAAATCCTATACGCATCTTAAGTCTTATGAGAATTATGAACTTTAGGAAAAAAAATCATCAATGACCAAATTTGGAGCGAGATCACCGTTCTTGATAATTTCGTTGCAATTTGGGATTAAATGATTGATGATTCTTTTTGCTAAAGACTAGATTTGAATAGTGATCAATGAAAAGAAAATAGATAGTGAAGGAGAAACCCTAGTTTTTTCAATAGATCCCTAATTTTCACTCATCGCAATCGTTCTAGCTATAATTCATCAATAGATAAAATGAGTCTTTATTAGTATTCATCATTGGTACTAATTCCTATCGAATCCTACAAGCTATTCTTCTATTTTCTTGATAACTAAAATTAATCTTGGACACTTTCTTGATTACTAAATCTTAAACTCTTTCTTGATTTTTCTTGAAAATATTGCATCTAATAAATCTTGATTCATTTTCTTGAATTTTCTTTACTATTTTCTTTCGACTCAACTAAAGCAAGAACGAATAAATACACGAATCTCAGTGGACGACCCCTACTCATTAACGAACTACATCGACACCGTTATTAATTGCGGTTATAAATTCTTTGATTGTAATTATACTTTTCATATCGAATCTGCGGAACAATCATATCAATCAGGCCCCGTGGCGAATGCGGATGGCATAAGCGTACGTTCTATTTTCGTTTCATTTTCTGTAATGTTTAGGAAATATTAAATGATGGGACTTCATTAATGAGATTAATGAAAGGAAAGAAACCAAAAGATGTTGTAGATTCAAATTTTCAAAAAGGGTAGCTCTAGTTTTTGCTTTGCACAGTGGTATTCCTTGATGAATATCCAGCGTCTCATTCGATGAGGAAAGAGCCGAGATCTCTTCACCGGGAGTGACCTCTTTAGCGAAACCAGCAAATGCTACAACCTACTCGGTTTTGTCTTTTGACTGCTTTTCTAGTTCTTGCTTTGCATAGTGGTATTCATGAATATCTAGCACCTCATTCGATGAGAAAAGAGCCGAGATTCCTTCACCGGGAGTGACCTCTTTAGAGAAACTTGCAAAAGCCTAAAAAACACTCCTTTTCTAAATCACTAGATTCTACAACGATATCAAATTCATTACACAAAAAGGTTTTCTTAAAAACATGTCGTAACCCTCTGTCATTTCAGATAAATACTATTTAGTATTCATACTGCGTTTGTTGCCCTCTGTCAAGGCGTAGTGGGCGGTAGATGATTAGTGCTTATCTGCAAAGCATGTGATACGATTGGATTAGGGTATTCGTACGACCTTGTTGGCCTCTGTCAAGGGTCATGCGGGTGGGTTTAATTCAATTATGAAATGACGGGTTGAGCTTCACTAGCGCACTATGATTTGTTGGCCTCTGTCAAGGTTATAGGACGCTTAGGGCAAAATATTTTCGGGAATTTCAAGTGTTGAAATTTGCAATGAGATTGCATACCTTCTATGGGATAGTTGGATCCCGATACCCACTGCGAGTAAGAGTTACTCATGAGAAAGTTTTACACATCACAATTATCCAATAAAGTAGGTGTCTAGAAAGGTGTTAACGAGGTTACGCCCATGGGAAAACGAGCATTATTTTAATTAGGTCCGTGCGAAAGCACGGGGAACCTCCTCAAAGTACCGACACTGGCCTGGCCGAAAGATTGGCGAACTTGTAGGGTGTAATTAATCCCGGCTAATCTTACCTTTTAGGGTTTGAAGGAAGATTTGATAAAATGGGAGCCATTCTGATTAGATAAAAATAATCAATCTAATCTTGCAAAGAGCGCACGCAAAGTGATTATTCTTCTCTCTCTCCTGGTAGCGACCAATGACATGCCTTAATCAAGATAATAATATGGATGTATTGACCGAACCTACTTATTATACTGGGCTAGGTTCTGCTCTATCTTATGATTGTCATAAGTCTGAGCAAGGAATATGGGAATATTTGGATTCCCACGCCACCCAAACGAAGAAAAAGCATGTCGATACATTGTCTTCGGGTGTGTTCGTTACCAAGAACTGTTTCTTAGTTTACCTTTACGTCCTGGGTATTGGATACCGGATCAGGATCCCACACATGTAATTTGTTACATGGGCTATAGACAGGTGGAGAACTGGGAAAATGTGATATATATCTAGTAGTAGAGATAGTGCAATTGTTGCAGCCAAAGCAGTTGGAAAATATCACCTAGTGTTACCAACTGGTAATACATTGATTCTTAGCGACTGTTATTTTGTACCAACAAATATTGTGAATATTTTCCTAAATCAAGTGTTGATTGGGTAAGGTATGTTGTATAATAGTGTACACGTTCTGAATCAAACTACAGTTCTAAACGTACACACACAAGAGGAACAGTTCAGAAATGAACGAAGTCTTCTTGTGACATTGTAGACTGGGTCATATCGATGAAACAAGACTAGGGAAAGTTCCATAAGGATGCATATTTGAATCCGTTCAAATTTACATCTTATGAAACTTTCCAGTCATGTATCAAAGACTAGGTGACCAAATCTCCGTTTACTGGAAACGGAGAAAGAGCTACTGAACTCTTGGACGGATACATGGTGATGTATGCGGTCCTGTGTCTACACATGCCAGGGATGGTTCCACGTAATTTATTACATTCACCGATGTTCTCTCAAGATACGGACACATGTTCTTGTTGAAACACAAAACTTAATCTTTCGAGAATTTCAAGGAATATAAGTATGAAGAAGAGAACCAGATAGGTAAAGGTATTCAAATCCTTCGATATGATCGGGGAGAAGAACACCAGAGCACGAAATTCTGAGAATATTTAAAAGAGAATGATATTCTCTCTCAGTTTACTCCTCCGTATAAACCACAACACAATGGTATATCGGGATGGAGGAATCACACCCTATGAGATATGGTGCGCTCTATGATGAGTACTGCTGAGTTTCCTATTTCCTTTCAGAGACATGCACTTGAGAAGATGCATACCTATTGAATATAGTTCCGATCAAATCCGTTGCCTTCCACTCCATATGAGATATGGAATGGGAAGAGACCATCTCTTAAACAAGTTAAGATATGGGGTTGTCTGGCCTATGTTGAAAAGCAAAATCCGGACAAGCTCGAGACAAGGTCAGTTCTGTGCATGTTTGTAGGATATCACAACCATTCGCGAGGGTATATTTTCTGCCACACCGAGAAACAAAAGATATTTTGTTTCTCGACATGCCACTTTTTAGAAAAGGAATTTCTTATGGAAGAAATTAGTGGCGATGAGGTAGAACTGGAAGAAGTTCCAGCAAAGCAAACTATAACTGACGATTTGGTGGAACCAGAGGATTCAATAGTCTCTGACGAACCGAAGCTACTCCGCAGATTTTAGTAGGATTCCTCATCCACCTGAGAGATACTACGGTCTTCTCATAGACGGTGGGAGCGAGGATTGCATCATGGAGATGATGACCCAACTAGTTTCGAGCAGGCCATCACAAGTGGAGACTATATGAAATGGTTGGATGCTATACGATCTGAGATGGAATTCATGTACACCAGCAAAGTGTTGACTTTGCATGTTACTCCTGAAGGGGTAAAACCTATCGGGAGCAAGAGGATCTTTGAGAATGATAATTTGGTGTAGATGGAAAAGTTGAGACTTTCAAAGCTATGCTTAAGTCCATCAGGATCCTACTTGCCATTGCTGCATACCATGACTATGAAATCTGGCAGGTTGCACGTCAAAACCGCTTTTCTAAATGGTGATTTAGAAGAGATCATATATGACACTGCCAGAGGGCTTCGTAGACAGTGGGAGCAGCAGATGTTAGTTATATGTATGCCCTAGAGGCCATTACTGTACATTGGATGTATATTGTAGTGGATGCTGGGACATATATAGGGAGGACTTTCTTGCTCGACATGATAGTATGCTATCCTGTTGAACTTTACCTTAACGTGTATACTGGGTGTCTCTCTGTTACATGTTGGTAAAGCCCCTAGGATGTGTACTTGACTACCTGGACTATGATGCGGATCATACTAGTGGGGACAGGGTAGTCCATAAGTACATCCTTCAAGGTCCCTAGTCGTGGGTATATCGAGACGGGGCATCGATATACCAGAGTAGACTAGCGTATACCTTCTCGACCCATACAGATGGACGATGGATGATCCCATATCCATTGGTGTTTGACATCAGAGATGATATACGGGTGCTCAGTGGAGACTGGGTACACTGGACGGACTCGCCGAGAACTCCCAGATGGTATTATACCTTACGTCAGATGGCAGTTCTCTGGTGACACTGGTACAGAGTAGTCTGTTGACCCGAGATCGTCATAGAGTCTTGTGTGGTTCCCACTGTGCTTTGATTTCCATCTTACCACGTCCAAGAGGGCGTGCAAAACGGTGGTTTTTGGGTACATTCCCGAGTCACATGAAGGCAATGAGCGATAGGAGGGGATTCGTCTCTCCCGGTATAGGGAGTTGATGTTGCGCTGTGATCGATTGGCTATAACCGGAAATCCCTGGCCAGGGTTGCTGAGAATTACTGGTAAGTGTTACCAGTAGTTTCTCGAACTGTTATAGACCTCATATCGACATGACTTATCGAGCTATTGGGGTCTGACGTTTACCACCCCTAGGCAAGATATGCGACATATCAGACGATCAGACCGGACTGTACGGTAGTGTTACTGGTTGGATTCTCTGGAGTGTGAGCGGGCTTGCTCGTCGATCTTCTGATCGCTCAATACCCGGGTGGCCGTTACGTTTAGCAGACCGCTTGCGGCTTGTGGGTGTTTGATATGATCATCACCTGCTGCCGGCGTATTGATGAGTCTTTAGAGTCCTACACAGAGGTTTCCTGGCTCAAGCGAAACGAAATAGAAGCGCATATGAGATATGTGCGGGACCGAGAATAATGCGTGTATGTGATACCGTATTCCATTCTCGCGATGAATGTATCGATTGGTTATATTCGATATAACCTAGATATTGAATCAAGGATTGATTCGATAAGCCGATACATTGGATACTAGTCGGTTATGTGCGACATGACCGGATCATTGAATCAAGTGTTGATTTAATGATTTAATGTATAATTATATATATGATATATTACTTTGCATTAACTAGTATTGGTTCACTTTATATGGATTTTCTCACTTGGATTGCACAAGTTGTATATGTGATATACTTTTGTGCACTTGATTGTGTCATGTTTGATGATACATGTTAACTTGGATTTGTGTAAAGATTAAACCATGGTTGTGAGAGTGGTTAGGGTTTTGTTTATTCACTTATTATCTATTTATTCATTTATTTATTCATTTTGGCAAAAGGGAAAATGGTGGCTATTTTTGTTTCTAAGTTGAAGCTTCATGAAGCTTTGACTAAGTGACCATTTTGTCTTCATGCTTAACCTAACCATTCCATCTAACCATGATTTATTCTCTACACTTGACCATGGTTGCCATAAGATAAGTATTGTTTTTATTTTCCTTTTTGAAAGAACTTATCATAACTTATTCATCTTTTTCTTCTTCTTCTTCAAGATGAAGAACCTTGACTTCATCAATGGTGATTGATGAAAATGAGTGAGAAATCCAATTCTAAAGTGAACCCACTTCCTATTTCTTCATCCTCTACCTCTTGCCAAGTAGTAGAGTGTGTTTCCTTCACAAGTTTTCTAGACTTGGTGAAGTTGGAGCTTGATCTACCGATGCCTCGACGTAGATCATCTTCGGCACGTCGTCGATGACCTAGCCCGCTCTTTCTCTGATGAAGCCGATGCTAGAGCCCGGGATTTGATTTGGACAGTGGAGAGGACTTCATCACGAAGCCGTGGAGGTGGTGGACCGGATCTACAAAGGTTGTATTTCCGTTCTTTTAGTTTAGATGTAAACTAGTTTCTTTTTCGCCTAGACATCTAGCCAACGATCCGTAGTTTAGGGTTTCTCGGCACCGTAGAATTTGAAATTGGCATGGTTGATGCCTTGTGAGACCTCTTGGGAGTGCCTAGGAACCCTACAGTGGTATCAGAGCCTAGCTAGAGCCTTAGGCGAAGTCTAGACGGAGTTTGAAGTCTGGTCGAACCCGAAACCCCATTTTTCCACGCTCTCTGGACTTTTTCTGAAAACGTGGATTTTTCCAAATTAAAAATTGCTAAAAAATTCAGCAGGGAATTCTAAGAATTACGATGCAAAATTTTTCGAGTGAAGCTTCCAGAGTGCGGCTGAACCGCGGCATAAGCCCTGCTTATGCGGCGGTTCCGCGGCCACATTATTAGATTGTCCTATAATTTTTGTACAGTAATTCATGATTTCTTATGCTGGTTTTTCTGGGAATTTTTAATATTTATTCAAGAGTTGAATAATCTGGGATGTTTTGGAGCTTCGATGATTCGATCGGGTTTATCAGATTTTGTCTATGTGGCTTTCCGGATAATTTTTGGATATGGTAAAAAGTTCGACCGGATATAAATACCCAATTTTTCCCCTGTCGGGAAATTTCCAAGTGTTGGATTTTTCCGTAGTTTAACGACGTTCTAAGTAGTGCAAGTAACGCGATGGTCCCTCTAGAAGACAACAAACCTTAACTCGATTATGTGACCGTCTTGAACTGCCCTTTGAACCTTCGGGTTTGGGGCAGTACGGCGTGCCACATGTGAGGCGTTGGCTTGACCCTTCTACGGTTGGACCGTTGGTACTGAGGCACGAACTGAATGTTGTTAGACTTATTTCATATGTTGAGCTGTTTCAGGAAAACTTGGGTGTTCGAATGTTCAATCGGAAAGTTTAACATTTTCTAATTATCTGGAATGTGATACAATAATTGGAATTCATAAGTAGTTATGAGATAACTGAATGAATGTTATAAACATAGCAATTTAGTCTCACTTGATCGGTTGCCACGGAATTTTGATGTGATCAAAAGTCCGTCGCAATCACGTAATGTACGCTGATACTCGCCGGGTAAACTTAATAGACAGCCTCGCTCCATAGCCCCGACCAAGTGACTGTAGGAGAACCCCGTCGCCGAAAGCATCCGTTCGGGTGCTCGCGGCAGCGGTGTTCCGCCTTGGTGCACTTCGTCGACGGCGTCGGGGGTGCGGCCGTCTACTAAAGTTTGCGACGAGCATTCGATCAAATTGTTGGGAATCCTGTTGAATTTCCCGACTTGATATTGAAAAGTGTTTTCGATTTTGAGACTAAAATGCGGGGTTTATAATTGTTAGGCATGCGATGTCTAAGTAATTCATTTGGTCAGGCAAGCGATGTCTGAGGAGGTTGCGGATTCCAACTGTTGTAGTTTTACACTTTCTTTTCTGTGACCGTAAGTGTAATATGTGATATCGCCGGTTTCGTTGCTATATGTCAACGACAATTGGGATGCGCATATTTACTTACGTTGATGACATGTGATGTTATGTGTTGCTGGATATGTTATATTGGATCGTCGTGTTTGAATAGCCAGGGGTTTTTATGTGAGATGAGTGTTTTTCATTTTCATTCATGTAAAAACTTGTATGTAATATTCTTTTATTGGGACACTTCCAGGTTGCGGAAGATGTTACCCTTTGTATATTATTTACTTTTCTGCACTAGGATAGACCCGAGGAGGGGAGCACAAGTAACCGGGTTCTGGAGTCCAGTGGGAGACCAACTCGAGGAGTCGAGTCCGGGTCTCCTAACTCTAGAATTGGTAGGGTTGCTTGCCGCTCTAGTAGGGGTCTAGGGGTGTGGGTTTGGCTATTCATCACGACCGTGGAATCCGTGTTTTATACTGGCTCGTATTGAAAACGCGGGCGTCCTAGTATATCCAATATTTCATATGATTCTTCTGCTGCGATATCTGTGATGTGATCATGTGATGTTCTGTGATAGATACTGTATATAGTATATATGATATATTATATAGGCGTTACTTATGTTTTACACCCGCGCTAGCCCTGCCCCGCTCTGCCGTTAGTTACCTAACCTAACGGTGCACAAGGGGACATCGAGGCGAATGCGGATGGCATAAGTGTACGTCGTATTTATCTGTGATGTTTAGGTAATTTAAATGATGGGACTTCATTAATGAGATTAATGAAATAAAAGAAACCTAAGATGTTGTAGAATCGAATTTCAAAAATAAAACAGGTAGCTACAGTTCTTGCTTTGCACAGAGGTATATGTGGTATATCCTGCACCTTATTCGATGAGGAAAGGACCGAGATCCCTTCACCGGGAGTGACTCCTTTAGCAATAACTAGCAGATGCTACACACTCGGTTTGTCTTTTGATTGCTTTTAAGAGTTTTTGCTTTGCACAGTGATATATATGATATATCCCGCACCTCATTCGATGAGGAAAGGACCGACGATCCCTTCACCGGGAGTGACTCCTTTAGCAAAACTAGAAAAGCCTCAAAAACACTCCATTTCAAAATTCATTCGATCCTACAACGATATCAAGTTCATTACGCAATAGGTTTTCAGAAAAACCTGTCGTAGCCCTCCGTAATTTCAGATAAGTACTAGTTAGTATTCGTGCTGCGGTTGTTTGGCATGCGTCAAGGCGTAGTGTACGGTAGCTAACTAGTGCTTATCTGCTAGCATACGATGCGATTGGATTAGGGTATTCGTACGGCGTTGTTTGGCATGCGTCAAGGGTCGTGTGGGTGGGTTTAATTCAATCAAGAAATGTATGGGTTGAACTTGACTAGCGGACTATGGGTTGTTTGGTATGCGTTAAGGTCATAGCACGCTAGGGGCAAAATATTATCGGGAATTTCAAGTGTTGAAATTTGCAATGAGATTGCATACCTTCTATGAGATAGTTGGATCCCGATACCCGCTGCGAGTAATTGTTACTCCTGGGAGAGTTTTATACATTACAATTAGCCGATCAAGTAAGTGTCTAGAAAGGTGTTAACGAGATTACGCCTCTGGGAAAACGAGGTTTACATTAATTAGGTTCGTGCGAAAGCACGGGAGACCTCCCTCAAAGTACCGACACTGGCCTGGCTGAAAGATTGGCGAACTTGTAGTGTGTAATTAATCCCGGTTAGTCTTTCCTTTTAGGGTTTGAAGGAAGATTTGATAAAAAGCAGTGGGAGCCATCCTGATTAGATAAAATAATAACCAATCTATTCTTGCAAGAGCGCACGCTGAGTGTTTTCTTCTCTCTCTCTCCAGGTAGCGACCATATCACGCCTTAATCAAGATAATAATACGGAATATTGACCGAACCCGCTTGTTATACTGAGCTGGGGAACGTTGGTCCCGCTCCACCTTATAATTGTTATAAGACAGAGCAGGAAATTGGGGAATACCAGAATTCCCGTGCCGCCCAAACGAAGAAAGTGCATGAGATGCATCATCTTCGGGTGTGTTCATTATACAGAACTGTTTCTCAGTATCCTATGCATCCTTGGTATATGATACCGGATCAGGATCCCAGATATGTAATCTGTTACATAGGGCTACAAAAGGGTAGAGAACTGAGAACGGGTGATAAGTTTCATGAGGCAGAAAACGGGGCAAGTGTTGCAGCCAAGTCTGTTGGTCACTGTCACCCTGTATTACCAATACATTGATTCTGAACGAATGTTATTAGATACCGAACCTGATATACAAAATCATATCAGTCTCTTTATTAGTAAAGAAATGATAAAATTTTGTATTGTTAGATAATGTTTTGAACATTTCCTATATCAAAAGTTGATCGGTTCAGGCACGTTATCTAAAAGCATTAATGTTCTAAATCAAACTACAGTTCTTAGTATACAGAACACACACAAGAGGAAGAGTTCAGAAATGAACGAATCCTTCTTGAGGTATTGTAGACTAGGTCATATCAATGTGACCAGACTAGCTGAAGTTACATTTAGATGCATATTTAAATCAGTTTGAATTTACATCTTGTGAAACTTGCCAGTCATGTCACAGAGATAAGATGACCATAGCTCCGTTTACTGGAAACAGAGAAAGAGTTAATGAACTCTTGGGATGATACATGTTGATGTATGTAGGTCCCCTGTCTACACATGCCAAGAATGGTTCTTTGTACTTCATTACGTTCTCTGATAATCTCTCAAGATTCAGACATATGTTCCTGTTGAAACACAAGTCTGAACCTTTTGAGATATTCACAGAATATAAGTTAGAAGTAGAGAACCAATACGGGTATAAGTATTATGTCCTTTGATGAGATCAAGGAGGAGAATACTTGAGCACGGAAATCCTGGACTATTCTAAAGGAGAATGAGATTCTCTCTCAGCATTACTCCTCCGAATACACCAAAGCACGATGGTATATCGAGGCAGAGCAGATGCATCCTATATGATATGGTGTGCTCTATGATGAGTACTACTGAGTTACCTATTTCCTTTTTGGCAGTTATGCACTTGAGAAGCTGCATACCTATTGAATTGGATTCGAATCAAATCAGTTGCCTACTATTTCATATGTGATATGATAAGGGAAGAGCCCATATCTTAAGTTGGTTAAGATTTGGGATTGTCCGGGCTATGTCTAAAAGTAAAATCCGGACAAGCTCGAGGCAAGGTCTGTTATGTAGAACTAGAAATGTTCCAGCTATACAAACTGCAGCTGATGATTTTAAAGAACCAAAGGATTCAGTAGATTCCAACGAACCTCAGCCTCTCCGCCGATCTAGTAGGGTTCCTCACCCACCTGAGAGATACTTCGGTTTCTCTATGACAGTGGGAGCGAGGATTGCATCATGAGATGATGACCCAACTAGTTTCGAGCTGGCCATCAGGAGTGGGACTCTGTAAGAATGGCTGGATGTTTAGCGATCTGAGATGGAATCCATATACACCAACAAAGTATGGACTTTGGTTGCTATATCTGAAGGGTTAAATCCCCATCAGGAGCAAGTATATCTTGAGAAGATTACTTGGTGTAGATGGAAAAATTGAAACTTTCAAAGCTAGACTTGTTAAAGGTTTTCGTCATCAACCAGGCGTGGATAATGATGAAACCTTTTCAAGTAGCTATGCTTAAGTCCATCCGGATCCTACTTGCCACGGCTAAATACCATGACTACGATATCTGGTGGTTGGGTGTCATGACAGCTTTTCTAAATGATGTTTTAGAAGAGAACGTCTATAAGTACACAGCCAGAGGGCTTCGTAGTCAGTGGGAGCAGCGGAAACGTGTGCAAGATGCTTTATAAGATAAAGCAGGCATCGCGGAGTTCGAACATCTGTTTTGATAAGTTAGTCAAACAGTTTGACATCATCAAAATGGTAGATGAACCTTGTATAAACAAAAAAGGTAGTAGGGAGTATGGTGGCGATCCTCGTAGAGTACGTGGATGACATACTCTTGATAAGAAAGAAGTTTCCTATGCTACGCTCGGTCAGTCTCCGCTTATCACAATGATTCTCCATAAAGGATCATAATCATACCTCCTAAATCCTGGGTTTTGGATCTATGAGATAGATCTAATTGGATGTTAGTATTCTCACTAGTTGTAGTGAGATGGTATCAACCGATCCTGGGGAGAATCACTGGAAGGGTTCCAGGGTGACAATGACGACTGAATGTCAGTCACAGGCATTGTCTTTACCCTCAGTAAAGGGACGGTATGTTGGAAGGGTTCCAAGCTAAATACCGTGGCATACTAGACGATAAAGGCAGGATACATCGCTACTTAAGATGCTACCAAAGATGCTGTTTGGGTGTATAGTGGTTCATGAGATGAACTAGGTTCCAACCATTGTGTGACAATGGAGTTGTGGCTTATGCCAAGGAACGCCGATCCCATCAGTGATCCAGACATATTCTAAGGCAGTATCACCTGATCATGGAGATGGTTGATCTCTGAGGGATCGAGGTTAGGAGAGTAGACTCAGAGGACAACACAGCGGATCCACTCACAAAGGCCTGTTCCCAGAGAGAGATTTTTATGGGATGGTTGAGTATGAGATACTACAACCACTGCTATCAGATGGCCCTAGTGCAAGTGGGAGATTGTTAGTTATATGTATGCCCTAGAGGCCATTACTGTACATTGGATGTATATTGTAGTGGATGCTGGGACATATATAGGGAGGACTTTCTTGCTCGACATGATAGTATGCTATCCTGTTGAACTTTACCTTAACGTGTATACTGGGTGTCTCTCTGTTACATGTTGGTAAAGCCCCTAGGATGTGTACTTGACTACCTGGACTATGATGCGGATCATACTAGTGGGGACAGGGTAGTCCATAAGTACATCCTTCAAGGTCCCTAGTCGTGGGTATATCGAGACGGGGCATCGATATACCAGAGTAGACTAGCGTATACCTTCTCGACCCATACAGATGGGCGATGGATGATCCCATATCCATTGGTGTTTGACATCAGAGATGATATACGGGTGCTCAGTGGAGACTGGGTACACTGGACGGACTCGCCGAGAACTCCCAGATGGTATTATACCTTACGTCAGATGGCAGTTCTCTGGTGACACTGGTACAGAGTAGTCTGTTGACCCGAGATCGTCATAGAGTCTTGTGTGGTTCCCACTGTGCTTTGATTTCCATCTTACCACGTCCAAGAGGGCGTGCAAAACGGTGGTTTTTGGGTACAGTCCCGAGTCACATGAAGGCAATGAGCAATAGGAGGGGATTTGTCTCTCCCGGTATAGGGAGTTGATGTTGCGCTGTGATCGATTGGCTATAACCGGAAATCCCTGGCCAGGGTTGCTGAGAATTACTGGTAAGTGTTACCAGTAGTTTCTCGAACTGTTATAGACCTCATATCGACACGACTTATCGAGCTATTGGGGTCTGACGTTTACCACCCCTAGGCAAGATATGCGACATATCAGACGATCAGACCGGACTGTACGGTAGTGTTACTGGTTGGATTCTCTGGAGTGTGAGCGGGCTTGCTCGTCGATCTTCTGATCGCTCAATACCCGGGTGGCCGTTACGTTTAGCAGACCGCTTGCGGCTTGTGGGTGTTTGATATGATCATCACCTGCTGCCGGCGTATTGACGAGTCTTTAGAGTCCTACACAGAGGTTTCCTGGCTCAAGCGAAACGAAATAGGAGCGCATATGAGATATGTGTGGGACCGAGAATAATGCGTGTATGTGATACCGTATTCCATTCTCGTGATGAATGTATCGATTGGTTATATTCGATATAACCTAGATATTGAATCAAGGATTGATTCGATAAGCCGATACATTGGATACTAGTCGGTTATGTGCGACATGACCGGATCATTGAATCAAGTGTTGATTTAATGATTTAATGTATAATTATATATATGATATATTAATTTGCATTAACTAGTATTGGTTCACTTTATATGGATTTTCTCACTTGGATTGCACAAGTTGTATATGTGATATACTTTTGTGCACTTGATTGTGTCATGTTTGATGATACATGTTAACTTGGATTTGTGTAAAGATTAAACCATGGTTGTGAGAGTGGTTAGGGTTTTGTTTATTCACTTATTATCTATTTATTCATTTATTTATTCATTTTGGCAAAAGGGAAAATGGTGGCTATTTTTGTTTCAAAGTTGAAGCTTCATGAAGCTTTGACTAAGTGACCATTTTGTCTTCATGCTTAACCTAACCATTCCATCTAACCATGATTTATTCTCTACACTTGACCATGGTTGCCATAAGATAAGTATTGTTTTTATTTTCCTTTTTGAAAGAACTTATCATAACTTATTCATCTTTTTCTTCTTCTTCTTCAAGATGAAGAACCTTGACTTCATCAATGGTGATTGATGAAAATGAGTGAGAAATCCAATTCTAAAGTGAACCCACTTCCTATTTCTTCATCCTCTACCTCTTGCCAAGTAGTAGAGTGTGTTTCCTTCACAAGTTTTCTAGACTTGGTGAAGTTGGAGCTTGATCTAGCGATGCCTCGACGTAGATCATCTTCGGCACGTCGTCGATGACCTAGCCCGCTCTTTCTCCGATGAAGCCGACGCTAGAGCCCGGGATTTGATTTGGACAGCGGAGAGGACTTCATCACGGAGCCGTGGAGGTGGAGGACCGGATCTACAAAGGTTGTATTTCCGTTCTTTTAGTTTAGATGTAAACTAGTTTCTTTTTCGCCTAGACATCTAGCCAACGATCCGTAGTTTAGGATTTCTCGGCACCGTAGAATTTGAAATTGGCATGGTTGATGCCTTGTGAGACCTCTTGGGAGTGCCTAGGAACCCTACAGCAGAAGCATGTGCAAGCCGCTTAAATCTATCTACGGGTTAAACCAGGCATCACGGAGATGGAACATCTGTTTTAATGAAGCTGTCAAAGAGTTTGACTTCATCAAAAAGGTAGATGAACCATGTATAAATAAGAAGTTTGTAGAGAGTATGGTTGTCTTCCTCGTATTGTACGCGGATGACATACTCTTGATAGGAAAGGGTGTTCCTATGCTACACTCAATCAAGCACCTCTTATCATACAGGTTCTCCATAAAAGATTTAACTGATGTCTCTTACATCCTGTGGATATAGATCTATACAGATAGATCTAAATGGATTTGGGATTGTCCTAATTCAGGTACATAGACACCATGCTAAAGGGATTTAGTATGGATGATTCTAAGCGTGGTAATGTACCCGCTTGTTCAGGAATCACTCTCTCCAAAGAGATGTGTAACAACACCAATTCTTGTGTATATAAATTTGATTTAAAGTTAATTTATATTTGGAGTATTTACGTTTCCTGTGAGTACTATAAGTATTTGTTTTGCTTTTTAATAACAAGAAGGAGCTTGTAGTTTATTGGTAAGACCTTGCACTACTGATCCAAAGCACCAGAGTTTAAATCCCATTAGCCACATTATTTTTATTTAATTTTCTTTTAAATTTTTAGAAGCCCAAGAGCATATACATGCATAACTCGTAAAAATCAAAAGTCACATATAAAATAAACTGGCCCAAGGGGTAGGCCAAACGGAAAGGGACACGTGGTGACGAGCCCCGGCCCGACTCGGGCCGGCGACTCGGCCGGCGGCGCCGGGTTGACTCGGTCAGATCGCCGAGTCTCCTTCATGAAACTTTTGTCTTTTGGTCTCCTTATAACCCCTGTGATGTTTAATTTTCCTGCATTATTCCAGAGACTTTAAAATACAATTAAAACCTAATTTAAATATATTTTAATGCATTTTGTATCAAACCCTAACCCTAAGTTTTACCTATAAATACCACTCCATTCCACACCCCCTCACTCACAAAGTCTGTCCAAACTCTCAAGAAAAATCCCTAGAACTTTTGTGTACAAGTGGAGTTAGCGAAGGGCGAAACTCCGGCGAACTTCCGACGACGACCCTAGGAGCTTCCGGCGACAAAACGACACACCGATATCTCCTACCACTCCCTCTTCCACTTTTCTAATCTACAATCCAATAAGTCCCTCCACACTCTTCTCTTTTCTATTCTAAAAACTCGTAATTATAAAACCCGACGGAAGCGGAGTTAATCCGACTTCAGATTCAGTTTTCTTTAAAAAGTTCTAATTTTCTTAGATACAATAATACCAAACTCTCACAACATGACTATTAATCATTAACAAAATATATTGAACAAGCTCTATTTCAAAAGAATGTATATTGTAATTTTTATCGCATATTTTCACAAAAATACCTTGTAGTTTAGTTTTGACATTAAATATCATAATTCCTTGCTATACCTTTAGATAGTTCACGAGCTAATGACCTACCTCTTCAAAACACTCATATATAATATAGCACGATGATATTAGGAAACATAAATTTGGGAAATACGGTTTTACATAAAACTACCTCAAACTTATAAAAAAAACCTTTTCTATAAGATTATGTATTTTAAACAAAACCTTTTCTATGATGATGATGGATGCCGATCGTCGGAAAAAATGATGGAGGTTGTATTTTTTCCACGCCATAGGAAGAAATCCCCTCCGATGACCTCTTACCTCCATTATTCTCTCTCTCTCTCTCTCTCTCTCTATATATATATATATATATATATATATATATATATATATATATGTGTGTGTGTGTGTGTATGTATGTATGTATGTATGTATGTATGTATTTATGTATGTATCACCAAAATATCTAATTTTTGATATAATATAAATATTTTAACTTTTTCTAAATCAAAAGAATCACTTTACATGAAAATACTATGCAATTCCATACAAGTTCAATACTTTACAATTAAATACCATATATTCTGAAATTAGGTTTTATTCACTAGAAATGTCACATATATAAAATCTACATCTATGAAAACTCTAAAGACGACAATAAAATACTTGAAGTGTATTTTGAAAATTATACAAAATTATTTTTACATAAAACCCCCTCAAGTTTTATAAATTACAATAAGGACCCTACTAAATATAGGTTTAAGCGGGACTAGTCTCTTGAGCCTCAGGGAGCCGGAGATATGGGCGCTTGCCTATTTAAGTTAGACAACATAATAAACGATGTTATCAACACGGTAATCTTCTTTGAAAAAGACACAAATCCTGTCGTCCATGTGCAGCGGTTACCGATAATATCAAAACCTAATTAAGGACATCAATTTCTTTTCTAATTGTTCTGACTCAGACCGAGTCTCATTATAAATAATCTGACTTGAATATGATTCAAGTACAAACTACAATTCAATATGAATCCATGAATACATATATTCAATCTATTCAATTTGTATTGACTGAACCGAACCATGGATATACTTCCATCTACATGATTATTTAGTTACATCCATTTACTGATATCATGGTTTCGGCAAGTCATTCATCTGTACAATCTATAATACAAGACAATACAATACAAACAATAAAATCAAGATATCGCGGGGTTTAAGGGGTAGATTGGTACGGAAGGTGTTAGAAGTGGCACGAGACTGCAACTATTAAAACACCTAACCTATATTCCGTTGCTGTTGTACCATAGCATAAACGGTTCCTTGTACTCCATTTGCCTTTAGTGTCTGGCATATAGAGACTCCTCTCGTATACACTGGCATCTTTCTGTACCAAGCTACAAACAACAGCGTTAACAATATAATATAACTTTAAAAGCTACTCTCTCTATCTATTTTACTTCTCCCTTATCTTTGGGACTTACTGAGCGATTTGTTCGTTGACGACATTCTCTTTCTTCTTCTTTGAATGTCGTCAGGTGATTCGGACCTTCCAGAGATCGAGCCCAGCACTGAAAACTTGGACCAGTTTATTGAAGATCCCGAGATATAGTTACACTTGTACATTTCCTTTACATTCTGTATTTTTCCATTTCTGTTATGCCACTGTTTAGGCATCGCTTTATTCCATATATTTACTTTTCCATGTATTGTAAAATGAATGTTAATAAATAAAGTTGTTGTTCATTACTTTTGTCTCTTGTGTACGTTTCTTTTATATTGCTTAGTTACGCTTAGCGTATTTATTTCAGAGTAAATATATAGCGGCCTCGTCGTGTCCTCTGCCCGTATACTGGGAAGCGGGGTGTGACAAGATGTCTCTCGAGAATGATTTAGAGAGGGCTTGCATACAAGGGATACCCTATGCTTTCGCAGACAGGTCATTCATGTATGCGATGTTATGTACTAGACCTATAGTTTACTCTCTAGGTGTAGTGAATAAGTATCAAAAAGATCTTTGGGAAAACCACTTGACAGCTGAAGAACATTCTTAAGTGCTTGAGAAGGACTAAAGAGATATTCTTGGTGTATGGTAACGATGAACTCCAGATGGAGTTCTTTACCGATTCGAGCTTTCAGAGTGATAAGGACGACTGAAAGTCAGTCTTGGGTTTTGTCTTTACCCTAAGTGGAGGGACGGTATGTTGGAAGGGTTCCAATCTATATACCGCAGCAGACTCGTTGATAGAGGCTAATTACATCGCTACCAACGATGATGCCAAAGAGGTTGTCTGGATGAATAGAGTTCATGAGATGAACTGGGTTCCTACCAGTGGGCATCCAATACCTGTGTATTGAGATGCCAATGGAGTTGTGGTTTTGTCCTAGGAACCCTGGTCCCGTCAGCGATCCAGACATATTCTTAGAGAATATCACCTGATTAGGGAGATAGTTGATCTCCGGAAGATCGAGGTCAGGAGAGTTGACACAAAGGATAACTTAGTGGATCCACTCACCGATACCATCCCCCAGATGCTATTTGAGAGACTTTTGGGACGTTGGGTATGAGATACTGCAACAACTGGCCTTAGTACAAGTGGGAGATTGTTACGAATATGTATGCCTTAGAGACCATTATTGTACATGTGATGTATATTATAGTGGATGCTTGGACATATATATAGAGGACTTTCCTACTCAATATGATAGTATGCTATCTGGTTACTCTTTATCTTAACATATAGACTAGTATTTATACTGTCTGTCTCTTACATGTTGATAAAGCCCTTAGGATATGTACTTGACTACCAGGACTATGATGAGATCATACTGGTGGGACCAGGGTGGTCCACAAGTACATCCTTTAATCAATTCATAGTCGTAGGAATATCGAGACCAGGGCATCGATATTCTAGAGTAGACTAGCGTATACGCTTCATGACCCATATGATAGGCGATGGATGATCCCACATCCATTGGTGTTTGACATCATAGATGGTATACTGGTGCTCAGTGGAGACTGGGTACGCTAAACAGGACTCACCGAGGACTCTTATGTGGTAGTATACCTATCGTCAGATAGCAGTCCTCTGATGACACTGGTATATGTTAGTCTGTAGACCCGAGATCGTCATAAAGACTTGTGCGGATCCTACTGTGCTTTGATTTCCTCCCTACCACGATCAAAGGAGACGTGCAAACATGTGGATTTTGGGTACAGTCCTGAGTCGCATAGAGGCAATGAGCGATAGGAGGGGTTTTGTCTCTCCCGGTATTGGGGGTTGATGTTGCGCAATACTCGATTGGCTATAACTGGAAGTCCCTAGCCAGGGCTGTTTATGAGATTTACTGATAAGTGTTATCAGTAGTTTCTTAAACCGTTATAGGCCAGACATCGATGTTTACCGCCAAAAGCCGAGAAAGACGAACGTCTTGTCTGAATTTGGGGGCAAATGCTATTTGGATTTATCCGTCCACCTCACCGAAGATACCAAGTTGATTTATGGCACCGTGTATCAGAGGTTTGGACGGATGCGGCTGTTGTAGCGGACTTCGTTAGATTCCCCCTTGTTGTGAGAGATTTTTGATTGTGGGGACGCTCTTCTATGTAGGCATAAGCCCCTGCAGTTAGTTACGTTACCGCATCGCGATAACTATTTTCTCCTGCTCCAGAAGGTCACTTCGTGTTGTGTGTGTTTGTTTTATTTTTGGTTTCCCTTAGATTGTATACGAAGACTAATTTGTTTTTTCGCCCGTAGGGCGTGGATTAGTCAAAATCTGTATTTTCTTAGATTTAGGTTTGGTTTGATTTAAGGATCATTAATCTCGCTTGGGATTAAGATCGACTTAAATTTTTGTTGAGGATACGTTAGTCTAATTTTAGACTGAGATCTACACAACAGGATTTTTGGGATCATTAAGACCCAACAGAAGAGCATTTGGATTCTATATTGTCTTAATTTAAGCACGTTGCGGTCTATAGTTAGTTTAAATATGTTGCGGTCCATTGTAGTTTAAGGACGTTATGGTCCATAGCTAGTTTAAGGACGTTGCGGTCCGTATTGGGATGTGCCCGTCAATTTGGGAGTACACTAAAGAGTTGTTGGTTATCGGGACCCACCATGTAACCCTTCGAAAATCGTTTAGGCAGTTTTTCGGTAATCGGCTAATTTTTCGGCTTTTTCCGTAAAAAGTCAAAATTGATATTTTTCATTGTAGACCTAATTATACAAAATTTAGATAAGATATTACTATAATTTTGTCACTAAAATGTCACTTATAATTTTCTAGTTAAATAAAAAAAAAATTCGTAATTAATTATTTTTTTATTATTTTAAGCCTTTTTAAATACATTAAATTAGGGATAAATACAAATTTAATTAGGTAAATTTCATAATTAGGAATCTTTATAAGCTAAAATATGGTTTTAATAAAATTATATCATGACTTGCAAACTTTTGGTTTTAGGGTGGGAAATTTAATGGAAAAATGGTGTAAAATGAGGTTTTTTTTGTAAATTGTTGATATGAAAGCATTAAATGAGAACATGGGGTGTTTATTGACCTAGAAACTTCTCCAAATTTCCCCACACCCTCCTCCTCTTCCTGCTGGTCGAATTTCAGCAGCTCCCCCTTCATTTCTCACTTCATTTTGCTTCATTTTGCTATCAAAATTCAATGAAAATTCACAAATTTCCATCTCCATTCAAAGCTAAACCCTAATCCACTCTCTCCTCACCCAAATTAGTTCAAAAACTTGATGAAAGGAGGCTTCTTTGGTGGCTTGATCATGCTAGGGTTCCATTTGTGAGGTGAAATCCTAAACTAGTTGTTAATTTGTAGTTTAATAAAGCTAGTTTAGTATTTTAAAGTGATTAATTTCATTGTAATGGTTAGTTTTGAAATTTCAAGAATGGGTTTTGATGTTGAACTAGGGTTTGAAACATGGTTGTTAGAGTTAAGTTAGGGTTTGGTTTTCTAATTGGTTAGAGTGGTAAATTTTGTAATGATACGCTCGCTAAATCGATAAAATTTCGATGTTTGTATCGAATCGGTATTGAAATTGCTTACTAGATCTTTACAAAAATTAGAATGCGATCAAATTGCGTTATGTTAGCGATATAATTAGCTTCGTATAGGACTATTAGAGTGCACGAACGCGGGGTTTCGTCTAGTCGGGTTTTAGTTTTGTCGATTTCCCCGAAATGACGATTCTAGTTAAAAATTAGCGAATTTCGTGCGTTTTCCCGCGCACCGAGTGCATGTTATGTTTAATTCGAGAGCGTCGATAATTGTATATTATGACTTGCATAATTTTAGGTTTTGTAATCTTATGCTTGGTGTTGTGCAAATATAGGATCGGTCGGGGAAACATCGGACACGGCACGTAAAGGCAAGGCGGTGGTCGGATCAGGTTAGCGGGGATTTCAGGTGAGTAGATATATTCATCTATGAGGGAATCGTCTGAATGGCGCGAGGCGCCCCCCCTAGTTAGGATTACCCTACTTTTTGCAAGATTCATATTGTTAGCTATCTTATCCATTCATGTACACTGCATACCCTTATAGCGAACAGTATATTAGATTGCATGGACATTCATCTATACCTATGCGATATCACTTTGTAGGACACGAACACCATTACCATTGGCATCTGTTGCACGCGCACTATTCATGTGACACACACGCCTTTGGTAATTGCCATGCCACGTGCACTATAGAACCTGTTTATCATAATATCGCCACTTGCATTCATACTTGATATATGAAATTGCATAGCATACGTATACCTCGCATCATCATCATATTTATATAGATTTCTAGCAAAATTCACATCGTATGCATTGATATCATAGACATTTATCATATATAACATGTGGACATTATGATTTTCTTGAGGATTTCAGTATTGCTGCGATTTCTGGATTTTTGGGGAAAACCGCAAGAATTTAACAAAACCTTATATTTATCATTTTTAAAACAATGTTGCGGTTTTCTCGTGATGTATGTGTCGTCCACCATGAGTTTTCTTGTTTTCTATTGGATTTCGAGACCCGATTCGAGGAGTGGATGAACCGTCTCGGGTACATGGTGGGCCCGGTATGGTACCCCGGGGCAAGAAGATCGAGATGTAGACGATGAGCCTGGCAGGGGAAGACTACCTACCGGTGATGTCTGGCGCGGCGGATATCCGGAGGATACCGACCGTTGTCGTGAGATTGGATGATATGGGCCGATCCGGACTGACGGAGCCCGATATTGAGACAGATATGATTCCTATTTGGTGTCGATGCTTGACACGGGTTTTCAGATGATTTCTTGATGGTACTTAGCTATTATACAGATATTCATTTTCTAAAAGTTAAGAACGCAGTACCCTTAGCATTTAAAACACTTAAAGAGTTAGAAATGACATTGCATACATGTGCATGCATACTAGAGCTATTATATCACATATGGACATGCATGTTGTGGTGCATTGCGTGCATTCTTACGATTGCCTTATCAGATATTATATTTACTCACGAGCTGGCAACTCACCCCCGTTGTGCCACAGTGTCTTGCAGGTCGGACCCGTCACCCTTGTAGCGGCGGGCTATCCTATCATCAGCTCCTTTTGCTCAGACTCGCGACATCGCCCGTAGGTGGGTTGCGAGCACACTTTATTTCTTTTTGCTTTATCATTGTATCTAGTATTCTCCATCTACCACTTTATATTGTATATGCGACCTAGTGATTGTAAGTGCACGGCGGCGCCCCGGCCGTCAATCCGACGGCCAAAAGCGGAAGCGGTGATAAACTTAAATTTTGCGGACTTAGCAAACCGGCACCACCGCGCACTAACCACCCGGATCGGAACCATTAATTAGTCCTAGCTAACTACAAGAAAGGGAATAGAGATATACCGACGATCCAAGTCCTCCGGTCTTCTCGTCATCGTCCCGATCTCCTGCGGAATGTCCCGTCTCCTCCTCGTCGCCGGAAGTGCACCACATCGCCTACTTCTTTTACGGGCTCCCACCTCAATGCCGAGGCAACTCGGGCATGAAGCCGGCTACTCGACGTGCCCAAGATTTGCTGTAGAATGCGTAGTACTCAAGTCTCACTTTGGGGTTCATGGAGATTGCCATTGTGGTGGAGGAAGAAGAACTTGAAGAGAGGTGAGGAAAAATGTATCATGCAAAGAATGAATGTGACAATTTTTTCACTACCAAAAGAAAAGCCCCCACCCTCACTAGTGGCCGGCCAAGCATGATGGTGGTAGGTGGGAATGGAGTGAAGTCCAATGAAAGACAAGGGAGTGGGTGATCTATCATGGAAGGAAGAATAATGAGTGATGATCAAAACAATATCATCACAAACAAAAACAAACACTCCAAAGCAACCATGATGACTCCAAATGGTCAAGCCATCATGAAGAAGTCAAGAAGTCAAGGTCAATGGAGCAACCATCATGATCCAACCAATAAGCAAAGACCCCCTCCAAAAATACTTATTTGCAACAATGCAAATAAGCCCTCCTCCACCAATCTTCGGCCAATGAACGATACAAAGGAAATTGGCCGAAACGGAAAGCAAACTGGCAACTCCAGAAAACTGGTCCCGTAATAAATTACAGGAAAACCCCGATACTGTGCATACACACCCGCATCTGTATTTCGACCGAAATACAAATGCAATGAGACAAAATCTACACTGTACTATACTAGGATCCGGCTTATACCAAAGCCGGCTAGTATTATCCGTTCGATCCTGATCTGTACAATACCGCACGTATCTGATCGAACCCTGCCATATAACCATACGGCCTATAGTACAGACTGTCCGATCCTGATCCGTGCAATACCGCACGTATCTGATCGGACCCTGCCATATCTCCATACGGCCTCTACAACCTTTCGCCCGAAAGCTGAGTAACTGAATGTGGGGGACTCTAAAGACTCGTCAACACCTTGGTTGTGGATTTAACCACTAGCACGTTAGAGGTATAAGCCAATACATAACAGGCTACCAGGTATTGATCAAAAGGGACGTCTGTGAGCGAACTCAGCCTGACTCCCTACTGAGACTGTCAGTGACAATATCCGTACAGTCCGGTCCGTTCGTCTATGAGCATCGCATGGCGGGCCTAGGGGGTTGGTAAAAGTCAGACCCCCAAAAGCGGTACAAGTCGTGTCGGAGTGTAGCCCAGAACACCCTGAGATACTACTGGAATACCTACCAGTAAATCTCCTTGCCTCGGCCGAGGGCTTTGTGTAATGGCTCTCCTAGACACAGCGCGACCTCACCCCCAATACCGGGAGAGACGAACCCCTGAAGATACGCTCACTGCCTCCATGTGGCTCGGGACTGTACCCAACTAAAACCTGTTTGCACGACTCCTTTGAGCCGTGGTAGGGTAGTAATCAAAGTATAGTGGGAACTCACACGAGACAAATGACGATCCCCAGGTCGATGAACTAACCTGCACACATGTCACCAGGGAACTACCATCTGACGTCAGGTATATGACCAACTAGCATGTTCCCGGCGAGTCCTGTCCGGTGTACTCATAACCCAATGAGCACCTGTATACATCTTAGGTGATCCAACTGACACCAGTGGCTTGTGAGACCGGCCACCGCCCCTCGTCGGGGTCTCGACTGTATACACTAGTCTACTATGGAGAATCGATGCCCTGTCTCGAAACTCTCACGACTACGGACCTTTTAAGGATATGCTTATAGACCCCAGCTCCCACTTATATGATCGCCCTCATACTGCTGGTGGTCAAGCAAGAATCCTAGGGGCTCTATCAACGTGTAATAGCGACGTGTCAGGTCACTTAAAACAGTACACGATGATAAAGGTAAACCAGATAGCATATTATCATCTCGAGTAAGACTGTCCTACCGGGATAGGTCCTCTATCAATCATTATAATCACGTACCTGTGACCTAATAATTGACTCTGAGGGCACTATCTCCAACAATCTCCCACTTGCACTCAAGGCTAATTATTGCGATGTCGCATACTCACAGCCCGTGTGATACCGAACACCCAACTCCTCTACTAGTCAGTCTCACAAAGCTCGTTTGCGAAACTATTGCGTTCGAGGAATAGCCTCAGTGAGTGGATCCTCTTTGTTGTTTCTTTCTATGTCTCTCTATATCTCAAGTTCGCGGAGAAAGCCATCTCCCGAAATGAGCAATACCTGTCTTAGGATGTGTCTGGATGTCTGATGGGACATAGCTCATGAATGAACTCCAAATCCAAACTCCTTAGACTGTATCGTCAACTGAACTTAATCAGTATCCTGCGCCATGCCACCCTCAGTATTGCCTTGGACCACCTGTCCAAAATACTGCCCCTCATCAGAAGGAAAATTATAACTCTGACAACCTCCTTGTCGTCCACGTCACCTTGGAAGCCTGGAATGATAACTGTTTCCCGAATGAGGCTGTCGTTATCATATCCCTAGAACATCCACTTATGTTCTAAAACTGCTTCCGACTGTTTCTCCAGGATTGGATTAATGTCAACTTATTGCATCTAGTGCAAGAACAACATCTGGTGTGGTACTTGATATCTCATGATTGACTCAATTGCCTGAGCAAGTGATCTGCCAATCATGCACATCCCTCTCCCCTTTAGTCTGTAAGACACCTTTAGAGAGGGTGACTCCATTACCTGCAGGTACACTACCATGCCAGGAGTCGTCCATCCTAAATACTCTTAGAATGCTGTCAAGTACCCTGATTGGGAAACCACCCAAATCTAGATCTAAAACCATAGATCTAGTAACCAGTATGTCTGATATAAAATCCATTTCCTTTATGGAGAAACCACTGTGTGACGACCAAAGTATAACCGATTGTAGTATAGGAGTTTCTTTTCCTACTCTGTGTAAGTCATCCAAATACTAGGATATCACACCCTACTACCTTCTCAACAGATCCATCCCCTATTCTGATGAAGTCAAACCCATGACTGTCATGTCAGAAATAGATGATCTATCTCCGCTACATCTGCTTTAGTCTATAAATAGACATAAGCTACCTGTCCACCAATGCTTCCGCTGCTCCCACTGACTACGACAACCCTCTGGCAGAGTCATATAGACGTACACTTCTAAAACTAGTTTAGAACGACGCTATACTCATCCTCTTGCCGGGTCTCGCAGCCTGGAACAACAGCAATGGTAGTTGTGGGTAAACAAGAACTTCTCTGTCACCGTCCTTGAGGCTACCGTAGTACCTCTCGGGTGCCTGAAGTTACCCACCTTATCTGTGGAGTGGCCAATGGAATGTCAAACCAGATTGAATCTTTTGGTTCCTTATCAAATCTTCAGTAATCGTTTGTGGTTCTGGAATCACTTCCAGTTCTACCATACTCCCACTACTGTTTTCTGAAAAAAAAAAACTCCATTTTTAATAAAACTGTGGCGAGTCTAGAACAATATCGCTATTGTTCATCCAGATGGTAGAAAGTCAACCCTCGTCATAGTCTGGGTCAACCCACGAACAGCCATTACAGAAACGTGCCTTGAGTTGTCCAGTGTCTGGTTTTAATCATAAACCGGACAACTCCCCGTATCTTAACATCGTTAAGATATGAACTTTTCTATATCCCATATAGGACCAGAGGCACTGATTTAATTGAACCAGATTCAAATCATGCAACTGTCTCCAGTGCATGTCAACTGAATGGAAGGAGGCCGATCAGCGTTACTCAACTTAGGAATGCTTCCAATTATGAGTAACCTGAAAAAGAAGCAAGTTCTCTTAGTCATTACTATCAACTTAATACCATACACAAGTATCTACATCTTCGATCTCTTTGAAGAATCCCGATACTTGCTACACCTGGTTCTCTACTCTATTCAAATACCTATAACTTCTCAAAATTCGGACCCTGTGTTTCCTACGAAACACCTGTCTAAAAAACTAGAGAAGTCATAAGTAAACCGAATATAGTACGAGGACCAACCCCTCTGTCCTGATGGACCCTGGACAACATACAATACTCTGTATAAGTCCCTTGAGTCTGATAACTCATTTACTGTGTGTCGTAGGTTGAAAACTGTACTTATGGTTAAGAAGAATTACACCGCTGTTTAATGCTCCTTACCTAACCATCCACTGATATAGGTAAATGTCGTAGACATAATTTCAGAAAGGTATATCTCACTCTATAAAAATAGACGTACAGATATATCAATTTGAAATTGGTGCATAACAGCGGATATTCAAAACCAAATATTTGCCGACCGGCAAACAGCCCAGGTGATTTCCTCAAATATCACCGATTACAACGAATCCCGATATAATGAGGATGATCACTTAATTCCCAATAACTTACTCCCACTCATCATCTGTAAAACCATACAGATGTGAGAATCATACCTGGTAAATACATACCCTGGAGCAAGTGCCTAATCGGGAAATCAGTTTTCCTTTAACAGTACACAGCGAAACTGAAACATTGAAATGTTTCGATGGGGTATCCTGGTATTCCTAGTAATGCCTCTTCCAGATTCACGACTGTAACCGTATAATCCTTTGCCACCTCTCCAAATCCCTTCATATGTCTTTAGTCTTTACCTTCTGCACACCCCTTTAGGCCAAATGGTTTTCTTCCTTCCCTACCGTTCGGCACCAGCCTATGGTTTGGAAGAAGACTATCCAATAAGCATAATGGGTGTACTGTCCCAATCCTAGGAACACTCGCAATGAGAGAGGGTGAAGATAAAAGACAACCGAATAAACCTTATTCCTATTCCTCCTGGACCAGAATCCATCCCCGAACTGGAACAAGTTCCTTTCGAGTTCGTATATAACCATACGATGGAGTATCCAATAAACTGTGGATCTTCGTAGTGATACGGAGTGTCCTGGAGAAATACAAAGGTGATTTTAGGATTGGCGAAGGAATACTTGGTTTGGTCGTGAATATCTGTTGCAATTTACTTTGCCCTCTTACTAATCCCTTGCTTTGTCTGAACTTAACACCTTCTGTACACCATCGTTAGGCTAATTGGTTTTCTTCATTCCCTACCGGTCGGCACCAGCCTAAGGTTTGGAAGAAGACTATCCAATTTGCGTAATAGGTGTACTATCCCCTAAACCAAGGAGTACTCACAACTTGAGAGAAGGTAAAAGGAAAAGACAACTGAATAATCCTATCCGTTTTCTCCAGAACCTGAAACCATCCTCGAATAAATTCCTTCGAGTTCGTATCTAACCATACGATGGTTTTGTCCAATGGAAGTGGACGTTCGTAGTAATACGGGGTGTCCTGGAGAAAAGGGTAAAAGTAGGAGTGGCAATGAGGTTTGCAACTCTGACAATCCAAAAGCCGGTGTTAAGAAGGTTCGGTCAACTTGGTCACTGAGTCATAGTTTTAGGGTCGGGTCAATGGTCGCTGCCAAAGAGAGAGAGAAAAGAAACACTCAGCGTGCACTCTAACCTAGATCAGAATGGTTACCAATTTATCTAATCTGGAAACCTCCCACTGTACCTCAAATTCTCCTCCAAACCTGAAAGAAGAATTAGTCGGGGTCACCCGAGGAGTAAACTAACTCATCAGTGGGAATCGGGATCCAACTATCATCGCATGATAACGTGACGGAATCCGCTCACGGTGTCACACTCCAGAAGGTATGCGCATATCTGGCAAGTTTCAGTTCTTTTGAAACTCCCGATGTGATTTCTGCCCCATGCTCTTATGACCTTGACTTTGGCCAACAAATCATAAGTCACATGTCAAGTTCTACCCGTCATTCTCCAGGTTGATTCGAATCCACCCGCACAAGCCCTTGACTTTGGCCAACAAGGCTATACGACTGTCCCAAACCAACGCATCTATCTATGCTGCATATGAATAACCAACAGCTACCAAACACTGTGCCTTGACTTTGGCCAACAAACACAGCTTGAATACTATTGACTACCCATATGAAACGACGGAGGGCTACGAATGGTTTCTGGCGAAAACCTTTAACGTAAAGAACTTGATATCGTTGAAGGAACTGATAGCTTTTTGAAAATATAGTGACGAAAACCGTTGCTAAAGAGGTCACTCCCGGTGAAGGGATCTCGGCTCTTTCCCCGTAGAATGGGGTGCAGGATATTCTAACTGAATACCACGGTGCAAAGCAAAAGTAGTCGGCTATAGTGAAGTTAATGCCCTGACGCAAACTTCTGTCCAAGGGGTCACTCCCGGTGAAGGGATCTCGGCCCTTGCCTCGTCGACTGAGGAGCAGGATATTCCAAATGAATACCACGATGCTAAACAAAAGTGAACGTCCTTGCAATAACAGCTTTTTGAAAAATGTTCCAACAACATCAGATAAGGTTTGTTTTTAACTTGCATTGATCCGAATCAATGCAGTCCCATCAATTGATCACACCACAAAGAACGAAAATATACTGATGTACGTATATGCCATCCGCATTCGCCACTGGGTCCCGTCATTACCCGTTAGGTTAGCTAACTAACGACAGAGCGGGGACTGGGCTAGCGCGGATGCAAAACATATACAACATCTACTAATATATATACCAATATATTATATTTCGCTCAAGGCGTGAATAAAATGCAACATCACAGAAAAGTACAGCATCACAGAAACAATACAGATATCTGGGATCCCCGGGTTTCACAGAGCCACTGCTGAAACCCGACGTTCCCCTGGTCGTGTGGATAGCCTGTGCAATGAAATCCTAGACCCCTACGGGCGCGGCAAGTTACTCGCCAAAACCTGAAGCGAGGCAGCCCCCTTCAGCAACGTGAATGGACCACCCAGCACTTCACGGAATCCGGTAACTTGGGCACCCCTCCTGGGTCAACCAGTACCCCCTACGAGTGCGGCGAATAGCCCGCCAATCCTAGAGTGAAGCCCCTTCCGTCTCAATGCCATGAGATGCGGGCTTGTTGCCCTCCAGAACCCGGCTATCCGTGCACCCCTCCGCGGGGCAATCCTAGTACAGAAAGTAAAATATACATACACCGGGTACATCGACCGCAACCAGGTCGTGCCCCAAAATAATAATACAAACAGGCAGTGACGGCAGTCCACATGTCGGACGCTCGCCCCGCAATATTTTACAACCTGAAAAAATTTTCGAGACCAAAAATTTTCAACAGAAAACTGTCGATAGGAAAAACACGGTTTTGGAACTTTTTGATCGATCGGAAATGCAAACACATTAAACCAAGCTAGACTAAGTTAATGGCGTGTCTCTGATACCACTGTAAGTGCACGGCGGCGCCCCGGCCGTCAATCCGACGGCCAAAAGCGGAAGCGGTGATAAACTTAAATTTTGCGGACTTAGCAAACCGGCACCACCGCGCACTAACCACCCGGATCGGAACCATTAATTAGTCCTAGCTAACTACAAGAAAGGGAATAGAGATATACCGACGATCCAAGTCCTCCGGTCTTCTCGTCATCGTCCCGATCTCCTGCGGAATGTCCCGTCTCCTCCTCGTCGCCGGAAGTGCACCACATCGCCTACTTCTTTTACGGGCTCCCACCTCAATGCCGAGGCAACTCGGGCACGAAGCCGGCTACTCGACGTGCCCAAGATTTGCTGTAGAATGCGTAGTACTCAAGTCTCACTTTGGGGTTCATGGAGATTGCCATTGTGGTGGAGGAAGAAGAACTTGAAGAGAGGTGAGGAAAAATGTATCATGCAAAGAATGAATGTGACAATTTTTTCACTACCAAAAGAAAAGCCCCCACCCTCACTAGTGGCCGGCCAAGCATGATGGTGGTAGGTGGGAATGGAGTGAAGTCCAATGAAAGACAAGGGAGTGGGTGAGCTATCATGGAAGGAAGAATAATGAGTGATGATCAAAACAATATCATCACAAACAAAAACAAACACTCCAAAGCAACCATGATGACTCCAAATGGTCAAGCCATCATGAAGAAGTCAAGAAGTCAAGGTCAATGGAGCAACCATCATGATCCAACCAATAAGCAAAGACCCCCTCCAAAAATACTTATTTGCAACAATGCAAATAAGCCCTCCTCCACCAATCTTCGGCCAATGAACGATACAAAGGAAATTGGCCGAAACGGAAAGCAAACTGGCAACTCCAGAAAACTGGTCCCGTAATAAATTACAGGAAAACCCCGATACTGTGCATACACACCCGCATCTGTATTTCGACCGAAATACAAATGCAATGAGACAAAATCTACACTGTACTATACTAGGATCCGGCTTATACCAAAGCCGGCTAGTATTATCCGTTCGATCCTGATCTGTACAATACCGCACGTATCTGATCGAACCCTGCCATATAACCATACGGCCTATAGTACAGACTGTCCGATCCTGATCCGTGCAATACCGCACGTATCTGATCGGACCCTGCCATATCTCCATACGGCCTCTACAACCTTTCGCCCGAAAGCTGAGTAACTGAATGTGGGGGACTCTAAAGACTCGTCAACACCTTGGTTGTGGATTTAACCACTAGCACGTTAGAGGTATAAGCCAATACATAACGGGCTACCAGGTATTGATCAAAAGGGACGTCTGTGAGCGAACTCAGCCTGACTCCCTACTGAGCCTGTCAGTGACAATATCCGTACAGTCCGGTCCGTTCGTCTATGAGCATCGCATGGCGGGCCTAGGGGGTTGGTAAAAGTCAGACCCCCAAAAGCGGTACAAGTCGTGTCGGAGTGTAGCCCAGAACACCCTGAGATACTACTGGAATACCTACCAGTAAATCTCCTTGCCTCGGCCGAGGGCTTTGTGTAATGGCTCTCCTAGACACGGCACGACCTCACCCCCAATACCGGGAGAGACGAACCCCTGAAGATACGCTCACTGCCTCCATGTGGCTCGGGACTGTACCCAACTAAAACCTGTTTGCACGACTCCTTTGAGCCGTGGTAGGGTAGTAATCAAAGTACAGTGGGAACTCACACGAGACAAATGACGATCCCCAGGTCGATGAACTAACCTGCACACATGTCACCAGGGAACTGCCATCTGACGTCAGGTATATGACCAACTAGCATGTTCCCGGCGAGTCCTGTCTGGTGTACTCATAACCCAATGAGCACCTGTATACATCTTAGGTGATCCAACTGACACCAGTGGCTTGTGAGACCGGCCACCGCCCCTCGTCGGGGTCTCGACTGTATACACTAGTCTACTATGGAGAATCGATGCCCTGTCTCGAAACTCTCACGACTAGGGACCTTTTAAGGATATGCTTATAGACCCCAGCTCCCACTTATATGATCGCCCTCATACTGCTGGTGGTCAAGCAAGAATCCTAGGGGCTCTATCAACGTGTAATAGCGACGTGTCAGGTCACTTAAAACAGTACACGATGATAAAGGTAAACCAGATAGCATACTATCATTTCGAGTAAGACTGTCCTACCGGGATAGGTCCTCTATCAATCATTACAATCACGTACCTGTGACCTAATAATTGACTCTGAGGGCACTATCTCCAACAGTGATGAGACTGAGAGATTGTATATATGTGGTTTCTTTTGGGTCGAGCTCACTTGAGCCGGCGTTGTGTTTTCTGATATTTTGTGTTTCTTTATGCTCTTTTCTTGATACTACTATTATATTGCATGTGGTTGTGATCCGCCTTGGGCGAAGAGCTAGCTCCCGCTTGGGGATGCCATTTTATGATTACAGGTTTATTATCTTGTTATACCCATTTTGGGGGATAGAAAATACAGGGGAGACTCTGCCGAAATTTTCGGAAATTTTTGATGTTTTAAAAAGGAATTCTATGCAACTTAAATGATTTTTAAAAATCATTTTCATTAAAGGTTTTCATTCACTCTCTTTTGATTTTGGTTTAGATTCTTCTGGGCTTTGGCTGACTTAGGTTACGGTACGCCTTTAGACGTCTCGTAATCTAAGTGCCAGTCGCGTTCCGTACTTTCGGGTCATGACAAAGTTGGTATCAGAGCGTAGGTTTTACCTTTCTGAGTGTAGGACGACCTTGGTAGATGGAGTAGGTGACTTAAGCAGAGTGGCGTAGCGTGGGTATGATCCGCGGCATACTTACGATACGGTACTCCGCCTAAGTGACCTTAGGACATAATTGCTTGTATTTCCTTTCTTGATTCCTTGCATTCCTTGATTCAATTGCAATGATCTTATCAGTCCTGTTTCTTATTCCAGCTTCGATGCCGCCAAAGACTACGAGAGCTCAGCGGGCTGCCGCTAGGGATGAGATTCGAGCGGGCTCGTCTGAGGCGAGGATCGAGCGGGAGGATACGCCTACCCCTCAGGGTCATACTGATCCGCCCTATCCAGACCGTATTGCCAGACTAGAGGCCGGTATGCAAGAGTTGCGGCAGATGATGGGATCTTTAGTTGAGTCCAGCCAGGCACAGAGATCCAAGGACGTTCCTTCCACCGCACAGACCACGATCGTACCTGCTGCACAGATGGTCACTCCTGCTGCTACTACGGAGACTATCCCTGTTTCACTACAGGAGTTCATGAGATTGAGACCTCCAGCTTTTACCGGTACAGATGCGACAGAGGACCCACAGGCATTTCTTGATAGGATGGCTCGGATTTGCCGTTCGTTGAGGTGTTCTGATGATAGATTGGTGGAGTTTGCGAGTTTTCGTCTGGAGGGTCTTGCCCAGACATGGTACGATTCAGTAGAGAGAGGCCGAGCTGCAGGTCTACCTTCTATGACCTGGGATGAGTTTACATCTGCATTTCTTGCCCGTTTTCTTCCGGAGAGTGTCCGAGATGCTCGAGCCCGTAGTTTTGAGTCTTTGCGCAAGACTCCTGGGATGACAGTGTCGGAGTATGATATACAGTTTACCCAGTTGTCTCGATATGCTCCGTACCTAGTCGACACAGAAGAGAAGAGAATAAAGAGGTTTGTGCGAGGGTTTGATACACAGCTATTCCTTGCCATCGGCACCCAGCACTTTGATACATACGCAGCCGCGATGGATGCAGCCTTACTTTTGGAGGAGCGTATTTCTGAGACTCCGGTCGTTTCTGGGCCGAAGAGGATCCGTACTGATATGCCAGCTCAGCGGCAAATGGGTAGACACCGCGATAGATTATTTCCGGGAGATGGTGGAGTTAGAGGATTGAGACGAGGTCAGTTATTTGGTTCATATCCACAGACCCATCAGTCGTCTCCAGGATGTTTTCGGTGTGGGAGTCACTACCACCGTGTCAGAGACTGTACCATGGGACGTCAGGGAGTGGCGACAGTCCCGCATGTGACTTTACCACCCTCACCACCTTCTCAGAGAGCTTTACTTCCTACTCCTGATGATGCTTCACGCCAGCCAGATGCTTCTAGAGGCCGTGGGCGTGGCGGTCCGGTTCAGAGAGGACGAGGTGACAGAGGCAGAGGCAGAGGCCGAGGTAGAGGCAGAGGACAGCCAGCTATTAGTGGTGGACAGGCCCGAGTGTTCGCGTTGACTCCTCAGGATGCACAGGCATCCAATGCCGTCGTGACAGGTACTCTGCCAGTATGTTCTTTTGATGCACGGGTATTATTTGATCCAGGCTCCACACATTCCTATGTATCCACGTACTTTGCACCGAGATTGGGCCGAGAGTCTTCTCCGTTAGATCAGCCGCTTGTCGTTATTACCCCGGTAGGCGAGTCTTTTATTGCCTGTTTTGAGTACCGATCATGTTTCGTTCGTATCGGGGAGAGAGATTCTTCAGTTGATTTGATTCTCCTCGATATGCTAGACTTTGACGTTCTTCTTGGTATGGATTGGCTAGCCACCTGTTATGCATCCGTGGACTGCCGTGAAAAAGCAGTCAGATTCAGTTTTCCTGGTGAGCCGGTTCTTATTATTCAGGGAGATCGTAGTGCTACCCTTCCCAGCTTGATTTCTTCTCTTCGCGCTGGTCAGCTCTTAAGGAAAGGGTGTCAGGGATTCTTAGCCTATGTTTGTGATGCTAGCTCCACAGAAGTTCCGTTGGACCAGGTCCCTGTTGTGAGAGAGTTTCCTGATATATTTCCCGACGAGCTGCCTGGTCTGCCACCAGAGCGCGAGATTGAGTTCTGTATTGACTTGATCCCCGGCACGGGGCCTATCTCTATACCGCCTTATTGGATGGCCCCGGCAGAGCTGAGAGAGCTAAAGGATCAGTTACAGGACTTGCTGGACAAAGGGCTTATCCGGCCGAGTGTGTCACCTTGGGGTGCTCCCGTCTTATTTGTTAAGAAGAAGGACGGAAGTATGCGCTTATGCATTGATTATCGTCAGCTGAACCGGGTTACTGTGCGGAACAGGTATCCCCTACCCCGCATTGATGACTTATTTGATCAGCTCCAGGGTGCAAGGTTTTTCTCGAAGGTTGATTTACGGTCAGGTTATCACCAGTTGCGGGTTCGGAAGGAGGATATTCCGAAGACCGCTTTCCGTACTCGTTATGGTCATTATGAGTTCTTAGTGATGTCGTTCGGGCTCACCAATGCCCCGGCAGTATTTATGGATTTGATGAACCGTGTATTCAGGCCGTATCTCGATCAGTTCATTATTGTGTTCATTGACGATATCTTGGTTTATTCTCGGAGCCGGGAGGAGCATGAGGAGCACTTACGTATCACCTTGCAGACTTTGAGGGAGCATCAGCTGTTCGCCAAATTCTACAAGTGCGCATTCTGGTTAAACAGTGTCGACTTCTTGGGTCATGTGGTGACGAGAGATGGTATTTGTGTGGACCCGAGGAAGATCGAGGCAGTTCAGCGTTGGCCTAGACCAGTATCAGTTACAGAGGTTCGCAGTTTTCTAGGTCTGGCCGGCTATTATCGACGTTTCGTCCAAGATTTCTCTCGCATTGCTGCACCATTGACCGGGTTGACCCGGAAGGGGGTTCCTTTTGATTGGACCCAGGCATGTGAGGATAGTTTCCAGCAGTTGAAGACTCGTCTGACTACTGCACCAGTGTTAGCATTGCCTTCAGGATTAGGCGGGTTCGTGGTATATTGTGATGCTTCTCGAGTGGGGCTGGGATGTGTATTGATGCAGCACGACAGAGTTATCGCGTATGCTTCTCGGCAGCTGAGGAAACACGAACAGAACTACCCCACCCATGATTTAGAGATGGCTGCAGTGGTATTTGCACTTAAGATCTGGAGACATTACCTATACGGTGAGTCGTGCCAGATATTCACTGACCACAAGAGTTTGAAGTATATCTTCCAGCAGCGAGACCTGAACCTGAGACAGCGCCGTTGGATGGAGTTGGTGAAGGATTATGACTGCGAGATTCTATACCATCCGGGCAAGGCGAATGTGGTGGCAGATGCTTTAAGTAGGAGGCCCGGAGGTAGCTTATCTTGTTTGAGCGCAGTGCAGATGCAGTCGACGGCGAATTGGCAGGTGTTATGTGACAGCAGAGTGCAGTTCGAGTTTGCTCCTATAGGGGGACAGCTGGCCCATTTCAGAGCACGCCCACAGTTACTTGACCGTATCCGCGAGGCACAGTCCGGCGATGCCCGCATTTTAGAGATTATTGAGCAGATTCGGCAGGGCAGAGTTTCCGAGTTCGTGATTGATCATCAGGGGATACTTCGATTTGGGACTCGACTGTGCGTGCCAGATTCAGAGGGACTGAGGCATGATATTCTCGAGGAGGCACATAAATCAGAATACAGTGTGCATCCAGGTTCCACCAAGATGTACCGTGATTTGAGAGAGGTTTACTCGTGGGACGGGATGAAGAAGGATATTACAGACTTTGTGTCGAGATGCCTGACTTGTCAGCAAGTCAAGGCCGAGCACCAGAGGCCAGCCGGCGAGTTACAGCCTTTGCCCATCCCTGAGTGGAAGTGGGATCAGGTCTCCATGGACTTCATTGTGGGTCTACCCAGGACCAGTCGAGGGTACGACTCTATTTGGGTGATTGTGGATCGACTGACGAAAGCGGCTCATTTCCTGCCAGTGAAGACCACTTTTGGATTTTCTCAGTACGCCCAGGTTTATATTGATGAGATTGTGCGACTGCATGGCATTCCGACTTGCATCGTGTCCGACCGTGGCACCCAGTTTACCAGCCGATTGTGGCAGAAACTCCAGGAAGCATTGGGCACTCGATTGAGTTTTAGCATAGCCTTTCATCCGCAGACTGACGGTCAGTCGGAGCGTACGATTTAGACTCTTGAGGACATGCTCAGAGCTTGTGTTTTAGATTTCGGTGGTAGCTGGGATCGTCATTTGCCTTTGATCGAGTTTTCCTACAATAATAGCTTCCAGGAGACGATTCAGGTGGCACCTTTCGAGGCTTTATATGGGAGGAGATGTCGATCGCCTGTATGTTGGACAGAGCTTAGGGAGAGCAGTATTTTAGGGCCACAGATCGTACAGGAGACGACCGAGAAGATACAGCTGATTCGGGACAGGATGAGAGCGGCACAGAGCAGGCAGAAATCATATGCTGACAGGCGCCGTCGCCGACTCGAGTTCGCTGTTGGCGATCATGTTTTCCTGAAGGTCTCTCCGATGAAAGGTGTGATGAGATTTGGGCGGAAAGGGAAACTGAGTCCTAGATATGTTGGTCCTTTCGAGATCCTAGAGCGTGTTGGTCCAGTCGCTTATCGGTTAGCTCTTCCGCCCAGCTTCCCCGATGTTCACCCTGTATTCCATGTCTCGATGCTCCGCAAGTACCTTCATGATCCTTCCCAGGCGATTCAGCACCAGACGATCCAGCTAGAGCGTGATCTTTCTTTCACCGAGCAGCCGGTGGTCATTTTGGATCGGCAGGTGAAGAAATTGAGGTCGAAAGTTATACCGTCCGTCAAGGTCCTTTGGCGTGGCCCGAACAGCGAGGAGGTCACCTGGGAGACCGAGGTCGAGATGAGGAAGAGATATCCCCATCTTTTTGAAGGTACGCATAGTTAAATTCTAAATTCGGGGACCGAATTTCTTTAAGGGGGGAAGATTGTAACCCTTCGAAAATTGTTTAGGCAGTTTTTCGGTAATCGGCTAATTTTTCGGCTTTTTCCGTAAAAAGTAAAAATTGATATTTTTCATTGTAGACCTAATTATACAAAATTTAGATAAGATATTACTATAATTTTGTCACTAAAATGTCACTTATAATTTTCTAGTTAAATAAAAAAAAAATTCGTAATTAATTATTTTTTTATTATTTTAAGCCTTTTTAAATACATTAAATTAGAGATAAATACAAATTTAATTAGGTAAATTTCATAATTAGGAATCTTCATAAGCTAAAATATGGTGTTAATAAAATTATATCATGACTTGCAAACTTTTGGTTTTAGGGTAGGAAATTTAATGGAAAAATGGTGTAAAATGAGGTTTTTTTTGTAAATTGTTGATATGAAAGCATTAAATGAGAACATGGGGTGTTTATTGACCTAGAAACTTCTCCAAATTTCCCTACACCCTCCTCCTCTTCCTGCTGGTCGAATTTCAGCAGCTCCCCCTTCATTTCTCGCTTCATTTTGCTTCATTTTGCTATCAAAATTCAATGAAAATTCACAAATTTCAATCTCCATTCAAAGCTAAACCCTAATCCACTCTCTCCTCACCCAAATTAGTTCAAAAACTTGATGAAAGGAGGCTTCTTTGGTGGCTTGATCATGCTAGGGTTCCATTTGGGAGGTGAAATCCTAAACTAGTTGTTAATTTGTAATTTAATAAAGCTAGTTTAGTATTTTAAAGTGATTAATTTCATTGCAATGGTTAGTTTTGAAATTTCAAGAATGGGTTTTGATGTTGAACTAGGGTTTGAAACATGGTTGTTAGAGTTAAGTTAGGGTTTGGTTTTCTAATTGGTTAGAGTGGTAAATTTTGTAATGATACGCTCGCTAAATCGATAAAATTTCGATGTTTGTATCGAATCGGTATTGAAATTGCTTACTAGATCTTTACAAAAATTAGAATGCGATCAAATTGCGTTATGTTAGCGATATAATTAGCTTCGTATAGGACTATTAGAGTGCACGAACACGGGGTTTCGTCTAGTCGGGTTTTAGTTTTGTCGATTTCCCCGAAATGACGATTCTAGTTAAAGATTAGCGAATTTCGTGCGTTTTCCCGCGCACCGAGTGCATGTTATGTTTAATTCGAGAGCGTCGATAATTGTATATTGTGACTTGCATCGTTTTAGGTTTTGTAATCTTATGCTTGGTGTTGTGCAAATATAGGATCGGTCGGGGAAACATCGGACACGGCACGTAAAGGCAAGGCGGTGGTCGGATCAGGTTAGCGGGGATTTCAGGTGAGTAGATATATTCATCTATGAGGGAATCGTCTGAATGGCGCGAGGCGCCCCCCCCAGTTAGGATTACCCTACTTTTTGCAAGATTCATATTGTTAGCTATCTTATCCATTCATGTACACTGCATACCCTTATAGCGAACAGTATATTAGATTGCATGGACATTCATCTATACCTATGCGATATCACTTTGTAGGACACGAACACCATTACCATTGGCATCTGTTGCACGCACACTATTCATGTGACACACACGCCTTTGGTAATTGCCATGCCACGTGCACTATAGAACCTGTTTATCATAATATCACCACTTGCATTCATACTTGATATATGAAATTGCATAGCATACGTATACCTCGCATCATCATCATATTTATATAGATTTCTAGCAAAATTCACATCGTATGCATTGATATCATAGACATTTATCATATATAACATGTGGACATTATGATTTTCTTGAGGATTTCAGTATTGCTGCGATTTCTGGATTTTTGGGGAAAACCGCAAGAATTTAACAAAACCTTATATTTATCTTTTTTAAAACAAAGTTGCGGTTTTCTCGTGATGTATGTGCCGTCCACCATGAGTTTTCATGTTTTCTGTTGGATTTCGAGACCCGATTCGAGGAGTGGATGAACCGTCTCGGGTACATGGTGGGCCCGGTATGGTACCCCGGGGCAAGAAGATCGAGATGTAGACGATGAGCCTGGCAGGGGAAGACTACCTACCGGTGATGTCTGGCGCGGCAGATATCCGGAGGATACCGACCGTTGTCGTGAGATTGGATGATATGGGCCGATCCGGACTGACGGAGCCCGATATTGAGACAGATATGATTCCTATTTGGTGTCGATACTTGACACGGGTTTTCAGATGATTTCTTGATGGTACTTAGCTATTATACAGATATTCATTTTCTAAAAGTTAAGAACGCAGTACCCTTAGTATTTAAAACACTTAAAGAGTTAGAAATGACATTGCATACATGTGCATGCATACTAGAGCTATTATATCATATATGGACATGTATGTTGTGGTGCATTGCGTGCATTCTTACGATTGTCTTATCAGATGTTATATTTACTCACGAGCTGGCAACTCACCCCCGTTGTGCCACAGTGTCTTGCAGGTCGGACCCGTCACCCTTGTAGCGGCGGGCTATCCTATCATCAGCTCCTTTTGCTCAGGCTCGCGACATCGCCCGTAGGTGGGTTGCGAGCACACTTTATTTCTTTTTGCTTTATCATTGTATCTAGTATTCTCCATCTACCACTTTATATTGTATATGCGACCTAGTGATGAGACTGAGAGATTGTATATATGTGGTTTCTTTTGGGTCGAGCTCACTTGAGCCGGCGTTGTGTTTTCTGATATTTTGCGTTTCTTTATGCTCTTTTCTTGATACTACTATTATATTGCATGTGGTTGTGATCCGCCTTGGGCGAAGAGCTAGCTCCCGCTTGGGGATGCCATTTTATGAATACAGGTTTATTATCTTGTTGTACCCATTTTGGGGGATAGAAAATACAGGGGAGACTCTGCCGAAATTTTCGGAAATTTTTGATGTTTTAAAAAGGAATTCTATGCAACTTAAATGATTTTTAAAAACCATTTTCATTAAAGGTTTTCCTTCACTCTCTTTTGATTTTGGTTTAGATTCTTCTGGGCTTTGGCTGACTTAGGTTGCGGTACGCTTTTAGACATCTCGTAATCTAAGTGCCAGTCGCGTTCCGTACTTTCGGGTCGTGACACACCACCTCTCTGAAGACACTGAAGAATTATAACGACATTTATCAGAGGTGTGAGGAGATATACCTTTGAACCAATATCTGTTGGAAGATCAATAGTCGTGTTTGGGACTAAGAACAATTTAGAAAATGGTGAGCACATGGGCTCGGTTGATCTGAATTAGGGATTTTTGGTCAACTTGGACTCGGCCCACTCAGCCTTTGAATAAAGTGTTAAACAGTTATTTGGGCTCAGTCCCTTTTCTGTGCAAACAGTGCTGAGTATTGATATGGGTTCTGACGTTCACACTTTACTTTATCTTCTTTTTTTAGTTTTTTATGGAGTGTTAAACACTCTTTATAGAGCCCACACGCGGAACACATGAGGCGCCTGGCGCTAGGCGCGAGGCACTGTTTGATGAGTGCAGAGCACTTCATGTTAAGTAGCGCCCACGTGATGGGCACGTGAAGCGCTTGGAGCTGAGCGCCACCCATTGAGTGCTAAGCACTCTTTATTTAGGCAGCACCCACAATTGAGTGCTAAGCACTCTTTATTTGAGCAGCGCCCACGTGAAGGGCACGTGAGGCGTTTGGCGCTGAGCGCCAACTATTGAGTGCTTAGCACTCTTTATTTGGGCAGCGCCCACGTGAGTGGCACGTGAGGCACTTGGTGCTGTTTCTTTCTTTGTGCATTTTTCTGAACATGTTCAATTCTCCGTTCTCCCCTGGATCTTCGATACATAAGAAAAAACTCGTCCCTACGAGAATTAAATTCTCATTTGTAGGAGACTTGTCTCATGGATCTCGGATCCAGGGGAAAGAACTATGTTCTTTATGAGGGTTAAACCCTTGGATATGCAGATGAGATACTATGATCTCTATTATTTTTATTTACCTTGAAGAAAGTTCTTCTTCCTTCTTTTCTCTTAAAGCTTTTTTTTGCTTGCTTTTCTTTTTTGAACTTGAAGTTTATGGGGGGTTTCTCTGTACAAGACTTGAAGTCTTGGGTTTTTTATATAGTAGAGGCAAGTTTGTTGATTAGTTAAGAAAATCTATCGTTGAGAGATTTTTTAATTGATTTGGGGATTTTATCCACCATTAGATCTTTGATCCAAAGACTTCTGTTTTATAGAAGATATTTTTTCTTGTTTTTAACAAGATTGGAAAAATATTTTCCATACAGAGCTTATTCTGTAGCTTGGTGATTTTTAATCACCATCGGATCTTTAATCCAATGGTGCTCACTTTTTCAGAGCGTAATCTTTCTTGTTTAGAAAAATTGAGGAAATATTTTCCCATACAGAGCTTATTCTGTAGCTTGGTGATTTTTAATCACCGTTAGATTTTTAATCCAACGGTGCTCTGTTTTACAAAGAGTAATATTTCTCGTTTAGAAATATTTGAGGAATATTTTCTCAATAGAATTTAATTCTGTATTTTGATGATTTATCATCTCCGTTGGATCTTTGATCCAACGGTAGAGAACTTTTAGTTCTGACGCTGGTGCCCTCGTGCAGAGCATGTGAGGTGCTGCCTTAGAGTTTTTAACTCTTGGCGCTGCCGCCCTCGTGCAAGGCACGTGAGGTGCTGCCTCAGAGTTTTTTTTAACTCTCGACGCTGGCGCTCTCGTGCAAGGCACGTGAGGCGCTGCCTCAGAGTTTTTAACTCTCGGCACTGAAGCCCTCGTGCAAAGTACGTGAGGCGCTGCCTCTTTTCAAATTTTGAACAGAGCCTTGCTCTTCTATTATTGGGAGGAAACAAATTCCCCCCACCATTGGGCTCACGTGGCTCACAGGTGGGTGCAGCGGTGGCTGCTTTTCCACCGTTGGATCTTCTTGGAAATTGGATTGGCTTACCCTTCCTATAAGTAGGGCCTTTAGCCCTTGAGATGACTGTTGTTCATCTTCTTTTCATCTTTCTTCTTCTGAGAATTTAATTCTCTTTTTCAGAGCTTAGATCTCTGCCCAAGGAAACTCTTTTAGATTTAGAACTTTGTCCAAAATTTGGTAAGGATTATTCTTGAACCCATTAAACAGAGATTTCCTCTTCTTAGATCATAGATCTTAAAGATGTTTTTTAGGGTTTCTTAACCCGTTAAATGAAAACAGAGCTTTACTCTTCTTAGATTATAGATCTAAAAAATCTTTTTTAGGGTTTCTTAACCCATTAAATGAAAACAGAGCTTTGCTCTTCTTAGATCATAGATCTAAAACATCTTTTTTTAGGCTTTCTTAACCCATTAATGAAGAACTCTTAAAGTTTCTAGGATTATTACTTCAGATCTTTAAAGATCTTGGGGTTTTACCTTGTACCATTGCTTTTACAGAGCATAGCTCTTTAGAAACTTTTGGGGAATTTTATTCCCCTCTTAATTACATTTGACAGATATGATTTCTGTCTGCAGAGCACTGCTCTCGAGGAAGTTCAACTCCTTGGCCCAATGAGTTTCTCATTAAATGAGGATCCTTTTAGGATTCCCTCCTTAATGAGTGACTGTCTCATCAATGATGAGCCGTCATTTTGATTTTGTAGGTCCCCCTTGGTCCATTTCTCCTGCATTGCAATATGGTACAATTTTGAAGTACCAAGTGTCAGAATTCAGATTATAGCGTTGGCAACTAACCCTCGCCTTTTTTCGTGCAGACACCATGGCTTTGGATTCTTCCTTTCCTTTCGTTCATTCAGAGAGCGCCTTCGCCGACACGCCCGTGGATCGGGAAGTCTTCGCGCTCATTAAAGATCATGACCCAGAGCAGAAATCTTTTCATCTATGGGGGTCATGGTACAAACAGATTATCCAGGGTCGGCACAATTTTTCTTGTGCAGTACCCTCAGAGCCCATTTCAGCAATTCACTACGCCGACTCGCCTCAAGTGAATTACGTTGTAAAGGAGGCTAACTGGACCTCAGAGGGTCGTCTTTAGCCTTCTATGGCTTCAATACCTGTACAGCCTCCAATGGCTTTGGATATCTTGGGGAGACGCATGTGTAAACGCGAGTCGCCCCCTTAGGGACAAGTATATATGACTTGTTTGACTTCTCGCCATTCAGCCGGATACTTGCAGTGCGCTCGGTATATCCTGTCAGCCAAGAAGTCGCTGTTGCTGAAGCTCGGATTGTATCCTGCAATTTATGCGTCGCTTTTTCAATATCCTGCGCCGCATGTATGGTGGGTCAAAGCTTTCCTGGAGCAATGGAACATCCCGACTCACACATTTCATCTTTTGGACCGGGAAGTTTCGATTTCCTTAGAGGAGTTCGCGGAAATTTTGGGCTTATCCGTCAGAGGGGAACATTACGAGGAGATACTTCCCCTTGACAGGTATATCTTTGCCACCAAATCAGTGGTGATGGGCCTTACCCCGGAGAATGCTATTCAACATCGATTCCCGAGCCTAATCAAGATGTTGAACATTTATGAGAGCCTATTTCTAGAGTCTGGGGGGCATAGAGTCAGCTTCACAGAGATCATCGCTCGCTTTCTTCGTCCAGAAGTCTTGTCAAAACAAGCCGCGAAATTCGCCAAGCTTGATGACCCGTTTAGTTTCGGTTGGATAACCAGCCGACTACGGAAGTAGATTTAAGAAGCTTCTTTATTCCAGAAACCCCGGTCGTCCCTTTCGCAGAGCTCGCTGCTTCAGACGTCGATGAAGAGACGTTCTTCCTGGGGTTTATTGGCTTGTGGTTGAACTGGTTCGTGCTTCCGATGCACCCTCGCTATATGAGGTCGTCAATCTTTTACCCAGCCCACCGCATAGTTGCGGGGACGCGTGTGGCCATTGGGATTGCGGGGCTGGCTCATCTATACTACAGCCTGAGCTTAGCAGCGGATACTACTCAACCCGGGGTAAAACCTGTATATCTTCCGTTGCACTAATTTATGTCCTGTGTAGAAATGCATGTGCTTGGTGCTTTCGGAGTCCACAAACGGCCCCGCTTTTACGACAGCTATAACTTTCCCTAGGTCATGTTTCTAGTTGACGCTTCCACATTAGATCTGTCGCGGCGAGAGGCTCGACGTATTGTCCTTCGCCCGCGTATGGTCGGGGATAGTATGAATTTTGTCGACAGAGTCTTAACTATTGACAAGGAATCTACCAAGGCAGTGCAACCACTGCGTGATACTTTCAAAGACGGGGCTCCTACATTGAAGGCTCGGGAGATCCTGCACTTATATTCGATCAGGCCAGGATTTCTAATGTTCAGGCAGGGCGCCTCGGCATTGTTCATGAGGTATAACCTGCACCGTTTCGTTCAACAGTCGGGTTATGATCAAGGTGTCCCGCTCGAGGCTTTCCAAGCCGAGCCAGTCGCTACAGAAGAGGGTATCCGCAGTGCGCTGCACCACTTTATGCGGCTAAATACGGGTTCTAGCTTTCTCATCAGCGAGCCAAGCTTCGTGCCGAATGCTTCGAATGCCTACGTGGCGTGGTACCAGTAAGCGAAGGGTGCTGTTATCAGGGAAGAGAAGCAGCTATTACTTGATCATAAGGATGTTGTCCCAGCCGGTAACTCAGCAGTTCCTTTGAAGCGACGGACCGCTGTTCGTCCCTCCTTAAGAGAAGTTTCTGCGGTTGTGGTCCCGCGCGCCTTCCCTGAGAAGCCTCCACCTCGTAATCCTGTAGAAACGGTAGCTGTAGCGTCCCCGGAATCCGGCGTTGGTGCAGAAATTGGGACCCGTTGCCTGTAAATGCCCGTCAAGCGCAAGCTCTTGTCATCGGCCGCCGGCGTCTGCTCACAGAAAAAGAAGAAGTCGCTATTCTCTGCCGATGTCATATTTGGTCAGGAGCCACATGCTCCCTATAGCGAGGGTTTGTGAGAGTACGGAATCAATGAGGGTTTATTTATCGTGCTTGCGGATGATACTGATCTCCTGGCTGCCCTTGAGGCTTCCGAGCAACTAGCTCACGAAGAAGCGACGCTGATTACTATCGCGAAATCAAGTATACTTTCAGTTATGTTCTTCCGCAGTTATCTCTTTTCTCTTTGTTATGTTTGTGTTGATGCTTTCTTTTTCCACAGGTATTTCTGTCGAAGAGGCTCTCGCGGCTTCCTTCCGGACGTTCGAGGAGGAAGATAGGCCCCGCGCTTCTTTGGGCCTTGGTAAAATTCAGTTCATTATTAATTATTCTTTTTTTATTCGTGCTCTAACCCTCTCTTTCATCTTGTTGTAGGGACTACCTCAACTCAGGTCATTCCGAATGCAGTACCAATCCCGAGCGGCGATGCAGCGGAACCCTTGAAACCAGCTACCATGACCACGGCCCTCCCAGGGTTACCGCAGGAGGCTTCACTGAAATAGCTGATGATGGATGCCGTATCGGCTCCGGATGTAGAGCTTGGTTCGGATGAAGATTTTCCCCTGTCGGAAGTCTTGAGGAGGTCATTTCTCATGGTCCAGACCGAAAGGAAGCACAGGAAGCGTGCAGCGAAGGAGCGCGACGCCGTCTTGGCCGTAGGTGCAGGCTCAAGTAATACTCCATCTATTGATATACGTTTGGCGGATGTTCCAGCTGCCTTGTCTACTGCCCATAGAAAGGTTGCACGCGCGGCTCGTGAAGAAATTGGAAAGTTAGTTCGAGGTAATGTAACGCCCAGTCTTTTTATCAAAACTCGATCCTTAAATTTTGATATACTCATTTCCTGCAGGGCCAAGTCCTGACGATGGGATGGCAGGCGAAACGCTGGCGGTTACAGAGCCCGAAATGGCTACTCTTTCTCGGGAATCTGGGACCGTCCAGACTGCTGCTCTCTCACCTTGTGGCTCCTTGGTATCGGCGGGCGTCGCAAGCATCACGACTGTCCTCGTTGAGTCAGGGGATGAAACTATGGGCGCGGAATATACTCCTCCGAGAGAGAGCGAAGAAGCCGTTACACCCGGTGATACCTCCGTCATAGTTTCGGTCCATGATTTATCAGGTAATCGCTGGGTCGCTATTTTCACTTTTTTCAATCTTGTTCAGCCCTTCTAATGATATTTTGTTTGTCTTGAGTATAGGTGCGGTGAACCCTGAGGTTGTGCCGTCTGAAGAAGTGTCGCAGGTCGCCGCTCTGACGGTCGATGTCCCCTCGCTTTCTTCTGTGCCCCCTCAAATATTGGAAGGTATGGGTTTTTGACTTACTTGTTCCACTGTGGGTACCATTCTTCTTGTATTGACAGTACATCATCGCAACTCTGCAGGAGTACTTTTCGACCACTTATACCAGGTGTTGAACCCGCATTTCTCCTTTCAGTCGGAAGTCATTCCACCTTCTGGTATTGGTTAGTATATTCTTCAGCTAACGTATCCCCCCTTCTTTTACGAATATACGTATTGTTGTTAATTCTTCTTCATATTGATCATAGCGTCCCGGGTCGGAGGAGGAGACGAGCGAATAGTTGTGCCTCTGGTACTCTCCATCCTGCCGCCTGTCACAGCCGGTATAATAGACTCAATCACTCATGTGTTTCTTTATTTCCCGAGTCGGCATTTGACCGTAATTCATTTTGCAGCAATTGCGCCAGTTCCAGCTCCTTTCGAGTCTTGCATTCCAATGCCCGCAGGGCCCTTCACTAAACACATATCTTCCAAGGGCGCTACAAATAGCTGGCGAATGTTGAGCGAATTTATCGAAGATCTGAATGCCGAGGCCCTCACTTCTGCTACAGATTTTTCCGTTGAAGTTAATCTAATGCTAGTGACGCTCGCGAACTTCCATGATGAAGATCTCGTTGGCTCCTAGGTTGAATACTGTAGAAAGATCAAGGCTTGCCTGCATGAGATCGAGCTCAAGCGTCTCGCTCCTGAAGTATTAGCTTCAAACTCTCAGCAGCCTGCGTGGATCGAGCATAGTGTTCCTTTCATTCGCCATTTTGAATAAAAGGCGACCCTAAAACGAAAGGAACATGAGATGGCTTCCAGCGAATCTGTCCGACTGCGCGCTCAGATTGAAGCGAATGCCGCACAGCTAAAAGCTGTTTTTGACAATCTCCAGAGATGTATTTCGGATGGGTTGACGCTGAGACGGACACTTGACTCTACCGAGCGGGTCATGCAGGACTGCGAATCTGCCATGCTAGGAACCGATGAAAAGCTTTCGTTCTGTTTGCGACAACGGGCTCAAGTTGAAGCGGAATTGGCCGCGACGGCTAATCACGAGAAAGAATTGAGAAGAGCGCGCGAGCGGCTTGCTGATTTGTTGAAGACGCCACCTCCTCAATAACCGTCTTTGTACCCCCCTTTTTTTATTGACTGTAAACTTGCGATTTATGAATATCATGTATTCATTTTGATTCCTTTGTGAAATGTATCTTGTATTCACTTGAATTCATGAATAAAAAACATATTTTATTTTATATTGGTTTGTCCCTTTGGAAAATGTGGCCCATAGATAGTCTATATTGATCTCCTTACAGGGCAGTGATGGCTTAGTAAACAGGTTCAGATCTGCCGCCTATGTAACGTTTTAGAAATCGTTATGCGAATTTTTCCGTTTTAGGGTAAATTTGTCCGTTTTAAACCGACTGTGATCAAACGTCCATATAGACTTGCCAGCACCTAGTTTAGCTAAAATAAAGCTAGTGCGCAAGCTTTGGGGGTATTTGGGACGTTTTGGTTCAAAAAGAATTTTTCCCTATTTTAATATTATTTTAAAGTGGTATTTACTTTTTGGGTTGGAAAAATTTCTCCTAAAATTTTATCAAGCTTGAGTAAAACCAAACCCTACTTATAATATCTAGATATTCTTGTGAGAAAAGGGATTAAGTTTTAAGAAAAGAAAAGAAATGAATGAATGAGGTGGCTTCATGCATGCATATGCATTTATGAGCATTCATTGCAAGGTAAGCTAGAAAACCCTACAAAATTTCCTCACCTCCTTCATTATTGGCTTAATCCTCCTCCTCCTTTTGCCCTTGATCTTTTCTTTCTCCATTTGCAACAATTTCAAAGCTCATAAATCCAAAAAATTCCCAAAATAAATCACAAAATTACATCAAGTCTTGATTTTTGCTTCTTGATCACTTGGAGCTAGGAAAGCTTGGATCTTGGGAGCAAGGGTTGTTAGGTATAATCCTTGATCTATTAATTAAGAGTTTTTATGATGGGTAGCTCGTTGGTTATTGTTTAGAACACTTTAGATATCGATTAGTGCAATATCGTGTTTTTAGTGTCCTTTTTGAACCTCTGTGAACTGTCGTGACCTGGAAATTTTACTGAGTGACCAAACAAAATTGTAGTGATGTACTAGTGACCCTGAAGTTCCACCTGAGACCCGAGCACCACCCCCACCGTCTTCGGCCGGCGACCCCTTTGACGAAATCCGGTGAAACCGGTTTTTGAGGAGAGAAGGGTGTTGGTTTTTTTGTGGGTAGCTATCTGCTGTTGTTTAGGGGTATTTGGTACTGTTTAATTTTTTAGTAATTGCTGTATGAAAAATCTGAGATCATTTTCCTATAATATAGTGTTTTGAATCTGCGTGTTACGTAATCCGACACGAATCGTGATCTTGTGCAGCTGTTGTACTTAGATTGGTTTAGTAGTGTCGCAACGCACGTTAGCCACTAGACGGAAACTTTTGAGTTAGTTTAGAGTTGGTGCGCCGTTTAAATTGTATTTTTACGTTATATTGGTCGATTTCTGAGTTTTTGCTCTGTGTATGTGTTTGTGAAATTTTAGCGTCGCAAGCGGGGACTTCGGACAGTGCGAACAAGGGGAAGCAGGTGGTCGGATTTTCATAGCTGGAGACCATTGATGAGTAGATTTAATATCTACGGGGAGATCGCCCGTATGGCGTTATGCGTCAGGGCTAATATGATAGGATAACTGCATGTTATTGCATATTAGTAAATTTCATATAAACGTCATTGCATAGTATTATCTATTGTACCTTGACTTGTACATTTAGATATAACACATTAATGACGGTTCATGTTACACGAGCACTAGATTGTGTGCTACACCCACACCGTCAGTAATTACCATGACACGCACAACCCACATACATGCGTATTATTGTAGTGGAGAGGGATAATTGAGGCAGCGACCCTTATTCCATTGTGCATAGGAGATATTGTTGACACATACATACGTGATATTGTATTGGACATGGATAGTTAAGATAGTAACTCTTATTCTATTTTCACGTATACCTTGCTATAGCTACTTGTACATCACGCATACATACTGATATGTACACCCATATATTTTTGCAATAGTTGTATATACCCTAAGTGGTATTGTTTTGACATGCGATATTGAGACATTGACTATTGTGCTTATGAAATACATCATACATATTTGTTTACATGTAGATACTTAAACCTTGCTACGATTACATGTACACCTCATATGATGCTGCACTTCTTTTCGAAGGATTTTGGGAACCGCAAGAAATATTTTAAAGATGGATTCATTTAAAAGAGCGGCTTTCCCTTGATATGCTCATATTGTTTTTTTATGTTGCATATATCGGTTTTTCATGGATTTACGCATTGAGATATGGATTTCATATGATTTATGGATTTGAGAACCGTGAGGGTATTTCAAGAAAACTATGTATTGTTTGAAAACCCGGTTTCTCTTAATATGATATTTCAGTGTGTCCACCATGTGATTTCTCGGTTCTGAGATTTGGTTTGTGATACTTGATTCGAGGAGCGAGAGGCACAGTCTGCAGGTACATAGTGGACCCGGTATGGTACCCCGGGGCGAGTGATGATTTCGTGGTGTAGACGATAAGCCTGGCGGTGGGACCACTACCTACCGGTGATTGTATTTGGACTCGGCGTTATCGTGAGGATACCGACCGGAGTGATGTATGACATATCGTCAGGGCCAGTCGTGGTGACATCTCCTGAGTTATGAGGATTTATGTGTCGATGCTAGACAAGGGTTTCATGATGTTTCGAGTGTCGGTGTTAGACATTCAGGTTTTCCATGATTTCTACGTATCGTCGGTGGACATACGGGGTTGATATCCTTATACTTATATATGTATATATATATATATGGATACATACAGGTATATGTTTTCATGATGTTTTGGGTGTAGATGTTAGACACTCAGGTTCCATGAGACCTACAGGATGTGAGGGCCGATCTGTGGATGTGGTGCCTTAGGATTTGGGATTTGATGAGTCGGTGAGGGACACTGGTGTTTTTCCATGCTGATGATTTTGCATGAGATTTTATATGATATCATCCCACACTCAGGATTATGTTGTTATGCATTGCTTTATGTAGTTGTAGTACCCTGATAATGTACCTTTACATGATTGTTGCATATTCACATTGTCATACTTATCCTATCGAATTACATGTGATAGATTAATCGCGATTCGTGCATACTTGAGATTACAGTATGATGTTATTACTATTCATGAGTTGGCAACTCACCCCCGTTGTGCCACAGTATTTTGCAGGACTTACCCTCAGAATAGTCGCGGCAGAGCGTCTTATCATCTCTACTTTTGCGGATACGGCTACGTTAGGCAGTTAGGCCTTTGCTTTTAGGTGGGTTTGTGGTTATCTGCTTGTACATTGTATATCTTTTTGTTGGATCTAGTATTCTCCATCTACCATTGTTTGTATATGACTTAAAGAAGACTTGTGAGGATTCAGTGTTGTATTATTTTGGTGACTTTGGGTGCCGTGCTCGTGGGAGCCGGTTTTGTTGAAAATTTTTACGTCTTTCTGCAGTATTTTCTTTGATATATCTTCGCTTCGGCGTCGTATACATGTTTGTGGTGGTTGTCTCCGCCGTTGGGAGTGATTTGATCCCGTTTGGGATGCTTTATATATTATCTATGTTGTACCCGTTTTCGGGGCTAGTTTTTACAAAGGAGGTGCTGCTGAAATTTTTAAAAACGAAAACTAAACTTAAAGATTTTTACTTGAAAATTTCCGAATGTTAAAACTATGTTTTTCTCCGTTGATCCAGTTTTGAGTGGTTTAGATTTCTGGGTTTCGGCTTACTTAAGTTGCGTACGCCTGTAGACGTTACGTAGTTTAAGTGCCGGTTACGGGCCAATTTTTGGGTCGTGACAAAGTTGGTATCAGAGCGCCAGGTTTTACCTTTCGGAGTATAGGATGACCTTGGTATGATGGAGTAGGTAGCTTAAGTAGAGTGACGTAGCGTGTGTATGTTTCGCGATATACTTACGACACGGTACTCCGCCTAAATGACCTTAGGACTTATTGATTGATTTTCCACCGTGATGATATATATCTTTGTGATTCGATTTCTGTTTCCTTATCGAATCTTGTTTCAATTTCCAGCCTATATGCCGCCGAAGACTACGAGGGCACAGAGAGCGGCCGCGAGGGCCGAGGTCAGAGTTGACTCGTCTGAGGCGAAGACTAACCAGGGTGGTACGCCTGTTGTACCAAAGCACGTTGCTATATTTGGAGCTGGTATGTAGGGCCTACGCCAGATGATGGGGACTTTAGTAGAGGCCATTCGAGCGCAGAGGCAGGCAGTTGTTCCACCCGATGTAGGGACCACGATGGTACCTACAGTTCCGGCAGTCGCAATTACAGCTCCGGAGGTTATTACCGTGTCTCTGACAGATTTCATGAGGCTGAGACCTCCGATGTTCACTAGCACAGATGCTACTGAGGATCCGCAGTCGTTTATCGACCGGATGGCCAGGATTTGTCGTTCGCTCCGATGCTCAGCTGAGAGATGGGTGGAGTTTGCCAATTTCCGTCTGGAGGGTCTGGCCCAGAAGTGGTGTGAGTCCTTAGAGAGGGACAGAGCCGCGGGTCTTGCTCCTATGACCTGGGCTGAGTTTGTGACGTCTTTTCTCGCCCGTTTTCTTCCACCAAGCGTCAGGGATGCGCGAGCGCGCAAATTTGAGTCGTTACGTCAGACTCCGGGGATGACGGTGTCTGAGTATGATGTACTGTTTACTGAGCTGTATGTGTATGCTCCGTACTTGGTGGCGATTGAGGAGATGAGGGTGAAGAGGTTTGTTCGAAACATGCTTACTCAGTTGTTCCTAGCCATCAGCATTCAGCATTGCGACACGTATGCGGCAGCTGTGGATGCAGCCCTATTGATGGAGGAACGTCTAGCTGAGTCATCGGTTGTTCCGGAACCGAAGAGGACTCGTACGGATGTATCAGCACGGAGAAATAGGTTTGCAAGCCGAGGCAGAGTTCCTTCAGACTCGGGGAGTAGCAGATATGTGGGACGGGGCCAGTTATTCAGCTCTTACTCCCAAGAGGGCCAGCGACCGTCTTATGGGTGCTTTGGGTGTGGCAGTCTACATCACCTTGTTCGAGATTGTACCGTGGTGCGTTAGAGAGCGCCAGCAGTACCCCAGGTTACCTTACCGCCTTCTCCGCATTAGAGAGCGTTGCCTCTTATTCCTGTTGTTGCGCCGCGTCAGACTCCTGCTCAGAGAGGTCGAGGTCCTGGGGGTTTTGTGCCTAGTGGTCGAGGTGGCGGAGGCAGAGGAAAGCCAGTAGCCGGTAGAAGGCAGGCATGGATTTTTTCCTTGACTCACCAGGACGCTCAGGCGTCCAATGCTGTGGTTTCAGGTACCCTTTCTGTATGTTCTTATGATGCACATGTTCTTTTTGATCCGAGATCTACGCATTCGTATGTTTCTACGCACTTCGTGCCGAGGTTAGTCTGAGAGTCGTGTTTGCTAGATCTGCCGCTTGTCATGACTACTCCTATGGGAGAGTCGTTTGTTGCACAACACGTGTTCCGGTCTTGTGCTGTCCGTATAGGTGACAGAGATCTGTCCGTCGACTTGATCCTTCTTGAGATGTTGGACTTCGACGTTCTGCTGGGCATAGACTGGCTAGCTACTTGCTACGCATCCGTGGACTGCCGCGAGAAGACAGTTAGGTTTTGTTTTCCCGTCGAGTCAGTGTTTGTTGTGCAGGGGGACCGTGGTGCCTCCCCTCACAGTTTGATTTATGTCCTTTGCGCTAGTCGGCTTTTGAGAAGGGGATGTCGGGGATTCTTGGCTTTCATTCATGATACTGGGACCACAGTAGAGTCGTTGGACCAGGTTCCTACCGTGCGAGAGTTTCCCGACGTCATTCCCGATGAGTTACCTGGGTTGCCGCCAGAGCGCGATATTGAGTTCTGCATTGATCTGATTCCTGGCACGGAGCCTATTTCTATACCGCCTTATCGGATGGCTCCGGCAGAGCTTAGAGAGCTTAAAGATCAATTGCAGGAGTTGCTTGATTTGGGACTTGTGCGTCCGAGTGTTTCGCCGTGGGGAGCGCCTGTTCTGTTCGTCAAGAAGAAGGACAGCAGTTTGAGGCTGTGTGTGGATTATCGTCAATTGAACCGAGTTACGGTGCGGAACAGGTATCCTTTACCTCGCATTGACGATTTATTTGATCAGCTCCAGGGTGCGAAACTTTTTTCTAAGATTGATTTACGTTCGAGTTATCATCAGTTGCGGGTTCGGAATGATGACATTCCGAAGACTGCTTTTCGTACGCGCTATGGGCATTATGAGTTTTTGGTGATGTCGTTCAGACTCACCAATGCGCCAGCAGCGTTCATGGATCTGATGAACCGGATTTTCAGGCCATTCCTTACCATTTTATTATTGTGTTTATTGATGACATACTGGTCTACTCTAGGAGTCGTGAGGAGCATGAGCAACACTTGAGAATTGCTTTGCAGATATTGAGAGAGCACCGGCAGTATGCTAAATTCTCAAAGTGCGCATTTTGGCTTGATAGTGTTAACTTTCTGGGTTATGTGGTGATTGGTGATAGTATTCTTGTGGACCCGAGGAAGATCGAGGCTGTACAGACCTTTATCGGTGACTGAGGTCCGCAGATTTTTGGGCTTAGCTGGTTATTATCGCCGTTTTGTGCAGGATTTCTCGAGTATCGCTGCACCGCTGACTGGACTGACCCAGAAGGGAGTTCCTTTTCTTTGGACTGATGCATGCGAGCAGAGTTTTCAGCAGTTGAAGACTCGGCTGACGACAGCACCAGTTCTTTCTTTACCTTCTGGATCGGGCGGCTATGTTGTTTATTGTGATGCTTCTCGAGTGGGGCTCGGTTGTTTTTTGATGCAGCACGATAGAGTGATTGCTTATGCTTCTAGGCAGCTGAAGAAGCACAAGCAGAATTACCCCACTCACGATCTTGAGATGGCCGTGGTGGTCTTTACTTTGAAGATTTGGAGACACTACTTGTACGGGAGTCGTGTCAGATCTTCATGGATCATAAGAGCTTGAAGTACATATTCTAGCAGCGGGATCTGAATCTGAGACAGCACCGTTGGATGGAGCTAGTGAAGGATTATGATTGTGAGATCCTTTATCACCCGGGCAAGACGAATGTGGTAGCTGATGCTTTGATTCATAGGCTCGGGGGTAGCTTGTCCCCATTGAGCGCAGTTCAGCGTCAGTCGTCTGTAGATTGGCAGCTCTTGTGTGATGGTAGAGTGCAGATCGAGTTCACTTCCGCTGGGGGAAAGTTTGCTCATGTCTGTGCCCGTCCACTACTACTTGATCGTATCCGTGAGGCGCAACCCAGTGATGCCTGTTTGTCTGAGATTCTTGAGCTTGTTCGACAGGGTACAGTTTCGGAGTTCATGATTGATGACCAGGGTGTGCTATAATGCGGGACTCGCTTGTGTGTACCAGATGCTGATAGGTTGAGACGCGAGATCCTAGAGCAGGCATATCGGCCGGCCTTTAGCTTTCATCCAGGTTCCACCAAGATGTACCGTGATTTGAAAGACTTTTACTGGTGGGAAGGGATGAAACGCGATATTTTGGACTTCGTTTCGAGGTGCCTGGCTTGTCAGAAAGTCAAGGCAGAGCATCAGAGACCGGCTGGAGAGTTGCAGCCTTTACCCGTTCCGGAGTGGAAATAGGAGCAGATTTCCATGGACTTCATTGTGGGTCTACCCAGGACCAGTAGAGGGTATGACTCCATTTGGGTGATTGTTAATCGGTTGACGAAAGCGGCTCACTTCCTTCCAGTGAAGACCACTTTCGGTTATACTCAGTATGCTCAGTTGTACATAGATGAGATTGTGCGTTTGCACGGTGTTCCCACATGCACAGTATCCGACAGAGGCACCCATTTTACTAGCCGTCTTTGGCAGAAGCTTCAAGAAGCTTTGGGTAAACGGTTGAGTTTTAGCACCGCTTTTCATCCACAGACCGATGGTCAGTCGGAGCGGACTATACAGACTCTGGAGGATATGCTCTGTGCATGTGTGCTTGATTTTGATGGCAGTTGGGACCTTCACTTGCCGTTGATTGAGTTCTCCTACAACAACAGCTTTCAAGAGACTATTCAGATGGCACCTTTCGAGGCTTTATATGGTAGGAAGTGTCGACCGCCATTCTGTTGGACCGAACTTAGTGAGAGACTGATTTTGGGACCCCAGCTAGTTCAGGAGACCACAGAGAAGATCCAGCTGATTCAGGACAGGATGAGAGCAGCCCAGTGCAGACAGAAGTCTTATGCCGACCGTCGTCGTCGCAGACTCGAGTTCACGGTAGGGGATCATGTATTCCTGAGGATTTCTCCGATGAAGGGCGTTATGCGATTTGGGAAGAAGGCAAAACTCAGTCCCAGATTTATAGGTCCTTTCAAGATTCTTGAGCGAGTGGGTTCTGTTGCTTATCGTTTGGCGCTCCCGCCCAATTTCCCGGATGTTCATCCTGTTTTCCATGTGTCGATACTTTGTAGATACCTTCATGACCCTTCTCATATGATTCAGCACGAGACCGTTCGGCTTGAGTGCAATCTTTCGTTCACCGAGCAGCCGGTAGTTATTTTGGATCAGCAGGTGAAGAAAATTCGGTTAAAGGTCTTGCCATCAGTAAAGCTTCTTTGGCGTAGCCCTACTAGTGAGGAGATCACTTGGGAGGCCGAGAGCGAGATGCGGAAGAAATTCCCTCATCACTTTGAAGGTACGCGTAGTAGTTAATTTTAATTCGGGGACCGAATTTCTATAAGGGGGGAGATTGTAACGTTTTAGAAATCGTTATGCGAATTTTTCCGTTCTAGGGTAAATTTGTCCGTATTTTCCGTTTTAAACCGACTGTGATCAAACGTCCATATAGAGTTGCCAGCACCTAGTTTAGGTAAAATAAAGCTAGTGCACAAGATTTGGGGGTATTTAGGACGTTTTGGTTCAAAAAGAATTTTTCCCTATTTTAATATTATTTTAATGTGGAATTTACTTTTTGGGTTGGAAAAATTTCTCCTAAAATTTTATCAAGCTTGAGTAAAACAAAACCCTACTTATAATATCTAGATATTCTTGTGAGAAAAGGGATTAAGTTTTAAGAAAAGAAAAGAAATGAATGAATGAGTTGGCTTTATGCATGCATATGCATTTATGAGCATTCATTGCAAGATAAGCTAGAAAACCCTACACAATTTCCTCACCTCCTTCATTATTGGCCGAATCCTCCTCCTTCTTCTGCCCTTGATCTTTTCTTTCTCCATTTGCAACAATTTCAAAGCTCATAAATCACCAAAATTCCCAAAATAAATCACAAAATTACATCAAGTCTTGGTTTTTGCTTCTTGATCACTTGGAGCTAGGAAAGCTTGGATCTTGGGAGAAAAGGTTGTTAGGTATAATCCCTAATCTGTTAATTAAGAGTTTTTATGATGGGTAGCTCGTTGGTTATTGTTTAGAACACTTTAAATATCGATTAGTGCAATATCGTGTTTTTAGTGTCCTTTTTGAACCTCTGTGAACTGCTGTGACCTGGAAATTTTACTGAGTGACCAAACAAAATTGTAGTGATGTACTAGTGACCCTGGAGTTCCACCTGAGACCCAAGCACGACACCACCGACTTCGTCCGGCGACCCCTTTGACGAAATCCGGCGACACCGGTTTTTGAGGAGAGATGGGTGTTGGTTTTTTTGTGGGTAGCTATCTGCTGTTGTTTAGGGGTATTTGGTTCTGTTTAATTTTTTAGTAATTGCTGTATGAAAAATCTGGGATCATTTTCCAATAATATAGTGTTTTGAATCCGCGTGTTACGTAGTCCGACACGAATCGTGATCTTGTGCAACTGCTGCACTTAGATTGGTTTAGTAGTGTCGCAACGCACATTAGCCACTAGACGGAAACTTGTGAGTTAGTTTAGTGTTGGTGCGTCGTTTAAATTGTAGTTTTACGTTATATTGGTCGATTTCTGAGTTTTTGCTCTATGTATGTGTTTGTGAAATTTTAGCGTCGCAAGCGGGGACTTCGGACGCTGCGAATAAGGGGAAGCAGGTGGTCGGATTTTCATAGCTGGAGACCATTGGTGAGCAGATTTAACATCTACAGGGAAATCGCCCGTATGGCGTTATGTGTCGGGGCTGATATGATAGGAGAACTGCATGTTATTGCATATTAGTAAATTTCATATAAACGTCATTGTATAGTATTATCTGTTGTACCTTGACTTGTACCTTTAGATATAACACATTACTGACGGTTCATGTTGCACGAGCACTAGATTGTATGCTACACCCACACCGTCAGTAATTGCCATGACACGCACAACCCACATACATACGTATTATTGTAGTGGAGAGGGATAATTGAGGCAGCGACCCTTATTCCATTGTGCATAGGAGATATTGTTGACACATACATACGTGACATTGTATTGGACATGGATAGTTAAGATAGCAACTCTTATTCCATTTTCACGTATACCTTGCTATAGCTACTTGTACATCATGCATACATACTGATATGTATACCCATATATTTTTGCTATAGTTGTATATACCCTAAGTGGTATTGTTTTGACATGCGATATTGAGACATTGACTATTGTGCTTATGAAATACATCATACATATTTGTTTACATGTAGATACTTAAACCTTGCTACGATTACATGTACACCGCATATGATCCTGCACTTGTTTTTCGGAGGATTTTAGGAACCTCAAGATATATTTTAAAGATGGATTCATTTAAAAGAGCGGCTTTCCCTTGATATGCTCATATTTTTGTTTTATGTTGCATATATCGGTTTTTCATGGATTTACGCATTGAGATATGGATTTCATATGATTTATGGATTTGAGATCCGTGGGGGTATTTCAAGAAAACTATGTATTGTTTGAAAACCCGGTTTCTCTTGATATGATATTTCAGTGCGTCTACCATATGATTTCTCGGTTCTAAGATTTGGTTTGTGATACCCGATTCGAGGAGCGGGAGGCACCGTCTGCGGGTACATGGTGGACCCGGTATGGTACCCCGGGACGAGTGGTGATTTTGTGGTGTAGACGATACGCCTGGCGGTAGGAACACTACATACCAGTGATTGTATTTAAACTCGGCGGTTATCGTGAGGATACCGACCGGAGTGATATATGACATATCGTCAGGGCCAGTCGTGGTGACATCGCCTGAGTTATGAGGATTTACGTGTTGATGCTAGACACGGGTTTCATGATGTTTCGAGTGTCGTTGTTAGACACTCAGGTTTTCCATGATTTCTACGTATCGTCGGTGGACATACGGGGTTGATATCCTCATACTTATATATGTATATATATATATATGGATACATACAGGTATATATTTTCATGATGTTTTGGGTGTAGATGTTAGACACTCAGGTTCCATAAGACTTACAGGATGTGAGGGCCGATATGTGGATGCGGTGCCTGAGGATTTGGGATTTGATGGGTCAGTGAGGGACACTGGTGTTTTTCCATGCTGATGATTTTGCATGAGATTTTATATGATATCATCCCACACTCAGGATTATGTTGTTATGCATTGCTTTATGTAGTTGTAGTACCCTGATGATGTACCTTTACATGATTGTTGCATATTCACATTGTCATACTTAGCCTATCGAATTACATGTGATAGATTAATCGCTATTCATGCATACTTGCGATTACAGTATGATGTTATTACTATTAACGAGTTGGCAACTCACCCCCGTTGTGCGACAGTGTTTTGCAGGACTTACCCTCAGAGTAGTCGCGGCAGGGCGTCTTATCATCTCTACTTTTGCGGATACCGCTACGTTAGGCAATGAGGCCTTTGCTTTTAGGTGGGTTTGCGGTTATCTGCTTGTACATTGTATATTTTTTTGTTGGATCTAGTATTCTCCATCTACCACTGTTTGTATATGACTTAGAGAAGACTTGTGAGGATTCAGTGTTGTATTATTTTGGTGACTTTGGGTGCCGTGCTCGTGGGAGCCAGTTTTGTTGAAAAGTTTTACTTCTTTATGCAGTCTTTTCTTTGATATTTCTTCGCTTCGGCGTCGTATACATGTTTGTGGTGGCTGTCTTAGCCGTTGGGCATGATTTTCTCCCGTTTGGGATGCTTTATATATTATCTATGTTGTACCCATTTTCGGAGCTAGTTTTTACTAAAGAGGTGCTGCGAAATTTTTAAGAACGGAAAATAAACTTGAAAATTTTTACTTGAAAATTTCCGAATGTTAAAACTATGTTTTTCTTCGTTGATCCAGTTTTGAGTGGTTTAGATCTCTGGGTTTCGGCTTACTTATGTTACGTACGCCTGTAGACGTTACATAGTTTAAGTGCCGGTTACGGGCCAATTTTTGGGTCGTGACAGCCTAAGACTTTTCAACTTTACGAGCCGTGAAGGTCTCATAAAGACTTTCCTCCCTACGAGTCGTGAGGATCCCGCAGGTGTGTTTTCTCCATAGGAGTCGTGAAGACTCCTAAATGCGTTTTCTCTTGAGAGTCGTAAGGATCTCATAAGAGAGTTTTTCCCCCTTATAAGTCGAGAGGACTCGTAAGTGGTTGTTTCCCTCCTTGTCGATATTCAACTTTGGAGAGTATGGCCCAAGAATAGTATGCAATAGTCCATCTTGGACCGACTTGCAGGGCCCCAGTGCTTAAGAAATAGGTCCTTATCCCAGTTGCCTAAGACTTTTCCCTGCGAGTCGAGACGAATCAAGAAGTTCTCGCAAAAACGCTAATTTCCTCACGAGTCGAGACGAATCGAGAAGTTCTCGCAAGGGTGTCCTAACGTCACAGTTAACTCCTGCCAATAGAAGTCCGTTAGGTTCTGTGGTACTAGGGTTTTCTACCCGTCATACCGTCGCGTTGGTTGATGTATTCCCCGATATGCAATCTTGTTGTTCAGGTAACCCCGCAACTGTCGTGTCTCTGATCCCTTCGAGGGCTGGACAAGACGTCTTCAAGTAATCTTCCAGGTAATATTACCGTCGAAAGAGTAAGCGTTAAGGATATTCCATGTCGCTTTTTACTTGAGGTTAGGCTCAATTTGGGAGCCCCGATGAGTCATGACCACTCCATGCTGGAGTGGGATGTTCTCCGATAGTCTTTCAGGTCTCATTTGAGTTTCCGTTAGGACCCTGAAGCTAGGGATCTTACTTTGCTTCGTTTGTTGACATTGCATCCGCAATATTGCGATGAACGTCGAGGTTGTCTCTGGGTTATCTGTGAACCGTCGAGATTTGGAACTAGGGGACTTTGCCATGGCTCCGTTTGTGGATGTCGCGTATGTATCCTGCTTGAGGGAGAAAGAACGCTGTTGTTATCGTTCTCTAGGCTGTGGATGCTTCCGTCGAGACTTGAAACTAGGGAATCTGCTATGGCTCCGAGGTAGTCTCTAGGCTGTCGGTGAGCCGTCGAGATTTGGAACTAGGGGACTTTGCCATGACTCCGTTTTGCTGAAGTTGTATTTGCTTCTGGTTGGAACGAGAAGGAACGCTGTTGTTGATTTCTAGGCTGTAAATGTAGCTATTGAGATGTAGCTTCTCTTTGATGAAGCCTGATGGGACAATATGGTTCCCTTTTTCGTTTGTGCCTAAGATTGTATACAGGGGTCGATGTGATCTTACCTGCAGGGCAGAAGTTTCATTTAATGTTTTAATTCTTTCCGCGATGCTCTATCATTTCAGATTTTTATATCGCGAAAGTCGCGATTGCCCAATCATTTCGGCTATTTTTCGTGGTGCCCAATCATTTCGGCTGTTTTTCTTTTTCTTCACTCGCTGCTTTTTATTATGAGTTACCCAATCATTTCGGCCATTTTTATATGCATATATTTTACTTGCTAATTTTTTTTGCGAGTTGCCATATCATTTCGACTATTTCATATGCATTTTTGATTCGCTGATTTTTTTTGCTGCGAGTATGGAACTTGAGATCTGACACCAATTTTGGCATTAGCATCGCTGCGACTGGAATATTGCCAGGAGCGAATCATCATTTGTCGTGAAAGGCCTCAGAATTCGATACCAATTTAGGCATCAGCATCGCTACAACTGAGATATTGTCAGGAGCGAATCATCACTTGCCTTTGTCGATTTGACCAAAGGTGGTTTAGTAGACAAGGTTATGATCCCGTTGACTAGGGCATTTTGACTTTACGAGCCGTAAGGGTCTCATAAAGATGTTTCTCCCTACGAGTCGTGAGGATCTCATAGATGTGTTTTCTCCTTAGGAGTCATGAGGATTCCTAAGTGTGTGTTCTCTTATAAGTCGTAAGGGTCTTACAAGAGTGTTTTCTCCTTACAAATCGAGAGGACTTATAAGTGTCGTTCACCAAATGGGGAAATTTCGCGTCATTGGTGGAACTTGGTAGGGGAAACGTTTATTTGTGCCCGTGGATTGTATACAAGGGTCAATATTAAACCGTTTGTAGGGCAATCTGGGGAATGTGATGGCTTAAGAACGGGTTCAGATCCCTGTTAACTTAAGGCTTTCAAATCCTATGACCCGTGATGGTCTCATAAGGAGGATTCTCCTCACGAGTCGTGAGGATCTCGTAAGTGTAATTTCTCCTTAGGCATCCTGGGGATCCCTAAGTGTGTTTCTCCCATATGAGTTGTAAGGATCTCACGCAGGTGTTTTCTCCATAAAAGGTCGAGTGGACCTTGCAAGTGTGCATGAATTTTTTTTTACGAGTCTGCGTCCCTGCAGGTTTTCACAAGCTCGCCGGTAGCCCTGCTGTTTTTACTCACGGCGCCCTTTCGGGTTTTCATCCGTGCCCCTTTTTCTTGTGGATGTACCGCCTTTTTTTAACTCCTCCGTTTGCCAATGGCACTTAGGGGGAATTTCGCCACCGGGGCGGTTTTGCAGCCAGCGGGACTCAAGTTGCAATCTTTGCCGCTGGGACCTGTAGACCTGGATTCCACCGTCGTCGTGTTTGAGGCGGCGTATTTAGTTTAAAGAAATTACGGTCCATTGTTAGTTTAAGGAAATCCTGGTCCAATGTTAGTTTAAAAACATCTCGGTCCATTGTAGTTTAGGTACATCTCGGTCCATAGCTAGTTTTAAAGACATTGTGGTCCGTTGGGATTTTAAGGCGAGGTTTCGCCAGATACTACTTATAGAGTTTGGACTCAGGAAAACAACGAGCATACACGAGCGTCGTCATCCATCATTAACCTGAGCCGTGACTTGTCAAGCGTAGTATTTCTTAAGGAACCGGCCGTTTATTGGCCGGAAGGGACTTTCACCATGCATATCCATGAGCAAGTAGGCCCTACCATGGTAGACCTTGTCTATGATGTACGGACCCTCATAGTTCGGCTCTAATTTCCCCTGTTTAGCAAGATTGGGGATCATAGGTCTTTTTACGACTAGCACGAGTTCGCCATGGCGGAATTTTGTTGGCCTAGTCAATCTTTCGTATGAGTGCGTCATATTTTCTTTGTAAGCTTCTAGGTTTTGCTGCGCCATGAGACGGGTTTCATCAAGGGCGTCTAGCTCCTCAAGCCGAAGATGGGCATTCTCTTCATCCATTAGTTCATACCGAACCGCCACTCGTAGAGAGGGTAGCTCTATCTCCAAGAGAAGTACCGCTTCCGTGTCGAATACTAACGCAAATGGCGTTGTGTTCGTGGCCGTCTTGAACGTAGTCCAATAGGCCCAGAGAGCTTCATGCAATCTCTCGTCCCAGTCCTTTTTATTTCTGGACATTGTTTTCTTTATGATCCTTATCAAGGTCTTGTTGAAAGCCTCAGCTAGATCGTTAGCTTGGGGATTATAGACCGAAGAGTATCTCCAATCTATTTTATGCTGCTGTGCGAAGCGGCTGATCTTATGGCTTCTGTAGGACGGCCCATTATCCTAGATGATCCATCGCGGAGTGCCAATCGGTAGATGACATATTTCTTGAAGAAATGGAGAATGTTCTCCGTCTTCATCTCTCTTAGCGGTATTGCTTCTACCCACTTGGAGAAGTAATCGGTTGTTGCTAGTATGAACCGATGTCCCTTGGATGATGCAGGTTCGATGGGTCCAATTATATTGGTTCCCCACATTTCGAATGGCCAGCTAGCCAGTGTTGGGTGTAGCGGATTTGGATGCTGGTGGATGAAGTCCCCATGAATTTGGCACGAGTGAAACTGCTTCGTATATTCGAGATAGTTCCGATTCATTGTGGGCCAGTAATAGCCCATTCTCTTGATCTTCAACTTCATCTTGGGCCCAGCCTGATGAGAACCGCAGAGTCCGTCGTGAGTTTCTTGGACGACTCTCCTTACTTTTTCTGGCCCCAGACACCTTAACCGCAAACAATCAAACGATCTCTTATATAAAGTATCATTGACGAAGGCGAAAGACAGAGCTCGCTTCATGAGCTGATATCTCGACGATGCATTATTGGGCGTTCGATAGGATTTGAAGTAGTCTATGAAGACCTCTCTCCAATCCTCAGCCTTTTCTTCGTCCTCTGCTTGGAAAGCCGCTTGTTTAGTCGCTTCCTCTTCTTTAGACGACTCCGGAGATATTTCTGCTGGCGTGAGAATCCGACGGCTTTGCACAGTGATCCTTACGTCATCGAGGTTTTCGTCAGCCAGTTCTTTAGCGAGCTTGGCTAACACATCTACCTTGCTATTTTCCACACGCGATATGCTTTCAAGGGTGTAGGAGGGGATTTGCATTAGCAGTTGCTGCACTCTTTCACCATACCTGATCAATTCTGGCTTTCATGTCTGGTAGTCGCCATTTACTTGGCTAACGACCAGCTGGGAGTCTCCATATATGAGAAGGTTTTCGATTCCCATGTCGACAGGGATCTCAAGACCTGCTATCAAAACTTCATACTCAGCCTCATTGTTTGTTGTCGGCTCCATTAAAGAAAGAGCAAAACGCATTATTCCTCCTTGTGGAGTCATAAAGATAAGGCCTACCCCGGCTTTAATCATGGGGGTGTTTTTCTTTCGCTTCTTCAAGGAGGACAATCCATCAAAGTAGAATTCCCATGGGGTATCATTCCCTTCTTTCTCTCCGTCAATTGTGTCAAACGCGTGTACATCCGTCAACTCGCAGTTCAAGAGAGAGTCGGTAGGTATCGGATGCTCAGCGAGAATGTCGGCGATGGCCTGGCCTTTTATTGCCTTAAGGGTCGATATATTATCGAGAACTGCATCAAGAGGAGGTCCCATTTGGAAAGCCTTCATGTTAATATGGCTCTTGACATCAAATACTTGAGAGGATCCACCTTTGATATGAGATGGACCTCATGTGCAAGGGCATAGTGTCAAAGCTTTGTTATCGCAAAGATCAGTGCCAGGAAATGCTTTTCAATAGGGGAATAGTTGTTTTCAGCCCCCAGAAGGACTCGACTCAAATAGTAGAGAGCTCTCTCCTTCCCCTGTTCATTCTCATGTGCCTATAGCGCGCTTAAAGAACTTTCAAGGGCTGTTGTGTATAGGATGAGGGGATTTCCCTTGACCGGAGCGGTCAGTACCGGCGGGTTCTGCGGATATTGCTTGATTTCGTTCAGTGCACTTTGGCATTTACGATCCTAAACGAACGGGGTCTCTTTCTTCAGTAGATGGCTGTAGGGGTGGCATTTTCCAGAGAGGTTGACTTAGAGGTTGACACCTGTTTAGGCATCAATCGCTACAACTAGGATATTGCCAGGAGCGACTCATCATTTTCCCCTGTCGGGTTGGACAACGGTGGCTCGGTAGACAGGGTTAGGATCCTTTCGACTAAGACTTTTGACTCTATGAGCCGTAAAGATCTCATAAAGGGTTTTCTTCCTACGAGTCGTGTGGATCTTGTAGGCGTATTTTCTCCTTAAGAATCATGGGGATTCCTAAGTGATGTCTTCTCTTGTAAGTCGTAAGGATCTTCCAAGAGTGTTTTCTCATTATAAGTCGAGAGGAAATACAAGTATTATTCATCATATGGGGACATTTCTTGCCATTTGTAGAACTTGACAAAGAAATATTTATTCGTGCCTCTAGATTGTATACAAGGGTCAATATGGACCGTCTGTAGGGTGTTCCCGCCAAAATTTTGGCTAAAAACCCACTCCGTATAAAATAATAACAATAAAAAAAATAAATAAATAATAATAATAATAAAGGAGAAAATCTCCCTTTCAAAGCAAAGCTCTGTTCAAATTCCAAGGCGGGAAATAAAGCAACGCTTCTGTTTCCCCCAATCAGAGCAAGGTTCTGTTTTAAAAATTCAAATAAAAATAAAGGAAGCAACGCTTCAGGTGGCTTGCGCTCTGCGCTGCGCGACACGTGTCAGCGCAGTTGCGCTGCGCGACACGTCTCAAGCGCAGGTGCACTTGCGCCAACTGTGCCAGCACTAAAACTTAAATAATAAATTATTTAATCAGAATTAAAATTCTAAAAAGATCTTTTTAATTTTGTTAAAAACAAGAAGATTGTCTTCTGTAAAACAGAAGCCTTAGAATCAAAGATCCGACGGTGGGGAAACATCCCCAAATCAATCAGAGAAAGATCTATGTAACTAACTCAACAAACTAATTGGCCCTATATAAAGGCCCCTAGACTCCAAGTCTAAAACATAGAGAGAGAGAGATACAGAGAACTCCTCTAAAAATTTTGAGAAGAACTCGAAGAGAAAAAGGTAAAACCTTTGAAAAAAGAAGAATTTCTTCTAAAAAGATCAATGATCTAAGAACAAGATCAAGATCTTCCATAAAAAAGAAAAAGATCAAAGAAGATCCAATAAATAAAAAAAAGAAGTAATTTACTTCTTTATCAGATCTTTTGATCTATATAAAGGCATTGGCTTTTGATGAACCATCGGTTCTTGAATCTTGAGGTAAAACCTCTAAAAAGATTCTTTTCTTTGATCTAAATTAGATCAAGATGTGCCCTGCGCTACTGAACAGTGCCTTGCACTCTTGATTTGCGCTGTTGCGCTCCTTGGATTGGCGCAAATCACCAGAGAGCGCCACGTGTCAATCTGCGCCTTGCGCTCCTAAAAACAGAGCACTGCGCTCTTGGGTTGGCGCACTGCACCAGAGCGTGCCACGTGTCAGCAGCGCACTGGCGCAGCGCACTGCGCTAACAGATTTGCGCTCAACAGAGCGTGACACATGTCACCTCCACATCAGTTTGCGCCTTGCGCACCTCAATCGGCGCAAAGCGCCTGACAGGCCACGTGGCGCACTGTCAGACCATTAAATGCTCTGCATTATTATTGAAAAGGGGCAGAGCCCAATTAAAAGGTCTGACAGACCAAAACAAATGCTATGCATTATTAAAAGGGGGCAGAGCCCAATTAAAAGGCCTGACAGGCTTAATCTAAATGTTGTGCATTTAATTAAAAAGCCCAATGCTGTGCATTATTTTAAAAAGGGCAGAGCCCAAGCAAAGGCCTAAACAGACCAATCATGAACAAAATGTTGAATATTTTCAACTGGACATAACCCAATTCTGGCCATAAGTCCTCAAATTAAATTGAACTGAGCACAATCGCTCTCCCAAATCAATTTACACCCGGTTCAAGGGTACATCTCTGAACCCTTCTGATATATGTCGTTGTAATCCCTCAACGTCGTCAGAGAGGTGACGGGTCCCGACAGCCACACATTGATACGGACTGTGGGGTCCTTAAACTCATATTCATCCCCAAAATGGGAATGTTGGAACACCATGTCCCTAAACTGGTAATACGGACTGTAGGGTCCTTAAACTCATGGACTAATGCGTCCTTAAACCAATATTCGTCCCCAAAATGGGAATGTTGGACCACCATGTCCCTAAACTGGCAATGGATCACTATGTCCCTAAACTGGAACAATAGAGCCCCCAAATGCTCTTTTTTCGGATCTAAATGATCCTGTTAAGTTGATCTTAGTTTCAAATTAGACTAACGTATCCTTAACGAATGTTTAAGTTGATCTTAGCCTCAAATATGGCTAACGTATCCTTAAACCAAAACCCCAAACCCAAATCTAAGAAAATACGGATTTGGACTAATCCACGTCCTACGGGCGACCACATAAATTAGTCTCCGTATACAATCCACGGGCAACCACATAAATTAGTCTCCGTATACAATCCACGGGCAACCACAAACAAAACAAACACCCACGACACGAAGTGACCATCTGGAGAAGGAGAAAGTTGTTACCGCGATGCGGTAGCGTAATTAACTGCAGGGGTTTGCGCCCGCAGGGAAGAGCGTCCCCACAATCAAAAAGCCCTCGAATGAGGGGGAATCTGACGAAGTCTGCTACATCGGCCGCATCCGTTTAAACCTTCGATATACGGTGCCATAAATCAACTTGGCATCTTCGGAGAGGTAGACGGATAAAACCAAATAGCATCTTCCCCGAATATCAGGCAAGACGTCCCTGTCGTGCCGTCCTTCGGAGGGGAACAGATTCTGGCACGCCCGATGGGACCTCTTCCTCTTTCCACTCCACACTTAGTGTGTCGTGTTCGCGAACAAATCGCGGTTTGCTGTGGTTGCCTGTGGATTCGAGGTACTTAGATTTGGTGTCTTAGTCCGTGCAGAAAGCAAACAGCAATGGCGTTCAACTGCTCGAACTGCTCCAACTGCAACTGCAACCGACGCTCCGCCTCACCTGGAGATGTAGCCTATGGGCCTCAGGCGGCATCACTGTTCACGATGCCGGTGGAACACATCACCCAGGCTACTACTGGAATATTTTTCGGGACCATGCTCCCGCCAATGAGCTTCAATGCCCCAATGACGTCGCAAGAAGCTCCAAAGAAGTCGGTCTTTGATCGGCTTACAACTACCGCGGCCCCTCTCAACGGGTCGCCCAACTCCACTGCCTCGGTTTTTAACAGACTAGGCCAGAGCTCCAGCAGGCCCATGAAGAAGCCTGCAATACCAGAAGGCGTTATCCCGAAGCGGATAGCCATCCCTGCTCCTGAGGTCGTCAAGACGGCTTCTCCTGCTAAAGAGTCGGTCTTTACTAGACTGACTGCTCCCGCTCCGGCTCAGAAGTCTATTTTTGACCGGTTGAATACGGCTTCTCAACGGACATCAGTCTTCAAGAGGTTGATGCCAGCAACAGCCCTTCACCTGAACAGGGGGCTAGACAAAGCCATCCCCATCCCCGAACTAACTCCAACAGCTCGACACGCTCGACGTCTCCACTGGCGCTGAGTGAGAAAAGCTGGGGGCAACTCCCCCTCTGGGCTAACTCCATCAGCCCCAATGGTAGAAGTTGATGTCGTTGTTCCAACTGGAAACAGCTTTGAACTGCTCAACAAGGTGCGTAGAAACTCTCCTACTACAGTGCTGAAGAGAACTCCTTCACCAGTGGAGAATGCTCCATAGAAGAAGCCGGTACAGCCCCCTCAACGGCTGTCCTCTAAAATTTACAAATTCTGGCGTCAAGTCCAAGACTCCGTGATGGATCAAGGCTATCTCCGCCGACAGAAAAAGATGAAGGTTCGACAGGAGAAGGACTACTTTGTTAGGTCAGAAAAACCGACAGCTGGCTGGGTGCCCACTGCAACGGCTCCCTCAACGTCAATCACTCAAAAGGAAAGGAGGCCGCAAAAAGCCCCTGTGAACATGGCGAACCGTAAAAGCGCTCAGCACAAATGCCCCAAGACTAAGGGAATAACGGTCCATACTGTTTATATGGCTTCCGGAAAGGAGGAAGGCCGTGCTTCGACGGGTCACCGACTGCTCACCCGGTCCGTGACAAAAGCCTAGGAGCAACAACAGAAGCTTCAGGAAATGATGACTGCAATGGCCGCACTTACCGGGCCAAAAGAAAGCTCGGAGGTATCATCAGAACAGCGTCACGAATAAGAAACCGATGCTGACTTCTTACGCAGAGTCCTCGAAAAGAAGGACAAAGAAGCCGCAGAGAAAGCAGCTAATATAAAACAAATGGCGCTTCTCTTCCAAGATATGGTCGGAATAATGTTACAGCAGGATCCTCCAGCTGAAGACCCTCCGACCATTACTGAAGACGATAGAGGGGAGACATCTAATCCTCCACCGGCTCTTTCAGCAGCCAAGGAGGAAACCATCTCCAAGGCCGCACTAGACGATTATATTGCTCAGCAAATACGATTTCATCGGGCGAATGAAGCGGCTGGGAAAATCGTTAGAACCGGACGACCCTATCCGGGCTGGTATGACCAAATCAGTTACCCGCCGGGATATACGGTCCCTAAATTCCATGTGTACAAGGGGACAGGGAATCCACATCAGCATGTCGCTCAATTCAGGGCCTTATGCGGCAACACTGGAGGCGACAACAAGCTCTTGCTTCGCCAATTCGTCGGCAGCTTAGCAGAAACGGCCTTTGAATGGTATTCGGAGCTACCTAACGACTCTGTCAAAACATTTGCGGAGATGGAGCTTTTGTTTACACAAAGATTCACGAGTGCTAGTGAACGCACCCCGATAACAGCACTGATTAAGGCCAGGCAAAACATGGGTCTAATACGCGATCCGATGGCGGAACTTATGGTCGAAGTGTGAACAGCGCATCGAAGAAGCACCAGCGGTGGGCATGTTTGTAGGTACCTTAGATCCTCATGCAACTATTTCACAGTTCATGATGTTCTTTAAACCGACCACGTTCCAGGCTTTAATTGATAAGCTAGCCCAGATGGATGAAATGGGTCACAGACCGTCTCCTCCGAAGCCGGAATCCCGAAACGACAAGGGTAAAGGGAAGGCGACCTTCGTTACGAACACCCAACAGCAGCCCAGTGCCCCAAAGCTAGCGGGTCAACTGGAAGAGAGACGACGGTATTATAATGAGAAAATGAAGCGCCCTTACTCATTCCCGCGGGATAAAACGAAGAGGCTGTTCGAGCTGGCGATGCGCAATAGACTTATCAATCTCTCGAATCCAAGGAAACCACCACAACCTAGCGAGGTGAATAATCCCAATTATTGCCCTTACCACCAAACGGTAAGTCACCCGATCGAGGATTGCTTCGTCTTTAAGGGATGGATCGAGGATCAGTACCTACAAGGCAAGTTTGCGCTGTCTGAAAAGTGGAAAGTAAACCCACCACAGCCGCACACTCCAAAGAAGACGGACACGCCGGGGGCAACTTGTTCTTTTGTTGAAGAAGCTCCATGGGAGGTCGTGCTTTCCACCAAAACCAAAAAGATGTTGAATGATCTCCAGACATGCCCGGCGATCAGATGGAAGAACCCGTTGGAACCTGAGATCATCAAGGGGATGCTGAAGCCGCGCCCAACTCCAAAGATTGGTGATAGCCAAAATGCTCACACTCAGCCGTCAAAATCTTCGAAAAAGAAGAAGAAGTCCAAAAAGGCCATGAAGCCTGGTGACAAACGCACGAGCCTGCAAAAACAGATCGACGCGCTGGAGGAATATAATCAGAAGGCGCGGACTCCCATCACGCTCCAAGAGTTCCTCAGCCACGTCTTTCAGGAGGAAGATGATGGAGAAAGCTCGTCGGATGAATCTGAGGGTTACGTAGCAAGTTGTCATATGATCTCTCACTCGTTTACAGACGATGAAAAGGCTTCTTGCACAGAGAAACTGGAGGCAGGTCCCGAACCGGAACTTCTAGAACCATCAGACGAAATGATTGATGCATTCCTAAACGAAGCCCGTCAGGAAAGCAAAGCCAATCGAGAGCGTGAACTGGCTATATTTGAAAAGGCCAAACGCCAACGACTGGAGGAAAAGGTCGAGACACCCTGAATGGAGCAAAGCGTCCCTCTCGCCAGCAAAAGCAATCTTAAAGTAAGGAATCAATTTGCTAGGGCCCTGGCCATAGGAATGAAGTTGCCCTCTCTCAAAGGAAATTCCCCTAGCAATATACATCTTGATGAATCAGACATACATCCTAACTTCTGCCTATACCATCAGAGGATTGTACACCCCACCGAGGAGTGCATAGCCTTTAAAAACTGGTGGCAGGGATATGTTGCCCATCGACGACACGTTCAACGAGTGAAGCGCAAGGCTCGTCAGGAACGGAAAAGCACGACAGATGAGCGCGAAAGAGCTGTTGGCAACTGTCACATAGCCAACACCAAGAGATCGCAAGTTATCATGTTTGGAAGCGACGCTGACGAAGAAGTCGCCCTCAGCCCTCTCTTCAAGGAATCTACCTCCGGCACAAAACATGTGAAGATTTGCGGCAAATTTTAGCTGCGTAATCCTATGTTGACCTATGACCAAAACGTCGTTAAACTACTACCAACCCGCGGCATCCCCAGGCTGACGTAAAAAAAATGGTATGTCCATAAGCAAAAAGAGCACGGATGAAAACCCGAAAGGGCTCCGTGAGTAAAAACAGCAGGGCTACCGGCGAGTGTTCGTAAAAACCTGAAAGGGTGCAACCTCGTTAGAAAAAAGAATAAAAAGAATAAAAAAAATAAAAAACGGTATGTCCATAAGCAAAATGGGCACGGATGAAAACCCGAAAGGGCTCCGTGAGTAAAAACAGCAGGGCTACCGGCGAGTGTTTGTGAAAACCCGAAAGGGCGCAATCTCGTTAAAAGACACTTACAGGGTCCTCTCGACCATGTAAGGAGAAACAACCCGCGTGAGATCCTTACGACTCATAAGGGAGCAACACACTTAGGAATCCTCACGATTCCGAAGGAGAAATTACACTTGCGAGATCCTCACGACTCGTAAGGAGAACTCTCTTATGGGACCCTCACGGCTCATAAGGTTTGAAAGTCTTAAGTTACAGAGACCTGAACCTGTTCTTAAGCAGCCCCTACAACCCCCAATACTGCCCTACAAGCGGCTCATACTGACCCTTGTATACAATCCACGGGCGCGAATAAACATTTCCCCAGCAAAGTCCCACCCGTGACTGGGGATATGTCCATATGGTGAACAACACTTGTAAGTCCTCTCGACTTATAAGGAGAAAACACTCTTGTAAGATCCTTACGATTTATAAGAGAACACACGCTTAGGAATCCCCACGATTCCTAAGGAGAAAACACACCTACGAGATCCTCACGACTTACAGGAAGAAATACCTTTGTGAGACCCTTACGGCTCATGAAGTCAAAAGCCTTAGTCAACAGAATCCTAACCCTGTTTACTAAGCCACCTTTGTTCAATATCGACATAGGCAAATGATGATTCGCTCCTGGCAAAATTCCAGTTGTAGCGGTGCTGATGTCAAAATCGATGTCTAATCCTAAGCCTGCGGCGGAAAGACGGTAAGCCACACATGCATACGAAATAGCCGAAATGATAGGGCAACTTGCAACAAAATCAGTAAGTAAAAATGTATGCATGCAAAATAGACGAAATGATTGGGCAACTCGCAATAAAAAGCAGCGAGTAACAATAGAATAAATAGCCGAAATGATTGAGCAACTCGCAATAAAAAGCAGCGAGTAAAAACAAAATAAATAGCCGAAATGATTGGGCACCGTGAAAAATAGCCGAAATGATTGGGCAATCGCAACCTTCGCGATATAAAAGCTGAAATGATAGAGCATCGCGGAAAGAAATAAAAAATAAAAATGAAATTTATGCCCTACCGGTGATACCACAGTAATCCCTGTATACAATCCAGGGGCACAAACAAAGAGAGAACCATACCTTCCCAGCAGGCTCCACCAGAAAGCGAAGCCAAAGCTCGACGGTTCATAGACAGCCTAGAGACAATCTCGATATTTGTCGCAATATTGCAGATACAATGTCAACAAACGAAGCGAAGGAAGATCCCTAGCTTCAGGGTCTCGATGTCGATATTGACAACTTAGAGATCACCAACGACGTTTCTCCTCACTCCAACCAGATGCAGACATGACGTCAACAACTGACCTCAGAGTCGCAACAAAATGGAGCCATGGCATAGTCCCTAGTTCCAAAGCTTAACGGCAATATCTACGGCCTAAGAATCAGCAATGGCGTTCCTTCGCAGTCCAGCAGGATGCAGATGCAACGTCTACGAAAGACCCCATGGTCGAAACAATGCAGAGTGACGGCAAAATCCCAGCTCCACATCAGCATTCGTCTCGTTACAGCAGACGCAATGTCAACAACGGCGTTCCTTTGCAGTCCAGCAGGATGCAGATGCAACGTCAACAAAAGACCTCATGGTCAGTAAAGCGGAGTGACGGCAAAATCCCAGCTCCACCTCAGCATTCGTCTCGATACAGCAGACGCAATGTCAACAACAGTGTCCTTCCTCCAACAGGATTCGGACATGACAAAATAAACGAAGTGAAGGCCAAATTCCTAGCTTCAGGGTCTTAACGGCAAGTCATATAAAGCCTGAAAGACAATCGGAGATCATCTCGCACCAGTGCGGAGTGGTCACCACCTCGACGTTCGTCTCGACACAGCAGACGCAATGCCAGCAAATGAAGCGAAGGCCAAATTCCTACCTTCAGGGTCTTAACGGCAAGTCATATAAAGCCTGAAAGACAATCGGAGATCATCTCGCACCAGTGCGGAGTGGTCACCACCTCGACGTTCGTCTCGACACAGCATACGCAATGCCAGCAAATGAAGCGAAGGCCAAATTCCTAGCTTCAGGGTCTTAACGGCAAGTCATATAAAGCCTGAAAGACAATCGGAGATCACCTCGCACCAGTGCGGAGTGGTCACCACCTCGACGTTCGTCTCGACACAGCAGACGCAATGCCAGCAAACGAAGCAAAGACCAAATTCCTAGCTTCAGGGTCTTAACGGCAAGTCATATAAAGCCTGAAAGACTATCGGAGATCATCCCACACCAACGCGGAGTGGTTATGACTCATCGGGGCTTTCCAAAATGAGCCTAACCTCAAGTAAAAAGCGGCATGGAAAAATTCCTAACGCTTGTTCTTCCGACGGTCAAACTGCCTAGGAGGATTTCTTGAAGACGTCTTGTCCAGCCCCAGAAGGGATCGGAGACACGACAATCGCAAGGCTACTCGAACAGCAAGACTGCCTATCGAGGAATACATCAGCCAACGCGACGATACGACGGACAAAACCCTAAGTACCACAGACCCTAACGGACCTCTGTCGTAAAGAGCAGAGGTTAACTATGACATTAGGATATTCTTGCGAGAACTGCTCGATTCGTTTCAACTCCGCGGAAATCAGTGTCCTTGGAAAATACCTCGATTCAGGGAAATCAGCGTCCTTGACGAAAGCATCTTGATTCGCGTCGACCCACAGAGAAATCAGTGTCTTTGCAGGAATACCTCGATTCGTTTCAACTCTGAGGAGATCAGTGTCCTTGGCAAATACCTCGATTCAGGGAAATCAGCGTCCTTGACGAGAGCATCTTGATTCGCGTCGACCCGCAGAGAAATCAGTGTCTTTGCCGGAATACCTCGATTCGTTTCAACTCCGAGGAAATCAGTGTCCTTGGCAAATACCTCGATTCAGGGAAATTAGCGTCCTTGACGAGAGCATCTTGATTCGAGTCGACCCGCAGAGAAATCAGTATCTTTGCAGGAATATCTCGATTAGTTTCAACTCCGAGGAAATCAGTGTCCTTGGCAAATATCTCGATTCAGGGAAATCAGCGTCCTTGACGAGAGCATCTTGATTCGCGTCGATCCGCAGAGAAATTAGTGTCTTTGCAGGAATACCTCGATTCGTTTCAACTCCGAGGAAATCAGTGTCCTTGGAAAATACCTCGATTCAGGAAATCAGCGTCCTTGACGAGAGCATCTTGATTCGCGTCGACCCGCAGAGAAATCAGTGTCTTTGCAGGAATACCTCGATTCGTTTCAACCCCGAGGAAATCAGTGTCCTTGGCAAATACCTTGATTTAGGGAAATCAGCGTCCTTGACGAGAATATCTCGATTCGCGCCGACCCGCAGAGAAATCAGTGTCTCTGCAGGAATATACAACGTTAGCAAAGCGGAGCCGCGGCAAAGTTCCCAGTTCCATGACTCGGCGGTGCACAGACAACCCAAAGTCAACCCTCGACTCCCTGTTGAAGCAATGCATTAACTAGGGAGTAGATCAACTCATCAATCACTTACAAGTCCTCTCGACTTGTAAGGAAGAAAATTCTCTTGTGGGATCCTTACGACTTATAAGGGAAAACGCACTTAGGGATCCTCACGATTCCTAAGGAGAAAATACACCTACGAGATCCTCTCGACTCGTAGGGAGAAAAGTATTTGTGAGATCCTCACGGTTCATAAAGTTGGAAAAGTCTTAGGCTACAAGGACCCTAAACTTGTCTCCTAAGTGCTCAATTTGGTGACCATGCATAACTTTACACTACTTCACCCACGTACATACTTACGTGGGCAAAGTAGTGGGGGGCATTTGTTCCCGCCAAAATTTTGGCTCAAAACCCGCTCCGTATAAAATAATAACAATAAATAAATAAATAAATAAATAATAATAAAAGAGAAAATCTTCCTTTCAGAGCAAAGCTCTGTTCAAATTCCAAGGCGGGAAATGAAGCAACGCTTCTGTTTCCCCCAATCAGAGCAAGGCTCTGTTTTAAAAATTCAAATAAAAATAAAGGAAGCAACGCTTTAGGTGGCTTGCGCTCTGCGCTGCGCGACACGTGTCAGCGCAGTTGCGCTGCGCGACACGTGTCAAGCGCAGGTGCACTTGCGCCAACTGTGCCAGCACTAAAACTTAAATAATAAATTATTTAATCAGAATTAAAATTCTAGAAAGATCTTTTTAATCTTGTTAAAAACAAGAAAATTGTCTTCTGTAAAACAGAAGTTTTAGGATCAAAGATCCGACGGTGGGGAAACATCCCCAAATCAATCAGAAAAAGATCTCTGTAACTAACTCAACAAACTAATTGGCCCTATATAAAGGCCCCTAGACTCCAAGTCTAAACATATAGAGAGAGAGATACAGAGAACTCCTCTAAAAACTTTGAGAAGAACTCGAAGAGAAAAAGGTAAAACCTTTGAAAAAAGAAGAATTTCTTCTAAAAAGATCAATGATCTAAGAACAAGATCAAGATCTTCCATAAAAAAGAAAAAGATCAAAAAAGATCCAATAAATAAATAAAAAAGAAGTAATTTACTTCTTTATCATATCTTTTGATCTATATAAAGGCATTGCCTTTTGATGAACCATCGGTTCTTGAATCTTGAGGTAAAACCTCTAAAAAGATTCTTTTTTTTATCTAAATTAGATCAAGATGCGCCCTGCGCTACTGAACAGTGCCTTGCACTCTTGATTTGTGTTGTTGCGCTCTTTGGATTGGCGCAAGTCACCAGAGAGCGCCACGTGTCAATCTGCGCCTTGCGCTTCTAAAAACAGAGCACTGCGCTCTTAGGTTGGCGCACTGCAACAAAGCGCGCTACGTGTCAGCGGCGCACTGGCGCAGCGCACTGCGCTAACAGACTTGCGCTCACCAGAGCATGACACGTGTCACCTCCACATCAGTTTGCGCCTTGCGCTCCTCAATCGGCGCAAAGCACCTGACAGGCCACGTGGCGCACTGTCGACCATTAAATGCTCTGCATTATTATTGAAAAGGGGTAGAGCCCAATTAAAAGGTTTGACATACCAAAACAAATGCTATGCATTATTAAAAGGGGGCAGAGCCCAATTAAAAGGCCTAACATGCCTAATCTAAATGCTGTGCATTTAATTAAAAAGCCCAATACTGTGCATTATTTTAAAAAGGGCAGAGCCCAAGCAAAGGCCTAAACAGACCAATCATGAACAAAATGTTGAATATTTTCAACTGGACTTAACCCAATTCTGGCCGTAAGTCCTCAAATTAAATTGAATTGAGCACAATCGCTCTCCCAAATCAATTTATACCCGGTTCAAGGGTACATCTCTGAACCCCTCTGATATATGTCGTTGTAATCCCTCAACGTCGTCAGAGAGGTGACGGGTCCCGACAGCCACACATTGATACGGACTGTGGGGTCCTTAAACTCATATTCGTCCCCAAAATGGGAATGTTGGACCACCATGTCCCTAAACTGGTAATACGGACTGTGGGGTCCTTAAACTCATGGACTAATGCGTCCTTAAACCAATATTCGTCCCCAAAATGGGAATGTTGGACCACCATGTCCCTAAACTGGCAATGGACCACTATGTCCCTAAACTGGAACAATAGAGCCCCCAAATGCTCTTTTGTCGGATCTAAATGATCCTGTTAAGTTGATGTTAGTTTCAAATTAGACTAACGTATCCTTAACGAACGTTTAAGTTGATCTTAGCTTCAAATATGGCTAACGTATCCTTAAACCAAAACCCCAAACCCAAATTTAAGAAAATACGGATTTGGATTAATCCACATCCTACGGGCGACCACATAAATTAGTCTCCGTATACAATCCACGGGCAACCACAAACAAAACAAACACCCACGACACGAAGTGAGCATCTGGAGAAGGAGAAAGTTGTTACCGCGATGCGGTAGCGTAATTAACTATAGGGGCTTGCACCTACAGGGAAGAGCGTCCCCACAATCAAAAATCCCTCGAACGAGGAGGAATCTGACGAAGTCTGCTACATCGGCCGCATCCATTTAAACCTTCGATATACGGTGCCATAAATCAACTTGGTATCTTCGGAGAGATAGATGGATAAACCAAATAGTATCTGCCCCGAATTTCAGGCAAGACGTTCCTGTCGTGCCGTCCTTTGGAGGGGAACATAGGGCAATTTGGGGGATATGACGGCTTAAGAACAGGTCCAGTTCCCTGTAACTTAAGGCTTTTGAATCTTATGAGCCGTGAAGGTCTCACAGGGGGATTCTCCTTACGAGTTGTGAGAATCTCATAAGTGTATTTATTTTAACGAGGTTGCGCCCTTCCGGGTTTTCACAAGCTCGCCGGCAGTCCTGCTGTTTTTACTCATAGCGCCCTTTTGGGTTTTCATCCGTACCCATCTTGCTTATGGACGTACCTTTTTCTTTTTTTTTAATATTTTTTTAACGAGATTGCGCCCTTCCGGGTTTTCACAAGCTCGCCGGCAGTCCTGCTATTTTTACTCACGGCGCCCTTTCAGGTTTTCATTCGTGCCCATTTTTCTTGTGGACGTACTTTTTTTTTAGCGGGGTATTCCACTAGATTGTAGGATCTGTTTGTAGGTCCCTTAATACCCTTCCTTTCCTTTGAGAAGAAAGGACCATTCTACATATAGATTCCTCCATCGGTGAGAAATATGCCCCCTGTGTATATCTCGGGGGGAACGAGTATCCACGCCGTCGCTATTTTGGCGACAGGTTGCTTCAGAGCCGCTTATTTTGTTGAGCGTAGGCGACAAACGCCATCTTGCCTCCGCTTTTCACTCGTTATCATCGGATGAAAAAGAGTCTTGATCCACTTGATCAAATCGAGCCATTTTATCCATGAGTTCTTGGAAGGTTGTCAGCTTGAAAAGAGCCGTAAATAGGAACACCTTTTGAATTTGGGTCAAAGGTTGCTATGAACATTCCTACGGCTGCAGCTTCGTCGATACGTTGCTCACATTTTGACCAGAGATTTCGCCATTGGATAACATATTGAACCTAGGTCTCATTCGTTCTAACCCTTTCATTGACCCACGTCGTTACGGTAGTGCGTTTATTCACACTAGTGAATTTCTGACAGAAGAGCATCTCCATCTCGTTGAAGGTATTCATGGAGTCATTCGGAAGTTCCGCATACCATTCGAAGGCAATGCCCGCCAGACAGCTGATAAACTGTCAGAGGAGAAGTATATCATTCTCTCCACTGTTACCGCACATGGATTTAAATCGCGCGAAGTGCTGGTGAGGATTCCCGGTTCCTTTGTATATGTAGAGTCGGAAGTATGTATTCTGGAGGGTACTGTATTTGATCGTAGCACGCCGGATACGGTCGACCAGTCTTGATTGGCCTATTTGATGCTTCACTGGTATAGTGAGTTTTGACTTGCTGAGCAATATATGTGTCCAGCTTTACTTTTAGGATTCATTTCCTCCTCAGCCGTTGATGAGGTTTGAAGAGAATTTAAAATGTCATCCTTATCTTTAAGACCGACTACCAACGGTTCATCTGCCAGTGGTTCCGATTGAACTATCATTCCAGCCACATTCTAAATTAGAAGGGCCATCTGGTTCATTTTAGTGGACATTTCTGCCGTTTTTTATCTCTTTCTTTTTAGAGCGCGCATTAGAAAATCAATATCCGACTCCTTCTCTACTCTTTCTTCGGGTGTGTCCTCGGTATTTTCCTTAGGCGATGGATTAGTGTTTACTGCCGCCTGAGAGAGCATCTCTTGCAGCTTTTCACGTTGCAGTTGAACTTTTGTCAGGGACCGAGTTTGAGGTCGGTGACTAGTAGAAGCTCGAACTTAGTCTTTGGAATTCACCACATAGACTATATGAACTACCATGTCCCCAGTCTTGGGGTGTTTGGAGTTCGCTTCGGGCACTTAAGCTTTATTAGGCCTCTCTTTTTTGTGAAAAGCTGCTTTGGTTTTGGGAGAAACCGCTATATCAGGATCCGTCTTAGGATGAATCCCCTTGTATTTGAAAGGGGATTTGTCAGAATTTGGTTGACGTTTAGCGGAAGAGACGCAAACGACGATTGAGTCCTTCACCTGCTTGCACACCATATATATAGATGAGGAAAGTTGTTATAGGGAGCGAACTGGTTTCTGCTCTTGTGGGATCTCCATGGGCTGCGGAGATTTCTTCAATATTACGGTGGGAGAATTATGTCTGACCCTTCGCAACAGTTTGAAGCTGCTCCCGGTTGGAACCACAACATTCACTAGTGGGGTTGAAACAGGACCATACGGAGAACTGCCCCCAGCTCATTTTGTATGATACCGATATCGTTGTCGACCGTTTCTTACGGCCGGGATTTGATTAGCCTCAGGATTTTGCCGAGCCTGCCCTCTGTTTTCTTTGAGATCTTGAATATTCTGCCCCCTGCGTCGATCTTGGTCCTTGGCAGGTGCCAGTTGTTTGAGGACACATTCATTCGACAAAGCTGCAGCTTGGGGAACCAGCCTGTGGAAGACAGACTTCCTCTGTGCTCCCTCCAACGGCATTGAGGCACCGAGGGTGGGAGGTGGGTGTATCGACCCAAAGAGAAGCCCGTTGAATTCTTGAACTGCCGTATTGCAGAAATTTGAGACTGCAAGTGGCCCATACTTGACTCCACCGGATATGACAGAGCTTAAGTTGCTAGGGTGGGAGCAAACGCCATTTTTCATAAAGACGAAACGTCGAATTCAGTAACCCATCACCCAAGGGCAACCACAAACATATAAACCGTGATTATTTGATCACGGAAAAACATGACACAAGAAGTGTGGAGTGGAAAGAGGAAAAGGTCCCACTGGGCGTGCCAGAATCTGTTTACCGCCGAAAGCCGGGAAAGACGAACGTCTTGCCTGAATTTAGGGGCAGATGCTATTTGGATTTATCCGTCCACCTCTCCGAAGATGCCAAGTTTATTTATGGCACCATATATTGGAGGTTGGACGGATGCGGCCGTTGTAGCGGACTTCGTCAGATTCCCCCTCGTTGTGAGGGGTTTTTGATTGTGGAGACGCTCTTCCCTGCAGGCGCAAGCTCCTGCAATTAATTACGTTACCGTATCGCGGTAACCACTTTCTTCTGCTTGAGAAGGTCACTTCGTGTCGTGTGTATTTATTTTATTTTTTGTTGCTTGTGGATTGTATACGGGACTAATTTGTGTTGTCTCCCGTAGGGCGTGGATTAGTCCAAATCCGTATTTTTTTAGATTTGGGTTTAGTTTGATTTAAGGATCGTTAATCTCGCTTGGGATTAAGATCGACTTAAATGTTTGATCAGGATACTTTAGTCTAATTTTAGACTGAGATCAACTCAACAGGATTTTTGGGATCATTCAGACCCAACATAAGAGCATTTGGATTCTGTATTGTTTTAGTTTAAGGACGTTGCGGTCTATAATTAGTTTAAAGACGTTGCAGTCCATAGCTAGTTTAAGGACGTTGCGGTCCGTATTGGGATGTTCCCGTCAATTTGGGAGTACACTAAAGAGTTGTTGGTTATCGGGACCCACCACCTTTCTGAAGACGCATAAGAATTACAACGACATTTATCATAGGTGTGAGGAGATGTACCCTTGAACCAATGTCCGTTAGAAGATCAATAGTCGTGTTTGGGACTACGACCAATTTGGAAAATGGTGAGCACATGGGCTCGGTTAAGCTGAATTAGGGACTTTTGGTCAACTTGGACTCGGCTCACTCAGCCTTTGAATAAAGTGTTAAACACTTATTTGGGCTCAGTCCCTTTTCTGTGCAAACAGTGCTGAACATTGATATGGGCTCCGACGCTCACCCTTTACTTTATCCTCTATTTTTTGTTTTTTATGGAGTGTTAAACACTCTTTATGGCATCCACGTGCGGAACACATGAGACGCCTGGCGCTAGGCGCTAGTCACTGTTTAATGAGTCAGAGCACTTCATGTCAAGCAGCGCCCACGTGATGGGCACGTGAGGCGCTTGGCGCTGAGCGCCACCCATTGAGGGGCACGTGAGGCGCTAAGCACTCTTTATTTGGGCAGCGCCCATATGATGGGCACGTGAGGCGTTAGGCGCTGAGCGCCAACTATTGAGTGCTAAGCACTCTTTATTTGAGCAGCGCCAATATGATGGGCACGTGAAGCGCTTGGCGCTGAGCGCCAACTATTGAGTGCTAAGCACTCTTTATTTGGGCAGCGCCCACATGAGGGGAACATGAGGCGCTTGGCGCTGTTTCTTTCTTTGTGCATTTTTTTGAAGATGTTCAATTCTCTGTTCTCTCCTGGATCTTCGATCCCCAAGAACAAATTCACCCCTACGAGAATTAAATTCTCATTTGTGGGAGACTTGTCTCATGGATCTCGGATCCAGGGGAAAGAACTATGTTCTTTATGTGGGTTAAACCCTTGAATATGCAGATGAGATACTATGATCTCTATTATTTTTATTTACCTTGAAGAAAGTTCTTCTTCCTTCTTTTCTCTTAAAGCTTTTTTTCGCTTGCTCTTCTTTTTTGAACTTGAAGTTTATGGGGGGGTTCCTCTGTAAAAAAAACTTGAAGTCTTGGGTCCTTTATATAGTAGAGCAAGTTTGTTGATTAGTTAAGGAAATCTCTTGTTGAGAGAGTTTTTAATTGATTTGGGGATTTCATCCACCATTGGATCTTTGATCCAAGAACTTCTGTTTTACAGAAAATATTTTTTTCTTGTTCTTAACAAGATTGGAAAAATATTTTCCATATAGAGTTTATTCTGTAGCTTGGTGATTTTTAATCACCATCAGATCTTTAATCCAACAGTGCTATGTTTTTCAGAGCGTAATCTTTCTTCTTTAGAAAGATTGGGGAAATATTTTCCCATACAGAGGTTATTCTGTAGCTTGGTGATTTTTAATCACCCTTGGATTTTTAATCCAACGGTGCTCTGTTTTACAGAGAGTAATCTTTCTCGTTCAGAAAGATTTGAGAAATATTTTCTCAACAGAATTTAATTCTGTATTTTGATAATTTATCATCTCCGTTGGATTTTTGATCTAAAGGTGGAGAACTTTTAGTTCTGGCGCCAGCGCCCTCGTGCAGAGCACTTAAGGCGCTACCTCAGAGTTTTTAACTCTTAGCGCCGGCGCCCTCGTGCAAGACACGTGAGGCGCTGCCTCAGAGTTTTTTTTAACTCTCGGCGTTGGCACCCTCGTGAAAGGCACGTGAGGCACTGCCTCAGTGTTTTTAACTCTCGGCGCTGGCGCCTTCGTGCAAGGCACGTGAGGCGCTGGCGTATTCGTGCAAGGCACGTGAGGCACTGGCGCATTTGTGCAAGGCACGTGAGGCGCTACCTCAGAGTTTTTAACTCTCGGCGCTAGCGCCCTCGTAAAAAGCACGTGAGGAGCTCCCTCTTTTCAAATTTTGAACAGAGCCTTACTTTTCTATTATTGGGGGGAAAATCGGCATGACTTATCACGTTACTAGGGTCTGATGATTACCACTCCTAGACATGATATGCGACATATCAGACGAAGAGATTGGACTGTACGGTAGTGTTACTGATAGGCTTCATGGAGAGTATGGATGAGTTTGCTTGTTGATCTTCATATCGCTCAATACCCCGGTAGCCGTTACGTCCAACTAGTACCGCTGACGGCTTGTGGGTGACTGATGTGATCATCACCTACTGATGGCGTATTGACGAGTCTTAAAGTCCCACACAGAAATTTCATGGTTCAAGCGAAACGAAGTAGGACACATATGTGATATGTGTGTGGGCCCGATTAAATACGTGTATGTGATACCGTATTGTAATCTAGCAGTTTTCTGTTATCGGTTCGGTTATATGTGATATAACCAGACTGTCGAATCAAGTGTTGATTTGATAATGTGATATACAGATATATGATATTAGTCGGTCATATGTGATGTAACCTGATTATTAAATCAAGTGTTGATTTAATAATATGATATACATTATGTGTGATATAATTATATCTTAACTAATATCATTAGCTCACTAATTGTTCTTCATAATATATATATATATATATTAATATATATATGATATATATATATATATAATGAAGCATGGCATGATTTCTATTTTTGAGAAAAATAGAAAAAGAGGTGGAAAATGAGAGCATGGTTGCAAGCATGGGCTTTATTCATAGTTTATTCATCTTGACTCACTATTCAAGTATGGTTGCAATTTTATATTGCAAAATTCCATGCTTGAATGAGTGGGGGTCAAGAGTTTCCATTCATTCTAGGCACATTCTCAACACTTAGCCATTTTCTTAAGTTGCTCCCATGGTTGCTCTCTAGCTTCATCTTCTTCCTCAATTGCCATGGTTCAAGCTTCAACCCTCACATGATATGTGAATCATGAAATTTGAACACAAACTTGCGATATTTTAACATCCACTATTTCACCATCCCACACCAAACTAGCAATTTGGTGTGGTGTGTTTGCTACACTAAAGGAGTTTAGTGTAGAGTTAGCTTGGGTTAGAGGGACTTCGGGTGGATCTTCTTTGGCGTGAAGATCACGAAAGAGGGTCGTTCAACTCGAAGATGAGCCTTGTAGAGTCGCGTGGACTTCAACCCGGAGCTTTAGAAGAGAAGGACTCGAACTATAAAGGTTGTATGCTCTTTTCTTCTCTTGGTTTAATCACATCACAAAGGCAAATCTTAATAATCTAGTAATGATCTTGTTAGTCTAACTTAGCACCTAATAAAAAATTAAAATGTGGCATGCTTGACGCCTCTAGAACCTCATGGTGGTGTTAAGGTAGACTTTCATGGTATCATAGCCAAGCTAGAACATTAGGGTAACTTGTAGCGACGTTAGAAATCCACCATTTTTGTCGCGCAAAAACTGCCGATAAAAACAGTTTCGAAATTGCTATTTTGAGTTGTTTGCACACCCCGCGGGGTCACGGTTTGAACTGAAAAGCTGCAGGGTGGAGCGTGCGCATCCAGGGGACACCCCAGAGGGGACTGAATTGCTTGGCCCACTACCCAAGACCACCACAAAGTGGTCATGGCGGTGGGGACCCGAAACTGCCCCACCTTAGGCGGTTTCGGGTCTGCCTCACCTCCTGGCCACTTCGTGGTGGCCTCGGGGGTAGGATACCCCCTCTAGGCCACCCATTCGATAGTTAATTTTGGGATCTTCACCTCCGTGAAGATTCGTGCGGGTTTCGAGTTCTTTTCGACTCCCGGATTGGCTTAAAACGATCGGTTTTGGAATTTTAGCTCACTGGATTTTTTAAGTGTTGAAAAAAATTGGTTTAGTTTTCTAATTGCGTGCGGAATTCTAATGTCGCGGTTAATTTACAAGTTTTGTGATATGTGTGATACAATTATTAGAATCCGGATTAATTATTTTTATGAAAACTAGTTAGTATATTGTAAAGCTAGCCGTTTAGTCTCAATTGATCGATTGCCACGAAGTTTTGATTCGGATCAAAACTCCGTCGCAATTGCGTATTGTACGCGATCATTAAGTCGAGAATCTTGTTGAATTATCCGACAACTAATTGGAAAGAGTTTTCAATTTGAGACTAAAATGCAAGTTTTATAAGTTAGACATGAAATCAGGAATATGAGATATTCAGGATTTATGATATCTAAGGATATTGCGGATTCTAATAATTGTAGTTTTCTGTTTTCTTTTCTGCGACCGTAAGTGTAATATATGGGGTATCCCATTCTCGTTGCTATATGTCAACGAGATTTAGGGATACACATGTTTACTTACGTTGATGACATGAGATGTTATGTGTTGCTGTTGATAGATTTATTGGATCGCCGTGAAAGAATAGCCGGGGGGTTTTATGTGAATGAGAGTTTTTATTTTCATTCATGTAAAATTTGTATGTAATATTCTTTTATTGGGGCACTTCTGGGTTGAGGATGATGTTACTACTGTTGTATATTATTTACTTTTCCGTATTAGGATAGACCCAAGGCGGGGAGCACAAGTAACCGGGTTCTAGAGTCCAGTGGGAGACCATCTCAAGGAGTTGAGACCGGGTCTCCTAACTCTAGAATTGGCAGGGTTACTTGCCGCTCTCGTAGGGGTCTAGGGATATGGGTTTGGCTATTCATCACAACTGTGGAATCCGTGTTTTACATTATTGGCTAAATTTAAAACACGGACATCCTAATATATCCAATATTTCATATGCTGCATCTGCATCTTATTTCTGAGATGTTGATCATATAACTGCGTGAGACGAATATAGTATTATATATATGATATATAATAAACGTTGCTTATGTTTTGCACCCGCGCTAATCCAGCCCTCGCTCTGCCGGTAGTTAAGTAACCTAACGGTGCATGACGGGGCCCCGTGGCGAATGCGGATGGCATAACTGTACGTTCTATTTTCGTTTCATTTTTCTGTAATATTTAGGAAACATTAAATGATGGGACTTCATTAATGAGATTAATGAAAAGAAAGAAACAAAAAGATATTGTAGAATTAAATTTTCAAAAAGGGTAGCTCTGTTTTTGCTTTACATGGTGGTATTCCTTGATGAATATCCAGCACCTCATTCGATGAGGAAAGAGCCGAGATCCCATCACCGGGAGTGACCCCTTTAGAGAAACTAGCAAATACTACAACCCACTCGGTTTTGTTTTTTGACTGCTTTTCTAATTCTTGCTTTGCATAGTGGTATTCATGAATATCCAGCACCTCATTCGATGATGAAAGAGTCGAGATCCCTTCACCGGGAGTGACCTCTTTAGAGAAACTAGCAAAAGTCTAAAAAACACTCCTTTTCTAAATCACTAGATTCTACAACGATATCAAGTTCATTACGCAAAAAGGATTTCTTAAAAACCCGTCGTAGCAAAAGCATGGCATGATTTCTATTTTTGAGAAAAATAGAAAAAGAGGTGGAAAATGAGAGCATGGTTGCAAGCATGGGCTTTATTTATAGTTTATTCATCTTGAGTCACTATTCAAGCATGGTTGCAATTTTATATTGCAAAATTCCATGCTTGAATGAGTGGAGGTCAAGAGTTGCCATTCTAGGCTCATTCTCAATACTTAGCCATTTTCTTGAGCTGCTCCCATGGCTGCTCTCTAGCTTCATCTTCTTCCTCAATTGCCATGGTTCAAGTTTCAACCCTCAAATGAGATGTGAATCATGAAGCTTGAACACAAACTTATAAGCTTTTAACATCCCCTACTTCACCATCCCACACCAAACTAGCAATTTGATGTGGTGTGTTTGCTACACTAAAGGAGTTTAGTGTAGAGTTAGCTTGGGCTAGAGGGACTTGGGGTAGATCGTCTTTGGCGCGAAGATCACGAAGGAGGGCCTTTCAACTCGAAGAGGAGCCTTGTAGAGTCGCGTGGACTTCAACCCGGAGCTTTAGAAGAGAAGGACTCGAACTACAAAGGTTGTATGCTCTTTTCTTCTCTTGGTTTAATCGCATCACAAAGGCAAATCCTAATAATCTAGTAATGATCTTGTTAGTCTAACTTAGCACCTAATAAAAAATTAAAATGTGACATGCTTGACGCCTCTAGAACCTCATGTTGGTATTAAGGTAGACTTTCATTCCCATACTAATCTCAATCTCAAACATGACTGATGACCCCTCAACTGATGATATCTAAAAAGATATTCATCCCACATTCCCCCGAGGAAATCTTAGTCTCAAAATACGACTAATGATTTCTGGGTTGACCACTAACTCTTTTTTCCCTCAAATGCGGGAATTGGTTCGAGTGTACATCTCTCTACACCTCTAATATATATCGTTGTAATCCCTCAACGTCTTCAGAGAGGTAGCGGGTCCCAACAACCAACTGCTTTTTAGTGCACTTCCTAAACTGACGTGCACACCCCAAATGAAACCACATCCTAAACTGGGCGCATCCCATATCATCGTTGCTCATCCCGACACGTAACAAATACACGTGAGCGTAAGATGAACAACGAACCGAAATGTCCTTAAACTACAACGGACCGTAACGTCCTTAAACTAAAACCTCACCTCAAAAATGGTGATCTACAGACCGAAACGTCCTCAAACTAAATGTTGCTTCCAAAATGTCGACAACAGACCGTAACGTCCTTAAACTAAAACCTCACCTCAAAAATGGTGATCTACAGACCGAAACGTTATCAAACTAAATATTGCCTCCAAAATGGCAACAACGGACCGTAACTTCCTTAAACTAAAAGCTCACCTCAAAAATGGTGATCTACAGACCAAAACGTCCTTAAACTAAACGTTGCTTTCAAAATGGAGACAACGGGCCATAATGTTCTTAAACTAAAATCTCACCTCAAAAATGGTGATTTACAGACCGAAATGTTCTCAAACTACATCTTCGCCTCCAAAATGGCAATGAGGGACCGAAACGTCCTTAAACTAAAACAACAGAGCCCAAGTGCTCTCTTGTTGGATCTGAAACAAAAATGATCCTAAAACCTTGTTGAGTAGATCTTAGTATCAAATTGGACTAACGTATCCTTAACAAAAAACCAATCGAGCCCCCAATTGCTCGTATACATTTAAGTCGATCTTGATCTCAAAACAGATCAACGATCCTTAAATCAACCCAAACCCCAAATATAAGAAATACGGATTTGGACTAATCTACGCCCTACGGGCAACAACATAAATTAGTCTACATATACAATCCACGGTCAACCAAAAATAAAATAAACACACACGACACGAAGTGAACTTCTGGAGCAGAAGAAAGCGGTTATCGCGATGCGGTAACGTAATTAACTGCAGGGGCTTGCGCCTGCAGGGAAGAGCGTCCCCATAATGAAAAACCCTTACAAATGAAGGGGAATCTGATGAAGTCCACTACAACGGCCGCATCCATCCAAACCTCCAATATACGGTGCCATAAATCAACTTGGCATTTTCGGAGAGGTGGACGGATAAATCCAAATAGCATCTTCCCCCAAATTCAGGCAAGACGACCTGCGCGGTTCGTCTCCGTTTTCGGCGGTGAACACACATTAATCGCTTCTGTTTTTCTACTTCTTATTCGGGATATTCTTTTCTATCAGTTCCTTCAAAATGAGAATAAGCTTCTTGTCCTTCAAGGATGCCTCAATGGCGGTGGTGTTTTGGCATATATCGAGGAAGGTGGAATGATTTTAGATTGAGAGGAAAACAAAAAGGTAAGGCAGGGCGTTTCTAATAATCATTGGAATTGCTTCATCGATATCCAGTTTGTTCCTCATTCGTACAGCCAAAGCTCGCTAGATCCCGACGTATTGTGAGAACGATTCGTTCATTTTCTTGACACGGGGAAAGCTACAAACATAGCAGGGTCTGGGTTAGCTAACCGGAGTCGCCACCCACTTCTAAAACGAGGGAAAAGAGAGTAAAGAGATGGAAAGTAATGGAGTAGGTAGGTGAAAACCAGAGAAGAGAGGGTATGGAATCGCAAAATGTATGCAGACAGAGGCTGTTTCTGTGTGCAGACAGAGGCTGTTTCTGGTCAGAATACACCCACACAACGCAAGTGTGCGCGTATGGGGGTATAGGAGGCGCAAGAGCAGAGGTGGGAGTCAAGAAGAGTTAAAGCTGACATGGAGAGTGCTGCAGACAGAGGCTGTTTCTGTCTGCAGAGCAAGGTACCTGGGCGCCTTCTGAGAAGACGCCTTAGTACTCCGAGAACCTAGGCGCCTTCTTAGTAGGAGCCTAGGGTACCCCAAGGGCTAAAAATGGGATTTCCTTAATATTTTTGCTTGGGTCTCAATCGAAAAGAAGTCATTACAGAGGGTTCTCGGGTATACTCCAACCTCCTTTCCTTCTCTTGACCGGAGTTTGCAGAAGCGATTGAAACGTGGGATTGATTAAAGAACTAAACCATTTTTTTATCTTTTGAAGTCCATTTTTTTTTAGCGAGATTTCGGTCCAAGGAGAGATTCCTAGGATAAATTCTCTTCTCTTTACTGCTTAGATATTCATCCCAAGTGAATTGCAAGAAGGTCAGCAGAGAAACATAAAAAGAAGAGCTTCTCCACTTGTATGACTAAGAAAGCAAGCTAAAAATCCTTAGAAAGTGAGAAAAAGACAAAGAGGGATCTTGTATCCCTTTCTTCAAAGTAGCGGTTGTTTGAAAAGTTCAAAACTTAACCAGACGTTCTAAAACCGAGAAGTGGGGTCTTCAATTCTAAGTCCTAGTCCTACAAAGGAAAGTTCATGTATTTTTTCTCCGGTCTATGGTTTTTTGAGATTTTTTTTGAGTTTTTGTTGGTTCTTGGATTTTTTTTTAAAATGCTAATCTAAAGGGTTTTTTTGTTGAGTGGTGTGGGACTTGAGCTCTTGAGGAGGTTAAAGGAAGAGAAAGACAGAAGAAGAAGGATCAAGGGGTCACCTTCTCATGAGTATGAGAAGGCTTATTTATAGAAGGAGCAGTTAAGATATAAAATGGAGGGTTGTGATTGATTGTAGATGGTAGAATGGTTGAGATTTTTGTAGAGATGGATTGATCTCTAAGCTTATTTCACCCTAAAATACTTGGTCTCCATGCAATTTCCTAATAAAGCAAAAATATGCAAATTAGGTATTCTTTTAGATAGAAAGAGCGCATGTTATGGCATTCATGAGATGCAAGTTAAGCTAATGGTTCATTGGGGAAATACTATGCCATTGGTTTGACAAATCAAGTGGTGATTAATTATTACTAATCAGGTGTTTAATGAAATGATTGGTTTAATTAACCCGTAATCGCATAAATTTAAACCTATAGCAAACGATGTTCAAATGAATTGAAATTTCATGTGGAGGGTTATCTAAATAAGTTTTGAGGATCCATTAAGAAAAATTGGCAATTTTACCTTCGTGGGACTTTGGCTGATCGGGTAAATGTTATCGATTTTAGTTGAAATTTTTATGGCATGTTGTAACATCCTAGAATATTGGTACAGTATAACAATAGTATCAGTGTATTTTTGCTCAATTGAATTTATCTTCAATTTAGAGTTTAATATTTATCAGATATAATATTATGGTTATGGTTATCTAACTTGGTAAATATATGATAATTAGTTTTAAAGATTTGTGTGCTAATCTATTAATATCTTATTCAAATAATTCATGTAATATTTTTTTAGTATTAAGTTTTGTTTATATCTTAATTAATATGTATACAATATATATTCTAGATTATTTTAACTATAGACATATTGTAGTTTAATATTCGTTATGATAAGATTTTTAAAACTCTTTTTAAATCTTGTAAACTTATGTAAAAGGTTTGTGCAAGTTAACTGTCACGCCCCGCTTCCCTAAATACGGGAAACGAGGGATGACTAGGCCAGTCATGCTCCTACGGTCAAGGAATAGTCCCGCCGTAGTCACACTTCGGCTTCTAGCATTACATGGTAATCAGTAAGCAAAGCACAGCAATAAAGGAATTACATCACTAAATTATTACATTAAAATCCATTGTTCATAAATTACAAATAAACATGAAGAGTTACTAACCAAGTTCAATTACACGATCTCTTTTATGGAAAGCAGAAAAGAAAGAAAAGTACTCCAGACTAGATCTCCGTCAGCTCGAAAGGTAAATCCGTCTTCTGCGCTGGTTCTTCCACGAGATCTGAGCATGCATATTCAGGTCGTCAGAGCGACGTAATAGCAATTTATATAATGATGATATGAAACAGGTAAATACGGTAATAACAATGAAAGTACAATGCGTGTAATCACTATGTCACTATATGATGCAAAGTATGATCTGTGTCCCTATCAGTCTCTAGGTCATATTTGAAATCGTATAGTGGAAAGGAGGATCATGTTTAATTGGAGTCTCGTACATACCCGAGACAACGGCCCACATGCCTGGGACATAACCCTGTCAGCCGGATCGCTAGATCCTACCTAATATATATATCACTGCTCGAATGATCATCCTCTAAAACACGGTCCCGCTAAATACGATTTTCTTTCCACTTCGATTTCCCCTTTTTCCCCAGATTTACACTAGTTATGATTTTGATTTAGTCGTGTACAAGTATTCCAATGGCACGGTTTTATCACTGTTCACTGTATCAATCACTGTCACGAATGTTCACTTTCCATTGGTGTACTCGACACTTCTAAACCAACATCATTCACGCACAATAATGCAATGTCCATAGAACACTAACACGCACTAACACTATGTATATGATAAATGGGGTAAGATATATGTGTGTATGCCATTAACAAGCCATGTATGTTGTGAACCAATATGCACGTCATCAACTTACAAAAATTGCATTAATTCATATGTTTAGAATTCAACGAAAGGATACGAATACGATAATAAGCACACTCTGTCAGCAGTCCATAAAAATTGGTTTCAGTTCAATCGGATTTCCGGTATTCAAGTTACAGCCATTTCATTTTAAGTGCTCACGGCTGGAAATTCAGTTTCTGAACTGAACGTCCATTTCGCGACACGAATTTCACCCAGTTGGGATAAAAATCTAGCGACTCTACAGTTGAATAAAATCTAGAGTTTTCAATAGGGTGTTCGACGCAACAGACGGATTCTCAATCGCGTCTGTACTTCGAAAGTTATACACTGTTTAACACTAGTTTGTCACTTCTGAATCTGTTTTGGACTGTTATACGTCCTGTCCTTTTAATTTACAAATTAAATAGAAAACGACGATGAAACGGAATGAAAACACTTGTTTTATTTAGCTAACAAATTAAAATTTAATAAACTGCGGAGTTACGCAACATACGAGTTCAGAAAACAAGGTGGCACGCATTACGGGACAGTAAACAGTAACCAGAGTCGCTCTGGACTGCAGTCCAGAGCCGCACTCTGATCCAAATATCGTCACAATTTCAGTACAGAAAACATTAGAAACTTGCATAGGGTTATAGTTAGTCGAGTCGGCTTCGATTTAATCTCTCGAATGCATTATTCCAGTATGTACATAATTTATGGTGATTTTAACAATTTTCAGATACGGGAAATTTCTAGTTTTACGGGTATATTTGGGGGTATTCATTGTAGTCACTAACAGTCGTATTTTCCAGTGAGATTTATATAAGGTATTCATTATCACACGGGCTAGTGCAGGAAATCCAATTCCGTCAAATTAGATGAATATTTTCATTGGGATCATGCATCGAACAGGTATGTCATATAATTTATCGGAAATTGTAAATTTGTAAGTTATACGATTTGAGTTTGTAACACGAATAGATTAGCATGTAGCAAGTAAAATACTTGCCTGGAAACGCTTCGGGGATGCACAGCAGCAGCAGCATCACGAACGCGCGACGAACGGCGCGCTTTGGATGCACGGCCTCGGCTCGCGATTCGGATTTGGCATCGGAGTTGCCCGAAGACGTTTCGCGGTCACTGGAAGCGGAGGGGGTGCTCTGTGGTTCACCTGAGAAGTGCTGGGGTCGACGACGGTCGGCAGCGTCGCTCCGGTGATGAATACAGTGAGCTCGCAGTGGGGGGAAATGATGGTTGTGTGTTGTGGGTTGCTGTTTTGGAGGGAGAGAGAGTAGGGGCTCGGATGCTTGTCGTGATGGAGATGATGCTGAGGAGAAGAGGGTGTAGAGGTCGACGACGTGATGGGGAGATCGCCGGCGTGAGGGTGTAGGGTGGTGGTCGAAAGGTTGCAGAGGAGCTTGGGTGTGTAGGGGGTTGGGTGTGCAGGGCTTCTCGGTTGGAGGAGGAAGAGTAGTGAAGGGTTTTGATGTTGGAGGAGAAACGAGGGAGGAGTACGAGGTGGTGGGGTCGGCGGCGGCGACGTCGTCGTCGGTGTTGAGATGGAGGCAGTGGGTTTCGTAGTGGGTTGAGAGAGAGGAGGAGGTTTGAGAGTTGGAGAGTTTAAGAGAGTAAGGAGTAAGGGGAGATGAGGGGAGGACGTTGAGGGGATCGCGAGTCGTGGGGGCAACGGCAGGAGACGTGGCCTCGATCGCCGGCGCGAGATGCGGATCGCAGCAAGGAGTGCGCGGGAAAAGGGAAAGAGACGTTCGGGAGAGAAGAAGGAGTCGTAGCGGGTCGGGTCAGGTGAAGCGGGCTGAAGGGAGTTGGGCTTGGGCCAGAGTTTATTAATTAAATAAATTCCTTTATAATTTCCTCGTGGGCTGAGGAGATGGGGAAAGGCCGGGGCTTTGAATGTTAATATTTTATTTCTTTGTTGGGCTGGGGGTTTTATAAAAGGGGATGATATATTTGGTTTGGGTTTTAAATTAAATTTTGGGTTTTGATTTTTACAGGGTTTAGAAAATTTTAAATATTGGAATTTAAGCAACCAATTTCCCACAAAAATTTACGAGGGAAAAGGAAGGGAAAAACTCGGGGAATTAGGAAAAATTTGAAACTTTTATTGAGATGGGAACGGGGATTTACATCATACCCCCTTACAAAAACTTCGTCCTCGAAATTTAACAAGGATACAATGAAGCAAAAGTACTAAACAAAGAGATGTGGAAAACAAGCACGGATTTCTTCCTCCCGCTCCCAGGTGGATTCTCCTGGGGAACAACCGCCCCAAGACACTCGGACTAACGGAATGACCATGTTCTTTAGCACCTTCTCTCTGCGGTCGAGGATGGTAGTGGGCTGCTCCTCGTATGATAGATCGGTACCCAAAACTAGCTCCGAATAGTCCAGGACATGGCTCTCATCCCGAACATAACGCCGCAACTGTGACACGTGGAAGGTATTGTGCACACCAGCTAGCGATAGAGGCAAGGCAAGTCGGTAGGCCACCTCTCCTACTCGCTCTAGCACCTCAAAAGGTCCGATGAAACGGGGACTGAGCTTTTCCCGACCTCCGAACCTGATAACTCCATGGGTAGGGGAAATCTTCAGGAGGACGTGATCTCCGACTTCGAATTCTAGTGCCCTCCTGCTGGTATCTGCCCAACTCTTCTGTCGATCCTGAGCCATCTTAATACGCTGCCTGATCATTTGGACCTTGTCGACTGTCTGAACGATGAGCTCGGGACCCAATAATCTTCGCTCTCCCACATCATCCCAACATACTGGGGATCGACACTTCCGCCTGTAAAGCGCTTCGAAAGGATCCATCTGAATGCTAGCCTGATAACTATTGTTATAGGAGAACTCGACTAGATGCAGATGGTCTTCCCAGGAACCCTGAAAGTCCAACATACAAGCTCTCAACATATCCTCGAGCGTCTGAATCGTACGCTCGGATTGTCCATCCGTCTGCGGGTGATAAGCTGTGCTGAATTTGAGGCGGGTACCCAAACTCTCCTGTAAGCTCCTCCAAAAGTGTGACACGAATCTGGTGTCCCGATCTGACACAATGCTGACTGGAACACCGTGAAGTCGCACTATCTCCTGCATATATCTCTCTGCCAGTGACTCTGTCGACTGTCCCACTCGGAATGGTATGAAGTGTGCAGCTTTCGTGAGGCGGTCGACGATAACCCAAATGGCGTTATTGCCCCTAGGGCTCCATGGTAAGGCCGTCACGAAATCCATGGTAATGTGCTCCCACTTCCATTCTGGTATCGACAGTGGTTGTAACAATCCCGCTGTCCTCTGATGCTCCGCCTTCACCTGCTGGCATACCAAGCACCTGGATACGAACCTCGCAATTTCCCGCTTCATTCCGTTCCACCAAAAGTGCTGCTTTAGATCCCGATACATCTTCGTACCTCCCGGATGCACAGAATAAGCTGAACTATGCGCTTCAGCCAGTACTTCTTCTCGGACATCTCCCTTGAGTACGCAGAGTCTGCTACCGAATCTCAGAGAGCCATCTTCATAGATGATCAAGTCTGTTCTCATCCCGGCTTCTACTTGCGCTCTGAACTTTTGCAATCGGGGATCATCCGCTTGTGCAGCCTTGATGCGATCCACCAGGGAAGACTGCACCTGTAGTTGCCAAAGTTGACTGAGTGCGCTCGGTGTAACGACTTCAAGCTCGAGTCTCTGAAAGTCCTCAATAATGCTCCTCTCACTGGTCAACCTCATGACCGCTGGCTTGCGACTGAGCGCATCTGGTGCAACATTCACTTTCCCCGGGTGATACTGAAGGTCCAAGTCATAATCTGCCATCAGCTCTAGCCATCGGCGCTGCCTCATGTTTAGCTCCTTCTGAGTGAAGACGTACTTCAGACTTTTATGATCCGTGTATACCTCCACTTTCTCGCCCAATAGGTAGTGCCTCCAAATCTTCAACGCAAAAACCTATACCATATTCCTTTTGTCTTCCAAATCTTCCCAGCTAACTCCAAGTCATGCGTATGATAGTTCTTCTCATGATTTCTCAGTTGTCGAGAGGCGTAAGCAACCACTCGGCCGTGCTGCATCAGAACACAGCCTAAACCCTTCCCTGAGGCATCACTGTGTATCACCAAACCGCCGGAATCATCTGGTACTGTAAGGATAGGCACCGTGGTTAACTTCTGCTTCAGCGTGTCAAATGCCTGAGTGCACTCCTCTGTCCACGCAAATGGTACATCCTTCCGTGTCAGCCTCGTCAATAGTTCAGCGATTCTTGAGAAGTCTTGGACGAATCTCCGATAATAACCCGCCAACCCCAGAAAACTCCTGATCTCGGCCACTGACTTCAGCGTTGGCCAATCTCTGACAGATTCTATCTTTGCCAGGTCCACTGAGATGCCTTTGCCCGAGACAATGTGTCCCAAGAACTGAACCTTGTCGAGCCAAAATTCACACTTGCTTAATTTCGCATACAGCTTCTCTTCCCGAAGAATTTGTAGAACCGTGCGCAAATGCTCAATATGCTCCTCCCGGATCTTCGAGTAGACAAGTATGTCGTCGATAAACACAACGACAAACATGTCCAAGTACTTTGCAAACACCCTGTTCATCAAGTCCATGAATATCGTTGGGGCATTGGTAACACCGAACGGCATCACAAAGAACTCGTAATGCCCGTATCGGGTCCTAAAAGCCGTCTTGCATACATCCTCGGCTGCTACTCTGATTTGATGATATCCAGAACGGAGGTCCAACTTCGAGAATACCTTGGCCCCACTTAACTGGTCGAATAAGTCATCGATGCGTGGAATTGGGTACTTGTTCTTTATTGTGACCTTGTTCAGCTCCCGATAATCTATACACATCCGCAGCGATCCATCCTTCTTCTTTACTAACAAAACTGGCGCACCCCACGGTGAAACACTTGGCCGGATAAATCCCTTCTCCAATAGTTCTTCAATTTGCTTCTTCAACTCCGCCAACTCAACCGGTGCCATTCTGTACAGGGCCTTGGATACTGGGGCCGTACCTGGAGTCAAATCGATCGAGAACTCCAAGATGCGAGGAGGTCGTAGACCTGGTAGATCTTCAGGAATTACGTCCAGAAAGTCCCGAACAATCTCTGGGGCTGGGCTCTCATCAATCTCCATAGCTGTCAGCTCCTTAGGCTTGGCTCTGTACTTGGCTGGCTCCAAAGATTCGCTTCCGCCCTCGAAAATAAACTCCGGGTGATTGGGAATGCAGAAGATCACATTCCTTGCACGGCAATCGATAACTACATGGAAGGTACTCATCCAATCCATCCCGAGAATTGCGTCGTAACTGCCTATCCCAATCAGAAGGAAATTTTCATAGAATGCCCTGCCACACACTACAACCGGACATGATCTGCATTCTCGACTAGATATTATAATGCCATTACCCGTATGTATCTCCCAGCCCTTGGTTAGTGGTTCATGTGGTATGGAGTGTGTATCAGCGAAATGCTCAGACAAGAAACAGTGCGATGCTCCAGAATCAAATAGTACTCTAGCTGGTAAGGAATGTATGAGTACAGTACTTGTAACAACGTCTCCTGACGGCTCTGCCTGTTCGGCGGTCAAGGTGAAAGCCCGTCCCTGACCGCGACCTGTAAAGGGTTGCCTCTGCTCCTGTGGCCTCTGCTGCGGCGGTCCAGAACCTCCCTGTATCTCTGCTCACTCAGGGCAACCGCTAATCCTGTGCTGACTGGATCCGCAAATCAAGCACTGTCCCTTGGCACGGCGACAGTCCTTCTGGGTATGCCCGTCTCTATTGCAGTAGCCGCAACTACGTTCCGTCTCTATGGGCGATGCTGTGGCACGAACGGACGCTTCATTTGTGCCGTTCCAGGCCTGTGAACCGGTATGGCTCCTCGAGAAGGTGCAGGGGTACGTGCTGGAACGACTGGGGGCTTCCTGAACTTGTTGATCAATTGCTCCTGAACTCTCGCCGCGTTGAGTACCTGTGCGAACGTCTGCAACTCCAGTGATGCAATCAACTGCTGCAACTCGAAATCAAGCCCCTGCAAAAAGCGTCTGGCCCTGGTGGCCTCTGAGGCGACCATGTATGGGGAAAAACGGCTCAAACGGTTGAACTCTGCCGTATATACTTCCACTGGACGTCCAATCTGCTTCAATAGAATAAATCTTTCCTCCATCTCTGCCTTGGCGGTGGAAGGGAAATAATGGTCTAGAAAGCACTCCTTAAATTTGCCCCATTCAATCGGCCTGTCCAGCCTGCTTTCTTCCACTGACCACCATGTACGGGCTTCATCTTCCAATTGGATCTTTATCATGTCCACCCTATCTTCATCTGGTACCCTGACGGCTGTCAGTAAGTTCTCCATGTTCACTAACCATTGCTCGGCCTCGAGGGGTTCAGCTAGCCCTGTGAACGCAGATGGATGCAACCTCCGGAAGTCTGATACGGTACCAGTCTTAGAAGGGTAAGCTGGTGGAGTAGTGCCCTCGGGGGCGGTAATGAGTGCGGAGGGTCCTCCTGCAGCGGTAATTGTAGGGTTCCTAGGCACCCTAATGAGGTCTCACAAGGCATCAACCATGCCAATTTCAAATTTTACGGTGCCTACAAACCCTAAACTACGGATCGTCGGCTAGATGTCTAGGCGAAAAACTAACTAGTTAACACTTAACTAAAAGTTTAACGGAAATACAACCTTTGTAGATCCGGTGCTCCACCTCCATAGCTCCGCAACGAAGTCCTCTCCGCTGTCCAAAAAGAATCCGGGCTCTCGCGTCAGCTTCGTCGGAGAATGGGCAAGCTAGGTCGTCGATGTCCATGCCGAAGATGATCTACGTCGAGGCATCGCTAAATCAAGCTCCGACTTCACCAAGTCAAGAAACTTGTGAAGTAAACAACTCTACTACTTGGCAAGAGGTAGAGGATGAAGAAATAAGAAGTGGGTAGACTTTAGAATTGGATTTCACACTCATTTTCATCAATCACCATTGATGAAGTGAACTTTCTTCATGTGAAGAAGATGAAGAAGAAGAAGAAAGAATTATGATAAGTTATTAGAAAATAGAAAATAATAGAATACTTATCATAATTCTAACTATGGTAATGTGTAGAGAATTAACCAAGGTTAGTTGAATGGTTAGGGTTAAGAATGAGATAAGAATGGTGGACTTTGGTCAAAGCTTCATGAAGTTTCAACTAAACAACAAAAGAAGCCACTATTCTTTTCTCATTTTCTTTTATTCATTTATCAAAAATAAATGGATAACTAAATAAGATAAATGAATAAAAAATAATAAACCCTAACCATTTCATTAACCAAGGTTTAATACTTTACACTTAACCAAAAGCATGTATCATCAAACATGATACAAGCAAGTGCACAAAATCATATCACATATATAATGTGCACATCCGAGTGAGAAAATCCATCTGAAGTAAACCGATACTAGTTGATGCAAAGTAATGTATCAAATATATAATTATACATTAAATCATTAAATCAACACTTGATTTAATGATCCGGTCATATCGCATATAACCGACTAGTATCCAATGTATCGGCTTATCGAATCAACCCTCGATTCGATAACTAGGTTATATCGCATATAACCATTCGACACATTCATCGCGAGAATGAAATACGGTATCACATACACGCATTATTCTCGGTCCCGCACATATCTCATATGCGCTCCTATTTCGTTTCGCTTGAGCCAGGAAACCTCTGTGTAGGACTCTAAAGACTCGTCAATACGCCGGCAGCGGATGATGATCATATCAAACATCCACAAGCCGCAAGCGGTCTGCTAAACGTAACGGCCACCCGGGTATTGAGCAATCAGAAGATCGACGAGCAAGCTCGCTCACACTCCAGTGAATCCAACCAGTAACACTACCGTACAGTCCGGTCTGATCGTCTGATATGTCGCATATCCCGCCTAGGGGTGGTAAACGTCAGACCCCAATAGCTGGATAAGTCGTGTCGATATGAGATCTATAACAATTCGAGAAACTACTGGTAACACTTACCAGTAAATCTCAGCAACCCTGGCCAGGGATTTCCTGTTATAGCCAATCGAACACAGCGCAACATCAACCCCCTATACCGGGAGAGACGAATCCCCTCCTATCGCTCATTGCCTCCATGTGACTCGGGACTGTACCCAAAAACCACCGTTTTGCACGCCCTCTTGGACGTGGTAAGATGGAAATCAAAGCACAGTGGGAACCACACAAGACTCTATGACGATCTCGGGTCAACAGACTACTCTGTACCAGTGTCACCAGAGAACTGCCATCTGACATGAGGTATAATACCATCTGGGAGTTCTCGGCGAGTCCATCCAGTACCCAGTCTCTACTGAGCACCCATATATCATCTCTGATGTCAAACACCGATGGATATGGGATCATCCATCGCCCATCTGTATGGGTCGAGAAGGTATACGCTAGTCTACTCTGGTATATCGATGCCCCGTCTCGATACACCCACGACTAGGGACTTTGAAGGATGTACTTATGGACTACCATGTCCCCACTAGTATGATCTGCATCATAGTCCAGGTAGTCAAGTACAGATCCTAAGGGCTTTACCAACATGTAACAGAGAGACAATCAGCATACACGTTAAGGTAAAGGGTAACCAGATAGCATACTATCATGTCGAGCAAGAAAGTCCTCCCTATATATGTCCCAGCATCCACTACAATATACATCCTATGTACAGTAATGGCCTCTAGGGCATACATATAACTAACAATCTCCCACTTGCACTAGGGCCATCTGTAGCAGTGGTTGTAGTATCTCATACTCAACCATCCCATAAAAGTCTCTCTCTGGGAACAGGCCTTTGTGAGTGGATCCGCTGTGTTGTCCTCTGAGTCTACTCTCCTAACCTCGATCTCCCTGGAGATCAACCATCTCCATGATCAAGTGATACTGTCTTAGAATATGTCTGGATCACTGATGGGACTGACGTTCCTTGGCATAAGCCACAACTCCATTGTCTCACAATGGGAGGAACATAGTTCATCTCATGAACCAATATACATCCAAACAGCCTCTTTGGTAGCATCTTAAGTAGCGATGTATCCTGCCTTTATCGTCTAGTATGCCACGGTATCTAGCTTGGAACTTTTCCAACATACCGTCCCTTTATTGAGGGTAAAGACAATGCCTGCGACTGACATTCAGTCGTCTTTATCATTCTGGAACCCTTCCAGTGATTCTCCCCAGGATCGATTGATACCATCTCACTACTACTAGTGAGTATTCTAACATCCAATTAGATCTATCTCATAGATCCAAAACTCAGTATTTAGAAGGTATCATTTTGATCCTATACGGAGAATCTTTGTGATAAACGGAGATTGATCGAGCGTAGCATAAGAAACTCCTTTCTTATCAAGAGTATGTCATCCACGTACTCTACGAGGATCGTCACCATACTCCCTACTACCTTTTTGTTTATACAAGGTTCATCTACCATTTTGATGATATCAAACTATTTGACTTATCCATCAAAACAGACGTTCCAACTCCGCGATGCCTGCTTTATCCTATAAAGCATCTTGCACACGTTTCCGCTGCTCCCACTGTCTATGAAGCTCTCTGGCTATGTACTTATAGACGCTCTCTTCCAAATCATCATTTAGAAAAGCAGTCAAGACACCCAACCACCAGATATCGTAGTCATGGTATGTAGCCGTGGTAAGTAGGATCTGGATGGACTTAAGCATAGATCCTTAGAAAAGGTTTCATCATAATCCACGCCTGGTCAATGACGAAAACCTTTAACAAGTCTAGCTTTGAAAGTCTCAACTTTTCCATCTACACCAAGTAATCTTCTCAAGATATACTTGCTCCTGATGGGGATTTAACCCTTCAGATATAGCAACCAAAGTCCATACTTTGTTGGTGTATAAGGATTCCATCTCAGATCGATAAACATCCAGCCATTCTTACAGAGTCTCACTCTTGATGGCCAGCTCGAAACTAGTTGGGTCATCATCTCATGATGCATTCCTCGCTCCCACTGTCATAGAGAAACCGAAGTATCTCTCAGGTGGGTGAGGAATCCTACTAGATCGGTGGAGAGGCTGAGGTTCGTTGGTTTCTACTGAATCCTCTGGTTGTACCAAATCATCTGCTGTAGTTTGTATAGCTGGAACACTTCCAGTTCTACATAACAGACCTTGCCTTGAGCTTGTCCGGATTTTGCTTTCAGACATAGGCCGGACAACCCCAAATTTTAACCAACTTAAGATATGGGCTCTTCCTTTTCCATATCACATATGAAGCTGTAGGCAACTGATTTGATTTGAACCCTATTCAATAGGTATGCATCTTCTCAAGTGCATAACTCCCAAAAAGAAATAGGTAACTCAGTAGTACTCATCATAGAGCACACCATATCAAATAGGGTGTATCTGCTCCGCCCCGATATACCATCGTGCTATGGTGTATACAGAGGAGTAATGCTGAGAGAGAATCTCATTCTCCTTTTGAATAATCCAGGATTTCCGTGCTCAAGTATTCTCCTCCTTGATCTCATCAAAGGACATAATACTTATACCTGTGTTTTGGTTCTCTACTTCTAGCTTATATTCTGTGAATATCTCAAAAGGTTCGGACTCATGTTTCAACAGGAACATATGACTGAATCTTGAGAGATTATCAGAGAATATAATGAAGTATAAAGAACCGGTCTTGGCATGTGTAGACAGGAGACCTTACATACATCATCATGTATCAGTCCCAAGAGTTCATTAACTCTTTCTCTGTTTCCAGTAAACGGAGCTATGGTCATCTTATCTTTGTGACATGACTGGCGAGTTTCACAAGATGTAAGTTCAAACTAATTTAAATATGCATCTTTATGTAACTCTAGCTAGTCGGGTCACATTGATATGACCTAGTCTACAATGCCTCAAGAAGGATTCGTTCATTTCTGAACTCTTCCTCTTGTGTGTGTTCCGTATACTAAAGAACTGTAGTTTGATTTAGAACATCAACGCTTTTAGATAACGTGCCTGAACCGATCAACTTTTGATATAGGAAATGTTCAAAACATTATCCAACAATACAAAATTATATCATTTCTTTACTGATAAAGAGACTGATATGATTTTGTATATCAGGTTCGGTATCTAATAACATTCGTTCAGAATCAATGTATTGGTAATACAGGGTGACAGTGACCAACAGACTTGGCTGCAACACTTGCCCCGTTTTCTGCCTCATGAAACTTATCACCCGTTCTCAGTTCTCTACCTTTCTGTAGCCCTATGTAACAGATTACATATCTGGGATCCTGATCTGGTATCACATACCCAGGACGTAAAGGATACTGAGAAACAGTTCTGTATAATGAACACACCCGGAGATGATGCATCAGCATGCACTCTCTTCGTTTGGGCGGCACGGGAAATCTGGTATTCCCCAATTTCCTGCTCGGTCTTATAACAATTATAAGTTGGAGCGGGACCAACGTTCCCCAGCTCAGTATAACAAGCGGGTTCGGTCAATATTCCGTATTATTATCTTGATTAAGGCGTGATATGGTCGCTACCTGGAGAGAGAGAGAAGAAAACACTCAGCGTGCGCTCTGTCAAGAATAGATTGGTTATTATTTTATCTAATCAGGATGGCTCCCACTGCTTTTTATCAAATCTTCCTTCAAACCCTAACAGGAAAGACTAGCCGGGATTAATTACACACTACAAGTTCGCCAATCTTTCAGCCAGGCCAGTGTCGGTACTTTGAGGGAGGTCCCCCGTGCTTTCGCACGAACCTAATTAATGTAAACCTCGTTTTCCCAGAGGCGTAACCTCGTTAACACCTTTCTAGACACCTAATTGATCGGCTAATTGTAATGTATAAAACTCTCCCAGGAGTAACACTTACTCGCAGCGGGTATCGGGATCCAACTATCTCATAGAAGGTATGCAATCTCATTGCAAATTTCAACACTTGAAATTCCCGATAATATTTTGCCCCTAGCTCGCTATGACCTTGACGGAGGCCAAACAACCCATAGTCCGCTAGTCAAGTTCAACCCGTCATTTCCTGATTGAATTAAACCCACCCGCACGACCCTTGACGGAGGCCAAACAACGCCGTACGAATACCCTAATCCAATCGCATCATATGCTAGCAGATAAGCACTAGTTAGCTACCGTACACTACGCCTTGACGGAGGCCAAACAACCGCAGCACGAATACTAACTAGTACGTATCTGAAATGACGGAGGGCTACGACAGGTTTTTCTGAAAACCTATTGCGTAATGAACTTGATATCGCTGTAGAATCAAATGATTTTAAAATGGAGTGCTTTTGAGGCTTTTCTAGTTTTGCTAAAGGAGTCACTCCCGGTGAAGGGATCGTCGGTCCTTTCCTCATCGAATGAGGTGCGGGATATATCATATATATCGCTGTGCAAAGCAAAAACACTTAAAAGCAATCAAAAGACAAACCGAGTGTGTAGCATCTGCCAGTTATTGCTAAAGGAGTCACTCCCGGTGAAGGGATCTCGGTCCTTTCCTCATCGAATAAGGTGCAGGATATATCACATATACCGCTGTGCAAAGCAAGAACTGTAGCTACCTGTTTTAATTTTGAAATTCGATTCTACAACATCTTAGGTTTCTTTTATTTCATTAATCATATTAATGAAGTCCCATCATTTATGTACCTAAACATCACAGATAAATACGACGTACACTTATGCCATCCGCATTCGCCTCGATCTCCCCTCGTGCACCGTTAGGTTAGGTAACTAACGGCAGAGCGGGGCAGGGCTAGCGCGGGTGTAAAACATAAGTAACGCCTATATAATATATCATATATACTATATACTGTATCTATCACAGAACATCACATGATCACATCACAGATATCGCAGCAGAAGAAACATATGAAATATTGGATATACTAGGACGTCCGTGTTTTCAATACGAGCCAGTATAAAACACGGATTCCACGGTCGTGATGAATAGCCAAACCCACACCCCTAGACCCCTACGAGAGCGGCAAGTAACCCTACCAATTCTAGAGTTAGGAGACCCGGACTCGACTCCTCGAGTTGGTCTCCCACTGGACTCCAGAACCCGGTTACTTATGCTCCCCTCCTTGGGTCTATCCTAGTGCAGAAAAGTAAATAATATACAAGAGGTGACAACTTCCGCAACCTGGAAGTGCCACAATAAAAGAATATTACATACAAGTTTTTACATGAATGAAAATGAAAAAACACTCATCTCACATAAAAAAAACCCGGCTATTCAAACACGACGATCCAATATAACATACCCAGCAACACATAACATCACATGTCATCAACGTAAGTAAATATGCGCATCCCAATTGTCGTTGACATATAGCAACGAAACCGGCGATATCACATATTACACTTACGGTCACAGAAAAGAAAGTGTAAAACTACAACAGTTGGAATCCGCAACCATCTCAGACATCGCATGCCTGACCAAATGAATTACTTAGACATCGCATGCCTAACAATTATAAACCCCGCATTTTAGTCTCATTATCGAAAACACTTTTCAATATCGAGTCGGGCAATTCAACAAGATTCCCGACAGTCTGATCGAATGCTCGTCGCAAACTTCTGTAGACGGCCGCACCCCCGATACCGTCGACGAAGTGCACCAAGGCGGAACACCGCTGCCGCGAGCACCCGAACGGATGCTTTCGGCGACGGGGTTCTCCTACAGTCACTTGGTCGGGGCTATGGGGTGAGGCTGTCTATTAAGTTTATCCGGCGAGTATCCGCGTACGCTACGTGATTGCGACGGACTTTTGATCACATCAAAATTCCGTGGCAACCGATCAAGTGAGACTAAACCGCTAGATTTATAACATTCATTCAGTTATCACATAACTACTTGTGAATTCCAATTATTGTATCCCATTCCAGATAAACAGAAAATGTTAAACTTTTCGATCGAACAGTCGAACACCCAAGTTTTCCCGATACAGTTCAACTCATGAAACAAGTCTAACAACATTCAGTTCGTGCCTCAGTACTAACGGTCCAGCCGTAGAAGGGTCAAGCCAACGCCTCACATGTGGCACGCCGTACTGCCCCAAACCCGAAGGTTCAAAGGGCAGTTCAAGACGGTCACATAATCGAGTTAAGGTTTGTTGTCTTCTAGAGGGTCCATCGCGTTACTTGCACTACTTAGAACGTCGTTAAACTACGGAAAAATCCAACATTTGGAAATTTCCCGACAAGGGAAAAATTGGGTATTTATATCCGGTCGAACTTTTTAACATATTCTAAAATTTATCCGGAAAGCCACACAGACAAAATTTGATAATCCGATCGAACTCATGAAAACCCAAAACAACCCCTGAAAACTCAACTGTATAATAAATATTAAAATATCCCAGGAAAACCAGCACAGAAATCTGAGAATTACTGTGAAAACCAAAACACACAAAACGACAAAATCGCCGCTGAACCGCCGCGTCGTGCATAGCACGTGCCGCGGTTCCGCGGTGGAAAAGTTGAATTAGGCTCTCAAAATTTACAGTAATTCTTAGAAAACCCTGCTTGATTTTCTGCATATTTTTAATACTAAAAAATCCCTGTTTTTGAAAAAAGGACAGAGAGCATTTTGGGTTTGGGTTTTCGGGTTCGTTCGGGTTTCAAAATCCGTCTAGACTTCGCCTAAGGCTCTAGCTAGGCTCTGATACCACTGTAGGGTTCCTAGGCACCCTAATGAGGTCTCACAAGGCATCAACCATGCCAATTTCAAATTTTACGGTGCCTACAAACCCTAAACTACGGATCGTCGGCTAGATGTCTAGGCGAAAAACTAACTAGTTAACACTTAACTAAAAGATTAACGGAAATACAACCTTTGTAGATCCGGTGCTCCACCTCCATAGCTCCGCAACGAAGTCTTCTCCGCTGTCCAAAAAGAATCCGGGCTCTCGCGTCGGCTTCGTCGGAGAATGGGCAAGCTAGGTCGTCGATGTCCATGCCGAAGATGATCTACGTCGAGGCATCGCTAAATCAAGCTCCGACTTCACCAAGTCAAGAAACTTGTGAAGTAAACACACTCTACTACTTGGCAAGAGGTAGAGGATGAAGAAATAGGAAGTGGGTATACTTTAGAATTGGATTTCACACTCATTTTCATCAATCACCATTGATGAAGTGAACTTTCTTCATGTGAAGAAGATGAAGAAGAAGAAGAAAGAATTATGATAAGTTATTAGAAAATAGAAAATAATAGAATACTTATCATAATTCTAACTATGGTAATGTGTAGAGAATTAACCAAGGTTAGTTGAATGGTTAGGGTTAAGAATGAGATAAGAATGGTGGACTTTGGTCAAAGCTTCATGAAGTTTCAACTAAACAACAAAAGAAGCCACCATTCTTTTCTCATTTTCTTTTATTCATTTATCAAAAATAAATGGATAACTAAATAAGATAAATGAATAACAAATAATAAACCCTAACCATTTCATTAACCAAGGTTTAATACTTTACACTTAACCAAAAGCATGTATCATCAAACATGATACAAGCAAGTGCACAAAATCATATCACATATATAATGTGCACATCCGAGTGAGAAAATCCATCTGAAGTAAACCGATACTAGTTGATGCAAAGTAATGTATCAAATATATAATTATACATTAAATCATTAAATCAACACTTGATTTAATGATCCGGTCATATCGCATATAACCGACTAGTATCCAATGTATCGGCTTATCGAATCAACCCTCGATTCGATAACTAGGTTATATCGCATATAACCATTCGACACATTCATCGCGAGAATGAAATACGGTATCACATACACACATTATTCTCGGTCCCGCACATATCTCATATGCGCTCCTATTTCGTTTCGCTTGAGCCAGGAAACCTCTGTGTAGGACTCTAAAGACTCGTCAATACGCCGGCAGCGGATGATGATCATATCAAACATCCACAAGCCGCAAGCGGTCTGCTAAACGTAACGGCCACCCGGGTATTGAGCGATCAGAAGATCGACGAGCAAGCCCGCTCACACTCCAGTGAATCCAACCAGTAACACTACCGTACAGTCCGGTCTGATCGTCTGATATGTCGCATATCCCGCCTAGGGGTGGTAAACGTCAGACCCCAATAGCTGGATAAGTCGTGTCGATATGAGGTCTATAACAATTCGAGAAACTACTGGTAACACTTACCGGTAAATCTCAGCAACCCTGGCCAGGGATTTCCTGTTATAGCCAATCGAACACAGCGCAACATCAACCCCCTATACCGGGAGAGACGAATCCCCTCCTATCGCTCATTGCCTCCATGTGACTCGGGACTGTACCCAAAAACCACCGTTTTGCACGCCCTCTTGGACGTGGTAAGATGGAAATCAAAGCACAGTGGGAACCACACAAGACTCTATGACGATCTCGGGTCAACAGACTACTCTGTACCAGTGTCACCAGAGAACTGCCATCTGACGTGAGGTATAATACCATCTGGGAGTTCTCGGCGAGTCCATCCAGTGTACCCAGTCTCTACTGAGCACCCATATATCATCTCTGATGTCAAACACCGATGGATATGGGATCATCCATCGCCCATCTGTATGGGTCGAGAAGGTATACGCTAGTCTACTCTGGTATATCGATGCCCCGTCTCGATACACCCACGACTAGGGACTTTGAAGGATGTATTTATGGACTACCATGTCCCCACTAGTATGATCCGCATCATAGTCCAGGTAGTCAAGTACAGATCCTAAGGGCTTTACCAACATGTAACAGAGAGACAATCAGCATACACGTTAAGGTAAAGGGTAACCAGATAGCATACTATCATGTCGAGCAAGAAATTCCTCCCTATATATGTCCCAGCATCCACTACAATATACATCCTATGTACAGTAATGGCCTCTAGGGCATACATATAACTAACAGTAATCACCCTGAGTCCCTCAGCGAGTAAGTCTGTCTTCCTCTCCTGAGCTTCCGTGAGAGAGGTCAGTGCACTAAGTATTCTTTCCGTGCAGTCCTGAGTACTGGAGTCCGAGGAGGGGTCGTTCGGGGACGTCATATCACTGGAAGATTCAAAAGGATGAGATCAGATTCAAGGATGAAAATCAGGAATAGTGAAACGAAAATAATGTAATACCGTATAGTTAATGTTATCCCCTGTTACTAAACACGGCTCTGATACCAACAAAACCATGTCACGCCCCGCTTCCCAAAATACGGAAAACGAGGGATGACTAGGCCAGCCATGCTCCTACGGTCAAGAAATAGTCTCGCCGTAGTCACACTTCGGCTTCTAGCATTACATGGTAATCAGTAAGCAAAGCACAGCAGTAAAGGAATTACATCACTAAATTATTACAGTAAAATCCATTGTTCACAAATTACAAATAAACATGAAGAGTTACTAACCAAGTTCAATTACACGATCTCTTTTATGGAAAGCAGAAAAGAAAGAAAAGTACTCCAGACTAGATCTCCGTCAGCTCGAAAGGTAAATCCGTCTTCTGCGCTGGTTCTTCCACGAGATCTGAGCATGCATACTCAGGTCGTCAGAGTGACGTAATAGCAATTTATATAATGATGATATGAAACAGGTAAATACGGTAATAACAATGAAAGTACAATGCGTGTAATCACTATGTCACTATATGATGCAAAATATGATCTGTGTCCCTATCAGTCTCTAGGTCATGTTTGAAATCGTATAGTGGAAAGGAGGATCATGTTTAACAGGAGTCTCGTACATACCCGAGACAACGGCCCACATACCCGAGACATAACCCTGTCAGCCGGATCGCTAGATCCTACCTAATATATATATCACTGCTCGAATGATCATCCTCTAAAACACGGTCCCGCTAAATACGATTCTCTTTCCACTTCGATTTACCATTTTTCCCCAGGTTTACACTATTTATGATTTTGATTTAGTCGTGTACAAGTATTCCAATGGCACGGTTTTATCACTGTTCACTGTATCAATCACTGTCACGAATGTTCACTTTCCATTGGTGTACTCGACACTCCTAAACCAACATCATTCACACACGATAATGCAATGTCCACTGAATACTAACACTCACTAACACTATGTATATGACAAATGGGGTAAGATATGTGTGTGTATGCCATTAACAAGCTATGTATGTTGTGAACCAATATGCACGTCATCAACTTACAAAAATTGCATTAATTCATATGTTTAGAATTCAACGAAAAGATACAAATACGATAATAAGCACACTCTGTCAGAAGTCCATCAAAATTGGTTTCAGTTCAATCGGATTTCCGGTATTCATTTTACAGCCGTTTCATTTTAAGTGCTCGCGGCTGGAAATTCAGTTTCTGAACTGAACGTCCGTTTCGCGACACGAATTTCACCCAGTTAGGATCAGAATCTAGCGACGCTACAGTTGAATAAAATCTAGGGTTTTCAATAGGGTATTCGACACAATAGACAGATTCTCAATCGCGTCTGTACATCGAAAGTTAGACACTGTTTAACACTAGTTTGTCACTTCTGAATCTGTTTTGGACTGTTATACGTCCTGTCCTTTTAATTTACAAATTAAATAGCAAACGACGATGAAACGGAATGAAAACACTTGTGTTATTTATCTAACAAATTCAAATTTAATAAAATGCATAGTTCCGCAACATACGAGTTCAGGAAACTAGGTGGCACACATTACGGGACAGTAAACAGTAACCAGAGTCACTCTGGACTGCAGTCCAGAGCCGCACTCCGATCCAAATATCGTCACAATTTCAGTACAGAAAACATTAGAAACTTGTATAGGGTTATAGTTCATCGAGTCGGCTTCGATTTAATCCCTCGAACGCATCATTCCAGTATGTACATAATTTATGGTGATTTTAACAATTTTCAGATACGGGAAATTTCTAGTTTTACGGGTATATTTGTGGGTATTCATTTTAGTCACTAACAGTCGTATTTTCCAGTGAGATTTATACAAGGTATTCATTATCACACGGGCCAGTGCTGGAAATCCAATTCCGTCAAATTAGATGAATATTTTCATTGGGATCATGCATCGAACAGGTATGTCATATAATTTATCGGAAATTGTAAATTTGTAAGTTATACGATTTGAGTTTGTAACACGAATAGATTAGCATGTAGCAAGTAAAATACTTGCCTGGAAACGCTTCGGGGATGCACGGCAGCAGCAGCGTCACGAACGCGCGACGAACGGCGCGCTTTGGATGCACGGCCTCGGCTCGCGATTCGGGTTTGGCGTCGGAGTTGCCCGGAGACGTTTCGCGGTCACTGGAAGCGGAGGGGGTGCTCTGTGGTTCGCCTGGGAAGTGCTGGGGTCGACGACGGTCGGTGGCGTCGCTCCGGCGATGAATACAGTGAGCTCACAGTGGGGGAAAATGATGGTTGTGTGTTGTGGGTTGCTGTTTTGGAGGGAGAGAGAGTAGGGGCTCGGGTGCTTGTCGTGATGGAGATGATGCTGAGGAGAAGAGGGTGTAAAGGTCGACGACGTGATGGGAGATCGCCGGCGTGAGAGTATAGGGTGGTGGTCGAAAGGTTGCAGAGGAGCTTAGGTGTGTAGGGGGTTGGGTGTGCAGGGCTTCTCGGTTGGAGGAGGAAGAGTAGTGAAGGGTTTTGATGTTGGAGGAGAAACGAGGGAGGAGTACGAGGTGGTGGGGTCGTCAGCGGCGACGTCTTCGTCAGTGTTGAGATGGAGGCAGTGGGTTCCGTAGTGGGTTGAGAGAGAGGAGGAGGTTTGAGAGTTGGAGAATTTGAGAGAGTGAGGAGTAAGGGGAGACGAGGGGAGGACGTTGAGGGGATCGCGAGTCGAGGGGGCAACGGCAGGCGACGTGGCCTCGAGCGCCGACGCGAGATGCGGATCGCAGCAAGGAGTGCGCGGGAAAAGAGAAAGAGACGTTGGGGAGAGAAGAAGGAGTCATAGCGGGTCGGGTCGGGTGAAGCGGGCTGAAGGGAGTTGGGCTTGGGCCAGAGTTTATTAATTAAATAAATTCCTTTATAATTTCCTCGTGGGCTGAGGAGATGGGGAAAGGCCGGGGCTTTGAATGTTAATATTTTATTTCTTTGTTGGGCTGGGGGTTTTATAAAAGGAGATGATATATTTGGTTTAGGTTTTAAATTAAATTTTGGGTTTTGATTTTTACAGGGTTTGGAAAATTTTAAATATTGGAATTTAAGCAACCAATTTCCCACAAAAATTTACGAGGGAAAAGGAAAGGAAAAACTCGGGGAATTAGGAAAAATTTGAAACTTTTATTGAGATGGGAACGGGGATTTACATCAACTTTGTTTATGTGTGTGTGTATTATTAGGATATATATTAATATGATAGTTTTTGAGAAAAGATATGATAAGATAGTATAAGATCTTTTAAAAATCCTTTAACCATGTATATATACACTTTTTCCTAACCCCCCCCTCCCCCCCACACACTATTATAATATCGTATCACTAACTTTTTTAATCAGTATATATAATCTATCTCTCCCCCTCCCCCCTCTCACGTCTCTCTCTCATCCAAACAACCCAACAACCAAGTTTATAAATCCACACGCACTATATATATATATATATATATCATCCTCTTCCTCATATCTTTTTTTATCTTATCCGAGCCTACATCCAAGCCAAGCCGTGTAGCCAAACATCAAAGCTTGGAATTTTGCTTCGTGACGTCGTGTTGTTCCGCGATCATCGTCGTTGAGAAAAGTATCAAATACTTGCTTTACATGCTATACTGCAAAGAATTAGGTTTACCGTAATATATACTATTATTATAGATATATCGTACCAGGATATATAAATTATTGTTACGACATGAGTATTAACATGGTAGTTTATTTATATTAACACTGTGACTATAGTATGGATAGCATAATATAAATTTTTTAAATATTTCGTTTAGTTATTATAATGATAAAATATATATATGATAATTATACATTGTTCACAAAAGGGATATATATATATATATCGAAAAGATTCATATTATTCAATATTGGTAAAATAAACTAATATTGTGTATTAACCGTTCAAATTGATAGATTAGTGATAATATTGGAAACTGATTTTATTTGATCGCCCAAGCTAGTTTGAAACATGATATTTCAATTTGACATCGAACTTATAATACTAGTACGCTGCTTGTTTACCTAAACCTACGATAATTCTAATTATGCTAGTATATTGATTGTTTCACGAACACATACTTGAACCTGTTATCTCATTATTGTTATCGTCACTGTGCCGGTACTTATACTTGCCATGTAATATTTATCCATACCAACGACTACCGATATTGACTTGATTAACCAGACCTGTTGTCCTGATGGACGTAACATGTACCTGATTGTTCCCGTGTTGGTATTAGGTAGATATTATATTGATACCTGACTTGAACATGAAATTTGGAAAAAAAGGGGAAATCAAGAATGTAACTGAAACGTAACTTAAGAAGATATTATTGTTGCCGGGATTTCGGGAGTGAACAGAATAACCATTGTTGATTGTACCGTGGTCCCATGGGGAAAGAACGAGATATATTGTACCGTGGTCCTATAAGGAATGAACGTGATATATACTGTTGAGTTACGAGAAGAATTGTATTAATTGGTTTCAAATACTTTTAGAATAGAGAACCTAGACATATGAACTAATAGGATACACGTGACATGATTGACTCCATATATCTTGCTTGTTATATTACATATTATTGTTATTACTTATCGTTTATACTCATGACATCTAGTTCTTGCACCTGGTATATATTATATTTCACATTAGTTATATTATTATGATATTATTTATGACGCACTGACGTCTGGATTTTTTATGGCCCAGATCCTTTGATTTTAGCAGAGGAGGATCGTGAGTATTTTGAAAAGCTTGCTAATCAGTGAGAAGCATCCCGCTAAAATAGTTGTTATAGTTTAGGTTTATTTTCAAGTATTGCACGTTGTAGGTTTATTTTGTGAACCCGAAAGATGTAGGATTTGGATATTTGTTACTTTATATCTTTGGATTGTATTGCTTCCACTATTGTTTCATGTTATTATTTCTTGTGCTTATTGGACATGTGATAGATAGATTTATTATTATATTGTTCTTGATTACTGATTGACAGCCGTAATGTAACATGAGAGATTATTTTCTTACCGTAGGTAGCATTATTGGGTTTGTTACATTCCTGTATTTGAGTATATTGGGAATCGGGGCGTGACATATATTCTCATAAATATACTAAGATAATCTGGAAAGTTTGACACCATTTAGCTCAAAAGATCATGAGATATGGATTTTTGAGCGTATCAAATAGAGTATTTTCGGTCATTTGAATGAATCTTAAACCATACACTTAAGTTGCTTTCATATATACCAAACATTTTATTTTTATGCAGAGATGAGGTGAATGACATGATGCAAATGCACTGGTGAGATGAGAATGTAAGGTTATGGTGCGACAAATGATGCAGGGGTAAAAGGGTAAATTTGTCGATCGCTGCTTTGGTGGAGTGTCTACAGGGAGAAATTAGACGGATGTTTCACATAAATTTTGTATTTGTTGACAATGATTGGACCCCAAACGCTCATAAACGGGTTTTGACATTAGCGAGCTTTGTTTGCTAACAAAGTTTTTTATTGGGTAAATTGGCAAAAAGCTCTCGGCGCGGTCAGGATTTGTCTAAAACCCTTCGTAATTTTCGAAATTGTTGGGAATGACCTAATGTTCAAAATCATTATGAGAAACCCGCCGGGCTGTATTTCATTTAGGTCTTATATTTTCTCAACTGTTTAGATATTACAGACAACTGTTTAGATTTACAAGCGACTGTTTAGATATTATATGCAACTGCAACTGCTTAGATATTACAAGCAATTGCTTAGATATATATATTACAGGCAACCGGTATACAGGAGGTTTTGATTGGTCCCAGGGATTTTTTAACAAGAATACAAGGCCCAGGGGTTTTGCACAAGTTTGAAACGGGCCCGTGGCTTTTTGACAATTTTTTTCACTTGTTTGATATGAATATTTGATAAAAGTTATATCTGACTGGAAATCACCTCAAGAGAAAAGAGGCAAAACACCATTTCATACCTTGATCCGCCCATATACATGAACTCGCTATAGAGCCCGGGTATACCGAATCAAGTTAAGCGTTACAACAAGGTGATATATAGCTGTTAGACCACGTGTGGATGGCTGTAGCAGCCCTATGTTTTGACTTGGTATCCAATTCATGCATGTTTATTATATGCGATTGTCATGCATAACTATTCAGTGTTTGTTTTTGTTGTTTTTCTTTTGTTACCAGCAAGTGCTCCCGGCCCATTATGCGCGGGGCTGATTTTTTAATACAAGTTAGCTTAAATTAAAATGTAATTGCACAACGGTGGTTATTAGCTAAAATTGTCGCAATGAAATTTGTTGAACAAAGTAATATAAATTTGATGTGAAAATACAGAATATGTTTAAAACGCGTACACAACAATTTAATTAAGTCATATATGCTAAAATCTCCCACATGAAACGTCCGGTTAATACATTTGTCACAAACCAAACTTATAGATTTCAATCAACATGAAGAAAATTAAGGGGAAACTAAATAAAATATTGAATATATTTTACAACATTTTCTTGTTTCCAGCCTCGCAATGGATAAAGTGCAACGTGAAGAAAGTTAAGGAAAAAATTGGCTCTGGGGTGTTCTTGGAAGATATTATCGACCAAAAAAATCGGTATGGTTTAACTTTCAATAAAAACATGTTGAGTGTTGATTTTAAAAATATAAAAAAGATAATTGCCCAACATACATGTAAATTATTCGGTATTGTTTGAAGCTAGAGGCAACCAAAGGATATGTAATAGACATGAGTTGGATACAAAGTCAAAAATAAGCGCTACTAAAGTTATCCACAATAATTTAGCAGCAATGACACCGGACCATCACCCTGTAGTTTTCTAAAGCGAGTTCATGTATGAACGGATTAGGATATGAGCAACAGGTTTCAACATGTGCTAGCTGGACGAGTGCTTTTTTATCATAAACCAAATCCACTTAGAAAAATATATATCAACGAAAGAATTCCGTCCAGGCGTTCCACACGGTCTTTGTCAAACTTGAGCCTACATACCTACACCCTTGAAAAATGGATAAAATGAAAAAGACCCCAAGAACAGTCCTATAAACAAGAAGGTTGTTCATATCGGTTGTTCATATCACTTGTTAAGAAAAAAAATGAGATCCCAAGATAATAGGTGGAATAAATTAGCCATCCCCATTCTCATTAAAGGGATATCCCGGGCTCGAATCCGGTTCTCTCCCATGGCTACTCCAAGCCCCTTGGTTCATATCAACTGTAAGTCCAACTCATATCAAATTCTGTCCGGTATTAGCTGGACTCCAAATAATTAAGGGTAACAGAATGATTAAGCAGTTAATCAATTTAGTTGTAAGATGAACAAACTGCTTCAAATTGATCAGCATTAATTGAAAAGAAGAGATTAGGAAAAGAAGGGGGGGTGGAAAAGAATAAACAACGGGAAAGAAACTTCCATCAAAGTTTCAATTAAATAATTAATAATTATACAAATGGAAAAGGTCCAAGATCAACCGTTACCGTTCAAACTATGCAGTTTAGTTATAATTAATTAATTGGGTCAAATTCAAGGTTTGATCCCATACATATATTCAAGGTGTTTAAGGGGTTGGGCCGGCCCGAACATTTTCCTGGCCCATGGCGGCTTGATGGCCCGGTTCAGCCAAATTCAAATTCAAATTTAACCGTTTGGCCTGGGGGCTGGGATGGGGTCGGCCATTGTATTGGGAGGGGGTTCGAATGGGGTGAGTTTTTTAATAAAATGATGGGTTTTTTTTAATAAAATTTGAATTAAAGCGGGATTTACAAAATTATCTAAAACCCCCTCGATCAAAATTATACATTCCTTTACCCCTAATCCAAAACTTTATAAATACCTCTCTACACTTCTTATGCTTCTCACAATTCACAACAACAAAATTTTTATTCTCCCAATCACCCTTTTTAATTTCCGAGAAGTCTACAGTTAAATTTTGAATCACGCGATCTTCATTTCTGTAGTCTAGATCTTCACTTCAGTTCCACTAATTTGATTCTGCTATTTGGAATCATGGATTTTTTTGGTATTAATTCTATAGTTTTCTCGTATAATTTTTATCATCTCTTACTAATATTTTTAATTAAGAATGTCGGGTTCATCTTCACAAGGTAACATGGGTGCTTCATTTTCACGGAAACGTTCTTTTCAAATCGATATGGATTCACAAGAGAGATAAAGATTAACTAATATGCCGCAAACTAATTTTGATTCTTATTCGCAAGATACTAATAAAAAAGAACTTGTAAGATATGTCATACATACTGAACAATCATTTGGTTTTGCAGAAAACGAAAAATTTGATAAATTGGTTAAAAATGCATACAATCCAGTATTTCAAAGAGTACCAAGAACAACACTTAGAAATGATGATTTTAAAAAATTTCATGACGGTAAAGCCAATTTGATTGATATTTTTGCAAATCTTAAAAGTAAAATTATATTAACTTCTGATCTTTGGACTACAAAATGGGGCATGAGTTATATTTGTGTTACTGCACATTTCATTGATAATGATTGGTTTTTACATAAAACAATTATTGGTTTTTTAAAAATGGAGCATCCACATAGTGAAAATAATATAAGTAATTGTATTCTGACTATAGTACGTGAATAAAATATTTTCAGTTAATTTTGATAATACTACTAATAATAATTCTGCTATAATAATTTTAAAATATAATTTAAATCATGTTTTGAATGAAGAATTTTTTCATCAAAAATGTGCATGCCCTATTTTAAATTTAATTGTGCATGATGGTGTTAGTATAATTGATCATCATTTAGCGAAACTTAAAAATGCAATGATATTTATTGAAAGATCTGGATCCCGAAAACAAATTTTTAAGCAAGCTTGTACCCAGTTAAATTTAAAATTTAGATCTTTCAAATTCAACATTCCAACTAGGTGGAATTCCACTTATGAGATATTGAAATGTGTTTTAAAATATCGGGAGCGTATTACTTTATTTTATAATGAACAAATGCCCAATAATAATTTAAAGGATTGTGATTGGTTTGTTTGTGAAAATATTTTGAGATTTTTTGAAATATTTTACAATGCAAGTAAATATTTATCTTGTGTTTATTATCCTACTACATGTTTGTAACGACTCATCATTCTTGAATCTATCTCGCTTCTTTCATTAGACCAATTTTTGATTTCTTAAATTTCCTAAAAGATTAGGTGGTTTCTCTTTTCATCTCTTGGCCATCTCATCCATCCAAGATTACATTCGTGTCGATTAGAGTACCGACTGGTGGAGCAACGACAAATGTGACTGCAATATCCTTACCATGTTTCTTTGCTCCGTTGCAATATCCCTTTTGAGTAATTTCGAGAAAGAAATTATTTAAGGAGGGTAGAATATAACGATCTTAAATTTCATTTACCATCCTTTTCGTTTTAATTTATAAAAGATATTGTTTTCTGATCTTGAATCGAGTTAAAAGCAATTCTTGTGAAATAAGTGCAAGAAACTCCTTATAGCTCTTTAGTTAATACTCTTTGCTGTTATCCTATAGCCTACGTGTTCGAATCCTTGCACCCCAATTATTTTATTCTATTTTCTTTTTTTTCTTTTGGAGTTCTGAAACTTTCATGGGTGTTGCATGGAGTTATGGAAATTTAACGACAAAAAGACATGAAATTGGACCAATTGAACTGACCCGAGCAAGTGACATGAGACCCGAGCCAAACAACCAAGACCTGGCCGAGATCAGCGGCCCCACCGATCCCGATGGCCACTATCTTTTGCACATGCATCTTTTGGGCCTCAGACTCTTCGTTTTCATACATCAAAAACTCTGCTTCAACCAAAGACATGAAAACCCTTTCATTTTCCCATTAAACTTCATTTTTAATGCCCTTTAATCCATTCTTTTACATCACCTTAATTCTCCTTCACCATTATAAACCCCAAACTACCGATACTTCCTTCTCCTATGAGATATACAGAAATTCCTTTACTAACACTTTTCTCCCAAGTCCAAATTGAAGCAAATCTCTCTCAAGTCCAAAGTGAAGACAGGCTCTTGAAGTCGAAACACTCAAGAATCCTTCCAAGCATCCCTCCGATACTACACAACTCGCGTAAGGGAAGTCGGTAGATCAAGACTACTATCTTAGTCGCAATCACGATCTCGATTCTTCAAACCGAGAATATTTCTCTTCTTTTTCTTGCTCGTATGAGTATGAGTGGTACGGGTAAGTCTTCTATCCTTCCTTCTCTCTTTTTCCCCTTCCCTCATTAACACATGATACAGTGTTCGTATGCTAAGTCCTGTTCATACCATAATATTGCATTATTATATTCCCCAGTCCTAGTTATTTTACAAATAAACATGTGCTTTTGACCCATGTCTGCTACTTAGTTGTAGGTTACAGGTTCTTGGAATAAAAACAGTGAAAAAGACAAAAGACGATGCAAAAATGAGACTTCGACCAACAAACAAGAGAATCTTAAATAAAGCCTACGCGAAGAACAGTTCACAAAGTAGAAGGCGGTGCAAGATTCAAGACTTCGTCATGAAGCAACGGCAAAAGTCCACTACAATTAATCACTGAGGAAATCTGGAAGAAAACCCGAAGGTATTATGAAGAAAAAAGTGTAGAAAAATGTAGCCAACATGCAGAAGAACAAGCCCAAGAAGACTCAGCAAGTGATCCTTTCTTTTGGCCGTGGAACCGCGGCCAAACCCTAGCTGCGGCCGCGGTTCCGCGGCCGGGTTATGCCCGTGTCGGCGCGAAGTTTTGTGGCGGTGCGCTTATTGTTGACTAGGTCTTTTCTTAAGGGTATTTTTGTAATAGCAGATGTGCGAGTCATTGTAACCATGGGGTTTCCTATCCTCTATAAATAGGAACTCTAAATCTTGTATGAGGCTATGCCTCTTTTCACTTCATAAATTCAGATCTGTACCGTGTTCATGTTTGGAGAGAGCCATCAATAAAAATTAGTAAGTTCCTTTTATTTCTTTGCTTTAGTTTACTTTTAATTTAGAATGTCTTTTAATCCCCTAATGAGCGAGTAGTCTCCTCGCTTGTTAGGGTTAGCCTTAGGGAAAGGTTTGAGAGATGAGATCTCTCACCCCTTTCTTGCCCCTTTACACATAAGAATTAGAACTCCATGCATACACGCACACACCGCTCCCTGCGGCACCTTACCCCTCGAGGTAACGGTGATACCGTAGTGTAAAGGACCGGTTGCGCGTGTTTTCCATGGAGGTTAGGGTAAGGATCGATAAAGGAAGGACAAGAACCTAGAGGAAGAAACATTTTCCCAAAAGATTCTAATCCACTTTATTGATAATTACCATAACATCTAATAATCTATAATAGGGTATTGAAAACGGTGAGGAAACCTTTAATCTCTCAACTTCCCCTAAGCCTAACCCTAGCAAGACTTAGATCTAGATAATCTTAGTATAACTTAATTTGGTAGTTTTTTAGATTTAATAAAACAATCCGACACCTATCGGAATTAACTCGTTAGCGCGATTAGGAAAACACAAAATCCCTGTAGACCGACCCGTACTCACCGGCTAGCTACAAGCGACGCCGTTCTTGATTGCGGTAATTATATTTTTGATCTATAAAATCCAACTTTAAATCAAATGGCACCGTTGCCGGGGATGGCGTAAAATTTCCTTTTTGTAATTTCGGGTTAATATAAATTAAAAAATCATAAAAACTGAAAAATCAAAAAATATAAAAATTCTATCATCTTTTATTGTTTGAAGGGTTTCTTTTGTGAATTTTTGCAGGATTGACGGATCTGGAAAAATCCAGAGTGCGAAAAAGAAAAAGGTACATCAAAACAGAGAGGGATTGCAATTACAGAACAACTGAAATTTTTTGGAGCCCTGAAGCCTCCACCAGACCGCTAAACCGCGGCCTAAGCGCGCTCCCGCCGCCCTTCCGCGGCCCTCTTGCATCATCATCGCGAAATTTTTGCACAGTTTGTTTCCTATTTCTTCCCTCTGCAAATCTCCATATATCTTCTGTCAAATCTTCTGCAGGATTCTTTGCGCTAAAAATCTTCTTCCCCCTTCCAATAATTGATTTTCTGCAGGATTCTTTGTGCCGCGAATAAAATAAAAATCTTTGATTGCAAGTGATTTATTGTTTTGCATATCTTTAATCGGACTTTAAGGGGTTTTTGACCAATTCAAATTGGGTGGGGATTTCATCACCCTTTCCAGGACCCCAGAAATCACATAAGGCATTTGCATTGACCAAATCTTTAATTAAAAAAATACTAGACTCAGCCCTAAGGACTTCGAGCTCAATAGAACAGAGGACTAGTTATAGGCATCGACCGTTTATCCTAACCTGACTTTGCGGTGTCTAGGCAAGTGTGTCAAAGGCTAGTGGTTATTAATTAGGCCCACTACTGTGGTTCCTTCCCACTTACCTGGCACTTACCTGGCTGCAGTTGGCGGTGAAGAGGCGGTTTGAGGTTCTATCTCTAGCCCTTTGGAACAGTTAGGAGCTGTCTAGCTGACCTAGGTGACCCTAGAGCTAGGCCTGATTGTGTATTTTTGGCTGATCGAAAGTGTGTCTTAGCCCTTTATCAAAAATCTTTTTTGCAAACAGTTCTAAATTAAAAAAAAGGGAAAAAATCTTTTATAAAAACTTGCAACTTGTCGTGTAAAATCCTTGCACCCCACCTCACTTACACCACTTCTTCTTGTTGGGGTAAAAATTTACACCCCCGTTGACCGAGTCAAAGTCAAGGTCAACCCCAAGCCAGGTGGGCCCAAGCCCAGGTCAAGCGGGCCCATGCCCAAGTCGAGCCCGCGGCCAGCCTCCTCCATGCCAAAATGCAGATCATGTAATAAATAATTTTTATGTAATTTTTTATACATGAATGTATGCAAAATGGGCATAAAGCCAATATTTTGTAAACCCATGGCTTATGTGCAAAAAAGAAATGGCACATGAGCCATGGGATGGGCAAAATGCCATTTTGCAAAGCCTAAGGGGCTATATGTAAATATGTAAGCCTATATAAGGCAACATGATGAATAAAAAAAAGGGACAACTTTTTCTCTCTTTAAAATTTTTTTTCCAGATCTGAGATCTTTTCTTCTTCTTCAAGGTTCCAAAACCCTCTTCTTTCTCTTGAATTAAATCAAAAGTCTTACTCTTCTTTTTATAAAACAAATAAGTTTTTCACCACAAAACCCACAAAGGGGAACTTGGATCTATCATTAGATCTCAAAAAGAAGAGATTTTTAGATCTCACATCTCTTGAGCCAGCCAACAGAGGAGGAAGAAGAAGAACCCATTTTCTCAACCAAAATATATTTTTTTTCAACCAAAATATATTTTTTTTCAGGAGTTTAACTCCACTAATTTCTCTTCCGGAAGTTTCTGGGGCTTAAAGCCCTCTTTTCCTCACCGGCGCGCTAGCGCTCGAGCGCAAAAGCACCTACGTGCCGACACGTGGTGTGTTTGCGCTCCAGCGCACTACGCGCGAGCGCAAAGCGCCCACGTGCCGACACGTGGCGCGCGCGCTTGCGCTCCGGCGCACTGCGCCCGAGCGCAAAGCGCCCACGTGCCGACACGTGGCGCGCTTGCGCTCAAGCGCACTGCGCCCTAGCGCAAAGCGCCCACGTGCCGACACGTGGCGTGCGCGCTTGCGCTCCGGCGCCTTGCGCCCGAGCGCAAAGCGCCCACGTGCCGACACGTGGCGCGCTTGCGCCCGAGCGTCCAGCGCTCATGCGCAAAGCGCCCACGTGCCGACACGTGGCGCGCTTGCGCCTGAGCGCACAGTACCTAAGCGCACAGCGCTCAAGGCGCTGGCCCCACGCATCCTTTGGATGTCTTTCCCCCTCCTTTTTGTTTATATATACATGTATATATATACATATGTATACAAATGTACACATACACATACTCCACGACACTGTCCCTGTTAGAAAAAAATTTCTAACGGGGCGCTGCCCCGCACCCCGCAAGGGGGCTGCTAGCCCCCTTGACCCCCAGCCCGCTATCCGGGTAGCGGGACCCCCGTAAAAACTCTGCGTGGCTCCCGATATATTCAAACCCCCCTCCAAAACAACAACACACGTACACTGCACATTGAGTTCACATGACCAGTTTGACCCATCAATCGGAGGTTCCCTCGCCCCAAAGGCGGGGGGTAATTAACGGCAGCTTAGTCCGCGACTGCCGGAGATTCGGATCCCCACAATCATTAAACCCCGGCCTACCCTAAGCAGGGGGAATCTGTAGTACGCCTGACAAGCACGCGCGTATTCCCATCTCAATGGGGTGACGAAAAACACCCTATAGATTCTGGCACGCCCGGTGGGACTAATCTCTCCTCCCATATTTCGGGTTAAGCGTTCATGCGAACTCAATCTATATACATGTCTATATTTATACTAAAATAATTCTTTTTCATGAAGGTTTTTAAGCAATCACTTTCCAACAATGTCTCCGATGATGAAATCAGCTCCCGTCTCCTACACGATGAGGATAGACTCTAGGACGGTCCTTCCGGCCAGTCTCGGGCGACAATGGGAGGAGCCGCTGCTACCATTCGGCCCTATCATGTTCAGGCCAGTTGGCGCCATCCCGGCTCCTCAAGCCCCAGTGACAGACAGACCGGTCTCGAAAGGCAAGAGGCCAAATGTGGTGGTCGCGATGGCACCTCAGCCCAAGTGCAAGTCCGTTTCAGAACGACTCTCCATGGCCCCAGCTGGGGGCAAGGCCATCAGCACCAACAAAGCGACAGGGCGTCTCGCGCAAGCTCCGGTGGTGCCCCTGATAACTGCTCGATCGGGTGTTTTCTCTAAGCTCCCCGCTGATCAACTCACAATGGCTTCCCGGATAGCGGATGCCCGCCAAGCTTTCAAAATCGAGAAGCTGAGGGAGAAAAGGCTCAGATATAGAGTCAACAAAAGGGCTAGGGCTACTGCCAGGCTAAACCTCATGAGGTTCGAAGAACAGGGTTACCCCGCCAAAGATGAGGGGATGGCTGAATGTGTTATCCACACTGTCTACGTGGTGGGCACGCGCAGCAAGAGTAAGGACGGGGCCACCACATCTCAAATCCAATCTGGCTTGAATGTGGTTGCCACTTCCCAAGAACTGCCGCCTCCGCTGGATGATGAAAACCCTCTCGATGAGGCTGATAGGCAGAGAGAGCCCTCAATTCATGAAGAGTCAGGCTCGGAAAGCGAAGATGAGCCAACTTTCCGTCCTAAGACCGCAGAGCAGCAACTTCTCCAAGAGCTCCGAAAACAGCTCAGAAGCAAAGATAAGGAGATGGCCAAGCTCTACTCAAAGATCGACGACTTGACAAATGTTGTCTTACGGCTTACGGCCCAACTTGCCTCTCAGCCGCCCAATCAAGCACAGGGCTCAGCTCATGAACCGGGAAACGGTGTCCCGACACAGCCGACGCCCGTTCCCTCAAATCCAAAAGTGGACGGACCGCATGAAAATCAGTTGCATCCTATCTCGGGAAATGTCTTGACTACCGATGACAGTAGCCCGCTAACTCAAGATCAAATCGTGGATTTGGTTGCCAGCAAAGTCAAAACATTGGTGGCCGAAGCCGAAACGCAAAAAGATATCGGCAGTAGTAGGAGACCATATCCTGCTCAGTATGATCTGGTAGAATTTCCTAGCGGCTATGTCATCCCCAAATTCGGAAGATTCGATGGGACGGGAAATGCGAATCAGCACATCGCCCACTTCAAAGCCTCATGCGGGAATACTGGGGGCAATGATGCGCTTCTCCTCTGCCAGTTCGTTAATAGCTTGACCGATGTTGCTTTCGACTGGTACGCGAGCATACCGGATGGCTCCGTTACTAGTTTCGTCCAAATGGAATCTTTGTTTCGACAAAGGTTCATGAGCGTCAGCGGTAAGATTACCATTGCCGAGCTCATAAGGACCAAGCCCAAGAACAACGAAAGAAGCACGGATTTTATAACCCGATGGCGCAATCTCTCCGTTAAATGTGAACCACCGATAGAGCAGGACCAATCTGTCAGTCTCCTTGTCGGAAATCTCAACAATTGGATGGCCCCGTTTCTATGCACCGCGGGTCTCAAAACATTCCAAGAACTGACCAGAAAAGTTCAAATGCTGGAGCGCTCAAAGCAGGATTCCTCCTCGGATTCCCAAAATAACAATAGGTCCTGGAGAAATCGAAAGGACGATAATCGCAAAGGCGGAAATTCCGACGATTCTGAATCTTTCAATGCCTCGGCCAACCGAAATAAGCAAGGGTTGAGCGGGCCTAATGCCAACCAGCTTCGGAAGCCAATGTTCGGAGAAGGAGGAGAATCTCCACTGAAAGAGAAGTTGGATAAGTTCTATTCCTTCAGAAGGGACAAGATCCGTAAAATATTCAAAGACGCCCTGAAGAACGGTCTACAACTGCCAGAGTCAAAAAGACCGCAGGAAGCGAATAGGACCGACGACCCCAAATAATGTCCCTACCACAGAGTGATAGGTCATGCCATTGAGGACTGCTTCGTCTTCAAAGATTGGGTCGAAAAGCAATACAAGGCAGGAGAGATAGAACTGTCCAAAGGCGTATTAACAAGCAGTCCAGCTGCGACCGCCAATTTCATATAAACGGAGACCGAAGTTCTTCGTGAAACCGATTCTCTCAGACATCTGCCTTTTTTTGAAAACAATCGACCACCACGTCATTAAACTGGGAACAATCGACCACCACGTCATTAAACTGGGAACAATTGACCACCATGTCACTAAACTGGGAATAATCGACCTCTAAGTCGTTAAACTGGGAATGTAAAAAAATATATATATATGTGTAAATAAAAAAAATGTGTAAATGAAAGAAAAATAAAGAAAAGCCGAAATGATGGGGCAACTCGCAATAAAAATCGGCGAGTAAAATAAAAATGGAAATAAAGCCAAAATGATGGGGCAACTCGCAATAAAAATCAGCGAGTAAAATAAAGATGAAAATAAAGCCGAAATGATGGGGCAACCACGAATAAAAGCCGAAATGATAGGGCAATCGCGATCTTCGCGATAAAAAAAGCTGAAATGATAGAGCAATCGCGGTAAAACAAAAAATGCAAAAACAAAAAAAACGGCGAATGATGAGTCGCTCCTGGTACCATATTCCAGTGCAGCGATGCAGACGCCAACCAAAATCCAATTTGCCAAAATTCTTCCAGCCCTACGGTTAGACCCCAAATTGACTACCGTATACAATCCACGGGCTCAAATAATTCTCCTCACCCTCATGCCCCACCGTAATCACCAGTTATGCGGCTGGTCTCCGCCTTTAGAATTATGCTCCATTGAGAAGACCCACTCATGTGTCCTCACGATATATGAGGAGAACAAACCTTTGTGGAATCCTTACGACTCACGAAGAAAAAATACACTTAGGAGTCCCCACGACTTCTAAGGAGAAAATACACCTGCGGAATTCTTACGACTCGTAGGGAGAAAATGCTTTTATGGGACCCTCACGGCCCATAAAATTGAAAAGCCTTAGGTGATAGGGATCCAAACCTGTCTCCTAAGCCATCGCTCCCCAATCCCCAAGTGGCGAATGATGAGTCGCTCCTGGTACCACATTCCAGTGTAGCGATGCAGACGCCAGCCAAATTCCAAATCCAAATCCAAATCCCCAAGTGGCGAATGATGAGTCGCTCCTGGTACCATATTCCAGTGCAGCGATGCAGACGCCAACAAAGTCCCGAAATTTTTATGGCCCTACGGTCTGGATCATACATCCTGCAAAACCGTATACAATCCACGGGCGTAAAACAATCCCAATCTCTCCAAAAATAATAAAATAAAAATTAAAAAAAGGTATGTCCATAAGCAAAATGGGCACGGATGAAAACCCGAAAGGGCTCCGTGAGTAAAAACAACAGGACTGCCGGCGAGTTTGTGAAAACCTGAAAGGGCGCAAACTCGTGAGAAAGAGATGAAATGCACTCACAAGGTCCTCTCGACTTTGTGAGGAGAAAATTTCCGCGTGAGATCCTTACGACTCACAAAGGAGCAACACACTTGGGAGTCCCTACGACTCCCAAGGAGAAAATACACTTACGGGATCCTTACGACCCGTAGGGAGAAAATGCTTTGTGAGACCCTTACGGCTCACAAAATTGAAAAGTCTTAGGTGATAGGGACCTAAAACCTGTCTCCTAAGCCATCGTTTCCTAATAAGCAAACGCAAATGATGATTCGCTCCTGGTACCATATTCTAGTGTAGCGATACTGATGCCAAACCAAGAAAAAAAATCCAATTCCCAAATCCTCTCATGACAAATGATGATTCGCTCCCGGTACCATATTCCAGTATAGCGATTCTGATGTCAACCAAAATCAAATCAAACCAACAAACTCTGCGGCGGAATCATGCTTCGTCCCAGAATTTACCCCGTGTCGAAATCATGCTTCGCCTCGGGATAACGACCTCCTCGTCGGAATTATGTTTCGTCTCAGAATACACCCCGTGGCGAAATGATGCTTCGCCTCGGTGTACCTGCCTTCCCTGTCGAAATTATGCTTCGTCTCGGAATCAAGTCAGCCAACAAGCTCTGCGCCCGAATCATGCTCCGTCTCAGAATATACCCCGTGTCGAAATCAATGCTTCGCCTCGGAATATTTGCCTTCCTTGTCGGAATTATACTTCGCCTAGGAATCTACCTCTGCATCGAAATCATGCTTCGGTCAGAATGTCTGTCGCCTTTCGGATAGATGCTCCGATCTCTGGAATTATGCTCCGCCCTTCGGAATGATGCTCCGAATCCTGGAATTATGCTCCGCTCTTCGGAAAGATGCTCCGAACTCTGGAATTATGCTCCGCTCTTCGGAACGATGCTCCGAATCCTGGAATTATGCTCCTCTCTTCGGAAAGATGTTCCGAACTCTGGAATCATGCTCCGCTCTTCGGAAAGATGTTCCGAACTCTGGAATCATGCTCCGCCCTTCGGAACGATGCTCCGAATCCTGGAATCATGCTCCTCTCTTCGGAAAGATGTTCCGAACTCTGGAATTATGCTCCGCTCTTCGGAAAGATGTTCCGAACTCTGGAATCATGCTCCGCCCTTCGGAATGATGCTCCGAATCCTGGAATTATGCTCCGCTCTTCGGAAATATGCTCCGAACCCTGGAATTATGCTCCGCCCATCGGAACGATGCTCCGATCTCTGGAATTATGCTCCGCTCTTCGGAAAGATGCTCCGAACTCTGGAATCATGCTCCGCCCTTCGGAATGATGCTCCGAACCCCTGGAATTATGCTCCGCTCATCGGAATGATGCTCCGATCCCTTGGAATTATGCTCCGCAAATCGGAATGATGCTTCGACCCTGGAATTATGCTCCGCTCGTCGGAACGATGCTCCGATCTCTGGAATTATGCTCCGCCCTTCGGAACGGTGCTCCGAATCCTGGAATCATGCTCCGCTCTTCGGAAAGATGTTCCGAACTCTGGAATCATGCTCCGCCCTTCGGAATGATGCTCCGAATCTATGGAATTATGCTCCGCTCTTCGGAAAGATACTCCGAACCTTGGAATTATGCTCCGATCATCGGAATGATGCTCCGATCTCTGGAATTATGCTCCGCCCTTCGGAACGGTGCTCCAAATCCTGGAATCATGCTCTGCTCTTCGGAAAGATGTTCCGAACTCTGGAATCATGCTCCGCCCTTCGGAATGATGCTCCGAATCTATGGAATTATGCTCCGCTCTTCGGAAAGATACTCCGAACCTTGGAATTATGCTCCGATCATCGGAATGATGCTCCGATCTCTGGAATTATGCTCTGCCCATCGGAACGATACTCCGATCTATGGAATTATGTTCCGCTCTTCGGAAAGATGCTCCGACCCTGGAATTATGCTCCGCGCTTCGGAATGATAGTCTGACGTTGGAATTATGCTCCGCGAATCGGAATGATGCTCCGCTCCTCAGGAATCATGCTCCCCGGGATGATGCTTCGCCTCCGGAATGATGTTCCACCTCGAAGTTCAGCTTCAAGATCCATCAATTTCATGCACACAACTCAAATGTGCGGTGTGCATTTATTGATGGGGGGCACTTTGTTGGGGTAAAAATTTACACCCCCGTTGACCGAGTCAAAGTCAAGGTCAACCCCAAGCCAGGTGGGCCCAAGCCCAGGTCAAACGGGCCCATGCCCAAGTCGAGCCCGCGGCCAGCCTCCTCCATGCCAAAATGCAGATCATGTAATAAATAATTTTTATGTAATTTTTTATACATGAATGTATGCAAAATGGGCATAAAGCCAATATTTTGTAAACCCATGGCTTATGTGCAAAAAAGAAATGGCACATGAGCCATGAGATGGGCAAAATGCCATTTTGCAAAGCCCAAGGGGTTATATGTAAATATGTAAGCCTATATAAGGCAACATGATGAATAAAAAAAAGGGGACAACTTTTTCTCTCTCTAAAATTTTTTTTCCAGATCTGAGATCTTTTCTTCTTCTTCAAGGTTCCAAAACCCTCTTCTTTCTCTTGAATTAAATCAAAAGTCTTACTCTTCTTTTTATAAAACAAATTAGGTTTTCACCACAAAACCCACAAAGGGGAACTTGGATCTATCATTAGATCTCAAAAGAAGAGATTTTTAGATCTCACATCTCCTGAGCCAGCCAACAGAGGAGGAGGAAGAAGAACCCATTTCCTCAACCAAAATATATTTTTTTTCAGGAGTTTAACTCCACTAATTTCTCTTCCGGGAGTTTCTGGGGCTAAAAGCCCTCTTTTCCTCGCCGGCGCGCTAGCGCTCGAGCGCAAAAGCACCTACGTACCGACACGTGGTGCGTTTCTCCAGCGCACTGCGCGCGAGCGCAAAGCGCCCACGTGCCGACACGTGGCGCGCGCGCTTGCGCTCCAGCGCACTGCGCGCGAGCGCAAAGCGCCCACGTGCCGACACGTGGCGCGCGCGCTTGCGCTCCAGCGCACTGCGCCCGAGCGCAAAGCGTCCACGTGCCGACACGTGGCGCGCTTGCGCTCAAGCGCACTGCGCCCGAGCGCAAAGCGCCCACGTGCCGACACGTGGCGTGCGCGCTTGCGCTCCGGCTCCTTGCGCCCGAGCGCAAAGCGCCCACGTGCCGACACGTGGCGCGCTTGCACCCGAGCGCCCAGCGCTCATGCGCAAAGCGCCCACGTGCCGACACGTGGCGCGCTTGCGCCCGAGCGCCCAGCGCTCATGCGCAAAGCACCCACATGCCGACACGTGGTGCGCTTGCGCCCAAGCGCATAGCACCTAAGCGCACAGCGCTCAAGGCGGTGGCCCCACGCATCCTTTGGATGTCTTTCCCCCCCCCCTTTTTGTTTATATATACATGTATATATATACATATGTATACAAATGTACACATACACATACTCCACGACACTGTCCCTGTTAGAAAAAAATTTCTAACCGGGCGCTGCCCCGTGCCCCGCAAGGGGGCTGCTAGCCCTCTTGACCCCCAGCTCGCTATCCGGGTAGCGGGACCCCCGTAAAAACTCTGCGTGGCTCCCGATATATTCAAACCCCCCTCCAAAACAACAATACACGTACACTGCACATTGAGTTCACATGACCAGTTTGACCCGTCAATCGGTGGTTCCCTCGCCCCAAAGGCGGAGGGTAATTAACGGCAGCTTAGTCCGCGGCTGCCGGAGATTCGGATCCCCACAATCATTAAACCCCGGCCTATCCTAGGCAGGGGGAATCTGTTGTACGCCTGACAAGCACGCGCGTATTCCCATCTCAATGGGGTGACGAAAAACACCCTACACTTCTCATTGACGTTTTCTTACCTCCACATTCTGTCTTTCATCTTTTGACAACACTACCCCTTTAGTGTATGTCACTTTGGACTAGGGACACTAGCGCCCGATTAGTCCGTGTTTCGTTGGTACCGACCGACGAACCTTTCGACGCTGAAGTCGAAATTCCGTCCACTTTCTTACCTCCACCTTCAAATTCTTCTTCCGAAGGTATGTCGGGATACAATCCTAACAACACCTTACCGACGGGAATGATTCCACCTCCGTTAGGTGCGAATAACCCAAATCTCCCGCCTGTTGAAGCGCCCACACGAGTTGCGCTCCAGGATCTCTTTTACCCTGTCCGCACCTCTTTACCTACCTGTCTTTCACCCCCACCGACAAATGGGGACAATTTTGAAATAAAACCCCACTTCATCAATATGCTGCCAAAATTTCACGGTTTGGAATCAGAAGATGCGTATATTTTTATCAATAAATTCCAAAATGTTTGCGCTATGATGAAAACGACCCAATTAAGTGATGACGATATAAGGCTAAGGGTCATTCCTTTCACCTTATGTGACTTAGCCGAGAAGTGGCTATACAGCACAGCATCACATTCCATTAGAAATTGGGACGAGTTTGTGAAAGATTTTCTTAAAAAGTTCTATCCTCATCACAAAACTGCTAGAATCCGTAATGAGATTATACAATTTTCACAGCTTCCTTCCGAACCATTTTGGAAGTGTTTTGAAAGATTCAAAGACCTACTCGTTCAATGCCCTCACCATGGGATCGAAAGTTGGCAACTTTGCCAAACATTATACGAGGGATTGAACCCGGCAACGAAGCAGTTGCTAGAAACCATTTGTCAAGGTCACTTTCTAACCAAATTTAGTGAGGAAGCGTGGCAGTTTCTTGAGGATCTTAGTGAACAAACAATTCAGTGGGAGAGCACCAAGACCACATCATCTTCTTCTAGTGGTCAGTCTAGGGCAGGCATACATCACTTAGATATGTCGATAGCTATGAAGGCCGAAATGGCCGCTCTTACGAAAAAGCTAGAAGCGATTGAGACCAAAATCTCATTGCCTTCTCCTACCCCTGTTATGCCTCCACGAACTGTGTGTGCTTGTTGTTCGGATCCATCACATCTCACCGAAGAGTGTCCTTACAATCCACCTGTTCAAGGACAAGATCAAGTCAATGCTGCCTTTCAGCAACGATAAAGAAATGATCCTTACTCTTCGACTTACAATCCGGGTTGGAGAAGTCACCCAAATTTTGCTTGGAATCAAAATCAACAACTCCAAGGAAACAACAACTTTCAAAGGCCTCCTCTTCCACAACAACAAGCACCCCAACAAATTCAATACCAGCAACCTTTCCAACCACAACCTTATCCAAATCAAACGAACAATTTGGTTCAACCAAATGATGATAAGGTTATCTCGCTAGAAAAAAGTCTAGATGCGTTTCTCAAGCAATCTACAGAATCCGCAGCAAGGTTAGAAAATTGCGTCCAGTCTTTGGTGCACAACAATGCTTCATACGATCAAAGTATCAAAGCTATTGAGGCACAAATTACATAACTAACTGCTGCGTTGAGCGAGAGAGAAAAGGGAAAGCTTCCATCTCAACCATTGCCAAATCCCGATCACACACAAAACGCACATGAATATCACAATCACAATGTAAATGCGGTGACCACGTTGAGATCCGGAAAAGTGTTGCAAAATAATGTGGGTATTAGTGATGACATCCCCGCCGGTGGTTCTCCTTCTTCTCCTTCTTCTTCTTCTTCACCTTCATCTTCTCCGCTAGAGCCTATTCTCCATTCTTCAAAAGGCTCTTCTTCTTCTTCTTCTAATCCGAACGGACCCACTTCTCACTTCACGAACACACCCACATTGGGATCCGTTCCAACTCCACATTCTACTCCACAGACTTTGGGCTCAACAGATTTTCAAAATGCTCCATTTCCAAATAGGTTGAGTCCCAATAAACCAACTGCACAAATGGAGAAGATTGTGGAGTTATTTAAATAGGTTAGCATAAATATACCTCTCTTGGATACAATCCAACAAGTCCCTTCATACGCGAAAATCTTAAAGGGCTTATGCACCTCAAAGAGAAAGCCGTCTCAAGTACCCAAAAAAGTGCTAGTGGCTAGTGCAGTGAGCAATGCTATTAACCAACCTCGATCCTTACCCCAAAAACGAAAGGACCCCGGCTGTCCTACGATTTCAATAACAATTGGGGATAAGAAAATCAATCGAGCACTTTTAGATCTTGGGTCTAGTGTTAACCTGCTTCCCTACTCCGTGTACGAGCAATTAGGGGTTGGAGAGTTGAAACACACTCGTTGTACTCTCCAAATGGCTGATCGATCAATCACCCATCCTAGGGGTGAGCTAGAGGATGTGTTGATCAAAGTTGGGGACTTCATATTCCCCGTTGATTTTATTGTTATGGACACACAACCTGTTGCTAACCCACGGAACCAAATTCCGGTGATCCTCGGTCGACCATTTTTTTCCACTTCCAATGCCGTAATAAATTGTCGCAATGGCTTCATGACTCTACCCTTCGGGAAGATGTCTAGAGAGTTCAATATTTACAAGTTAGGAAGTCTGCCCCCCGTGCCTAAAACTAGTACACGAGAAGTTTGCTCTATTCACGAAATCACGTAGGAGGACTGCGAGCTTGAAAGATTTATGATTGATGAAAACAGTTTTGACGCCACTAGTGCGTCCCTCCTTGAATCTACCACAGTTGACACAACCGATATTGATTATGAATGTTTCACTTTTTCGGATGATTTTGACGACTCACATCCCGAATATGAGTCTTTCGAATTTTTGGATGAGTTAGTTGAACCATCCGAATCGGTTGTTTGCAGTGATTTCGAATCAGTGTTGGAGTCCTTTGAGTTCGAGGTAGATTCCCCAATTTTACCTATGATTGTTTCGCCTACGAAACTCGAACTCACGCACTTGCCGTCGCACCTTAAATATGCTTACATAGGTGAGAATGAGACCTTTCCTGTTATCATATCGGCCTCTCTAGCCTTCGAGCAAGAGAGAGCCCTTTTAATGGTCTTACAAGATAGGCGGCAAGCTTTCGGCTGGACTATGGCGGACATCGAGGAGATTAGTTCCCTCATAATTGAATATCATTTGCATATGATGGATGATGCCAAGTCGATAAAGGATCCACAGAAGTATCTTAGGGATAGTGTGGTTAGTCAACCTCCTCCTTTAGAAGTTAAACCACCCCCATCTCTTTTAATAAGCTACGAGAATGCCAATATTCCACTGATTGCTGATCATTCATATTCTCGTTTTGATTCATCACCACATCATATCTATTCACTTCCACACTTTCCATCCCACCACTTCTATCTTCCCCAATTCTTTCTGGATCGGTACAACATGTTCTTCCACAAACCGATACTCTATACAGATAAATTTTTCGAATGGTTGGTGTTGACGTTTGGTCTTTGCAAGGTTTGGCAATGACGTTTAACATTGTTTCAATGAAGTTTGGGGGGGGCTTTCTGTATATATTTTCTTGTTTCTCTTTTTACAAAAAAAAATAAATAAATTAATTAATTAATAAATAAACAGGGAAGTGCCAACAATTTTGACCATCTTGGTGTGGCATGACATTGAGGACACTGTCAAGTTTAAGTTTGGGGGTATGCTCGGTACGTCTTCTTCCTTCGCATTCATGTGTATATTTTTTGCATTTGCATACTTATTTTAAAACCCATAAAAATTTAAAAATTTCAAAAATTATAAAAATTATTGTATTCGATTTTGGCCTAATTGACTTGAGTTTGACAAAAAGGTTAACTAGCTAGGAACAACTAGATCTTAGACTTAGTAAATTAAAAATCCTAAAAATAACCTTCCTTAAAGTTTAACGGTAGAAAGTGTATGTCTTTGTAGTTTATTTAGAAATAGGCAAATTTTGAGTTCACTTCTTGGGATAAGTCAAAACAAAGGAAAAGTATTAATATTTTTATTAGAGTATAAGTTTGAAAAATAGTTCCTAGCTTAAGTCTAGATTCTGAAAATGTATACCCTACAATTTGCACAATCACGCACCTTGAAACTTGGAATAGTAGAAGAGATCTTGAAATGCTCTTGTCTAAAGTCCTTAGTACGATGGAAAATAAAAAAAATACAAAAGTGAATAAGAATAAAAAAAATAAACACTGGTTTTTGTGATTACTTAAGGCTGCAAAAATAGAAAAATATTTAGCGAGGGTGCTTCATCACCTAGTGCCTTAGACCAACTGGTTTGGGAGTCACTGCTAAAGCCTTAGGTGTTGCAAGACTAGGAAGTACGCTTTAAAGTGCAAACGCATCTTGTAATCGGTCGTTGGTACCTCAAGAAGTATTAACGGTCGCATGAAGGATGTGTAAGAGAAATTAAATTAAAAATTCACCAACTAATAAGTACTTTGGACAACGGACAAGGGTATGATTGCTTGATTTGAATTTCCAGGTGTAGGGGTGATTTATACACACACGTGGGGATATGTGATTAGAGTTTAGATAAGAGAAAGGAGTGAAGAATAGAACTTGTATCTTTAATAGAGTTGATAAAAATTCCTAAGTGGAGATGGAACCCTAGAAGGAAAACTTAAGAAATGCCGAAAGCTAGGTAAATTCACAAGGATATATGTAATCTTAAGTTAAATGATGAGGAAGTGTGAAGAATATGGGTGGATAATTTACGAGTCGACGATAATAGAATTCCTTGTTAGAAAACCTAATTGGAGAATTAAAGTCGAAAAGCCAAATTGATAGGATTTTGTGGGTAGTATCCGCTGAAAACCCTCAGGAGACAACACTTCTCCTACTAGGGACACCTAGAGGTTTAACAGCTTGTTGCACGAGCTCAGTGCAATCGCGATTCCCTGCGAAAGTGAGGTTGGATTTTTGTTGAGAATAAAAACTAGGTTTGCTTGAGGACGAGCAAAAGATAAGTTTGGGGGTATTTGTTCATACCATAATATTGCATTATTATATTCCCCAGTCCTAGTTATTTTACAAATAAACAGGTACTTTTGACCCATGTCTTCTACTTAGTTGCAGGTTACAGGTTCTTGGAATAAAAACAGTGAAAAAGACAAAAGACGATGCAAAAGTGAAAGTTCGACCAACAAACAAGAGAATCTTAAATAAAGCCTACGCGAAGAACAGTTCACAAAGTAGAAGGCGGTGCAAGATTCAAGGCTTCGTCATGAAGCAACGGCAAAAGTCCACTACAATTAATCACTGAGGAAATCTGGAAGAAAACCCGAAGGTATTATGAAGAAAAAAGTGTAGAAAAATGTAGCCAACATGCAGAAGAACAAGCCCAAGAAGACTCAGCAAGTGATCCTCTCTTTTGGCCGCGGAACCGCGGCCAAACCCTGGCTGCGGCCGCGGTTCCGCGGCCGGGTTATGCCCGTGTCGGCGCGAAGTTTTGTGGCGGTGCGTTTATTGTTGACTGGGTCTTTTCTTAAGGGTATTTTTGTAATAGCAGATGTGCGAGTCATTGTAACCCTAGGGTTTCCTATCCTCTATAAATAGAAACTCTAAATCTTGTATGAGGCTATGCCTCTTTTCACTTCATAAATTCAGATCTGTACTGTGTTCATGTTTGGAGAGAGCCATCAATAAAAATTAGTAAGTTCCTTTTATTTCTTTGTTTTAGTTTACTTTTAATTTAGAATGTCTTTTAATCTCCTAATGAGCGAGTAGTCTCCTCGCTTGTTAGGGTTAGCCTTAGGGAAAGGTTTGAGAGATGAGATCTCTCACCCCTTTCTTGCCTCTTTACACATAAGAATTAGAACTCCATGCATACACGCACACACCACTCCCTGCGGCACCTTACCATTCGAGATAACGGTGATACCGTAGTGTAAAGGACCGGTTGCGCGTGTTTTCCATGGAGGTTAGGATAAGGATGGATAAAAGAAGGACAAGAACCTAGAGGAAGAAATATCTTCCCAAAAGATTCTAATCCATTTTATTGATAATTACCATAACATCTAATAAATCTATAATAGGGTATTGAAAACGGTGAGGAAACCTTTAATCTCTCAACTTCCCCTAAGCCTAACCCTAGCAAGACTTAGATCTAGATAATCTTAGTATGACTTAATTTGGTAGTTTTTTAGATTTAATAAAACAATCCGACACCTATCGGAATTAACTCGTTAGCGCGATTAGGAAAACACAAAATCCCTGTGGACCGACCCGTACTCATCGGCTAGCTACAAGTGACGCCGTTCTTGATTGCGGTAATTATATTTTTGATCTATAAAATCCAACTTTAAATCAAGTCCCCTTTTTCTTTCCATCGTTTCATCTCAAATATCTTCTAAAAAACGATATCGGTTAAATGTTATCTTATTCATCTTCTCTTTAAAATAATTTTTACTACCCTTATCATGCTAGATAAAACCTTTAACTACAACCTTAAAATAGTTTTCATTTAATTATCTTTGTACATGTTTAGAAACTCTTGTTAAATAGAACGTATATCGAATTTTACACAGAAATACCTTGAACTTTGCATGCACCCTTTATCGCTATTTTGATATATACCTATAGAAAATTCACGGGTAAATACCCACCCCACCCACATACACTATGTTTCATAGCACGATATTTTAGATACAATATTTTATTCCAAAAGAAATAATTTTTCATTAAATTACCCTCGCTTTATAAAAAATACGTTTTTAATCGCTATTTTTAAAACCTTTGCAATTACATCTCTACAACCCTTGTTAAGGACCCATTTGTGGATGGTGCGGGTTATCGCACGTCCTTAGAATAGTAGAGCGAGATGCAGAACTTCTCACGGAGAACTCGGTCTCGAAAGGAATTAAATAATACGACTTTTAAAACAAATTAAATCATCGGAAAATTATAAATCCTTATTTTTTAAAAAACAAATTTTGAAAACTATATTTTTAAATGAAAGATTAAAGTTACACAAAAATACTATTAAGTTTCCAAAAATTGTAGTTTTTATTAAAATACCATAAATTTTAAAGTTAGAGCTTTACACTAAAATACCACAAAATATAAAATACATTTTTAAACAAAAATCTTGACTTTTAAAAAAAATATTTTTATTAAAAACTTATTCGAGACTTAAGGAAGAATTAAAAACTCTCAAGAATTTTTAAATGACATTTTTACTAAAATGCCCTAGAAATCAAAAGACTAGTCTAGATTATGCATTTTAGGTTGCAGATTGGTTTGAATGGCATCTTCTCTTTTCAGTTGACTCAGAGTTGCCGGAGACAATAATGCACCATTTTTCTCTCCCTAAATATAGATCGTAACCTTATAATGGAAATTATCAAACGATAATCGTCTTTGAAAAAGACACAAATCCTGCCGTCCATGTGTAGCGGTTATCGATATTTTCTAAACTCAAGAAATTTACAAGATTAAAGCTATTAATATGATATGCCTAGAACCTTAATACAAACTCGAACCTGATTTGAACTCGAACTCGAATCCAAACTCGAATCTAAACTTGAACACCTAACTTGACTCGGTCCAGGTTTGCAACTGACACGACTCGCATTCTACTGGACTTACTCGACTTTATTCTTCACCTTTTGGAATCTATAGTTTCGATCAAGATATATTATAATCAACCAATCAAATCAACTAAATCAATCTAACAGTTATAATCTATTATACTCGGATGCTTGGGGTAGTTACAAGTATGAATCCAACGGAACTTTAGAAGTCCCGTATTAACTTGCTCAAATTCTATTTACTCGAATCATAGTCGGGTCGACTCCTCCACAGTTTGGAGTCTCGATGCTAACATATGAAATGGGCCCGTGTTTTCTTACTCTTAGGACCCCATTCTTGAGCTCGTGAATACTTCTACGGTTGCATTGATATTCATACTTGAACTTAACGTTAACATAGTTACCAAATAGAGACCTATAGGACATATACCCATGTCTATTTCCACACACTTTTACTCGTCATTTACTTTAATTCATTTTTATACTATATCTATTACTTTTAACATTTATCTTACCTTTAGGACTTACCGAGCGCTGGTTTGCTGACGAGCATTCCATCCACCTTTGTTTTCTTAGAATGTTTCTCAGTTACTGTTGAGACAGAGGAAGCAGACGCCACTGAGGAGGATTACAACCAGACCACTACTCAAGTTTAGCTTAGCTTATCTTTTCTTTCAGTTTATGTATGCCATCTGGTTAGGCATTTCTGTTCTTGTATTTCTTTTTCAGTTAAACTCATGAATTGTAAATGTTTTAAATTTAAATGAAGAAGTTTGTTGAAAAAATTTCAGTCTCCATTTATTCTTGCATTGTCTATTCTTTTGTTTCAATACGCTTAGCATATTTATTTAGGGAATGACTTTCTCTGAATAAATATGTCGCAGGCTTGCTACGTCACCATTTCCGTCTACTGAGAAGTCGGGCGTGACAAAATTTAGCAGTAGAACAGTTATTTTATATTAGTAAGATTATTAATGAGCATGTAACTGACCATGAAAGTGCATTTTTTGGAATGTTACATAGTATGATTACGAAATTGAATAAATATTTGCGAAAAGTTCCTGTATTGTTTTGCTTAGTTTCTGTTTTTTATCCTAAACTTAAAAAAGATAATTTATTTTTTTATTAAATGGATACCAAGAAAACTTAGGTACTGATATCGAAAATTATAAAAATGTTTTAGATTCTTATTTGCATGATTTGTATACCATATATGATGCACGGTACGGTCAAAACAGAACTTTTTCTTTATCTTTCTCTTCACAGCACACTTACAAAAAAAGAATATTCAGTTTTTGCAGCAGAAAAAATAAAGAACAACCGTTTCTACTTCTTCCACTTATGATGAGCTTACAATATATTTGCAAACTGATTTCTTTAATTTTCTCACCGCGGATCAAATAGATAATCTTGATATTTTGGATTGGTTGAAAATATATGGACACATGTATCCTGTGCTTTCTACCATGGCTCGTGATTTACTAACAACCCCGGTATCTACAGTAGTTTTGGAGTTTGCTTTTAGTGCAAATAATAGGGTTCTGAGCAACAAGAGAGCGAGGCAATCGGATGTCGTATTGGAGATCGCAATGTGCCAAATAAATTGGTTCGATGCAAGAGCTAGACAACAACACGTTAAAAGTATTGAATACTCCAACACCGATGAAGAGTAAAGACCGATAGGAGTTCACCAGTTAGTTTTTTTTATGAATTGTATTTTTAGTTTTTTTGGCAATTGTATGAGCGATAAGGTTTGTCAACTTATGTCCCCTCTCAAATTTATTTTAATCGATAAAATATCTAGGTCTGTCTCGGGATCTACACGAAGTTCGGGTTATAAAAAATTCCAAAATTTTTTCCATAAAAGTAATAGTTTTCCTTTAAAAATATTTTTAATTTTTTTTAAAAAATCATTTTTTTAAAACCGGGCCGGCCCACTTTGCCCGGACCGACCCAAGCCGGGCCACGGGCCGGGCTGGGTTCGGGTTTGGGGGTTAGGTCCCGGCCCGGCCCGAAGACCGCCAAGCTCGGCGAGCTTCGGGCCGGGCCGGGCCGGCCTGGATCGATAGACACCCTGAACATATATACACTGTAATTCCTTCTCTTGAATTTGGAATTCCAATTATGAGCTCTACGTTCACGCATGCATACGTAAATAATGGTCTTGTATTTCCCCTTTTTCTTTTCTCAAATTTCTTTTTAATTTTCATCTTTTTGGTTGATCCTCTTCATTTCTTTTTCCATCGAATTTAATAACGGACACCTTGTTAGCTAAACTTAAGATTTAACTATACTTTCACGAAAAAGGAAAGGAGAAATTTATAAGTATATATATGTGTCTGAGAGAGAGTATAACTAACTTCGTCTTCGACTACATTTCATGCATATCTCATGCACTTCAATATTTTAGTTCCTTTCTCTTCTGAATATCCTATTATTATTATTGTATAAAGAGAGCCTGTATAGAGCTAAGTAGCTGCAGCTCTAAACTACTTCTCCAAGCATACCACACAGCTCATCGAAAGTGTACACTTTAGATGACGTAGATACATAATATACAAACATACGCAGCAAAAATACATGAATCTACCCTAAAGGTTGTCACGTCCCACTTCCAAAAATACGGAATACGAGGGGTGATAAGGCCAGCCATGCTCCTACGGTCAAGAAAATATTCTGCCGTAGTCACACTTCGGTTTCTAGCATTACGTGGTAATCAGTAATCATAGCACAGGTAATGAGAAATGTAGTCACTAATTCTATCAAATCAGATACGAGACTAACCAGATGGAATCAAGGGCGTGATAGCACTGACGTCGCTGATCTAGATGTCCGCGATATTCTCGAGGCAAGGAAGGTCCTGATCCGAGCTAAGTCCACTTCTCACTCTGAGCATGCATACTCAGGTCGTCAGAGCGACATAATAGCAGTATATACATATATAATGTGCAACGATGATGAACGTGAAGCGGTAATAATAAAGTAATGACGTGATCATGAAATAATCGGTACAGTTAAACAGTAAAGCATGTGTATCGATTCAGTAATCAATGCAATGTCCATGTTACTAAAAGAATCAGTCTCAAGTCTCAATGTCTAAGTCACTAAAATTATCATCATTCCAAGTGTGAGCGTCAACCACCGCAGAAGTATCCCCAATCCAAGGGTAAGCCCCAGGGGCAAGGGAACACGGGCCCGAATCACTATCGGTAAGAATCAGAAACACTATCAGTACAAATTCCGAAATCACTAAATATGCCGGCAGTGGGACTCCTGAGATTCCGTTGATCGAACTCACACTCAAAATACCCCACACTTCGCGGTTTACATCAAACACCGACCATAAATCTAAATACTAATTGCTCCATGACAGGTCTCCGCGAGAATTGGAGACAGGGTCTCCATCAAGCATGTCTCGACTGACATCTAAGATAAATGGACAGTGCTCGATGTATTACTTATGACACTAATATAAGTGCTTCCATACCCGTCTCATACCGGTTATAGTTACACATATATATGTCCCATAGGCGTCGACAATGCAATAATTAACTGGTTCTGCTGATTGTGTACAAGTACGTGTCACTTCTGTTATTCAATCACGCTTTTACACTAACTACATGCCACAATCCAATCACTAACATTTATCACTTAGTAATATAACACGGTCACTAGGATATAGATGCAAATGAATACTATTTACAAGGGTATAACAGTCATGCAACATGATGGGGATATAGTAAATGCACTACTGAATACATATGAGCAACCGGTGTCGGTTGGAATAGAAAAATCATAAAAAATCACACGTGCATAATTTGGCAAGACAATATAAAAAGCGTAAATAGTGTATTAAATTATCTGTACGGTAAAATTTGTTTTGAGTCAATCGGGTTTCAGATTTGTGAATTATGTTCATTCCATTTTAAGTGTTCTCTTCTGGAAATCTAGTTTCAGAACTGGAAGTCCATTTCGTAACACGTTTACTCCCTGTTGGGATGATAATTAGGCAACGCAACAGTTAGATAATATTTAGATTTATCTGTTATGTTTCTAACGCATCAGATGGATCAATAATATCCATTGTACGCAGGGAGATATGCACTGTCTATGTTTAAGGTATACATTCTGGTTCTGCACGAAAGTGCAGCACACATCGTCGGTTTAAAAAGTGTTATAAATATCAAACGAAACTGTAATGCAACGAGACCAGCACTGATGATGCTCATAAGTGGGAACTCCCCAGATCATGACACGTGGTAGATGACGTGTTTCGAGGCTCACGGAAACAGGGAAAACACCACACATTGGAGGCGTCCCCCGTGCTATCGTCCCGAGGCATGACCCGACCTCCGAGAGATCCCTGAACACTCCTGTGCTCACCATGTAAATAACCATTGGCTTGCCTCCGAGCATTCCTACACACCGAGCTTCCTCGGCCTCCCGCTCGCCTCCGAGCTATCACAGAACCGATCTTCCTCGGCCTCCAGCCCGTTCGGGCGGCCTCTCGGCAGCTGGCGATCTCCCGATCCCTGGCCGCCATCCGGTCTTCGAGGGCGGCGGCCCTCTCCATCGCCGCTTGCAGCTCCAGCCTGGAGCTCTCCTCCCGCGAGGAGAGCTCGCCCGCGACCTGCATCGTCGGGGCAATTTCCTCGTCCTCCATGTTGACGACAAGGGCGACGTGATGGAGGACCTGAAGAAAACAAAGTAGGGGTTAAAAAGAAAAGGGGGCACCCGATCTTGCGGACAAAAGTACCGAACAAAAACCTGAGTGAGGTGCGAACACTGACCTGCACGGCCTCCTGGGCTATGGTCGCCATTTGGGCCCGTAGGGTCCCCCGAGGGATTCTGCCTCCGGCCGACCTTTCCATCTCCGAGAGCAGGCTGTCGGGGACGGAAAGCCCCGAGGGCGCCTCAAAGAGAAGCTCCCCTTCGTCCACGATGATCGGGGAAGCCGGGGATCGGGCACCGTCCTGTGGTACCTCTTGAGGAGAGACACAGGAGAGCCAGTCTCGTCTTCCACCTCCGGAACACGGGGTTCTTGTTCCCGAGCGCGTTTTCGGCTCGGCGGGAGGTTGGACTCAGGGGCCCGGGGCGTGCTTTAGCGCCTAGCTGGAGCGTCCGCCGGGGGAGCCGGAGCTGACGACAGGCGAAGAAGAAGTCAGTAATGGGTTCTGCATGAGACAAAAATACAAAGAAGGAGTTAGTAATGCCAGAAAAAGTGGAAAAATACACAAGTCTAAACAAGTCGCCTAAAAACTCCTGACTTACCCGCAAACTAAGCAGGGTTGAGCCCAACCCAACTAAGGGCCTGCTCAGACAACAGCACATCGGCCTGGGGGAGGGGCTCCCACTCCGCCACCGCCACCGCGTCGGGATCATTCGACCGCTTCATCCGCGGGCAGTTGGCCCTGTGCCACTGAATGGGCACAGGCCAATCCTCATTCTCGGGTGGTTTGACAAACAAAAACTTCTTCTTCTATTCATGTATAGAAGTAGGTACTACGATGACCCCCGACCTGGAAGCACCTCCTCGGTGTTTTCTAAAAGAAATGTATACCCAGCTCGGCTCGGCCTTGCGAGTGACGGGGTGATTTTTGTAGCAGATGGAGGAAACGAGAAGGCTCCGACTGAAAGGGATCTCCAGCAATTTAAACCGGACCAGGAACCCGAGGAGAATCCTCCAAGAGTTCGGCACTAATTGGTCTGGGGCTAACTCAAAACAATTCAACGCTGCACTCACCTCGGGGGAGAAGGACAGGCGCATCCCGGCCCAAAAGGCTTCTAGGTAAAAGGCAACCTCCTTACCCCGCACCTGATCTGCCCTCTCCCCCTCCCCGGCCAAACGAAGCAAGTAGCCGGGAGGAATGTGGAAGTGAGCCCGGATGGTAGCAAGCTCATCCACATGACTCAATATGGATGACGCATCATGGACGCCCCTGACCTGCGCTCTGGGGACCACCCTCGTCGCACGACCCCGGGAAGCGTGACTAATCCTAACCTTCCGGGGGGACTCCGACTCAGACGAAGAAGAAGAAGAAGAAGCGGAAGAGGAAGCTGCACAAGACTCCCTAGACTCTGCCCAGGTTATTTCTACAGACTCCTCGGTAGAAGACATCTAACTTGATCAAAAGGATGAATCCTCGGAAAAGAAAACGCCGGGGTCCTGACCTAAAGGGAAGAGCGCCGAGCTAACACACGAAGGGATGAGGAAATTATGGCGAAGGATGGACCCTGAAGAGGACCCTACCTCAATTTATAGCAGCCGGTGTACGTATCCTACGGCGCCGATCGTCTCCCGCCAAAACAGCGCTTCGCAATCCACGGCCGACAACATTCCACTTGTCGCACTCACATTGGGCGCGTCCCATCGGGCGCGAAGGAAACTGGCAGCACGTCACGTTAGCCAACGAGCGCCAGACACGTGGACTGGCGTTTCAGCGATCGTACACACGAATCGGCGCTTCCTCTTTAATGCGAGATCTCTCCCTTGATCCGCTGACGTCATCAAGAGAATACAACTAATGCCCCGGGATTACGCACCGACGATATGTTCAAATAAGAGTTTACCCCGGGTGACCGGTCAGACCACTCTCAACCCGACCCATGAATGGGTCGAGACGAGAGTGGGAGGCTAATGATGATGCTCGATACCGGTGATTCCCCAGATCATGACACGTGGCAGATGACGTGCCCCAGAGCTTACAAGATGGGATCAAGATCGGTACGTTGGAAGCATACCCCGGGCTTCCGATCCGAGAATGTTCCCGACCTTCGGTAGCCTTCCAGACCACTCCTACAATCACCTTACAAACAACCATCGGCTCGTCCTGGAGCCTCCCGCACGCTGAGTTCCCTCAGCCCTCCAGCTTGCCTCCGAGCTATCACATATCCAAGATGCTTTGGCCTCCCGCTCGTTCTCGAGCCTCCCGCCGAGCTTATCTTTCTCGGTCTCACCGACCGACCCACAGCACCGATCACAGACGTCTCAGCCACGGCTCCGCGAATCTCGTCAGACGCGAGATACCCGCCGCCCATGATCCCCCGTTCCACGCCATCGCGTTCCCCCATTAACGAGCATATCTCGTCATTAATAGGGAATCCCGCCTTTCACGCGGACGTACGCCAGGGGCGTAACGACCGGCGTGAATCTCGCGCCCGTCTGCCCATGACTGCCACTATATAAACCCCTCTCTCAGACGACTCATGTAAGCCAATTTCACCCCGATAGGCCTTTACTCTGCCAAAATACCCCGTCTAACTTGATCGTCGGAGGGTCATCGGTGGTACAACCACCCCAGGACTTTCTTGCAGGTAGCTCGGCCTCAACCACATAAAGCCCATTGAGATCCACACGCTCCACAAGGCAACCTCCAACTCAATCTCAGCCATCCATCGCCGCTCGTTGCAGATCAACGGAAGGTAATAATTGAAGGAGATCCAGAGATCCATCACTTCGGAATATTATTTGATTATGATTTTGAATATGTGAACTTTTCGGTTTAATGAGCTGACTGGCATGGTGGATGCAAGAGCACTTCGCGCGACCATCAAAGAGGCGTAAGCTGTCCACTGTAAGTTGCGCAGCTTCTTGCTATATATGTATAATTTTTTGAAAGTTCAATATCTCATCACCTTTATTACAAACAAAAGAAGGTTTATTTGAGAAAAACGTCATTTGCAAAAATATCGTGGTCCGGCAGATAACACACATGGATATGGTTTCCGATATCTCGTTAATTAATAACTAAAATGGGATATATATATATATATATATATATATATATATATATAACCATGCATGAAGATATGCATAGAAAAATAATAAAATTGGACAATTGCTAAAATGTTAAATCATCTCTTTGTGGCAGAGTTCAAGGGGAGGAACATCAACTGCGCCACAAAGATCCAACATTGATGAAATGCTTGTTGAAACATGCAATAACAAGGTTTTTACGAGACTTGGATGCTCACACGACTGTAGAGACGACTGATAATTAAGGAATTTCTGCAAGACTATACATATATAAACCCTTATTTTTTATTTTTGGTGCATATCTACCTCCTCACTTTATATCTATATCTATATCTATATCTATATATATATATATATATAGGCGCAGACTTTATTTGAAGTACATGTTGGATGCTCTAATACAGGGATATGGCATTCTGAAATGTATATAATTATTAGTAGCAAGCATGTCCTTTCACTTATTTAGCAAAGGTCATATATAGCTGGCCCAATGTAAATTGTAATGTTGTATTTAGGCCCATAGATTTTGCCCTTAAAGTTTTTCTTGTTGATATATATCCTACAAGTACAAAGACTCATTCACACCGGGGCGGAATACCCGGCCCCGGCAAGCCTCCGGCAATTGCTATGTATATACAGACCAGTTCATCGGTTGCTATATATTACTATAAATAAATATATTGATAAAACATTGAACAAGTGTAGAGTAAGCTTGGCGGTGAAGACATTAATTTTGACCCCAAAGGCTCTTGTTCAAGTCCCCACAATTTCATTTCTCTTCCCATTTTAACAATTTTTACTATTATGCATTTTATCATGGTCTCGCAAAAAACACACCCATATTATATATATATATATATATATATTTATATATATTGTATCCAAATATTATCCAATATATATATATATATATATATATATATATTGTATCCAAATATTATCCAATTGTTTGTTGTCAATAGTGTCCCCCAACCCCACTTTAATCTACACCATAGCTGATCAAATCTCTAGGGTAGCTAGGGAGAGGAATTCAGAAACATCAAACTCCAATGGATGCAAGAGTGAGTGCTGATAATGCAAGCTAGCTTTTTCCCATTAATTCCAAAGTGGAGCTCTCTATATAAAATAAATCGCAATGGTGCAATTTATATTATGATGATGAGGTTACGGGGCCTGCAAATCCCCTCTGCGCATCGGGGATAAAACAGGAGGCCGGGTACCGTTGACGCGTGGGGGGTCCATTTGGCAGTTCCTGATTTGCATGGGATTTGCATTCATTCGATTCATATACCCTTTTCCTCTTATATTACACACATGTATTGTGCGCGCGCTCATAAAGAGAGAGAAAGAAATAAGAGTAACTAAATGAAGATGTGTGGTGCTGAGATATTGCGTTATCTTTGCGCGACTATATATATAGAAAAGCGAAAATAGCTAGATAGATAAATATGTTGATACATATGGATGATATAAATTAGGTGTTAGGTAGAGGGTTTTAATCAGGTTGTTAAAGCCCGACACATTAATATTCTAATCCAATCTAATCTAATCTAATCTAATGCAGTGGAGTGCATTTTAATTCTTATATTAATTGATTGAAACCTTCATGCCATGCATGTCCTCATCTATTAATCCTGTGTTAATGTATACGATGATGATCCGTTAATTTGCATGTGTCATCTCCAAACTGGCCGATGATCGAATGGATGGTGCTGATTATTAAGTGGCAGCATTAAATTATTAACCCTCTTAACTACAAACATATATGTGTCCGTGATTATCTTCATTTTCAGATCACTTGTTTTCTAACAATTTTAGAGACACTTGTTAGGCTTTTTTGTGATGCAAAAACAGAGGAAATACTTAAGTTTTCTTAGAATGAGAGATTACAGAAATAAATTCATGTATAGGTGGCATGAAAAAAAAAACCCATAAAGAAAACCAAAAGGCGATGATAAAATGGACAGAAAATATTGTCATGCATGTTCTGGTTGTCCTTTATCAAAACGAAATTTCTATATTATAGTACATGCATACACAAATTTAACATTTTTGCTTAGGACGTTTTTGCTGCCCCTTGTCAGGATTTTTCTCTACAACTTCATATAACAAACAGGAGACCTTTTAGATTTAATAAACCTCCTTTTCCGACTTTGAGAGTTTGCCACAGATACATGATATCATAGGCTCATGTCTTTAAAAGCTCTAATCTTGTGTCCTTCAAATCGTTGAGAGTCTCCATTAGGTTTATTTTTTAGATTGATTAACATACCGGTTTTAAAAAGCAATTCAATCCCATTTTCAGACATGTGATAGGAGAAAGATTCCGTCAATATTAATTGATTATTTTTGGATACCAAAGTTGGACACTCATGTCACCAGCAAACACCTTTTTAATCCTTAATTTGTTGCTGCCATTTTATTTTAGTATAAAAAAATCATTTAAACAAAAGTGGCCTTTAAGTTCAAGAGGTCCACTGTTTAGGGTCTTTAAACTTGATTAATTAAGTGGTTAAAATATATTCCGTCCAGATGACAGCCTTTTGATCAAACTCCTGATAATAATTAATTAACAAAAAAAGGTGACAATTTGTTAGGTACTGCCAACTTTTTATATTTTTAGGAGCTCAAAAGCCAGTCTCTTGCAGATCACCTTTAACTACTGCTCATTAATTTAATTACTAGTGCCGAGGGTATGATGTATTTGTTTATTTTTGTATAGTGGACATATACACAGGGGCGCGCGTGTGTTACGTCATCATATCACACCACCACTACAAAAGAGGTTTATAGTACCGAGGAATTAGTCACGGTTAACACTGTGACCAATTCTTAATAACGGTTTTAATTGATTTCGTCACGGGGATAACCGTGTCTAAATCCTATAATTTGTGGGGCCCACACTCCTGGCACGGTTAAATCCAATCCTCTTAACCCGAAGCTTTATTTTTTCCCCCAAAAAATTTCCCTCCCTCCAAAAATTTCCCTGCCCCCCAAAAATTTCTCCCGCCACCTCTCCTCTTTGCCCTAGCCGCCGTCGAAGCCCTCCGTTGTCGAGCTCGGCCCCCGTCGAAGCCCTCAACTCATCGACCTAGCCCCAGTTCGAGCACGTTGAAGCCCGCTGCCACTCGAGTTGTCTTCGCTCTGTGATCGTCAAAAGGTAAGTATATAATCAGTTTAATTTTAATTCATTGGTATAATTTTGAGTATTTTTGCTCCCAAAATTGAATTTTGTTGTTGTTATTAATGTTATTGTTGCTGCTGTTATTGTAACCTCCATGGCCACCGCCTTGCCTCCATAGCTGCCGCTCGAGCCAGTTCCGTGGCCGTCGACGCTGATCCCGGCGCTGATCGAGCTTCAATTCGTCGCCCCCGCCGCTCTTTTTTCGTCTGTGGTCGTCACTGCTCGTCGAAGGTCGTCAAAAGGTTAGGGTTTTGTTAATTTTAATTTTTATATATATCGTTAATTGTTGATTTGGTTAAAATATATAAATTAATTTGTTGATTTTGTTGTTGTTGTTGTTGGTTAGGGTTAGGAGGTTAGGGTGAGAGTTAGGGTTAGGGGTTAGGTATTAAGGGTTAAGGCCAGGATATATTGGGGTTAATTAGGGTTAGGGTAATGATTTGGGTTAGGGTTAGGGTTAGGGTTAGGATTAGGGGTATGATTAATTAGTGTTGGGGATATGATTAGGGTTAGATTTAGGGTCTGGGCTATGGTTAAGGTTATGATTAGGGTTAGGGCTATGGTTAGGTTAGGATTTATGGTTAGAGTTAGTGTTAAGTTTAGGGCTAGGGTAATTTAGTGAATTTTTGTGGGTAATTTAGTGAAAACCAACAATAATTAAGGGTATTTTAGTGTAAATAAGTATTATTGAGCAAATGGGGTTTTTTTATTTAAAATTTTAATGATATTTTAGTGAAAACAACAAAAGTTAAGGATATTTTAATGAAATTTATAGTAATTTAGTTAATTTATTAAAAGAAATCGTTTAGTTAAATTTTGAAGGTAGTTTAGTGAAAAACTAGAATAGTTAAGGGTATTTTAGTGAAATTTATACTAATTTAGTTAATTTAAGATAGTTTAGTGAAAAACCATGAATAGTTAAGGGTATTTTAGTGTAATTTAGTAAAATGGAAGAAATAGATTGCTTAGAGGGGGTGCGCTTGTGCGCGCACGCGCGCGCATAACACACACAAGCATACACACACACACAAGCAAGCACGCACGCACACAAGCGCGCGCACACACACATATACAAACAAGGCCAAATATTAATTTATCATCATTCTCCTTTATATTGAACTCTTGTCAAATCCCACCCTAACCCCAAACCTAAATCCAAAATCTTAAACTCGATTAAGAAAACCCTTAACCTTAATATGAAAAGTGGATCCTCTCAAATATTTGATGTCAAGAGCCATTCTAACAGGAAGGCTCGCTAAATGGGCTCTACTCTTAACGGAGTTCTCGATAGCATACCGACGCCTCAGGACAGTGAAAGGGCGGCCATCGCCGACGTCCTCGCTGAGCACCCAATACCTGCCGATTCACCCCTAAATTGCAAATTGCCATACGAGCACGCGTTTGACACGATTGATGGGAGAAAAAGATAGAATGACACCCGATGGGAACTCTACTTCGATGCGGCATCTTCCATGAAGAAGCGAAAGCACAGCTCCCCCATAATCAAATCTGGGGTAGGCCTCATCTTCGTAACTCCACAAGGAGGGATAATGTGCTTTGCCTTTTCCCTAACAGAGCCGAGGACAAACAATGAAGCTGAATATAATGCTTTGATAGCGGGTCTTGAGATCGCTGTCGACATGGGAATCGAATACCACCTCATATACGGAGCCTCCCAACTGGTTGTTAGTCAAGTAAACGACGACTATCAAACGTGTAAACCAGAGTTGGTAAGGTACGGTGAGAGAGTGCAACGATTGCTGACTCAAATTCCCGCCTACGCCCTGGAAAGCATACCGTGTGCGGAAAATAGCAAAGCAGATGCGTTAGCCAAACTCGCTAAAGAATTGGCTGACAAAAACCTCGATGACGTAAGGATCGTGGTACAAAGCCATCGGGTTCTTGCACCAGCGGAAATATCTCCGGAATCGTCTGAAGAAAAGGAAGCGACCAAGAAAACGGCCCTACAAATAAAAGACCGGGAAGAGGCTAAGGATTGGAGAGGAGTCTTTATAGACTACTTCAAATACCGTCGAACGCCTGAAGATGCATCCTTAAGACATCAGCTCATGAAACGAGCTCTGTCTTTCGCCTTCGTCAATGATACTCTGTATAAGGGATCATTCGACTATCTGTGACTAAGATGCCTGGGACCAGAAGAAGCAAGAAGAGTCGTCCAAGAAACTCACGACGGACTCTGCGGTTCTCATCAAGCTGGACCAAAAATGAAGCTGAAGATCGAAAGGATGGGCTACTATTGGCCCACGATGATCCAAGACTGTCTCGAATACGCGAAGCAGTGCCACTCGTACCAAATTCACGGGGACTTCATCCACCAACATCCAAACCTGCTACACCCAACAGTGGCTAGTTGGCCGTTCAAAATGTGGGGAACCGACGTAATCGGGCCCATCGAACCAGCATCGTCCAGAGGACATTGGTTCATATTGGCGACAACCGATTATTTTTCTAAGTGGGCAGAAGCAGTATCGCTAAGAGAGGTGAAGATGGAGAATATTCTCCATTTTTTCAAGACACATGTCATCTATCGGTTCGGTACTCCACGACGGATTATCTCCGATAATGGACCAGCCTACATGAGTCACAAAATCAGCCGCTTCGCACATCAGCATAATATAAACTGGAGATACTCTTCGGTCTATAATCCCCGAGCTAACGGTTTGGCTGAGCCTTTCATCAAGACCTTGACGAAGATCATAAAGAAGACGGTGTCCAAAAAAAAGGACTAGCACGAGAGATTGCATGAAACTCTCGGGGTGTATCGAACTACGTTCAAAACGGCCACAAATACAATGCCGTATGCATTGGTATCCGGCGCAGAAGCGGTACTCCCCTTGGAGATAGAGCCACCCTCTCTACGAGGGGCGGTTCATTACGAGCTAACAGATGAAGAGAACGCTCATTTTTGGCTCGACGCCCTTGAAGAAACCCGGCTCATAGCGTAGCAAAACCTGAAGACTTACAAAGCAAGGATGAAGCGCTCGTAAGAAAGATTGACTAGGCCGAGAAAATTCCGCCAAGGCGAACTCGTGCTAGTCGTAAAAAGACCTATGATCCCCAATCGTGCCAAACGGGGGAAATTCGAGCCAAACTATGAGGGCCCGTATATCATAGACAAGGTCTACCAAGGTGGGGCTTACTTGCTCATGAATATGCATGATGAAAAACCCTTTAGGCCAATAAACGGTCGTTTCTTGAAAAAATACTATGCCTGACCGAAACGTCTGTAAACTACTACGAACCGCAGCATCCTAAGGCTGACGCAAAAAAAAAGAAAAAAAGAAGAAGAAGAAAAAACGGTACGTCCATAAGCAAAATGGGCACGGATGAAAACCCGAAAGGGTTCCGTGAATAAAAACAGCAGGGCTACCGGCGAGTTTTTGAAAACCCGAAAGGGCGCAATCTCGTTAAAAGACACTTGCAAGGTCCTCTCGACCTTGTAAGGAAAAATTGCCTGCGTGAGATCCCTACGACTCACAAGGGAGCAACACACATAGGGATCTCCACGATTCCTTAGGAGAAATTACACTTATGATATTCTCACGACTCGTAAGGAAAATTCCCCTATGAGACCCTCACAGCTCATAGGATTCAAAAACCTTAAGCTACAGAGATCTAAACCCGTTCTTAAGTCGTCATACACCCCAATTTTGCCCTACAAGCGGTTTAATACTAGCCCTTGTATACAATCCACGGGCACAAATAACGCCTCCCCCACCAAGTTCCACCAATAACGTGAAATTCCCCTATTCGGTGAACAAACACTTATAAGTCCTCTCGACTTATAAGGAGAAACCACTCTTATAAGATCCTACAACTTGTAAGGGAACGCACACTTGAGGATCCTCACGATTCTTAAGGAGAAAGCGCACCTACGAGATCCTCACGACTCGTAGGGAGAAATACCTTTATGAGACCCTTACGGCTCATGAAGTCAAAAGTCTTAGTTGACAGGATCTTAACCCAGTCTACTAAGCCATCTTTGTTCAAACCGACAAAGGCAAATGACGATTCGCTCCTGGCAATATCCCAGTCGTAGCAATGCTGATGCCTAAATCAGTATCAGATCACAAGTCCCATACCCGCGGTAAGAAATCAGTGAGCCATAAATACAGATGAAATAGCCGAAATAATATGGCAACTTCCAACAAAATCAGCAACTAAAATATATGCATACAAAAACAGCCGAAATGATTGGGCAACTCGCAATAAAAAGTAGCGAGTAAAAAGAAAAATAGCAGAAATGATTGGGCACCGCGAAAAATAGCCGAAATAATTGGGCAATCGCGACTTTCGCGATATAAAAAGCCGAAATGATAGAGCATCGTGGGAAGAACTAAAAAATGAAAGAATGAAACCTTTTGCCCTACAGGCGAGTCCATATTGACCCCTGTATACAATCCATGGGCAAAAACGAAAAGGGAACCACATGTCCCAACGAACTCTGTCAAAGAGAAAGTCAGATCTCAACAGCAACATCTGCATCCCAGAAGACCAACAACGGCGTTCCTCCTCATTCCAACAGAATACGGACGCGACACCACCAATCGGAACCATGGCAAAGTCGCTAGTTCCAAGACTCTATGGAAATATGTCATCCAATGACCCCGTCTCGGAAATACGTCAGCAAATGACCCCGTCGCGGAAATACGTCAGCGAATGACCACGTCTCGGAAATACGTCATCCAATGACCCCGTCGCGGAAACACGTCAGCAAATGACCCCGTTGCGGAAATACGTCATCCAATGACCCCGTCGTGGAAACACGTCATCCAATGACCCCGTCTCGGAAATACGTCAGCCAATGACCCCGTCGCGGAAACACATCAGCAAATGAGCCCGTCGCGGAAACACGTCAACAAATGACCCCATCGCGGAAACACGTCAGCAAATGACCCCGTCGCGGAAACACGTCATCTAATGACCCTGTTTCCCCCAATCAGAGCAAAACTCTGTTCAAATTTCAAATTTTGAAATGAAGCAGCACTTCATAACAGCGCCAGTGCTGAGAGTCAAAGACTCTGAGGCAGCGCTCACGTGCAAAGCACATGAACGCAAGCGCTAAGAGCGCTGCAGTGCACCACGTGCAAAGCACGTGAGCGCTAGCGCTAAGAACGCTGCACTCTAAGCAGCGCACCACGTGCAAAGCACGTAAGCGCTAGCGCTAAGTGCGCTGTACTCTAAGCAACGCATCACGTGCAAAGCACGAGAGCGCTAGCGCTGGAACTAAATATTTCCAACCGTTGGATCAAAGATTCAACGAACATGATTAAAAATCATCAATTGACCAGAATATAAATCTGTTAAGGAAACATTCCTCAGAATCTTTCCAAATATGAAAGATTATGCTCTGAAAATCATAGCACCGTTGGATCAACGATCCAATGGTGATTAAAAATCACTAAAATACAGAATAAATTCTATATGAGAAAAGATTTCCCAATCTTGTTAAAAACAAGAAGATTGCCTTCTGTAAATCAGAAGCGCTTGGATCAAAGATCCAACGGGGGAAACATCCCCAAATCAATTAGAGAAAAGATCTCTTCAACTGATTCAAAAAATCAACTTGCCCTATATAAGGACCCCAAGACTTCAAGTCTCATATAGAGGAACCCCCCCTAAACTTTGAGAAATTTAAAAGACAAAGAGCAAGCTCTCAGAAGAAGAAAATTTTCTTCAAGGTAAAAAAAAGAGAACAGACAGATGAAATCATATCATATAAAAAGAAGAATTTACTTCTTTTTCAAAGATCATAGATCTATAAGACCAAGGTCTTTCACAACAGAGATCAAAATATCTCATCATAAAAAATAAGGGGAAGAACTTAATCTTCTTCAGATCATAAATCTATAGGAAAAATTGTCTTTCAGAGATTATAATATCTCATTATAAAAGGGGGGAGAATAATTCAATTCTCTTAGGATTACGGATCCATAAAGGTGAAGCCTTTAACCATGAACATAAGAGATTGAAACATATCCTATAAAATAAGAACTTTGTTCTTAGATCGATGAGACAAAGTCTCTTATAAGAGAGAATTTAATTCTTAGAAATAAGACAAAGTCTCTTATAAGAGAGAATTTAATTCTTAGAAATAAGAGCCCTAGCGCTCCAATCAAAAGAAGCACTTCAGCGCTCCAAAAACCAACGCATAGCGTTGCAGAGCCTTGGCGCTCCAAACTTCACCAGAAGCGCAATGAGCTCATTGACTGGCGCTCAGCGCCAAGCGCACCACGTGCTCCTCACGTGTGCGCTAGTTCACCAGAAGCGCAATGCGCACATTGACTGGCGCTCAGCGCCAAGCGCGCCACGTGCTCCTCACGTGTACGCTACTTCACCAGAAGCGCAATACGCTCATTGACTGGCGCACAGCGCCAAGCGCATCACGTGCTCCTCACGTGTGCGCTACTTCATAAGAAGCGTACTGTGCTCATTAACTGGCGCCAAGCGCACCACGTGCTCCTCACGTGTGCGCTACTTCACCAGAAGCACACTGCGCTCATTAACTGGCGCACAGCGCCAAGCGCACCATGTGCTCCTCACGTGTGCGCTAAGAGAACATAAACTGTACTTTAAATAAAGCCCCAGAGCTATGATGAGTGCTCAGTACTCAATAAAATACAAAAATGTTTTCAGAACTCAAACCAATGCTCAGCATTGTTAAATGTTTAACATTTTAACTAAATGGGCCGAGCCCAAAGTGGCCACAGAATCATATCTCAGATTAATTGAGCCCATATGCTCATAAATCTTTGATCTTAGTCCCAAATTGGACTACAGATCTCCCAACCAATATTGGTTCAAGGGTACATCTCTTTACTCCTCTGATATGTGTCGTTGTAATCCTTCAACATCTTCAGAGAGGTGACGGGTCCCGAAAACCAGACATTCCACAGACTGTGGGGTCCTTAAACTCATGGACTATGATGTCCTTAAACTTTATGGACTGTGAGGTCCTTAAACTCATAGACTATGATGTCTTTAACCTTTACAGACTATGACGTCTTTAAACTGGACCGCAACGTCCCTAAACTAAAACAATAGAGCCCAAATTCTCTTTTATTGGATCTAAATGATCCCGTTAAGTTGATCTTAGCCTAAAATTAGACTAACGTATCCTTTACAAACGTTTAAGTTGATCTTAGTCTCAAATGAGACTAACGCATCCTTAAACCCAACCCCAAACCCAAATCTAAGAAAATACGGATTTGGACTAATCCACGCCCAACGGGCGACAACATAAATTAATCTCCGTATACAATCCACGGGCAACCATAAACAAAAACAAACACACACGACATGAAGTGACCATCTGGAGAAGGAGAAAGTGGTTACTGCGATGCGGTAGCGTAATTAACTGCAGGGGCTTGCGCCTGCAGGGAAGAGCGTCCCCACAATCAAAAACTCCTCAAACGCGGGGGAATCTGAAGAAGTCTGCTACATAGGCCGCATCCGTCTAACCTTCGATACGTGGTGTCATAAATCAACTTGGCATCTTCGGAGAGGTGGACAGATAAAACCAAATAGCATCTACCCCCAAAATTCAAGCCAGACGTCCTAACGTCCCGGTCGCATCTTTCGGCGGAGAACAGATTCTGGCACGCCCGGTGGGACCTTTTCCTCTTTCCACTCCACACTTTATATGTCGTGTTTCGCGAACGAATCACGGTTTGCTATGGTTTCCTCTGGATTCGAGGTACTAAGATTTGGTGTCTTTCTCCATGTAGAAAACAGAAGATCAATGGCTTTCAACTGCACAAATTGCAACAACCGCAACAATTCTCACTCCGTCCCCGCCGGAGGAGTGACCTACGGGCCCCAAGCGGCCTCCCTTTTCACAATGCCGGTGGAACAAGTGACCCAAGCCACCACTAGGCTATTCTTCGGGACCATGATCCCACCAATGAGCTTCAACATTCAGATGCCGTCACAGGAAGATGCGAAGAAGTCGGTCTTTGATCGGTTTGCAACCACCACGGCCCCTCTCAACGGGTCGTCCAGCTCCAATGCCTCAGTCTTCGACAGACTGGGCCAAAACTCAAGTGGGCCTGTGAAAAATCCTGCAATACCGAAAGGCGTTATCCCAAATCGGATAGCCATTCCTGCTCCTGAAGTCCTCAAAGCGTTTTCTCCTGTTAAGGGGTCGATCTTTGCAAGACTGGTCGCTCCAACTCCCGTTTCAGCTCCTACTCTACGCGAAGTCACGAAGGATGCTTCCCCTGTTCGAAAGTTGGCCTTCGCAAGACTGTCTATCCCCTCTCAACGGACGTCAGTCTTCGACAAGCTAGCACCAATAACAGCCTCTCCTCAAAGCAGGGGGCATGAGGAAGCTCATCCAACAGCGGAGGTGATCCTGGCCGCACGACATGCTCGACGTCGTCACTGGCGCCGAGTGAGGAAAGCTGGGGGCAATTCCCCATTTGGACTGACTCCGCCAGCTCCAACGGTGGAAATTGATGCTGCTGTTCTAACTGGGAACAGCTTCGAACTACTTAACAGGGTGCGCAGGAATTCGCCAACTGCCGTGCTAAGAAAGTTTCCTCTGCCTATTGAAAAGATCATAAAGGTGAAGCCGGAGCAGCCCTCTCAGCGGCTGTCCTCCAAAATTTACAAAGTCTGGCGACAGGTCCAAGACTCGGTGATCAACCAAGTCTACTCCCGCCGATCAAAGAAGACGAGGGCTTGGCAAGGGGATGACCATTCTTCTGCCATACCACAAAAGATGTCACCTACTTGGGTTCCCGCTGCAACAGCCCCTTCAACTTCAACCGCCCACAAAAGAAGGAGGACGAAGAAAGTCTCCATGTCCGCGACGAATCTTAAGAACACAGAATCCAAACGCCCCAAGTCTGGGGGCATGGTGGTGCACACTGTTTATATGGAATCCGGGAAAGAGGATAGCCGTATCTCTACTGGCCATCAACCTCTCTCCCGATCGGTAACAAAAGCTCAGGAGCAACAACAGAAGCTCTAGGAGATGCTAACACAGAAACCGATGCTGAGTTCCTCCGCAGAATCCTCGAGAAGAAGGACAAAGAGGCAGCGGAAAAGTTGCCAACATAAAACGAATGGCTCTTTTATTCAAAGACATGGTCGAGATGAAGTTACAGCCGGATCCTCCAGCTGAAGATCCTCCGATTATCCTTGAAGACGATAGGGGAGAGACATCAAACCCTCTTCCGGCTAGTTCAGTAGTCAAAGAGGAGACCATTTCTAAAGCCGTCCTGGATGACTATATCGCTCAACAGATATGAGCTCATCAGGCGAACGAAACGGCTGGCCAAATCATTAAAACTGGACGACCCTATCCGGGTTGGTACGATCAAATAAAGTACCCGCCAGGATATACGATCCCTAAATTCCATGTATATAAGGGGACGGGAAATCCACACCAACACGTGGCTCAATTAAGGGCTCTGTGCGGCAACACCGGAGGTGACGATAAGCTATTGCTTCGCCAGTTTGTTGGAAGCTTGTCGGAAACAGCGTTTGAATGGTACTCTGAGCTCCCGAATGACTCCATGAATACCTTCGACGAAATGGTGATGCCCTCCTGTCAGAGATTCTCTAGTGTGAATAAACGCACTACCGTGACGGCACTGGTCAACGAAAGGGTTAGACCGAATGAGACTTGGGTTCAATGTGTTACCCGATGGCGAAATCTCTGGTCAAATACAAGCAACGCATCGATGAAGTTGCAGTCATGGGAATGCTCATAGCTACCTTTGACCCAAATTCAAAGGCGATCCTCTTTTATCGATCCGCGGAAACCAAAGTGGAGAAAGAAATCTGGCATGTTGCCGATTTTTCACTTGACAGGCTCCAGCCCATCCGTCTGCCCAAATACTACACAGAAAGATTAAAAAGGCTGTTGAGGCGCCATGGCGTACCCTTCAAGCAGACCGAGCGACAAGCTCAGTTCTATAACAGGATCTGGAACGTCCCTGAAACTCAGCGAAAATTGCCCAACGGGAGAATGGAAACGATCGGGCTTGGATATGTTCAATCCAAGAAACGGGAAAGATTCCAGGGTTGCTACGTTATACATGACTTCGATGAAGAAGGAGATGCTCTGTTAGAAGACGCTAACCCTGAACCAAAACGAGGTCCCGCCATAAAAATGCCAAGTCCGTCGTTCGAAGAACAGATGGACAAGCTAATAAAGGAAGCGGGTCAAAAGGTCTGGGATGACCATAGCCGCGAAATGTCCATCTATGGAAAAGCCAGAACACAGCGCCTCCTTCAGCAGGCTACGAAAAAACGATGATGCCCTCCGTCGCCATCCCGTCATACGAAAGACTCGACGCGGAGGCAAAAATAAACGGAAAAACGGAAAAAACGTTCGACAGCAGCAAAGCGGATCCAAGAGGCCTCGCGATCGAAAATTGAGCAGCCGGGATTCGTCTCTTATAAAGAAGATGGGTTGAGCATACTCTTTTCCCCAAGACAAGACAAGGAAGATATTCGATCTTTTCGTGAAACATCAAATGATTACGCTCCCGGAGTCCAAACACCCCGAACAAGCAGGTGAGGTCTCTCACCCGGTTTATTGCTCCTATTATCGAGCGATAGGACATTCTCCCGAAGACTGCTTCACATTCAAAGACTGGATGGAGGACCAGTATCAGCAAGGCAGGTTCGCTTTATCCAGCAGATGGAGGGTAACCCTGCCAGAGAAGTATGAACCGAAAGCCACATATGCAGCAAGAGTAGAGCCGGATCAACATCGGTCCTGGAAAAGATCTCGTACCTGTCACGTAATAACGCTGACAGAAGAAGGAATGCCCAAAGATATGGATAACCTCTCCTGGTGCTTCGAAAATGATGACGAAGTGATCTCAGAGTTTCCACCAGCGCCAAAGGAGCTGGAAGATGGGATACATACTACTGCAGATAACCTCAGAAAGATCGACTTGGGGAAGGCAAACGACCCACGGCCTAAGTTCGTCAGCGAAATGTTGTCTGAAGAAAAGGTGGCTACGCTCAAAGACGTGCTCATGCAGTATAAAGACTGCTTCGCATGAAACTACTCCGATATGCCGGGTCTAGATCCGGAAATAGCAGTGCATAAATTGGAGATATCTCCGGATGTCAAGCCAGTCAAACAGGCGCCAAGAAGAATGCGGTTCGAGCTTGAGATGAGTATCAACGCTGAGGTCAAGAAGCTAATCGACTTCGGTTTCATCCAAGAAGTTCAGTACCCCGACTGGATTGCCAACATTGTCCCAGTGATGATGAAAAATGGGACAGTACGCATCTGCGTAGATTTTCGGGACCTCAACAAAGCATGTCCGAAGGATGACTTTCCCGTACCGGTTACCGAGCTGATGATAGACAACACATCCACTCATGAAGTATTCTCCTTCATGGATGGATCATCGGGGTACAATCAAATAAAGATGCATCCTGAAGACCAGAAGCATACCGCTTTTCAAACTCCTCTGGGCATATTCTGCTACAAAGTGAAGCCTTTCGGTTTAAAGAACGCCGGCGCCACCTATCAAAGGGCAATGAAAAAGATCTTTGATGACCTCATACATGAAATCGTCGAATGCTATATTGACGACCTCGTTGTAAAAAGTAAATCACACGAGGAGCATTAGGAGCATATGAAGATCATGTTTCAGCGCCTACAGAAATACCACTTGAAGATGAACCCTATCAAATGCACATTCGGAGTCTCCTCAGGTAAATTCCTAGGATTCATTGTACGACACCGAAGCATCGAGATAGGCCCGTCGAAGATCAAGGCGATCATGGAAATGCCTCCGCCAAGAACTTTCAAACAACTGCGGTCTCTCCAAGGAAAGCTCGCATATATCCGACGGTTCATAGCCAATCTTTTGGGAAAATGCCACCCCTACAGTCACCTAATGAAAAAAGGGAACCCGTTCGTCTGGGATCATAAATGCCAGAGTGCACTCGACGAAATCAAGCAATACTTGCAGAATCCTCCGGTATTGACCGCTCCGGTCAAGGGAAATCCCCTCATTCTGTACACAACCGCCCTTGAGGGTTCCTTAGACGCGCTATGGGCACAAGAAAATGATCAAGGGAAGGAGAGAGCCCTCTAATATTTGAGTCGAGTGCTCCTAGTGGCAGAAAACAATTACTCCCCCATTGAAAAACACTGCCTGGCGTTGATCTTCACGATAACGAAGGTCAGGCACTATGCATTGGCGCATGAGATCCATCTCATATCAAAAGTGGATCCTCTCAAATATTTGATGTCAAGAGCCATATTAACAGGAAGACTCGCTAAATGGGCTCTCCTCTTGATGGAGTTCTCGATAACATACCGACCTCTCAAGGCAGTGAAAGGCCAGGCCATCGCCGACTTCCTCGCTGAGCATCCGATACTTGCGGATTCACCCCTAAATTGCGAATTGCTAGACGAGCACACGTTTGACATGAGAGACAGGGAGAAAGGAGAGAGTGACACCCGATGTCGATGGGAACTCTACTTTGGTGGGGCATCTTCCATGAAGAAGCGAAAGCACAACTCCCTCATAATCAAATCTGGGGTAGGCATCATCTTCGTGACTCCACAAGGAGGGATAATGCGCTTCGCCTTTTCCTTGACAAAGCCGAGGACAAATAATGAAGCGGAATATGAAGCTTTGATAGCAGGTCTTAAGATCGCTGTCGACATGGGAATCAAAAACCTCCTTATATACGGAGACTCCCAGCTGGTCGTCAATCAAGTAAACGGCGGCTATCAAACGTGCAAACCAGAGTTGGTAAGGTACGGCGAGAGAGTACAAAAATTGCCGACTCAGATCCCTTTCCACGCCCTGGAAAGCATACCGCGAGCGGAGAATAGCAAGGAGGATGCGTTAGCCAAACTCGCTAAAGAACTGGCTGACGAAAACCTCGATGACGTGAGGATCGTTGTGCAAAACCGTTGGGTTCTTGCACCGGCAGAAATGTCTCCGGAGTCGTCTAAAGAAAAGGAAGCGATCAAACAAACGGCCCTACAAATAAATGACCAGGAAAAGGTTAAAGATTGGAGAGAAGTCTTTATAAACTACTTCAAATCCCGTCAAACACCTGAAGATGCATCGTCAAGACATCATTATATGAAACGAGCTCTATCCTTCGCCTTTGTTAATGACACGCTGTGTTCGACTCTCTATGGCTAAGATGCCTGAGACCGGAAGAAGCAAGAAGAGTCATCCAAGAAACTCACGACGAACTCTGCGGTTCTCATTAAGCCGGGTCGAAGATGAAGCTGAAGATCAAAAGGATGGGCTACTATTGGCCCACAATGATCCAAGACTGCCTCAAATACGCGAAGCAGTGCCACTTGTGCCAGATTCATGGGGATTTTATCCACCAGTATCCAAATCCGCTACATCCAACTATGGTTAGCTGGCTGTTCAAAATGTGGGGAACTGACATAATCGGGCTCATTGAACCAGCATCGTCCAGAGGCCATCGGTTCATACTGGCGACAACTGATTACTTCTCCAAGTGGGCAGAAGCAGTACCACTAAGAGAAGTGAAGACGGAGAATATCCTCCATTTCTTCAAGACACACGTCATCTATCGGTTCGGCACTCCACAAAGGATTATCTCCGATAACGGGCCGGCCTATAGAAACCATAAAATCAGCCGCTTCCCACAGCAGCATAATATAGACTGGAGATACTCTTCGGTCTATAATCCTCGAGCTAATGGTCTAGCTGAGGCTTTCAACAAGACCTTGACAAAGATCATAAAGAAGACGGTGCCTCGAAATAGGAAGGACTGGCACGAGAGATTGCATGAAGCTCTCTGGGCGTATCGAACTACGTTCAAAACGGCCACAAACACAACGCCGTATGAATTGGTATTCGGAACTGAAGCAGTACTCCCCTTGTAGATAGAGCTACCCTCCTTACGAGTGGCGGTTCATTATGAGCTAACAGACGAAGAGAATGCTCATCTTCGGCTTGAGGAGCTCGACGCCCTTGACAAAACCCGGCTCATGGCACAGCAAAACTTGTAAGCTTACAAAACAAAAATGACGCGCTCATACGAGAGATTGACTAGACCATGGAAATTCCGCCAAGGCAAACTCATGCTAGTAGTCAAGAGACCTATGATCCCCAATCGTGCCAAACGGGGGAAATTCGAGCCAAACTATGAAGGCCCGTACATCATAGACAAAGTCTACCAGGGTGGGGCTAATTTGCTCATGGATATGCATGGCGAAAGACCCCTCAGGATAATAAACGGTCGGTTCTTAAAAAAATACTGCGCCTGACAAGTCACGGCCGAGATCAACGATAGATGACGACGCCTATGTCCGCTCGCTATCTTCCCAAGCCTGAACTCTATAAGTAGTATCCGACGAAACATCGCCTCGAAAACGTGCGATGGACCGTAATGTCCCTAAACTAACGATGGACCGTGATGTCCTAAAACTAGCAACTGACCGAGACGTCTATAAACTACTACGGACCGCAGCATCCCAAGGCTGATGCAAAAAAAGGTACGTCCATAAGCGAGATAGGCACGGATGAAAACCCGAAAGAGCTCCGTGAGTAAAAACAGCAGGGCTACCGGCGAGTTGGTGAAAACCCAAAAGGGCGCAATCTCGTTAAAAGACACTTGCAAGGTCTACTCGACCCTGTAAGGAGAAAATACCTGCGTGAGATCCTTACGACTCACAAGGGAGCAACACACTTAGGAATCCCCACGATTCCTAAGGAGAAAACACACTTACGAGATCCTCACGACTCGTAAGGAGAATTCCCCTTTGAGACCCTCACGGCTCACAAGATTCAAAAGCCTTAAGCTATAGGGATCTGAACCTGTTCTTAAGCCACCATACACCCCAATTTTGCCATATAAGTGTTTCAATACTGACCCTTGTATACAATCTACGGGCACGAATAAACATTTCCCTAACAAAGTCCCATCAGCGACTAGGGATATGCTCACACGGTGAACGACCCTTGTAAGTCCTCTCGAATTATAAGGAGAAAACACTCTTGTAAGATCCTTACGACTTATAAGAAAACACACACTTAGGAATCCTCACGATTCCTAAGGAGAAAACGCACTTACGAGATCCTCACGACTCATAGGGAGAAATACCTTTATGAGACCCTTACGGCTCGTAAATTCAAAAAGCCTTAGTCGACGGGATCTTAACCATGTTTGCTAAGCCACCTTTGTTCGAACCGACAAAGGAAAATGATGATTCGCTCCTGAAAAATATCCCAGTTGTAGCGATGCTGATGCCTAAATCGGTATCAGATCCCAAGTCCCATACACGCGAGAAAAAAAATCAGCGAGCCAAAGATGCATATGAAATAGCCGAAATAATTGGGCAACTCGCAATTAAAAGCAGCGAGTAAAAAACAAAAAATATCCGAAATAATTGGGCACCGCGAAAAATAGTCGAAATGATTGGGCAATCGCGACTTTCGCTATATAAAAGCTGAAATGATAGAGCATCGCGGAAAGAAAATAAAAAATACATATGAAATGAAATTTTTGCCCTACATATGAGATCACATCGATCCCTGTATACAATCCTGGGGCCCAAACAAAGAGGGAACCATATCATCCCACCAAGCTCCATCAGAAAGAGAGCCAAGTCTCGATAGCAACATCTACAGCTTAGAGATCAACAACGGCATTTCTTCTCACTCCAGCAGGATGCAGACGCGACGTCAACAAACGACCCCAAGGTCAGAACAAAGCGGAGCCATAGCAGAGTCTCTAGTTCCAAATCTCGAAGGTTCACAGACAACCTAGAGACCACCTCGACATTCGTCTCGTTACAGCAGATGCAACGTCATCAAAGCGAAGCCACGGCAGAGTCCCTAGTTCCAAATATCGACGGTTCACAGACAACCTAGAGACCACCTCGACATTCATCTCGTTACAGCATACGCAACATCAGCAAAACGGAGCCATGACAAAATCCCTAGTCCCAAATCTCAACGGTTCACAGATAACCTAGAGACCACCATGACATTCGTCTCGTTACAGCAGACATAGTGTCAACAACGGCGTTTCTTCTCAACTCCAGCAGGATGCAGATACAACGTCAACAACTGACCCCAAGGTTAAAACAATGGAGCCACGGAAAACTCCCTAGTTCCAGGTCACGACAGTTCACCAACAACCTAGAGGCCATCTCGACGTTCGTCTCGATACAGCAGACGCGATGTTACCACAGTGTTCTTCTTCCAACAAGATGCAGACGCGAAACCAACAATGGAGCCATGGCAAAGTCCCTAGTTCCAGGTCCCGACGGTTCACCAACAACCTAGAGACCACCTCGACGTTCGTCTCAATACAGCAGACGCGATGTCACCCAAGCGTTCTTCCTCCAACAAGATGTGGACGCGACACCACTAATGGAGCCACGGCAGAGTCCCTAGTTCCAGGTCCCGACAGTTCACCAACAACCTAGAGACCACCTCGACGTTCATCTCGATACAGCAGACGCGATGTCACCCCAGCGTTCTTCCTCCAACAAGATGCAGATGCGAAACCAACAACGGATCCACGGCAAAGTCCTTAGTTCCAAGCCTCGACGGTTCATCAACAACCTAGAGACAACCTCGACATTCGTCTGGATATAGCAGACGCAATGCCAGCAAACGAAGTGAAGGCAATATTCCTAGCTTCAGGGTCTTCACGGTAACTCATATAAAACCTGAATGACTATCGTAGATCATCCCCACACCAGCACGGAGTGGTTATGACTCATCGAGGCTCCCCAAACTGAGCCTATCCTCAAGTAAAAAGTGGCATGGCAAAATTCCTAAAGCTTGCTCTTCTGACGGTCAAATCGCCTAGGAAGATTGCTTGTAGACGTCTTTTCCAGCCCCCGAAGGGATCAGAGACACGACAGTTGCGAGGCTACTCGAACAGCAAGATTGCCTATCGAGGAATACATCAGCCGAAGCGACGGTATGGCGGACAAAACCCTAGTACCACAGACCCTAACGGACCTTTGTCGTAAAGAGCAGAGGTTAACTGTGACGTTAGGACATTCTTGTGAGAACTTCTCAATTCGTCTCGACTCGTAAGGAAATTAGTGTCCTTGCGAGAACTTCTCGATTCGTCTCGAATCGTCGGGAAAAGCCTTAGGCAATGGGGATAAGGACCTGTTTCCTAAGCACTGGGGCCCTGCAAGTCGGTCCAAAATGGACTCTTGCATACTATTCACGGACCACACTCTCGACAAGGAGGGAAACAACCACTTACGAGTCCTCTCGATTTGTAAGAGGGAAAATTCTCTTTTGAGATCCTTACGACTCTCAAGAGAAAGCACACTTAGGAATCCTCACGATTCCTAAGGAGAAAATACACCTACGAGATACTCTCGACTCATAGGGAGAAAAGTCTTTATGAGACCCTTACGGCTCATAAAGTTGAAAAGTCTTAGATAGCAGACCTGAACCTGCTTCCTAAGCCATCGCTATCCTACAAGGAGGCTAAGATGAAATGTTCTTTACTATCTATAGGACACACTTTCCAGAGTAACATACCAACAACACGGCAAAGAGAAGAAAGCAACAGTAGAACAAAAAATGTGTATCTTTTATTCATGAATTCAATTGAGTACAAGACGAATCATATAAAAGAATAAAAAATGGATACATGTTATTCAAAGTTTACAAATGTTCAATATATACAAAAACAGCTACTGAGAGGGAGGCGTCTTCAATAAATCAGCTAGCTGCTCGCGCACTCCTCTCAACTCCTTCTCATGATCGGCCGCCGCGGCCAGCTCCGCTTCAATTCGAGTCCGTTGCTGTAAGCAGGATGAAAGATTTTCATTGATTTCATGTTGAGCAGCTTCCTGACTCTGTGTAACCTGCTCAGTGAAGTCAAGCTTTTTTCTCAGCACCAGCCCGTCAGAAATACATCGTTGAAGGTTTTCAAAGATGAAGTTCACCTGCGCAACATTCGCTTTGACCTGGGCATGCAATTGGACAGACTCAGCGGAAGTCGCCTCACGTTCCTTTCGCTTGAGGATCGCCTCTTGTTCGAAATGGCGAAGGAAAATGGCACTTTTCTCAACCCATGCAACCCGCTGGGAGTTTAAAGCCAGAATCTCAGGAGCAGGACGCCTAAGCTCAAGATCATTCAGGCAGGCCTCAATCTTCCTGCAGTGTTTAACCCAAGATTCAACGAAGCCTTCGATATGGAAGTTCACAAGCTTCGCCAACATTGGATTAACCTCGGCAGCAAAATCTGCAGCGGATGTAGGGGCCTCCGCGTCAAGCTCCTCGATATATTCGATCAACATACGCAGGCTGGTCACAGCGCCTTTTGAAGATGGACGTCTGGAGAAGGGCCCTGCTGGCATTAAGATGCGAGACTCGAAGGGAGCTGAAGTCGGCGTGATTGCTGCAAAACAAATCATAGTTAGATATTGGCTTAAGAGATAAAGAAGATGCAAGAGTGATGAAGGTTACTATACAGGCTACGGCAGGTGGCAGAGCTGGGAGTACTGGTGGCACGGCAAATCTCTTGTCCCCTTCTTCGATTTGTAGTGCTGTAATCAATTTAAACTTAACAATGGTAGGGTCACCCATTAATGAAAAGAAAAGACGTCGGTTAGAAAAGATACTCACTAGCACCAGCGGGCAAAGCGACTTCCGACTGGAAGGAGAAGTGTGGGTTCAGCACTTGATACAGATAGTCAAAAAGAACTCCTACATGGTTACGATGATGCATGGTCAGCACAAGGGAGATGACATCCACAATTTAAATTAGACAAATCGTAAACCCATACCTTCCAGCATTTGAGAGGACACGAGAGAAGGCGAAGGGTCGGCAATCGTCAGAGCAGCAACCGGTGACGCATCTTCTGGTGGCACTGTTAGTGTATATGCCCTAGAGGCCATTACTGTATCATACTAGCTTGTATATTACTTAATGGAAGCTTGGGATATTCACAGTTGTATAGACAATCTTGCTCAAAATGGTAGTATGCTACTTGGTTTGTCTCTACTTCAATATGTGCATGTGTTTCTTTTAGCATATCGCTTATATACATATTAGTAGAGCTCTTAGGATCTTTGCTTGATTACCAGCGTTGTGATGACGCTCACACTCGTGGGGGCTGGGTAATCCATAAGCACATCCTTATACAGGTCCCTAGTCGTAGGACTATCGAGACATGGTATCGATACTCCGGAGTAGACTAGCGTATGCGCTTCTCATCCCAGCGGGGGAGACGGTCTGTCCCACAGCCGTCAGTACGTCGTACTTGAGATAGTATGCGGGTGCTCGTTAGGTTACGAGTACACTGGACAGGACTCATCGGGAACTGTTGGTTGGTACTATACCTATCGTCAGTTATCAGTTCCCAGATGACATGAGTACAGCTTAGTCCGCCGACTTGACACTGTCACTTCACCTCGAGTGTGTTCCCACTGTACTTAGATTACTACCCTACCATGGCTCAAAGGAGTCGTGCAAACAGGTAGTAGTTGGGTGCAGTCCCGAAGCACTTGGAGGCAGTGACGGTTAGACAGGATTCGTCTCTCCCAGTATTGGGGGTTGACACCGCGCTGTGTCTAGGAGAGCCATTACACGAGTAGTCCCTGGCCAGGGCAAGCGAGATATACTGGTAGGTTTCCAGTGTTATCTCAGGGTGTTTTGGGCTACACTCCGACACGACTTGTACCGCTATTAGGGGACTGATGTTCACCGCCCCCCTAGGCCCGCCATACGATGTATCAGACGAACAGACCGGACTGTACGGAGATTGTCACATACAGGCTCAGTAGGAGTTCGGATGGGTTTACCTCATCGGCCTTCTTATCGACATCTACCTGGGGACCGTTACGTACAGCTAGTGCCGCTTGTGGTCTGTGGTTAAACCCACTGCCAGCGTAGTGTCGAGTCTTTAGAGTCCCACACAGAGAGTTTCCCTGCATTGAGAGAAACGTGTAGAGGCCGTATGGTTTTACGGCAGGGCTGCGATCACTTACGTGCACTTGTGTGCGTATGCTGTTCGGGCAGGCAATACTAGTGGGTTTTGGTTTAAGCCAGATCCTAGTATTGCACAGATAGATTTGATTTGTCTTCTGTGCATTTGCATTCTACGGAGTGCGGATGCGGGTGTGTATGCACAGTTTTGAGGAGTGATGAAGGAGGAGGTGCCTCATTAGGGTTTTGGCAATTTGTTCGGTCAAAACCATTATGAGTCGGAGACATTGTTTACTAATCCTATTAGTGATAATTATATGATGGCTAATTGCATTGACCATTTGACCACCATGACCTCTCTTGACTTTGTTGACCGGTTGACCAGGGTTGACCATTGACCTTCATGAGAGATCTACACTCTTCTTTTGATTTTCTTTTTCTTTTGAATATGAAAATGGTCATTTCAATGTAGCCATCAACTTTATCTTGATGGGATTAGTAATGATAATGTTTTTGCATTATTGAACCATGGCTCATTTTCTTTAGCTCATAATTCATTCTCATTTCTCTCTCTTGCTCTTTCTCCTGAGAAGAAAAAGAAAATGAGCTCTCATGGTTGCTAAGTTCTCCTCCTTCTTCCTCCTCTTGATTCTATCTTTTGATCTCATGTGTTGAGAGAAAAAGATCCCACAAAGACAAATACATCCATACATCTCCTCTACACTTCCTAGGGCTTCTTGATTAGCAATCTCTTTGCCCTAGTTGCCTCGGCTCGAGGTGGAGCTCGGTGTACATCTCTCGGGTGGATCGTCTTCGACTCAAGGAGGCCGCGGAGGTGACTAAGATCCGGATCGATCCTCGGAGCGTGGATGGACGAGCCGGACAGCAGAGAGAAGACCCGAAGGACCGGTTTCGTGAGGTATAATTTCTACGGCATAGTAGTTAAAGCCTCTAGTTGTTTACTAGTTACTAGTTTAGCAAAGATCCGTGCTTTAAGTCCATGTTGCCTTACGCCAAATCATTGTTTTTCGTCGTTTCCGCCTCCCCGTAAGAACCGGGATGAGCAACGTGGACTTACAAGCACGACCTCGACGCTCACCACACCTGCATTAGAAACAAAAGAAATTCCGTCAGAAGGAATTGAAAGGGATTGCGGAATAAAAAGGAAAACCATGACCCAAAATCTACCTGATGAGTCGCAAATCGAAACCGCAACAAGAGCATCACTAGGCGCAGCAACTGCTTCGCTCTCCCCTATTGGAATGGTTTCGCCGCCTGTGGCTTCATCCCCTAATTCTACGAGAGCTGTCATGACACTCGCAATGCCAGGCGATGGCAGAGAACCGCAAGGGGAAAGAGTAGCAATTGGAGCAGTCCCGAATTCCTGGGAGAGAGTAGTCACTTCAGGCTCGGTGGTTGTCGTCATCTCACCTACCACCTCCTCATCAGGACTTGGCCCTGCAGGGTATGATATATGAGAATCTGAAGATCAAACTCTAATAAAGGACTCAGTGTTACGTTACCTTGGGACAGCTTTTCAATTACTTCCCGAGCCGAGCGTACCGCCTGTCTGTGAGCAGTAGACAGGGCAGCCGGAGAACCCTCTGGAGAAATAGGGACAGAGGGAGCATTGCTCGAGCCTGCACCTACAGCCAAGGAGGCATCACGTTCTCTCGCTGCACGCCTCTTGCGCTTCCTTTCGTCCTGAGCCACGAGAGCTGACCTCCTCATGACTTCTGATAAAGATAGACCTTCATCTGAACCAAGTTCTACCTCCGGCGCCGTTACGACGTACATCATCGGCTGCTTCTGTGAGACCACTAGTGGCGACTTAGGGACAGACATGGATGCAATGGCTGGCGCTAACGTTGCGGCTGCATCACCACTCGCGACCGGCACTGCACTTGGGATAACCTGAGTCGAGATAGTCCCTGCAATAAAATGAAAAAGAAGAGTTAGTTTACCCATATAAAAAAAGGAAAATGAAGGCACAGTGAGCCGAAATATACCAATGCCCAAGAAAGCGCGAAGCCTTTCCTCTTCTTCAAAAGTCTTGAGAGAAGCCGCGAGAGCCTCTTCGGTGGAGATGCCTGTTGAAGAAGAATTATCAGTCAAAGCATGATAATAAAAAATGCAACAGCGAAAAGATATGACTGAAGTCTACCTGACTGAACAAGGGTGATCAGTCCTTCTTTGTTGCTAGCTAGTCGCTCAAAAGCTGCAATGGCAGCCTCCAGATCAGTATCATCCAGCGCCATGAATAAGCCTTCATTGGTCCCGTATTCGCTCAAACCCTCGCTATAAGGAGCATGGGGCGAGAGTATTGACTTCTTTCTCTTCTGCGAGCGAGTGCCGGTAGCCGCTAGCACAAGCTTACGCTTGGTAGGTACCTTAGGGTGACGAGTCCCGATCTCCGAACCCACGCCAGACTCGAGAGACGCCACAGCCACCGCTTTTTCAGGAACACCGGGTAGGGGCAGCTCACGTGTAACACGTGGTACCACAGAAACGGCGGATTCTCTCAAGGGAGGACGGACGATGGTCTGTCGTTTCAGAGGAACGTTCGGATTACCCGCTGGAGCGGTGCCCTTGAGATCAAGCAGCAATCGTTTTTCTTCCCTAATAACGGCGCCTATCGAATGTTTGATACCATGCCACATACACGTTCGGGGCTTTCGGAACACAACTCAGTTCACTGATGAAGAAGTTGGACTATGTGTTTAGGCGCATAAAATGATGCAACGCGCTACGGATACCCTCTTCAGTAGCAGTCGGTTCTGCCAAGAAGGCCTCAAGCGGGACGCCCTGATTATAGCTTAACTGCTAGGCAAAACGATGCTGGTTGTATCAAATAAACAACGCCGAATTATTCTGCCTAAACACGAGAAAGCCCGACCTGATGGAGTATAAATAAAGAATCTCCCGAGCTTTCAAGACAGAAGCCCCATCTTTAAAGATGTCCTGCAATGGCTGCACCGTTTTTGCGGATTCCTGGCCGACGGTCAGAATTTTATTGGTGAAGGTCATGCCATCTCCAACCGTGCGCGGATGAAGGAGAAAACCCCTAGCTTCCCGCGATGTTGAATTTACAATGGATGCGTCGACTAGCCGCATGATCCGAGGGAACTTACACTTGTCATAGAAGCAAAGCCTTTTGTGGATACCGAAGACACTAAGTACATGTAGCTCGATCCAGGACATAAAATAATGCATCGAGAATTTCACGTGCTGCACCCCTGGTTCGGTAGTGTCTGCTGCCAAGCTGAGGCCGTGATACAAATGGGCTAACCCAGCAATCCCGACGGCCACTTGCATCCCAGCAACCATTCGGTGAGCTGGATAAAAAACGGACGGCCTCATATGGCGAGGGTGCATCGGAAGCGCAAACCAGCTTAGCCATAGCCTGAGGAACCCCAAAAAGAATATTTCTTCGTCAATTCCAGGAGTTGTAAGTTCTGTGAAAGAAACGACCGGGGTGTTGGGGAGCAAGAAATTTCTCTGATCCGCCTCCGCTGCCGGTTGGTTGTTCAAACCGAAACCAAAAGGATCGTCGAGTTTAGAAAATTTCGCGACTTCCTTCGACAGGACTTCCGAGCGGATAAAACGGGCAATGAAATCTATGAAATTAACCCCGCGGCCTCCGGATTCGAGAAAGAGGCTCTCATAGATATTCAACACCTTTATCAAACTCGGGAACTGATGTTGAATGGCGTTCTCCGGGGTAAGACCTATTACCACTGATTTGGTGGCAAAGATGTACTCATCCGGAGGAAGCAGCTCCTCATAATGTTCTCCCCTAACCAGTAAGCCGGAAACCTCGGAATGCAGTAAAAAAGGGCCAGTACGGAACATTTTGAAATCGGTACTTGGTACTTTAAATCCGTACCACACTGCAATGCAGTAAAAAGGGGCTAAAGGGGACCCACACAATCTTGATGATTCTCACTATTAATAAAAAAGTCTCATCATTTGATGAGACTGTCATTAAATGAGTAAATCCTCAAAGGATTCTCATTTAATGAGGTCCCCTCGGGCCAAGGAGTAAATCTCTCATTGAGAGCAGTGCTCTGCAACAGACAGACAACTGTCATAATTAATCATGAGGAGAATAAAATTCCCCCCAAAATTTCTAAACAGCAATGCTCTGTAAGGGAGATGAAACAACCCATCAAGAAACCCTAAGAAGCAAAGTTTCTACAGAGTAAAAACTCTAAGATCTTCAAAATCTGTGAATAAACCCTTAAGTTCTTCATGAACTGTATTCCACTTCATAGGTTAAAATCACCCTAAAAAAAGATTACATCTTGGAAATGAGCATAGCTCTGTTAATGGGTAAAACCCTAATGTCACGTCCCGAAAGTACGGAATATGACCGGCACTTAAACTACGAAACGTCTCGAGGCGTATGTAATCTAAGTAAGCCGAAAATCCAGAAATCCAAACAAATACAACGCGCGACTCTAAGGTCGAAAGAATAAACATCACTGGTCTCTATCTGAGATAAATACAAGTTTGGTTGATGGAACTTCTAGATACAACAGAATAATAATATACAAGATATATAATGGGGGTACGATACAAGTAAACCCACCTACTAGCAAATCACCCGAAGGAAACTATGCCCGCAAGCCGTAAAGAAACCTGTACGGTAAACCTGCAAGAAACTGGGGCACAACGGGGGTGAGTTGCCAACTCATGAATAGAAAAACATCTACGCACAGAAATCGCATAAATAACGCAACCTAGGTCAATGATCATAATATATCCTCAAATATATAAATAACATGCAGCCTATAACAATGGCTAGGGTAATATCTAACCCGAGTGTGATCTCATGTGCCCGTGTCAGTGCCTCAGGTAGCAATATATCATATGAATGAGGTATGAATACATGTAAATGAAGAAACTGTTTTCATTAATTAGTGAGATTTCCTTTGTATTTTTAAAATGAGGTATCATAAATGAAATCAGTATCAACAGTGTCTAGCATCGACACAAAACATAAATCTCAATGTCTCAAAACCTCCGGCTCCAGCTATCCGGACTGGCCTGTATCATCAAATATCTCGAAATCTCAATGTCTCAATCTCAATATCTAGGACGCCGTCAGTCCAGACCGGCCCCTACCATCCATCTCAAGACCACGATGGTATCCTCCGGATATCCGACGCGTCGGGTAAAATCACCGGTAGGTAGTCTCCCCCTGTCAGGCTCATCGTCATCACCACGAGCTTCTTGCCCCGGGGTACCTTACCGGGTCCACCATGTACCCGAAACGGTTCATCCAACTCCTCGAATCGGGTCTCCAAATCCATCCGCAAACTCATGGTGGACGACTCATACATCATGGGAAAAACCGCGTTTTTCATTTAAAAAGAGAAAGAAGAAGTTTGTATATGTTTTGCGGTTTTCCCCAAATCCAGAAAATCTCATGGAAATCCGAATCCAAAACCTCAATAGCACGTAAAAAGTGAATATATGCATGAGAATCCATGAATGCGGCATAACAATGAATAACAGTATGCATGAAGTAGCAGGTAATAACTACAATGTCTAGACTAACATATAAGGCAAGTACACTAATATCATGTCTAAACTACTAGCTAACAGGCTATGTCAAGCAATAATATTTTTTAAGGTGTACGCGACATGGCAATTACCGATGAAGATGTGTGTGAGCCGGCAAGTAAGTGTACGTGGTACATACGCATCATCGGTAATGGTGCTGGCGTCCTAACCACAAGATATCAACAGTAGAATATGAAGCATAATATAAGCATGTGATGCGGAGCGAACAACAATAATGAACGGGAGCTGAATACTAGACGCAACGATAACTAATCTGCATTAACCTAATATAAGTCCTACAATGGTGCCTTTTGAAATAACACGAATCGTGGGGTTTTAAAAATAGGGGCTACGGTGTTTTTATGAAAAGATACGTCTTTTGAAATATCCGTAGGATCCCTTGGGCTGTCTTTTAAAATATGCATGATTCGAAAGCTTTGAAATAGGTAGGAACCGAATCTAATCTAACAACTAACTAAACTAAAGGGCTAAGCTACAAGCTAGACTACAGGTAAGGAAACCGCCTAACATCTGAGTCGATACATATACATACCTGTATATATATTAGTCGGTGATCCCGCCTCAATAATATCATATCCGATACCATATCTATAATCAGACATCCCAAGTCAAGAGTGCGGATCAATCATCAAGATATAGCTCGTATGTAAATCCGTCGTACGGCATCCCCAAATCTGGGTACGGGTCAATATCACATTCATCATACTATTCACCTAGTATCCTCTTTATCAAATATCATGATCGGGGTACTGATCTACGTCTAGTACAATACTGATACCGCCTAAGTATGCATGCACGTGTGTGAAACACTGCGTCAAGGACCCGCTACAACGTCACGTCGTATCTCAAATACGAACCCTGCTATATCACCGATCTCACGGCCTCAAATCAAATCTCATCGACTCATCATAAATCCCAAGTACTATCCTCAAATCTGTATGTGAACACATAGTCCCATACCCATGTGAACACATAACTATATATTCCCGAATAAGCACAAATGAAAGAAGAAAGTATGCAAGTATGGGTGGTTGTGTGCATGTGTGGTGCGACCACTACTCTAGAGTTTCGCGACACTAAATCATCCAAGAACACCAAATATCCATATTATCATCAATATACTCAAACAAAATATAATCAATATATATGTGTGTATACGTATTCGTATACATCACCACGAACTGCGGGGGTGCTATACGCCATCCACCCGACTTCTCCCCGTAGATATAAATCTACTCACCTGGTCCTCGCTCGCCGGTGCCGACGTCGCCACGCGCTTGCTTGTCGTCTCGAAGTCCACATGGGGTACCTACACATCATAACGCACCATATCGCATTAAAATCCGACTCATGACCAAAACGTCCCACATAGGTCAAAACCTATGGTTGCTTTCACAAATCAACCCAAAAACCCTCGACGTGGGCGTACAAACGCCAAACCATCGAGAAAAACCTAAACACACTCATTTGTACAATCACAAGCACTAATTATAATATAAAATAGCTTAAAATTCACAAAAACCCCAATTTCACTTTAAAAGCCATTTTTTCCGAAAATTTAGCAAGCACAATTCGCCGTTTTTGTACAAAACAAGATATTTAAACAAATGTAGCGGCCATAATACTTATTAAATATCTTAAATAAGTCATAAAAACCATTTCCATAATTTAATCTCATAAATTTGCATAATTTCCAAAATCCTAGTTTGCAAAAATATCAATTTTTAACACCTTTTAAAGCAAAATTCACAATTCATCAATTAAGCTTGGTTTTGCATGATCCAAAATCATTAAACCACTCATTATAATATTAATAATGACATGAAACCTTAATTTAGATTTTAATCCCAATATAAAACAATTTCAAAAAAACCTAGTTAGCAAAAAGCACATTTATCACAATTTCCAACTAACAAATTTTGAAATTAGTAACTAGATTAGGTTTAAGCAAGAATTAACATGTCAATCTACTCATGGCAACCTTAATGATGTGATAAAACCCTATCTTGATTTTAATCTCACATATAACCATTAACCCCACAAATCAAGTTTGCAATATGTACACAAATTAAACACCAAATTTAGTTAAATTGGAGTAATTAACAAACAATTAAGACATGGGTTAAGATTTATACCTCCCAATTAGAGATCTAGCAAGGATCTAAGCCTCCCAAATTGCTCTCTTGCTCCCAAAATCCATGCTAGATAGGCAAATAAATAAAGGGTAGGAGTTGGATTTCGGTTTTGAGTTTTAGTTGATTTTTCATGAAATTTTTTGTGAATTTTTTTGGAGAAGAGATGAGATGAGGAATGAGAGGGGAGGGCTGCTGAAATGTGCAGGTTTCGGCCAGCATGGGGGTGGGGAATGGGTGAGGGAGGAGAGAGAGTGAGGTGGAGAAAGTGGAAAAAATCAAAGTCCACCATTTTCTATCATTTTCCTTTCTTTTCTTTTCTTTTCTTGGTGATTGGAGAGAGAGAGGGAGGGAGGGCTGTCATGGTGGGGCCGGCCACATGGGGAGAGGGAGAGAGGGTGAGGTGTGGGTGTGTGGGTTAGGGAAAAAGATAAATGTATTACGCCGATTCCCGTTAACATTAATTTCACCGAAAAAAGCCTTTTTCTTCGATATTTTCTAAACCGTTTTGGCAAACGATTTCATTTCAAAAACCATATGATAAAATTTTATTTAATGTTTTATGATGCACAAAATTTGTTTCAACTCATTCCAATTTGTAATTTTCCCTAATTAAATGTATTAGTGACGGCTTAAAATAATATTAAAATAATTAATTTCGGAAAATTTTTCAGAAAATTTGAAATTTCACCAGTGGCTCAATAAACACCAAATAATAGCAATTACATAGCTAGAATATATATATTTAATTTTTATAATAAGATATTTGCATTTTGACTTTTTACAGAAAACTCCCTTATTTTACCGATTTTCCGAAATTTCACCGAAACGATTTTCAAAACGCTACACCTAAAGATATATTTTTAGATCTATGATCTAAGGAGAGCAAAGCTCTGTAAAAAAGTTCAATTTTTACCTAAATTGGGCAGAGTTTTGACTCTTAAGAAATTTCTTAAAGGGAAGAGTTGTGCTCTGAAAGAGAAATAATTCTCAGAAGAAAAGTGAGAAGATGAATAGAGATCATCTAAAGGGACAAGGGTCCTATTTATAGGCACTAAAAGCCGTTTCAACTTCTAAGTTGATCTAAGGGCGCGGATGCTACCACCGCTGCACTCACGTGTGAGCCACGTGAGCGCAACGGTGGGAGGGCATTTGTTTCCCCCAATCAGAGAAAAGCTCTGTTCAAATTTCAAATTTTGAAATGAAGCAGCGCTTCATAACAGCGCCAGCGCTGAGAGTAAAAGACTCTGAGACAGCGCTCACATGCAAAGCACGTGAGCACTAGCGCTAAGAGCGATGCAGCGCACCACGTGCAAAGCACGTGAGCGCTAGCGCTAAGAGCGTTGTATTCTAAGCAGCGCACCATGTGCAAAGCACGTAAGCGCTAGCGCTAAGTGCGCTGCACTCTAAGCAGCGCATCACGTGCAAAGCACGAGAGCGCTAGCGTTGGAACTAAATGTTCCCAACCGTTGGATCAAAAATCCAACGAACATAATTAAAAATCATCAATTGACCAGAATAAAATTCTGTTAAGGAAACATTACTCAGAATCTTTCCAAATATGAAAGATTATGCTCTGAAAATCAGAGCACCGTTGGATCAACAATCCAATGGTGATTAAAAATCACTAAAATACAGAATAAATTCTGTATGGGAAAAGATTTCTCAATTTTGTTAAAAACAAGAAGAATGCCTTCTATAAATCAGAAGCCCTTGGATCAAAGATCCAACGGGGGAAACATCCCCAAATCAATTAGAGAAAAGATCTCTTCAACTGATTCAACAAATCAACTTACCCTATATAAGGACCCCAACACTTCAAGTCTTATATAGAGGAACCCCCCCCCCACCATAAACTTTGAGAAATTTAAAAGATAAAGAGCAAGCTCTCAGAAGAAGAAAATTTCTTCAAGGTAAAAAAAAGAGAACAGAGAGTTGAAATCATCTCATATAAAAAGAAGAATTTACTTCTTTTTCTAAGATCATAGTCTATAAGACCAAGGTCTTTCACAACAGAGATCAAATATCTCATCATAAAAAATAAGGGGAAGAACTTAATCTTCTTCAAGTCATAGATCTATAAGACAAATTGTCTTCCAGAGATTACAATATCTCATTATAAAAGGGAGGAGAATAATTCAATTCTCTTAGGATCACGGATCCATAAAGGTGAAGCCTTTCACTAAGAACATAAGAGATTGAAACATCTCCTATAAAATAAGAACTTTGTTCTTAGATCTATGAGACAAAGTCTCTTATAAGAGAGAATTTAATTCTCAGAAATAAGAGCCCTAGCGCTCCAATCAAAAGAAGCGCTTCAGCGCTCCAAAAACTAACACATAGCGTTGCAGAGCCTTGGCGCTCCAAACTTCATCAGAAACGCAATGCGCTCATTGACTGGTGCTCAGCGCCAAGCGCGCCACGTGCTCCTCATATGTGCGCTACTTCACCAGAAGTACAATGCGCTCATTGACTGGCGCTCAACACCAAGCGCGCCACGTGCTCCTCACGTGTGCGCTACTTCACTAGAAGCGCAATGCGCTCATTAACTGGCGCACAGCGCCAAGCGCATCACGTGCTCCTCACGTGTGCGCTACTTCATAAGAACCGCACTGTGATCAATAATTGGCGCATAGCGCCAAGCGCACCACATTCTCCTCACGTGTGCGCTACTTCACCAGAAGCGCACTGCGCTCAATAACTGGCGCACAGCGCCAAGCGCACCACGTGCTCCTCACATGTGCGCTAAGAGAACATAAACTGTACTTTAAATAAAGCCCCAGAGCTATGATGAGTGCTCAGCACTCAATAAAAGACAAAAATATTGTCAGAACTCAAACCAATACTCAACATTGTTAAATGTTTAACATTTTAACTAAATGGGCCGAGCCCAAAGTGGCCACAGAATCATATCTTGGATTAATTGAACCCATATGCTCATAAATCTTTGATCCTATTCCCAAATTGGACTACAGATCTCCCAACCAATATTGGTTCAAGGGTATATCTCTTCACTCCTCTGATATGTGTCATTGTCATCCTTCAACGTCTTCAGAGAGATGACGGGTCCCGACAACCAGAAATTCCACGGACTGTGGGGTCCTTAAACTCATGGATTATGATATCCTTAAACTTTATAGACTGTGAGGTCCTTAAACTAATAGACTATGATGTCTTTAACCTTTACAGACTATGACGTCTTTAAACTGGACCGCAACGTCCCTAAACTAAAACAATAGAGCCCAAATGCTCTTTTATTGGATCTAAATGATCCCGTTAAGTTAATCTTAGTCTAAAATTAGATTAAGGTATCCTTAACAAACATTTAAGTTGATCTTAGTCTCAAATGAGACTAACGCATCCTTAAACCCAACCCCAAACCCAAATCTAAGAAAATACGGATTTGGACTAATCCACGCCCTACGGGTGACAACATAAATTAGTCTCCATATACAATCCACGAGCAACCAAAAACAAAAACAAACACACACGACATGAAGTGACCATCTAGAGAAGGAGAAAGTAGTTACCGCGATGCGATAGCGTAATTAACTGCAGGGGCTTGTGCCCGCAGGGAAGAGCGTCCCCACAATCAAAAACCCCTCAAACGAGGGTGAATCTAACGAAGTCTGCTATATCGGCCGCATCCGTCTAAACTTTCGATACATGGTGTCATAAATCAACTTGGCATCTTCGGAGAGGTGGACGGATAAAACCAAATAGCATCTGTCCCCAAAATTCAGGCCAGACGTCCTAACGTCCCGGTCACGTCTTTCGGCGGAGAACAGACCCCGTCGCGGAAATACGTCAGCCAATGACCCTGTCGCGGAAACACGTCAGTAAATGACCCCGTTGCGGAAACACGTCAGCAAATGACCACGTCGCGGAAATACGTCATCCAATGACCCCGTCTCGGAAATACGTCAGCAAATGACCCCGTCGCGGAAACACGTCAGCAAATAACCCCGTCTCGGAAACACGCCAGCAAATGCCGTCACGGAAATACGTCATCCAATGACCTCGTCGCGGAAACACGTCAGCAAATGACCTCGTCACGGAAATACGTCATCCAATGACCCCGTCGCGGAAATACGTCATCCAATGACCCCGTCGCGGAAATACGTCAGCCAATGACCCCATCGCGGAAATACGTCAGCAAATGACCCCGTCGCGGAAATACGTCATCCAATGAACCCGTCGCGAAAATAAGTCATCAAATGACCCCGTCGCAGAAATACGTCAGCCAATGACCCCGTCGCGGAAATACGTCAACCAATGATCTCCCCGTCGGAGCAGTGCTTCTACTCGGAAAAAGGCCAACTCATCGATCACTTACAAGTCCTCTCGACTTGTAAGGGAGAAAATTCTCTTGTGAGATCCTTACGACTCTCAAGGGAAAGCACACTTAGGAATCCTCAAGATTCTTAAAGGAGAAAATACACCTACGAGATCCTCTTGACTCGAACGGAGAAAAATCTTTATGAGACCTTCACGGCTTATAAAGTTGAAAAGTCTTAGGTGACAGTCCTAAACCTATTTGCTAAGCCATCGCTACCTTACAAAGAGTTCAAGATGCACTATTCTCATCAACGGGCCACAACTGCTAAAGTAAAATGCCGACAACACAACATAGAAAAGAAAGCGATAGTCGGGGATAAAAAAAATGTGTCATTTATTCATGAATTCGATTGAATACGAAATACATCATATAAAATAAAAAAAATGAATGAATGAAATGAATACATGTTATTCATAAATTACAATCGATACAAAGACGACTATTGAGAAGGAGGCGATTTTAACAAATCAGCAAGCCGCTCACGTACTCCTCTCAGCTCCTTCTCATGATCAGCCGCTGCGGCCAGCTCCGCTTCGATTCGAGCTCGTTGCTGCAAACAAGATGAAAGTTTCTCATCGATTTCAAGATGAAAGTTTCTCATCGATTTCTTGCTGAGCGGCCTCACAACTCTGCGCATCCCGCTCGGTTAGGTCGAGCTTCTGCCTCAGCGTTAGCCCGTCAGAAATACATCGTAGGAGGCCCTCGAAAATAGCTTTCAACTGTGCAGCATTTGCTTCAACCTGGACGCGTAGCCGGGAAGATTTGCCCGAAGCCTCCTCGCGTTCCTTCCGCTTCAGGGTCGCCACTTGCTCGAAATGGCGAAGGAAGGGAACGCTCTGCTCAACCCATGCAGCCCATTAGGAGTTCAAAGCCAACATGTTCAATTGATAAAACTGCACATTTGATATTACATTTTTCCTACCATTTTCATATTAAAAAAGGTCTTTATTATAATATATCATACATATGAGGGTTTATCTGTAAAAATAATATTTTTCATGTGTTGATATATTATAATTAGCATTTGGTAGGAAATTGTACGCAAATAATATCATTGACCAAATCCTAGTAGAACAAAGTCTATTAAATATTATTTGAGTTATTGTGCAGAATCTTTCCAAGTTGTGCAGAATTTTCCAAGACTAAAATCAAGGAAATCAAGTTGTTGAAGAAAACTTGCCTAATTAAGAAAGCAAAACTTGGAGACCAAGTTTGGCAGTAACCACGAGAAGATTTCAAAGATCCAAAGGTCCCAGATATCGCCACATGTCACAAGGAGCAAGCCCTAAAATTTTGATCAAGTGATCTTGACCCTTGGCCGTGGATCCGCGGCCAAACCCCCCTTGGGCCGCGGATCCGCGGCAATATTGTGGATTTAGGGTCTGCGCAAATTGTGGGTGAATCTCTACAGTTAGCTTCCTAATTTAGAACCTTGGGTTCTGGCTTTGGCACTATAAATATGGACCGAGAACCTCTTGGAAAATGCATCAAGCCGATGAGATCATGAAGTCCAAGATGGCGAACGCATCCAGGCTGATCATCAACGGTTCATCTACCTCCTTAGAAGAGATCGAGAAGCAACTAGAAATTGTAATCATTTTCTAAGGAGTGTAATGAATATTTTTTATTAATAAAGATAGCTTTCTTTTTCTTATTCTATTTCTTCGTAGTTTAATTCTGCAATTTCTTTCCATCTCTTTTTCTTCCAACATGCGCGAGTAATTCTCCGCTTGTTAGGGTTCGTAGGATTAGGATAGGCTAATGGATGATGAACATCCTTAAACCCTTTTTAAGTCCTATAAAGTTTATGAACTTTATCAAAAGAATCAATAACATCCTAATCGGGCGCGCTAACAATTCTTTGTTAGTCCCGACCGCGATTAGAGATTAGATTAATGATTGTTTTGGTAAAGGCTAGATATGAACGGAGTTCCGTGTCGAGATAAGGGTTAAGAGTGGGATTCCTTTTCCCTCCAGAAACCCTAATCTACACGCATCACCGTCGTTGTAGTTTTAAATCTATTAAAGGAAAAAGGGGCAACTTTTAATTAATCGTCCATAACTACTAAATCCTAACGAACCCTATAAGCCCCCTTATTATATTAACTACATCCTTAAAATAATCTAGATCTATATTTTACATTCTTGTTTATCGTAGATCTAGAAACCATTCTGTAAAATTCTTTATCCCTCCTCTCTTTTTCAACACATCTAAAATAAAAGTAAAAGGTTCCACGTTTCCCAGAGGACGACCCGTACTCATCTCGGTCTAGCTACACGCGACACCGTTATTGATTGCGGTTAACTACAAACACACTTTTTCGTATCAATCAAATGGCGCCGTGTAAAGCCCAAGGGACTATATGTAAATGTGTAAGCCTATATAAGGCAACATGATAATGAAATAAAAAAGAACTTTTCATTCCCCTCAAAATCTAGGGTTCTTTGTGCCTCCTCCTTCCTCAAGTTTCTAAACCTTCTTCCCCTTTTCAATTAAATCAATAGTTTTACTCTTCTTTTTCCAAAAATAAATAGTTTTGCACCACAAAACCCATAAAGGGGAGCTCAAATCTTCAATCAGATCTCAAAAAGGGGAGATTTTTAAATCTCCCCCTTTCATCCAAGATCCGGCCAACAGAGAGAAAAAAGAATGAGACCCATCTCCAAAAATCCCACTTTGGAGAAGATTCAGGGCTTAAGGGAGAGGCCCCTTTCATCAGCTCCAAAAATATCTTAGGAGTTTAACTCCTCAAAAAAAATTATACACACACGCGCACGCACACACAAAAAAAATAATAATAAATCTTTCTCTTGGGGAGTAAAACTTTTAGTGCAGCGAATAAGCCCACTCTCTGTCAGGAATTCAACACCATAAGTCAAATCGGGAGCATAGCTCCCAGTGCAGGGACCAAATCCCTTTTCCTGCTGACGCCTAGCACCCGTGTGCCAAGCATGTGGGGCGCAGGCGCCCAGTGCCCGCGTGCCATGCACGCGGGGCGCTAGCGCCCAGCGCCCGCGTGCCAAGCACGTGAGGCGCTGTCGCCCAGCGCTTAGCGCCCAGCACGCGATCGCCCACGTGCCAAGCACGTGAGGCACCAGCGCCCAGCGCCTGCGTGCCACGCACGTGAGGCGCTAGCCCCCATGCGTCCTTTGGACGCTTTTTCCCATTTATATATATATTTATATATGTATATATATATATACACACACACACTCCACGGCACTGTCCCTGTTAGAAAAAATTTCTAACGGGGCGCTGCACCGCATCCCGTAAGGGGGCTGCTAGCCCCCTTGACACCCAGCCTGCTATCCGGGTAGCGGAATCCCCGTAAAAACTCTGCGAGCTCCCCGATATATCTAATTCCTCTCCAAAACAAAAACACTACACATTGAGTTCGCATGACCTGTTTGACCTGTCAATCGGAGGTTCTCTCGCTCCAAAGGCGAGGGGTAATTAACGGCAGCTTAGTTCGCGGCTGCCGGAGATTTGGATCCCCACAATCAATAAACCCCCGCCTACCCTAGGCAGGAGGAATCTGTAGTACGTGTTCAGTCGAAAATATCGTGCATTTGATATGACATTTTTCTTACTATTTTTAAATAATAAAAGGTGTTTATTATAAATATGACACATATGAGGGTTTATCTGTAAAAATACTATTTTCGTATGTTTATATATTATAATTAACATTATGAAGGAAAATATAAGCATATAATATCTATATAATATTTATTCCATTTAAATATGCATACCATATCAAATATCTTTAACCAATTTTCTTAAACTTTAATATCATATCCAATGGTTAGGATAATATCTCAATAAAAAAAAATTCTACTAACATTATTCTTTGAGATATTATGCAGAAATTATATCAGGACTGAAATCAAGGAAATCCGAGTTGGAGAGATCAAATCTGCCGAAATATTAAAGAAAATCGAAGAAATCAATTCTGGCAGAGACTTAGAGAAGATTTCCAAAATCCAGATATTCAAAAGATCACCGCATGTCAACTAGATGAAGGTCCGGAATTTTGAACCAAAGATCTCACCAATCCATGGCTAAACCGCGGCCAAAACCCACTAAACGCGGAGGATCCGCGGCCTGTTAGAGGAGTTAAGATACGAGATTTTTTGGGTAGGATCCTAACAGCTAGTTACCATATTAGGAAACTAGGGATTCTGGTTTTGAGACTATTTAAAGGACCGAGAGCCCTTCTTGGAAAAATCATCAAACCGACGAGATCACGAAGTCCAAGACGGCTCAAGAATCCAGGTTGATCATCAGCTGTTCATCTACCTCCTTAAGAAGAGATCGAGAAGCAAACTAGGATTTTGTAATCATTTTCTAAAGGAACAAAGTGTAATTGATCAAGTTGATTAATAAAGGTAGTTGTTTTATTCTTATTGCATTTTATTTTCTTTATTTACATCATAATCTCTGTCCGTTCTTCTATCTCCATCATACGTGAGTAATTCTCCGCTTGTTAGGGTTCGTAGGATTAGGGTAGATAAATGGATGATTAAAAATACTTTAACTCCTTTTACGTCCTATAAAGTTTATAAACTTTACCAAAATAATCGTTAACATCCTAATCGGGCGCGCTATCAATTCATTGATATTCAGGACCGCGATTAGAGATTAGAGTAACAATTGCTTTGGTAAAGGCTAGACATGAACGGATATCCATGTCAAGATATGGGTTAAGAGTGTGAACCCTATTCCCTCCAGAAACCTTAACTACATGCATCACTGTCGATCTAGTTTTAAATCTATTAAAGGATAAAATGAGTAATCTTTAATTAATCGTCCGTGACTACTAAATCTTAGCAAACCTTACAAGCCCCTTCTAAGATAAAACTTACATCCGTAGTTCATCTAGATATATATCCTACATCCATGATTGACTTAGATCTAAAACCTACAACCATTCTTCACTATTCATTATTCTTCCTCATTTCCTAATCAATACGTCTAAAGTAAGATTAAAAGATTCAACGTTTCCCTAAGGACGACCCGTACTCATCTCGGTCTAGATACACGCGACACCGTTATTGATTGCTGTTATTCAACAAACACAACTCTAAAAATAGATCAAATCAAATGGCGCTGTTGCTGGGGATACGTGCGTAATTTATTTTTCTTACTATTCGTGTTGAATTATTATTTGATCCATATCATAAATAAACAAAACTGTAAATTTTATATTTAACGATTATTGTGTGAATTTTGCAAGAGGATCTGGAGTCACAGACTTGAGGAAACAGAGAGCCAGAGACATTCATCAAGATCCAGAGGAGCAAAGGAGGCCACGTAGCAAAAATCTCCACCACATCTCCCAAATCGGCGGCGGAACCGCGGCAAGAAGGGCCAATTGGCGGCGGAACCGCGGTGCAATTAGGGATATAGGGTTGAAAAATTCTCTGGTATCTTTTCTATATCTTTCTCTCTCCTCTGAAATCCAATAAAATATCTTTTCTGTAGGATTCTTTGAAAAATATAGCCGCTCAAAAATCTTTTTGCAAAGTTTTGTAATTGGTTTATTTATTCATATTTTAATACGGAATTTAAGGAGCAAGACCAAAATTCAGATTAGGTGGGGATTTTATCACTCTTCCTAGGCCCCGCAAATCACAAAACGAGCATCCGCATCAACCCTACATTAATTTTAAAAAAATATCTAGACAAGACTCTCAATAAGGACAAAGGAAGGTCGTGGGTAATTTATCGCTTATCCGCATTACTTTTGTGGTGTCTAGACAAGTGTGTCTACGGCAAGTGGTTACTTAATTAGGCCTGCTATTTTCGGTGATTCGTATAGCGGATACCTCCCACTTACCTAGCACTTACCTGGCCACAAGAGTAGTAAAGAGGTGGTAGAGAATTGATCATGCGGCTTTTCCTTTGGAAGTCTAGGAGCGGTCTAGAGACTTGACCTAGGTAACCTTAGTTCTAGGGTTGATTGTGCATTTTTGTGTGATTTGTCTCACGTCCGACACTTTTTAAAACAAACCAATTTTAAATCACACAAACGCTGCCACTTGCGCTAAACTCGCTTAGTGCATGCTTGGCTGGACACGGGATTCTAGTGCCCGTCTTGTCCGTGTTTCTGCTATCGACTCCGAAGTCGGTACTTCTTCATCTTCTTTTCCCCCACCACCCACCACATCGACCGAGATGGATGGTTCTCCATCAGATTATAACACCACCCTGCCACCACCCGTCAGTGCGCAGAATCCACCGCGCATTTCTCTCAAAGAGAGAGATGCTATCCTATACGCGGTCCCCCTTCCCACCTGTTTATCTATTTCTCCAACCAATGGAAATAATTTTGAAATTAAACCCTACTTCATCAACCTGTTGCCCAAATTTCATGGGCTTGAGTCTGAAGACGCATATGTTTTTATCACTAAATTCGAAAACGTATGCGCAATGATGGGTACATCATAACTTTCAGTGGATTCTATGCGCTTACGTCTTCTCCCTTTCACTTTGTGCAATTTAGCAGAAAAATGGCTTTATAACACTGCCGCACACTCAATAACCAATTGAGATGAATTCGTGATAGCATTCCTTAAGAAATGTCACCCCAATCATAAGACCGCCCGTGTTAGGAGCGAAATCAACCAGTTTACCCAGTTTCACAATGAACCATTTTGGAAGTGCTTTGAACGGTTTAAGGATCTGATTGTCCAATGTCCTCATCATGGAATACATAGATGGGATCTGTGTCGAATTATATATGAAGGCATTAATCCAGCGACAAAGCAGATGCTTGAAACCATGTGTCAATGCAATTTCATGTCCAAAGATGATGGTAAAGCCTGGAAATATCTGGAAGATCTCGCCGAAAACACTTTGCAGTGGGAAAGCGTTAGACCACCTTCATCTAGGGGAGGCATCCATCAGCTCGATATTTCCATCGCAGTAAAAACCGAAATGGCAGCGATGCAAAAGAAGCTCGACGCTATAAAAAACAAATTCTCATCAGTCTCCCTAAATCAGGTTACGCTCCCCAAGACCGTGTGTGGTTGCTGTTCCGATCCATCACATTTGACGGAAGAATGTACTATGAATGCATCATTTTAAAGTCAAGAACACACTAATGCTACTTTTCAGCAACGACCTAGAAACGATCCTTATTCTTCCACGTACAATCAGGGATGGAGGAATCATCCTAATTTTGCTTGGAACCAAAACCAAACCCAAAATCAAAACCAGTTCCAAAGCAATTATCAAAAACCACCTCCACAACAACAGTAACCACCACCACAGAACCAGCACCCCTTTCAATCGCAACCTTTCCAGAATCCGACCAATAATTCTTTCCAAACGGCCGGTGACGAAAACTCATCTGCACTCAAACGAAGCGTGGATATGTTTATTAAACATTCTATGCAGTCGACGGATGAAATAAAGTCTTCTATCCGAACTTTAACACAGACCACCAACTCCCACGGTGACAGTATAAAGTCAATAGAAGCACAACTTGCATAAATAAATGTCGCGATGAGTGCGAGAGAAAAAGGGAAACTTCCGTCTTAACCCCTACCGAATCCTGGCCACTCACAAAGTCATAATGTGAATGCTGTTACCACGTTGAGATCAGGAAGAGTGTTGAACAATCAAATGGGTGAACAGATTGATGATGAGGATTCAATTGAAACCATGGCTTCCACTTCTTGCCCTATTTCGTCTAGTCTCACACCTTCTTCCGAGCCTATTCTCCGTTTTCCCCAAGGCTCGAACACTTCGCCCACTTCCTCGAATCTACCTAAAACGATCCCAACTCCAATTCTGGAATCGATTCCATCCCCACAAACTTCTTCACAAATGTTGGACCCAAATTTTTTTGATAAAGCTCCATTTCCAAACAGGTTGAGGGCCAACAAACCTAACGCACAAATGGAGAAGGTTGTGGAAATGTTTAAGCAAGTTAACATAAATATCCCTCTCCTAGATGCTATTCAACAAGTTTCATTTTATGCGAAAATCCTTAAGGACTTGTGCACTAGGAAGAGAAAAAATCAAGTGCCGAAAAAGATATTCATGACAAGTAACGCGAACACAGCTTTTACCCAACAATTGCCTGAGAAACGTAAAGACCCCGGTTGTCCTACAATATCTATAACTATTGGGGGTAAAATCATCAACCGTGCTCTACTTGACCTCGGCGCTAGTGTTAACTTGCTTTCATATTTCGTCTATGAGCAGCTAGGTATAGGAGAGTTGAAACCTGCCCACTGCACTCTCCAGATGGCAGACCGATCTATCGCCCAACCTAGGGGTGAATTAGAGGATGTGTTAATCAAAGTCGGGAAATTCATATTCCCTGTGGACTTTATTGTTTTAGATACACAGCCTGTGGCGAACCCACGCAACCAAATCCCAGTGATACTCGGTCGACCTTTCCTAGCAACTTCCAATGCTGTCATTAATTGTCGTAACGGTTCTATGAACTTATCCTTCGGGAATATGACAATTGAGCTTAATATTTACAAGCTAGGAAGTCAACCATCTGAACCTTCTGCTCATTTAATCGATGTTTGTTCCCGACAGCTGCGAAGCAGAAGTACTTTGCTATGATGATCTCGACAACACTAGTACGACATTGTTTGATCTGGAAAATTATTATAGTGAGGATATCTTCGATGAGTCCATCCCCGAGTTTGAATCCGTTGACTCGTCACAAAAGTCAGTAGCGCTTTCCGAGTCAATATCCTACGCAAGTTATGAACCTCTTAGGGAGTCCGAGTATCATTCCCTTACCCTACCTTCTATCGTCTCTCCACCGACGCTAGATCCGAAACCACTACCTTCTCATCTTAAATATGCATATTTAGGAGAGAATGAGTCTTTGCCCGTGATCATATCCGCTTCTTTAGCTTTAGAGCAAGAGAACGCACTTTTGACGGTATTGAGATCAAATCGGCAAGCATTTGGTTGGACAATGGCTGACATCAAAGGGATTAGCCCCTTAATTGTTGAACATTATATAAATCTGATGGATGAAGCCAAACCAACCCGAGATCCACAAAGACGGTTAAATCCCGTTATGAAGGAGGCGGTAAAGAAAGAAATCGTCAAGTGCTTAGATAGTGGTATAATTTACCCAATATCTGATAGCCAATGGGTAAGTCCTATTCATGTAGTCTCTAAAAAGTCTAGTATCACGGTCATAACCAATGAGGCTAATGAGTTAATCCAAACACGCACCCAAATGGGATGGCGCGTATGTATTGATTACAGAAAACTCAATGCCGCAACGAGGAAAGATCACTTCCCTCTACCTTTCATTGACCAGATGTTAGAACGATTAGCTGGACACGAATACTATTGTTTCTTGGACGGATACTCTGGCTATAACCAGGTCCCCATCGCCGAAAAGGATCAAGATAAAACAACATTTACTTGTCCTTTCGGTACTTTTGCTTATAGATGCATGCCCTTTGAGTTATGCAACACTCCCGCTACATTTCAGCGGTGTATGATAGGGATATTCTCAGACAAGGTCGAGAATTTTCTGGAGATATTTATGGACGATTTCTCCATATTTGGGGACACCTTTGAGGAATGCCCACGTCATCTTGACGCGGTTCTTATCCGCTGTAAGGATTAGAACTTAACTTTGAATTGGGAAAAATGTCATTTCTGGTCCAAGAAGGTATTGTCCTTAGACATATCATTTCATAAAAAGGCATTGAGGTTGACAGAGCTAAAATTGATGTCATCCATAACCTTCCTCCTCCCAAATGCGTCAAAGATATATGATCTTTCCTTGGTCATGCAGGATTTTATAGGAGATTCATTAAAGAATTTAGCAAAATTTCTAGACACTTAACTCTTCTCTTGGCCAAGGATACAACATTTCACTTCGATTCGGATTGTGAGGCTGCTTTTGAATCGCTTAAAAGATCTCACACTACAGCCCCCATTCTATCATCTCCGGATTGGAACCACCCGTTCGAGCTTATGTGTGTTGCATCAGATTTTGCTATTGGTGCAGTCTTAGAACGGCACATTGATAAGATGGCACATGTAATTTACTATGCAAGTAGGACCTTGAACGATGCAAAAATTAATTACACAACTACCGAGAAAGAACTCTTGGAAGTTGTATTTGCATTAGAAAAATTCATGCCCTACTTGATTGGCTCGCCAATAGTGGTTTACACTGATCACTCCGTCCTACAACACCTTTTATCAAAGAAGGATGCTAAGGCCAGGCTAATACGTTGTATCCTGTTGTTACAAGAATTTGATCTTTTCATACGAGACAAAAGTGGATGTGAAAACGTTGTAGCCGACCATCTTTCACGCATCAATTCTTCACCTACAGTGACCTTGCCAATAAATGATTCCTTTCCTGACGAATAGCTCTTGACAATATCCTGTGAACCCTGGTTCGTGGATATTGTGAATTATCTAACAACGAGATTTATTCCTAGCGATTTTTCGAAACAAGACAAACTTCGATTTCTATCCCAAGTAAAACAATTTTACTGGGACGAACCTTATTTGTTTAAGTATTGTTCCGACCAAATCATTCGCAGATGCGTCCCTAATGAAGAATTCAAGAGTGTATTGTCTTTTTGTTATGATCAAACATGTGGCGGTCACTTTGGTCCACGTAAAATGGCGGAGAAAGCTTTGCAATGTGGCTTTTATTGGCCAACATTATTTAAAGATGCATATGATCATTGCAAAACTTGTCATCGGTGTCAACATATGGGTCGGATTTCATGAAAAAATGAGATGCCGCTCCAACCTATCTTGGTTGTGGAGATATTCGATATTTGGGGTATTGATTTTATGGGCCCTTTTCCCAACTCTTTTGAGAATTTATATATATTGTTAGCGGTTGATTATGTCTCAAAATGGGTGGAAGCAATACCGTGTCGCACTAATGACAACACGGTTGTTATTAAATTCCTTAAAGAAAATATCTTTTCGCGATTCGGGCACCCTCGCGCCATAATTAGTGACAACGGGACGCATTTCTGCATTCGGTCTTTCGAGGCTTTGATGCGGAAATATTCAATCAACCGCAAACATTCTACGTCCTATCATCCCCAAACGAGCGGGCAAGCTGAGATTTCCAATAGGCAGATAAAACAAATTTTGGAAAAGACAGTTTCTAAAAACCGTAAAGATCGGTCAACCAAATTGATGGATGCTCTTTGAGCATTTCGTACCGCTTATAAGACCGATCTTGGTATGTCTCCATACCGCCTAGTGTTTGGAAAGGCTTGCCACCTTCCTGTCGAGATCGAGCATAAAGCAATGTGGGCTATTAAAGAGCTTAACTTCGATTTTGATCAAGCCTGCAGCTATCGGAAGCTGCAATTAAATGAGCTAAGCGAACTCCGTGATGAAGCTTACGATAATGCGGTTATAGTAAAGAACCGGGCTAAAGTGTTCCACGATAAAAACCTTTATAGAAAAACCTTCACACCGGGATAACAAGTCCTTCTTTATGATTCCCGTCTCCATCTTCATCTGGGTAAGCTAAAATCTCGTTGGAAATGACCTTTTGTAGTGCGGTATGTATACCCGCACGGGGCAGTAGAAGTCGAAAATATTCAAAACGCTTCAATTTTTAAAGTAAATGGGCATCGATTGAAACCGTATTTTTCTGCTGACCCAGCGGAAGAGCTCCTGTTTTTACAGGAGCCGCTTTATCATAACTAAATTTCCTCTGCCTCACCTCCATGTTTTGGTAACATTTTCTCATTTTAAGAATGGAGGTGAGTGAAAAGGGACTTAACTGAATATCTGTGCGTGCCAAAGTATAAGTTTAGGGGTAGTTTTCATTAGACTATTATTTTACCCCTCTTAATTTCTCTCCCAAAGTCTACAGATCTATGCATTCAAAAATAACATCAGTGAGGACACAGTTGAAAACAGGTTTGGGGGGAGGTTTGTATTCACTAAATTATCTTTTGGCACTTGACACTATACAATTATTTTATATATAATAAAAGAGTAGAAAGTGAAATTATATATGAAAGATAGGAAAAGTTTAAGAAAAGCAAGAAAGTTAGATGTTTTCTTAAACAAAACTAGTAATAAGTAGTTATGAACCGTTGTCCCAAGGGTTAGTAAGATGAAGGAAATTACTAATCTGAGCATAAAAATAAATCTGAAAAATAGTCCTTATTCTTGAGGCCAAATATCTGAATGTTGATACCCTACTATACGCACTTACACTCATCTTGAAACTTGGGATAGTAGAGGATACCTTGAAATGCTCTTGTCTAAAAGATTTAGTATGAAAAAAAAATATATTTATATATATATTATATATATAAGTGGTGAAGAAAAAAATGAACACTGGTTTTGTAATTGCTTAAGGCAGCATAAAAAAAATATAGCGAGAGTGCTTTATCACCTAATGCCTTAGACCAACTGGTTTGGGAGTCACTGCTAAGCCTTAGGTGTTGTAAGACGAGAAATTACGCCTAAATGCGCAAGCACATTTTGTAATCGGTCGTTTAGTACCTCAAGAAGTATTAACGGTCGCATGAAAGATGTGTGAGCAATTTTATCGAAAATATTCACTAACTATAAAGTACTTTGGAATAAGGACAAGAGTATGATAGCTTGAATTGAATTCTCTAAGTGTAGGGATGTCTTTTACACACACGTAGGGGTATATGATCAATGTTTAGAAGAAAAATAGGGAGGAAGACTAAAGACGATATTTTATTGAAGGATGATGTAATTTCTAATATCTTTTCACGACCATTAAGATAGGGCTCATAGCAAATGAAAAGCTGGTATAGTTGGAAACTCTTATTTTCAAGTTCTTTCTTTTATAAGTTCTTATCTTTATATGTAACTTTCACCATCTTTCTTTTATTATAGGATTTTGTGGGTGTAATCCGCTGAAAACCCTCAGGAGACAACACTCCTCCTACTAGGGACACCTAGAGGTTTAACGGCTTGTTGCACGTGCTCAGTGCAATCGTGTTACCTACGAAAGTGTGATACTTAGGTTTTTCTTTTTCTTTTTCTCCTTCTCTTGAATAACTAGTTTGCTCGGGACGATCAATGTTAAGTTTGGGGGTATTTGTTCAGTCGAAAATATCGTGCATTTGATATGACATTTTGCTTACTATTTTTAAATAATAAAAGGTGTTTATTATAAATATGACACATATGAGGGTTTATCTGTAAAAATACTATTTTCATATGTTTATATATTATAATTAACATTATGAAGGAAAATGTAAGCATATAATATCTATATAATATTTAGTCCATTTAAATATGAATACCATATCAAATATCTTTAACCAATTTTCTTAAACTATAATATCATATCCAATGGTTAGGATAATATCTCAATAAAAACAAATTCTACTAACATTATTCTTTGAGATATTATGCAGAAATTATATCAGGACTGAAATCAAGAAAATCCAAGTTGGCGAGATCAAATCTGCCGAAATATTAAAGAAAATCGAAGAAATCAATTCTGGCAGAGACTTAGAGAAGATTTCCAAAATCCAGATATTCAAAAGATCACCACATGTCAACTAGATGAAGGTCCAGAATTTTGAACCAAAGATCTCACCAATCCTCGGCTAAACCGCGGCCAAAACCCACTAAACGCGGCGGATCCGCGGCCTGTTAAAGTAGTTAAGATACGAGATTTTTTGGGTAGGATCCTAACAGATAGTTACCATATTAGGAAACTAGAGATTTTGTATTTGAGACTATTTAAAGGACCGAGAGCCCCTCTTGGAAAAATCATCAAACCGACGAGATCACGAAGTCCAAGACGGCTCAAGAATCCAGGTTAATCATCAGCTGTTCATCTACCTCCTTAAGAAGAGATCGAGAAGCAAATTAGGATTTTGTAATCATTTTCTAAAGGATCAAAGTGTAATTGATCAAGTTGATTAATAAAAGTAGTTGTTTTATTCTTATTGCATTTTATTTTCTTTATTTACATCATGATCTTTATCCGTTCTATCTCCATCATGCGCGAGTAATTCTCCGCTTGTTAGGGTTCGTAGGATTAGGGTAGATCAATGGATGATTAAAAATCCTTTAACTCCTTTTACGTCCTATAAAGTTTATAAACTTTACCAAAAGAATCGTTATCATTCTAATCGGGTGCGCTATCAATTCATTGATATTTAGGACCACGATTAGAGATTATATTAACAATTGTTTTGGTAAAGGCTAGACATGAACGGAGATCCATGTCAAGATATGGGTTAAGAGTGAGAACCCTATTCCCTCCAGAAACCTTAACTACATGCATCACTGTCGATCTAGTTTTAAATCTATTAAAGGATAAAAGGAGTAATCTTTAATTAATCATCCATGACTACTAAATCTTAACAAACCCTACAAGCTCCTTCTAAGATAAAACCTACATCCGTAGTTAATCTAGATCTATATCCTACATCCGTGATTAACTTAGATTTAGAACCTACAACCATTCTTCACTATTCATTATTCTTCCTCCTTTCCTAATCAGTACGTCTAAAGTAAGATTAAAAGATTCAACGTTTCCCTGAGGACGACCCATACTCATTTCGGTCTAGCTACACGCGACACCGTTATTGATTGCGGTTATTCTACAAACACAACTCTAAAAATAGATCAAATTAGTACGCCTGACAAGCGTGCGCGTATTCCCATCTCAATGTGGTGACGAAAAACACCCTACAGATTCTGGTACGCCCGGTGGAACATATCTTTCCTCCCATATTTCGGGTTAAGCATTCATGTGAACTCAATTAATATGCATATCAATTGCTTGTACTGAAATCATGCTTTTTTATGTACAGGTTAACAATTTCCAATTTCAATCTTCGGACGCGGCGAAAATTTCTCCGAGGACAAGCTCAGCTCTCGACACAGCTCCCATCTCCTACACGATGAAGATGGACACCAGGACGGTCCTCCCGGCCAGTCTCGGGCAACAATAGGAAGAGCCGCTACTACCATTCGACTCTATTCTGTTCGTGTCAGCTAGCGCCATCCCAGCTTCTCAAGCTCCAGCAACAGACAGACCGGCCTCGAAAGGCAAGAGGCCAAATATGGTGATCGCGAAGGCACCTCATCCCAAGCGCAAATACATTTCTGAACGACTCTCCATTTCCCCAGCTGGGGGCAAGGCCATCAACACCAACAAAGCAACAGGGCGTCTCGAGCAAGCTCCTGCGGTGCCCCTGACAACCGCTCGATCGGGTATCTTTTCTAAGCTCCCCGTTAATCAACTCACGATGACTTCCTGGATGACGGATGCCCGTCAAGCCCTCAAGATTGAGAAGCTAAGACAAAAAAGGCTCAGATACAGAGCCAACAAAAGGGCTAGGGCTCATGCTAGGCTGAACTTCATGATGTTCCAAGAACAGGGTTGCTACGCCAAAGAGGAGGAAATGGCTGGATATGTGGTCCACACTGTCTACATGGTGGGCACGCGCAGCAAGAGCAAGGAGGGGGCCACTACATCTCAAATCCAATCCGGTGTGAATGTGGTTGTCACTTCCCAAGACCAGCATCCTCCTGAAGGTAATGAAAATGCTCCAAGTGAAGCTGATAAGCAGAGAGATCCCTCGTTTCATGAGGAGTCGAGCTCGGAAAATGAAAGGGAGCCAATCTTCCGTCCTAAGAACGTAGAGAAGCAACTTCTCCAAGAGCTCCGAAAATAGCTTAGAAGTAGAGACAAGGAGATGGCCAAGCTCTACTCAAAGATTGACGACTTTACAAATGTCTTCTTACGGCTCACGGCCCAAGTTGCTTCTCAGCCGTCCAATCAAGTGCAGGGTTCTGCTCATGAACCGGGAAACGGTGTCCTGAGACAGCCGACGCCTATTCCCCCCAAATCCAAAGATGGGCGGACCGCACGAAAGCCAGTCGCATCCTATCTCGGCAAATGTCTTGGCTACCGATGACAGCAGCCCGCTAACTCAAGATCAAATCATGGATTTGGTTGCCAACAAAGTCAAAACATTAATAGCCGAAGCCGAAGTACAAAAATATGCTAGCAGTAGCGGGAGACCATATCCAGCTCAGTATGATCTGGTAGAATTTCCTAGCGGCTATGTCATCCCCAAATTCGGAAGATTTGATGGGAGGGGAAATGCGAATTAGCACATCGCCCATTTTAAAGCCTCATGCGGGAATACTGAGGGAAATGATGCGCCTCTCCTCCGCCAGTTCGTTAATAGCTTAACCAATGTCGCTTTCGACTGGTACGCGAGCATACCGGATGGCTTCGTTACTACTTTAGTCCAAATGGAATCTCTGTTCCGACAAAGGTTCATGAGTGTCAGCGATAAGATCACCATTGCCGACCTCGTAAGGACCAAGCCAAAGAACAACAAAAGTAGCATGGATTTTATAACCCGCTGGCGCAATCTCTCCGTCAAATGTGAACCGCCGATAGAGCAGGACCAATCTGTCAGCCTCCTCGTTGGAAATCTCAACATTTGGATGGCCCCGTTTCTATGCACCGCGGGTTTCAAAATATTCCAAGAGCTGATCAGGAAAGTTCAGATGTTGGAGCGCTCAAAGCAGGAGTCCTCCTCTGATCCCCAAAATAACAATAGGTCATGGAGAAAACGAAAGGACGATAATCGCAAAGGCGGAAACTCCGACGATACTGAATCTTTTAACACTTCGGCTAACCGAAATAAGCGAGGGATGAGCGGGCCTAATGCCAACCAGTCTCGGAAGCCAGTGTTCAGAGAGGGAGGAGAATCTCCACTGAAAGAAAAGCTGGATAAAGTCTATTCCTTCAGAAGGGACAAAGTCCACAAGATATTCAAGGACGCCCTAAGAAACGGTCTACAACTGTCAGAATCAAAAAGACCGCAGGAAGCGAATATGACCGACGACCCCAAATATTTTCCCTATCACAGAGTGATAGGTCATGCCATTGAGGACTGTTTCGTCTTCAAAGATTGGGTCGAAAAGCAATACAATGCAGGAGAGATAGAACTGTCTAAATGCGTGTTAGCAAACAGTCAAGCTGCGACCGCCAATTTTATAGGAATGGAGACCGAAGTCCTTCGGGAACCTGATTCTCTCAAACATCTGCCTTTCCATGAAAGGAGTGGACCAAGGCAACAAGCTAAGAGCCAAGCGAGAAACATTGCCGATGAAGAAGCAATAGACGGATACACAACCCATACTGTCTACATGATAGAGCTCAGAGGAACAAGTCCTCCTACGCCTTATAGCCATGACAATGACGCGGTTGTTGCCGTCCAACACCGGCTCGATCCAAATGATGGAGAGCCCGCTCAAATCATTGAGCCAAAGGAACCCGTGGTTCTTGCCGAATCAAGCTCAAGCGGTAAGGGTGACCCCGTTGTTATACCCGGAACTATAGAACAAGCATTATCCCAATGGCTTCAAAATCAGCTTCAGGACAGGGACGAGAAGATGGCCAAGGTCCATTCCAAAGTCGACGAGCTGGCAAACGTCGTGGCAGATCTCACGACCCAGGTCGCTCGATTGCAATTACAGCAAGATCAAATTTTGGTTCGTGGGCCAGGGATTGTTATCCGGAAGCAGCCAACCGATACTCCCTCCAACCCAAGAGCGGAACGCTTTTGCGAAAAATGGCCGTGATCAGCTTCCAGTCTCTCCAATACGTACACTGAATGGGCTAAGCGGACAGCAGGCGAACCAAAGACTGATCGGCCTCAAGGACCAGCATTAGTAGAGGCACCTACTCCAATGGAGAGAAAGAAGAAGGTTTACTCCTTCAGGAGGGATGAAGTCCGCAAAATATTCGTGGACGCCTTGAACAACGGTCTGCAACTGCCTGTTCCAAAGAGGCCACATGAAATGAACATGACCGGCAATCCCATATACTGCCCATATCATAGAATGGTGATTCATACCATTGAAGACTGCTATGTTTTCAAAGATTGGGTGGAGAACCAATACAAACTTGGGAAAGCCTCACAGTCGTCAGATGTACCGACAAGCCACAGAGCTACGGTCATCAACACAACTCCGCCAAGATCAAAGTTCGAGGAGCAGGGATAAGCAAATTGACCACCACGTCGTTAAACTGGGAATGATGGACTGCCACATCGTTAAACTGGGAACAATCGACCTCTAAGTCATTAAACTGAGGATGTAAAAATGTGTAAATAAAACAAAAAAAAGATTAAAAAAATAATATAAAATAAAAAGCCGAAATGATGGGGCAACTCGCAATAAAAATCAGCGAGTAAAAATAAAGATGAAAATAAAGCCGAAATGATGGGCAACTCGCAATAAAAATCAGCGAGTAAAAATAAAGATAAAAATAAATCCGAAATGATGGGTCAACCGCGAATAAATAGCCGAAATGATAGGGCAATTGCGACCTTCTCGATAAGAAAAACTGAAATGATAGGGCAATCGCGGTGTAAAAAAAACGGCAAATGATGAGTCTCTAATGGTACCATATTCCAGTGTAACGATGCAGACGCCAACCAAATTCCAAGTTCCCAAGCGGCGAATGATGAGTCGCTCCTGGTACCATATTCCAGTGCAGCGATGCAGACGCCAACAAAATCCCAAAATTCTTCCAGCCCTACGGTTGGTCCGCAAACTGACTACCGTATACAATCCACGGGCTTAAATAATTCTCATCACACCCATGCCCTACTGCAATCACCCGTCCAACGGCCGGTCTCCGCCCTTGGAATTATGCTCCATTTGGGAAGACCCACTCATGTGTCCTCACGATACATGAGGAGAACAAAACTTACGAGATCCTCTCGACTCGTAAGAAAACACCTTCGTGGGATCCTTACGACTCACAAAAGAAAAACACACTTGGGGGTCCTCACGACTCCTAAGGAGAAAATACACCTAGGGGATCCTTTCGACTCGTAGGGAGAAAATGTTTTTATGGGACCCTTACGGCTCATAAAATTGAAAAGCCTTAGGTGATAGGGACCTAAACCTGTCTTCTAAGCCATCGCTCCCCAACAGGGAAAGGCAAATGATGAATTGCTCCTGGCACCTGTGTTTCAGTGTTAGCAACGCTGATGCCGACCCCTACCCCAAAATTCCAAACTTCCGATCCAATAGACCCCTAAGTCTTTAAACTAGGAACATATGACCTCTGAGTCGTTAAACTGGAAACAGATGACCTCTAAGTCGTTACACTGGAAACATATGACTTCTAAGTCGTTAAAATGGGCACAATAGACCCCTAAGACGTTAAACTGGAAACAGATGACCCCTAAGTCATTAAACTGGGAACGAGTGAAATCCACTCGTGTGTCCTCACGATGCATGAGGAGAACAAAACTTGCGAGATCCTTATGACTCGTAAGAGAATGCCTTCGTGGGATCCTTACGAATCACAAAGGAAAAACACACTTGGGGGTCCTCACGACTCCTAAGGAGAAAATGCACCTACGGGGTCCTTACAACTCGTAGGGAGAAAATGCTTTTATGGGACCCTTCCGGCTCATAAAATTGAAAAGCCTTAGGTGATAGGGATCTAAACCTGTCTCCTAAGCCATCGCTCCCTAATAGGCAAAGGCAAATGATGATTCGCTCCTGGTACCATATTCCGGTGTAAGCGGTGCGGATGCCAACCAAAGCCAAAATCCCCAAATCCACTCATGGCAAATGATGATTCGCTCCTGGTACCATATTCCAGTGTAGCGATACTGATGTCAACCCAAATCAAACCAAAAACCTCTGCGGCGGAATCATGCTTCGACCCAGAATGTACCCCGTTTCGAAATCATGCTTCGTCTCGGGATATCTACCTTCCCTGCCGGAATTATGTTCCGCCTCGGAATCAAGTCAACCAGCGACACTCCGTGCCGGGGACAAGTCGACCAGCGACACTCCGTGTCGGGGACAAGTCGAACAGCCAGCGACACTCCGTGCCGGAGATAAGTCGACCAGCGACACTCTGTGCCGGGGACAAGTCGAACAGCCAACGACACTCCACTCCAGGGATAAGTCGAATAGCCAGCGACACTCCATGACGGGGACAAGTCGACCAGCCAGCGACACTCCGTGCCGGGGAAAAGTCGACCAGCGACCTCCCTGTCGGAATCATGCTCCGCCTCGGAATCAAGTCAACCAGCGAAACTCCATGCCGGGGACAAGTCGTACAGCCAGCGACACTCCACGCCGGGGACAAGTCGAACAGCCAGAGATACTCCATGCCGGGGACAAGTCGAACAGCCAGCGACACTCCACGCCGGGGACAAATCGAACAGCCAGCGACACTCCATACCGAGGACAATTCGAACAGCCAGCGAAACTCCGCGCTGGGGACAATTCGACCAGCGACACTCCGCGCTGGGGACAAGTCGACCGGCGAACTCCCTGTCGGAATCATGCTCCGCCTCGGAATCAAGTCGACAAGCGACACTCTGTGCCGGGGACAAATCGAACAGCCAGCGACACTCCGTGGCGGGGAAACGTCGACCAGCGACACTCCGTGCCGGGGAAACGTCGACCAGCGACACTCCGTGCCGGGGAAAAGTCCACCAGTGACACTCCGTCTCAGGGAAACGTCAAACCGACACTCTGTCTCGGAGACACGTCAAACAGACACTCCGCTTCGGGGAAACGTCAACCACCGACACTCCGTCTCGGAGACACGTCAAGCATAGACCGTCCATGTCGTAAAAAGGGCAGTGCCAGCTTCTAAAAAAGCGGGAACCAAATCAAGTCGCCTCCACGTGAAAGAAGATCCATCAATTTCATGCACACGACCCATGTGCGGTGTGCATTTATTGATGGGGGGCACTTTGTTGGGGTCGAAAATTACACCCCGATTGACCAAGTCAAAGTCAAAGTCAACCCCAAGTCAGGTGGACCCAAGCCCAGATCAAGTGGGCCCATGCCTAAGTCGAGCCCCGCGGCCGGCTACCCCATGCCAAAATGAAATCATGTAATAAATAATTTTGATGTAATTTTTTATGCATAAATGTAAGAAAAATGGGCATAAATCCAAATTTTTGTAAAGCTCATAGCTCATATGCAAAAGATACAAGCACATAAGACATGTGATTGGCAAAATGCCATTTTGTAAAGTCCAAAGGGCTATATGTAAATGTGTAAGCCTATATAAGGCAACATGATAATGAAATAAAAAAGAACTTTTCATTCCTCTCAAAATCTATGGTTCTTTGTGCCTCCTTCTTCTTTCTCAAGGTTCTAAACCTTCTTCCTCTTTTCAATTAAATCAAGAGTTTTACTCTTCCTTTTCCAAAAATAAATAGTTTTGCACCACAAAACCCACAAATGGGAGCTCGGATCTTCCAACAGATCTCAAAAAAGGGAGATTTTAAATCTCCCCACTTTCATCCAAGATCCGGCCAACAGAGAGGAAAAAGAAGGAGACCCATCTCCAAAAATCCCACTTTGGGGAAGATCCACGGCTCAAGGGAGAGGCCCCTTTCATCAGCTCCAAAAATATCTTAGGAGTTTAACTCCTCAAATATATATATATATATATACACACACACACACAAAATAATAAATCTTTATTTTTGAGAGTTCAACTCCTAGTGTAGGGACTAAGCTCACTCTCTGTCAGGAGTTCAACTCCATAAGTCAAATCGGGAGCACAGCTCCCAGTGTAGAGACCAAGTCCTTTTTCCTGCTGACGCCTAATGCCCCGTGCCAAGCACATGGGGTGCTGGCACCCAGCGCCCGCGTGCCAAGCACGTGGGGCGCCGGTGCCCAGCACGCTAGCGTCCACGTGCCAAGCATGTGAGGCGCCAGCGCCCAGCGCCTGCGTACCACGCACGTAAGGCGCTGGCCCCCATGCGTCCTTTGGACGCTTTTCTCCTTTTTATATATATGTGTATATATATATACACACACACTCCACGAAACTGTCCCTGCGCCGCCCTGCCCCCCCACCCCGATATATCCAATTCCCCTCCAAAACATAACACTGCACATTGAGTTCGCATGACCTGTTTGACCCGTCAATCGGAAGTTCTCTCGCTCCAAAGGCGAGAGATAATTAACGGCAGCATAGTTCGTGGCTGCCGGAGATTCGGATCCCCACAATCAATAAACTCCCGCCTACCCTAGGCAGGGGGAATCTGTAGTACGCCTGACGCGCGCATATTCCCATCTCAATGGGGTAACGAAAAACACCCTACATGGTCATTCCAAGTTATTACATCATCTCAAATTTATTGTTTATTTTTGTTGATGAAGTGCGTATATATACCAGAATAGATAGCAATCTTGGGGGACATACTATCACTACTCTTTTGCATTTTCATTCTTCCTTTTGTAATCTTGTTCAAGCTTTATACATAATAAATAGGATTAATCTTGAGTTCTTTACTTTTATCTAATTTTGCAAGCCCTTAACTGAGCTTGCAAGGTTAGATTTTAGTATTTTGAATTCATTATCTATAATTGTATTGAATTTTAATGACGATTTCAATTTGATGCATTTTGGTTCCTAATATCTCTTTCCTTTAAATTACTTGCAATGTTTCTTACCATATTCTTTAATTACTTGCAATGTTTTCTTTGATGTCTTCTCTCTTGTATTTTCTTTTCACTTTTGTAATGGTTTGTGAGTAGTTGATCTTATTAAGGAATGAGAGGTGATGTTTAAGTTAACTTTCTCTTTATGCTTTCCTTTTCCCTTTTAACTTACCTATTGAACTCCATCCAAAGCTCACGCAAGTGCTCCATTAGGCACCCTACCCTACAAAGGTAACGGTGACTCCTAAACGTGATCGGTTACGTTTAGTTTGGTCGGAGGCAAAAGTTAAGATATAAGAACGGAAGGACAAGGGTCAATAAGCCGGATTTCGCAAATATCATGCTTAAGCACCCTAATCCACATTGTTGCAGATTAGCGTAGCATCAATAGTCAAGTGAGACACAAAGCAAAGCATACAGATTTTTCTAACTTAAACTAACATATATCTATCCCTAACAAGCGTTATTTTGCATATACAAAACATATAGGTTCGAATCGAACAATTCGGACCTTTGGCTTAACTCGTGAGAATAAGAACCTAAAACGCACCATCTTCCTGCGGACGACCCATACTCATCATGGCTAGCTACATGTAACACCGTATTGATTACGGTAACTTTAAAAACTAAATACGACATGCAAAATCCCTTTCAATCAATAGTGTATAGCACCCCCGCACCCGTAGAATTAGGATACGATACAGACATTAAAATAGTATACTTAGTCTATAGGTTATGCGAGACTACCATATTCATATAAGTCTATACCTAGTAGAATGATATATCCCTAGTAATATTTCTTAGCTTATGAGCTATATCTACTTATGTAATTATATATCACACATATGATTACCTTATATGATATAAGTTTACTAATGATATAAGAATATGATCCGATATGATGATATGAGTCGATATGATACATTATGATGATATGAGGCGATGTGATATGATATGATACGAGATGACATGAGATGATATGTCATGATATGAGATGAAATGATGTACGCGACCATAGATCTGTACTATTGATTTGATGATATCGTATAATGGATTTTCCGTACGTGATATGATGAGGATGAATCGCCGATATTTTTTTCGACTCAAGAATCTTATTTAAAATTATTAAAGTAGATATTATGATATGTTTAGAGCCATACCTATTTTCAACGAATTGTTACGAACTTTTAAATGATAACAAAAAGGGGACTTTACGACTTTTCAAATGGCATCTTCAAAAAAACACATCGTAGCCATCTATTTTCTAAAACAATATTTCGTACTATTTTAAACTATAACTGTATGGCTCATACATAGTTGCGTATTTTTATACTTGTTCACGTTACGATTTCTTTATTCCGTTTACGCTCGCATTTCGATTTCTTATTTCTGCATACGTTCGCGCTTCGATCATTTACGATATATACTGTGTTTCATGCTTTTATCTTTAAACAACTTCGTTTGCTAGGACGCATGCACCATTACGGATGATGCACATGTTGCATGTACACATACTCCCATGCTAAAAATGGGCATAAAGCCAAAATTGTAAATCCCAAGGGGCCAAGTGTAAAGTGTGGAGCCTATATAAGGCTACCATGATAAAAAAAAATCAAGGAAAACATTCTTCTCAATCATTTTCTAAGGTTTTGAAGCCGTCTCTCTCTCTCTCTGCCTCTGCCTCCGCAGGTTTTTTTTTCTTCTCGAATAAAACTTGGAGAAAACTTTCTTTGAAAAAAAAAGTAAATTTATTTAACTCCTAAACCCATTGAAATTTTCATGCCCCGCTTCCCAAAATACGGAATACAAGGGTGACAAGACCAGCCATGCTCCTACGATCAAGGAAAGATCCTGTCGTAGTCACATTTTGGCTTCTAGCATTATATGGTAATCAGTAAAATGCAATACGGGTAAAGAGAATGCAGTCACTAAAACTATCAAGTATAAAGGAATCTGAGCTCAATAGAAGTAAGCAAAAAGGGAAACTAACCAGGAATATCAATGTAGAAATGTAACTGGTTCACTAGTCTGGATCTTCACGGTCTCCTCGAGGTGAGGCGAATCTACCTCTATCACTGAGCATGCATACTCAGGTCGTTAGAGCGACACAATAGCAATATAATAATAATAAGAAACCAGAAAATGAAAGTAATAACAGTGGAGATAAAATGCAGATGATCACTATGTCACTAAATGATGCAAAGTATGATCTATGTCCCTATCGGTCTCTAAGTCATGTTTGAAATCGAGTTGTGGAAAAGAGGATCATGTTTAACGGGAGTCTCGTACATACCCGAGACAACGGCCCACACGCCCGGGACATAACCCTGTCATCCGGATCGCTAGATCCTACTTAATATATATAAGAGTCGTTGTTCGAATGATCATCCTCTAAAACACGGTCCTCGCTAAATACGATGCTCTTTTCACTTCGATTTCCCCTTTTTCCCCAGGTTCACACTATTAACGATTATGATTTAGTCGTGTACAAGTATGCACCAATAACACGGTTTTGTCACTGTTCACTGTATCGATCACTGTCACGAATCATTCACTTTTCCATTGGCGTACTTGACACTCCTAAACCAATATCATTCACGCACGATAATGCAATGTCCACTGAATAATAACTCGCACTATCACTATGTATATGGCAATTGGGTAAGGTATGTACATTTATGCAGTTAACAAGTCATGTGCAATATGAACTAGTATGCACCTCATGAGCTTATAAAAATTGCAGTAAATCATAAGTTCAGAATTTAGCGAAACGATACAAAGACGGTAACAAGTAGACTTATTCTTCAGTTCAAAAAAATTTGTTTCAGTACAATCGGATTTTTGGTATTCAAGTCACAGCCATTTCAATTTAAGTGATTGCTGCAGGAAATTCAGTTTATGAACTGAACATCCATTTCGCGGCACAATTTTCACCTAGTTGGGATCAAAATTTAGCGATGCTACAGTTGAATGAAATTTAGGGTTTTCAATAGGGTTTCCATCTCACCAGACAGATTCTCAATCGCATCTCTACGTCAGAAGTTATGCACTGTTCAACACTAGGGTATCAGTTCAGTTTCTGTTTGGGACAGCTAGACGTCCCGTTCTTTTAAATTGCAGTTTAAATAGTAAACGATGATTAAAAGGGGTGAAATCACTTGATTTATCTAGCTAACAGATTCATCTTCAATAAAGTGTAGGTTTCCGCAACATACAAGTTCAGGCAGTAAAGTAGTAAGCATTACAAGATAGAAATCAACAACCAGCTGGACTGCAGTCCAAAGCCGCTCTCCGAGCCAGTTATCGCCATATCTTCAGTACAGAAACAATTAAAAACTTATATATGGTTCCAAGTCATTGAGTAGGATTCGATTTGAGCCCTCGAACGCATCATTTCAATGTGTACATAATTAATTATGATTTTAACAAGTTTCAGACGCGGGAAATATTCAGTTTTAATGGTTGTAATTGGGGGTGAGCGTTCAGGCCAGTAACAATCATATTTTTCAGTCAAATTCCTACAAAATGTTCATTATCACATGGGCCAGATTATATGATCAATTTCCGTCAGTTTAAAGGAAGGTTTTCATTCGGGTATTGCATCAAACACTTATGTCTTATAAGTTTCACGAATTATAAACACGGAATTAATGGTATTTTGGTTTGTAACGGAAATAATCTAGCATGTAGCAAGTAGGGTACTTGCCTAGAGACGCTTTGGCGACGCACGGCAGCAGCAACGGCACGAACGCGTGAAGAACGGTACGGTTTGGATTCATGGCCTCGGCTCGCGTTCGGGTTCGTCGTCGGAGTTGCCCGGGGATGTCTCGCGATTCCTGGAAGCGGAGTGAGATGCTGTGGATCTCCTGGGGCGTGCTGGGATCGGCGATGGTCGGCGGTGTCGCTCCGGCGATGGGCAGCAGAGGGTGAGGCGGTGTGCTTGGAGTTTGTTGGTTTTATAGAGAGAGAGAGAGAGAGAGCAGTGGGGGCTCGGGTTGGTGAAGGTGATGATGCTGCAGAGGATGCAGAGAATCGACGAGGTGGTGGGGAGCTCGTCGGCGGGGAGGGTGCAGGTGGCGGCCGAGTTGGTGCAGGGGAGCTCAGCGGCGAGGAGGGTGTGCAAGGGGGCTCTGCGGAGGCTGGAAATGGTGAGAAGAGGGAGCCCAGTTGATGGAGGAGAAGGATATGGAGATTGTCCTGGCCTTCCTCGTCGTCGTCGTTGGCGGCGGCGGGTGCAGGGAAGAGGCAGAAAGTTTTCTGTTTGAGAGAGAGAAGAGGTTTGAGAGCGAGAGTGATGAGGGAGGGAGTTAGAGAGAGGAGAAAGGGGGACGAGGGATCGAGAGGCGCGCGGTCGTGGGGCACGCACGAACGTGGTCGTGGGCGACATGGGTTGCAACGAGGGAGGCGTGTGGAGGAAGAAAATAAAAGGAGCGGGAAAAATTTGTGGAGTGGGGAAGAGGAGAAATGGAGCACGGGCCGGGTCGGGTTTGTGGGTAAGGAGCTTAGGAGCCGGGCCGGGCCGGCAAGGTTTAATTAATTTTGTAGGGGAGTGGGCCGGCTTAGGTTTTATTTTAAATGATTTTTTTTATCTCTTGGCTGGGCTTTCATTAGCTTGGGCTGGTTTAAATGGGGGGGATTATATATATATTTAGTTTTAGTTTTGGGCTTTGATTTTAATTGGTTTAAAAAAACAAATACTACAACCTAAGCAACCGATTTCACACAAAAAAATACAAGGAAAAATAGGAAAATATTCGGGGGACTAGGAAAAATACAGAAAGATTTATAGATAGGAACGGGGATTTACATCATACCCCCCTTACAAAAACTTTCGTCCTCGAAATTTAACAAGGATACAATGAAACAAAAGTACTAAACAAAGAGATGTGGAAAACGTGCACGGATATCTTCCTCCCGCTCCCAGGTAGATTCTCCTGGGGAACGACAGCCCCAAGACACTCGGACTAACGAAATAACCTTGTTCTTCAGCACTTTCTCCCTACGGTCGAGGATGGTGGTGGGCTGCTCCTCGTAAGATAGGTCGGTACCCAAAGCTAACTCCGAATAGTCCAGAACATGGCTTTCATCCCGAACATAACGCCGCAACTGTGACACGTGGAAGGTATTGTGCACACCAGCTAGCGATGGAGGCAAGGCGAGTTGATAGGGCACCTCTCCTACTCAATCTAGCACCTCAAAAGGTCTGATGAAGCGGGAACTGAGCTTTTCCCGACCTCCGAACCTGATAACTCCACGGGTAGGGGAAATCTTCAGGAACACGTGATCTCCGACTTCAAATTCTAGTGCCCTCCTGCTGGTATCTGCCCAACTCTTCTGTCGATCCTGTGCCGTCTTAATACGCTGCCTGATCATTTGGACCTTGTCGACTGTCTGAACAATGAGCTCGGGACCCAGTAATCTTCGTTCTCCCACATCATCCTAAAACAATGGGGATCGACACTTCCGCCCGTAAAGTGCTTCGAAAGGAGCCATCTCGATGCTGGCCTGGTAACTGTTGTTATAAGAGAACTCAACCAGATGCAGATGATCTTCCTAGGAACCCTGAAAATCCAACATGCAGGCTCTCAACATATCCTCGAGCGTCTGAATCGTATGCTCGGATTGTCCGTCCGTCTGCGGGTGATAAGCTGTGCTGAACTTGAGGCGGGTACCCAAACTCTCCTGTAAGCTCCTCCAGAAGTGCGAAACGAATCTGGTGTCTCGACCTGACACAATGCTGACTGGGACTCCGTGAAGTCGCACTATCTCCTGCATGTATCTCTCTGCCAATGACTCTGTTGACTGTCCCACTCGGAATGGTAGGAAGTGTGCAGCTTTCATAAGGCAGTCGACGATAACCCAAATGGCGTTGTTGCCCCTAGTGCTCCGTGGTAAGGCCGTCACGAAATCCATGGTAATGTGCTCCCACTTCCATTCTGGTATCGGAAGTGGTTGCAACAGCCCTGCTGTCCTCTGATGTTCCGCCTTCACCTGTTGGCATACCAAGCATCTGGATACGAACCGCGCAATTTCTCACTTCATCCCGTTCCACCAAAAATGCTGTTTTAGATCTCGATACATCTTCGTACCTCCCGGATGCACAGAATAAGCTGAACTATGCGCCTCAGCCAGTACCTCTTCTCGAACATTCCCCTTGGGTACGCAGAGTCTGCTACCGAGTCTCAGAGAACCGTCTTCATGTATGATTAAGTCCGTTCTCAGCCCGGCTTCCACCTGCGCTCTGAACTTTTGCAATCGAGGATCATCCGCTTGTGCAGCCTTGATGCGATCCACAAGGGAAGAATGCACCTGTAGTTGCCAAAATTGACTGAGTGCGCTGGGTGTGACGACTTCAACCTCGAGTCTCTGAAAGTCCTCAATGATGCTCCTCTGACTGGTCAACATCATGACCGCTGGCTTGCGACTGAGAGCATTTGGTACAACATTTACTTTCCCTGGGTGATACTGAAGGTCCAAGTCATAATCTGCCATCAGTTCTAGCCATCGGCGCTGCCTCATGTTTAGTTTCTTCTGAGTGAAGACGTACTTCAGACTTTTATGATCCGTGTACACTTCAACCTTCTCGCCCAATAGATAGTGCCTCCAGATCTTCAATGCAAAAATCACTGCAGCTAACTCCAAATCATGCGTAGGATAGTTCTTCTCGTGATTTCTCAGCTGTCGAGAGGCGTAAGCAACCACCCGACCGTGCTGCATCAGAACACAGCCTAATCCCTTCCCTGAGGCATCACTATGTATCACTAAACCACCGGAATCATCTGGTATTGTAAGAATGGGCGCCATGGTTAACTTCTGCTTCAGTGTGTCAAATGCCTGAGTACACTCCTCTGTCCACGCAAATGGTACATCCTTCCGTGTCAGCCTCGTCAACGGTTCAGCGATTCTTGAAAAGTCTTGGACGAACCTCCGATAATATCCTGCCAATCCCAGAAAGCTTCTGATCCCGGCCACTGACTTCGGCGTTGGCCAATCTCTGACAGATTCTATCTTTGTCGGGTCCACTGAGATGCCTTCACCCGAAACAATATGTCCCAAGAACTGAAACTTGTCGAGCCAGAATTCACACTTGCTCAATTTCGCATACAGCTTCTCTTCCCGAAGAATTTGTAAAACCGTGCGTAAATGCTCAACATGCTCCTCCCGGGTCTTCGAGTAGACAAGTATGTCGTCGATAAATACAACGACAAATGTGTCCAAGTACTTTGCAAACACCATGTTCATCAAATCCATGAATATCGCTGGAGCATTGGTAATACCGAACGGCATCACAAGGAACTCATAATGTCCGTATCGTGTCCTGAAAGCCGTCTTGCATATATCCTCGGCTGCTACTCTGATTTGATGATATCCAGAACGGAGATCCAACTTCGAAAATACCTTGGCCCCGCTTAACTGATCGAATTAGTCGTCGATGCGCGGTATTGGGTACTTGTTCTTTATTATGACTTTGCTCAGCTCCCGATAATCTATACACATCCGCAGCGATCCATCCTTCTTCTTTACTAATAGAACTGGTGCACCCATGGTGAAACGCTTGGCCGAATAAATCCCTTCTCCAAGTGTTCTTCAATTTGCTTCTTCAATTCTGCCAACTCAACCGGTGCCATCCTGTACGGGGCCTTGGAAACTGATGTTGTACCTGGAGTCAAATCGATCGAGAATTCCAAGACGCGTGGAGGTGGTAGACCTGGTAAATCTTCAGGAAACACGTCCAGAAAGTCCCAAACAATCTCTGGGGCTGTGCTCTCATCAATCTCCATAGTCAGCTCCTTTGGCTTAGCTCTATACTTGGCTGGCTCCAAAGATTGCTCCCGCCTTCGAAAATAAATTCCGGGTGATTGGGAATGCGGAAGATCACATCCCTTGCTCGGCAGTCAATAACTGCATGGAAGGTACTCATCCAATCCATCCCGAGAGTTGCGTCATAGCTGCCTGTCCCGATCAAAAGGAAATTCGCATAGAATTCCCTGCCACACACTACAACCGGACATGATCTACATTCTCGACTAGATACTATCACGCCATTACCCTTATGTATTTCCCAGCCCTTGGTTAGTGATTCATGTGGTATGGAGTGTGTATCAACGAAATGCTTAGACATGAAACAATACGATGCTCCAGAATCAAATAATACTCTAGCTGGTAAGGAATGTACGAGTATAATACCTGTGACAACTTCTCCTGAAGCCTCTGCCTGCTCGGCGGTCAAGGTGAAAGCCCGTCCCTGACCGCGACCTGTATAGGGTTGTTTCTGTTCCTGTGGTCTCTGCTGCTGCGGTCCAGAACCTCTCTGTATCTCTGCTCGCTCGGGGCAACCGCTAATCCTGTGCTGACTGGATCCGCAAATCAGACACTGTCCCTTGGCGCGGCGACAGTCCTTCTGGTTGTGCCCATCTCTGTTGCAGTAGCCGCAAACTACGTTCTTGCTCTGGGGGCGATGCTGGGGCACGAATGGGCGCTTCATCTGAGTCGTTGCTGGCCTGTGAACTGGTATAACTCCTCGAGTCGGTGCATGGGTACGTGCTGGAACAACTGGGGGCTTCCTGAATTTGTTGATCAGTTTCTCCTGTATTCGCGCCGCGGTGAGTACCTGTGCAAAAGTCTGCAACTCGAGTGACGCGATCAACTGCTGCAGCTCGAAATCAAGTCCCTGCAAGAAGCGTCTGGCCCTGGTGGTCTCTGAAGCAACCATGTATGGAGCAAATCGGCTCAGACGGTTGAACTCTACCGTATATACGTCCACTGGACGGCCATTCTGCTTCAGTAGGATGAATCTTTTTTCCATCTCTTCCTTGGCGGTGGAAGGGAAATAATGGTCCAGGAAGCACTCCTTGAATTTTTTCCATTCAATTGGCCGTTCCAGTCTGCTTTCTTCTACTGTCCACCAAGTACGGGCCTCATCTTCCAACTGGATCTTTATCACGTTCACTTTATCTTCCTCTGGTACCCTGGCGGCCGTCAGTAAGTTCTCCATATTAACCAGCCATTGCTCGGCCTCAAGTGGTTCGGCTAGCCCTGTAAATGCAGCTGAATGCAACCTCCGGAAATCTGATACGGTGCCAGCCCTGGCAGAGTAAGCTGGTGGAGTAGTGCCCTCGGGGGCAGTAATGAGTGCGGAGGTCCCCCTGCAGCGGTAATAGCCCTGAGTCCCTCGGCGAGTAGGTCCGTCTTTCTCTCCTGAACTTCTGCGAGAGACGTTAGTGCACTAAGTATCCTCTCCGTGCAGTCCTGATAACTTGAGTCCGAGGAGTGGTCGTTCGGGGACGTCATATCGCTGGAAGATATTCAAAAGGATATGATTAGATTCAAGGATGAAAATCAGGAATAGTGAAGCGAAAATAATGTAATACAGTGTAGTTAATGTTATCCCTTACTATTAAACACAGCTCTGATACCAACAAAACCATGTCACGCCCCGCTTCCCAAAATATGGAATACGAGGGTGACAAGGCCAGCCATGCTCCTACAATCAAGGAAAGATCCTGTCGTAGTCACATTTCGGCTTCTAGCATTATATGGTAATCAGTAAAATGCAATACGGGTAAAGAGAATGCATTCACTAAAACTATCAAGTATAAAGGAATCTGAGCTCAATGGAAGTAAGCAAAAAGGGCAACTAACCAGGAATATCAATGTAGAAATGTAACTGGTTCACTAGTCTGGATCTTCACGGTCTCCTCGAGGTCAGGCGAATCCACCTCTATCACTGAGCATGCATACTCAGGTCGTCAGAGCGACACAATAGCAATATAATAATAATAACAAGAAACCAGAAAATGAAAGTAATAACAGTGGAGATAAAATGCAGATGATCACTATGTCACTAAATAATGCAAAGTATGATCTGTGTCCCTATCAGTCTCTAAGTCATGTTTGAAATCGAGTTGTGGAAAGGAGGATCATGTTTAACGGGAGTCTCATACATACTCGAGACAACGGCCCCAACGCCCGGGACATAACCCTGTCAGCCGGATCGCTAGATCCTACCTAATAAATATAAGAGTCGCTGTTCGAATGATCATCCTCTAAAACACGGTCCTCGCTAAATACGATACTCTTTCCACTTCGATTTTCCCTTTTTCCCCAGGTTCACACTATTAACGATTATGATTTAGTCGTGTACAAGTATGCACCAATAACACGGTTTTGCCATCGATCACTGTCACGAATCATTCACTTTTCCATTGGCGTACTTGACAATCCTAAACCAATATCATTCACACGATAATGCAATGTCCACTGAATAATAACGCGCACTATCACTATGTATATGGCAATTGGGTAAGGTATGTACATTTATGCAGTTAACAAGTCATGTGTAATATGAACTAATATGCACCTCATGAGCTTATAAAAATTACAGTAAATCATACGTTCAGAATTTAGCAAAACGATACAAAGAAGGTAACAAGTAGACTTAGTCATGAGTTCAGAAAAATTTGTTTCAGTACAATCGGATTTCTGGTATTTAAGTTACAGCCATTTCAATTTAAGTGCTCGCTGCAGGAAATTCAGTTTCTGAACTGAACGTCCGTTTCGCGGCACAATTTTCATCCAGTTGGGATCAGAATTTAGCGGTGCTACAGTTGAATGAAATTTAGGGTTCTTAATAGGGTTTCTAACATACTAGACGGATTCTCAATCGCGTCTCTACGTCAGAAGTTATGTACTGTTCAACACTAGGGGATCAGTTCAGTTTCTGTTTGGGACTGCTAGACGTCCCGTTCTTTTAAATTGCAGTTTAAATAGTAAACGACGATAAAAATGGGTGAAATCACTTGCGTTACCTATCTAACAGATTCATCTTCAATAAAGTGTAGGGTTACGCAACATACAAGTTCAGCCAGCAAAGTAGTAAGCATTACGAGATAGAAATCAACAACCAGAGCTGCTCTGGACTGCAGTCCAGAGCCGCTCTCCGAGCCAGTTCTCGCCATATCTTCAGTACAGAAACAATTAAAAACTTATATATGGTACTAGTTCGTCGAGTCGTATTCAATTTTAGCCCTCGAACGCATCATTTCAATATGTACACAATTAATTATGATTTTAACAAGTTTCAGACACGGGAAATATTCAGTTTTAACGGTTGTAATTGGGGGTGAGCGTTCAAGCCAGTAACAATCATATTTTTCAGTCAAATTCCTACACAATGTTCATTATCACATGGGCCAGATTATACGATCAATTTCCGTCAGTTTAAAGGAAGGTTTTCATTCGGGTCTTGCATCAAACACTTATGTCTTATAAGTTTCACGAATTATAAACACGGAATTAATGGTATTTTGGTTTGTAACGGAAATAATCTAGCATGTAGCAAGTAGGGTACTTGCCTGGAGACTCTTTGGCGACGCACGGCAGCAGCAACGGCACGAACGTGCGACAAACGGTACGGTTTGGATTCACGGCCTCGGCTCGCATTCGGGTTCGTCATCGGAGTTGCCCGGGGATGTCTCGCGATTCCTGGAAGCGGAGTGAGATGCTGTGGATCACCTGGGGCGTGCTGGGGTCGGCGATGGTCGGCGGTGTCGCTCCGGCGATGGGCAGCAGGGGGTGAGGCAGTGTGCTTGGAGTTTGTTGGTTTTAGAGAAAAAGAGAGAGAGCAGTGGGGGCTCGGGTTGGTGAAAGTGATGATGCTGCAGAGGATGCAGAGGGTCGACGAGGTGATGGGGAGCTCGTCAATGAGGAGGGTGCAGGTGGCGGCTGAGTTGGTGCAGGGGAGCTCGGCGGTGAGGAGGGTGTGCAGGGGGGCTCTGCGGAGGCTGGAAATGGTGAGGAGAGGGAGCTCAGTTGATGGAGGAGAAGGATAGGGTGATTGTCGTAGCCTTCATCGTCGTCGTCGGCGGCGGCGGCGGGTGCAGGGACGAGGCAGAAAGTTTTCTGTTTGAGAGAGACAAGAGGTTTGAGAGTGAGAGTGATGAGGGAGGGAGTTGGAGAGAGGAGAGAGGAGAAAGGAGGACGAGGGATCGAGAGGCGCGCGGTCGTGGGGCATGCACGAACGTGGTCGTGGGCGACATGGGTTGCAACAAGGGAGGCGTGCGGAGGAAGAAAATAAAAGGAGCGGGAAAAATTTGTGGAGTGGGGAAGAGGAGAAATGGAGCACGGGCCGGGTCGGGTTTGTGGGTAAGGAGCTTGGGAGCTGGGCCGGACCGGTAAGGTTTAATTAATTTTGTAGGGGAGTGGGCCGGCTTAGGTTTTATTTTAAATGATTTTTTTTATCTTTGGCTGGGCTTTCATTAGCTTGGGCTGGTTTAAATAGGGGGGATTATATATATATTTAGTTTTAATTTTGAGCTTTGATTTTAATTGGTTTAAAAAAACAAATACTACAACCTAAGCAACCGATTTCACACAAAAAATACAAGGAAAAATAGGAAAATATTCGGGGGACTAGGAAAAATACAGAAAGATTTATTGATGGGAACGGGGATTTACAGCAATAGAGGACCAACCTTACATCAAATTCAAAAAGGAGACCTTTTTTATCTCCCTCCTTCTTCTCTCTCAAAATCCAGAGTTTTTGAAGATTCAAGAGACCACATTTTGGGACTTAAACGGAATCGGAGGAGGGTGACTCCATAAAAGGGAAAGCCTTCACGCTTTTTGTTTGGGGAAACCCTCGAGAATGCGCACTTTGGATCATATTTTACTTTAGAACGCGAATTTCGGTTCGTATTTCCATTTTGGTGGGTGCGGAGTTTTCCGTACTTCACCTTTTTCGTACGATAAATCGAAAAATATATCTGTCGAAATGTCGTCGAAATACCCATGCTTCGTCTTGTTTACAAAATTAAACAAAATATAATAATAAATAATATAAATAAATAATAAATAGAATAATAAATGATAAATAATTGGAAGCCATGGGGAAAAAACGTCTGACTCAGACGAATATCTCTAATTTTTCACCGCTGCGGGTGCCCCAAAAGGGGACCTGACTACCTTCGAGGACCTCTCTCCCCTTTGGATGGGAGTACCCTGACTTTTGGGGACCCCTAGGGGGAAGTTTTTAGGGATGCGGGTGTTTGCGCAGCGGAAGCGTGGGAAAAACGGACAACAAAAATCATAGTAAACCATAAGCATCCACAACCTTAGAATCGTTGAAATAACTAAACTAGAAAAATCCAGAGAGCACAACACATAGAGTTAAACAAATACAATCGTTTTAGCATCTGCATATATTCCTAGGATGAACTTGAACTCTAACTAGGATCTTAGGTGCTCCGGATCGTGCTTGGTTGCCGATCGACTTACCAAAAATTATCCACATGAGGAAACCCTTCTCTAGCTCCATCTTCATATCAAGGTAGCATCTTTGATGAAAAAACTAACTATCCAAACTTGCAAGGAGTGGAGTGTTAGAGATGTAGTAGGCTCACATATTTATCCTCTTATTTTTCCTTTCATTTTCTTTTGTCTAATGATAAAGGAAGAAGAAGAAGAGAGTTTGAGAGAGAAAGGTTATGGCTAGCTCTTTTATTCATTCTCTAAAATGAGAATAAATATTAAGAATCTCATACACACACACACACACACAAATAAACATATAACTAGAATGAGAAAAATATTACGTGAGCAAATTACTAGATTTATATATATCCAATACATATAAATATATTAAATCAATACTCAATTTAATATCCGTCTTTCTAAAAGACCGGCTACTATTATCAAACGTCTGATTACAATCGGTGTAACTAATACACTGATTTAATTGAACACCGGTACGCATTCAATGCGCACATATACATCATATCGCTAGAATCGGAAAAATCTCTGTGTGGGATTCTAAAGACTCAACAATACGCTGGCAGTGAGTTACTGGATCCAATCCATAATCACAAGTACGTCAGCGGCACTAGCTGTACGTAACGGCTAATCAGGTATTGAATGAAAAGACGTCGACAAGCAATTTAGTCCGTACCTTGTGAGCCTATCAGTGACAACCCTTGTACAGTCTGGTCTGTTCATTTAAGAGTGTCGCATACCGGGTCTGGGAAGTGGAAACCGTCAGACTCCCAATAACCTGATAAGTCGTGCCGATATAAAGCTGATAACCAACCGAGAAACTACTGATCTCTTATCGGTAAATCCCATCCACCCTACCCAGGGACTTGTGGTTATAGCCAATCGCGCACAGCGCAACATCAACTCCATATACCGGGAGAGACGAATCCCCTCAACCAGCTCACCGCCTCCATGTGGCTCGGGATTGTACCAAACTAAAACATGTTTGCACGACTCAGTAAAGTCATAGCAGGGTAGTAATCAAAGTACAATGGGAACTCACATAAGACAAAAGACGATATCAGGTCAATAGACTACCATGTACTCATGTCATCAAAGAACTGCTATCTAACTATAGGTATAATACCATTTAGGAGTTGTCGGCGAATCCGTCCAGCGTAACTCATAACCCAATGATCACTTGTATACAATCTTTGGTGCCAGACACTAATGGCTGTGAGACTAGCCACCGCCCCTCGTAGAAGTCAAGAAATGTATACACTAGTCTACTCTACAATATCGATGCCCGGTCTCGATACTCCTACGATTAGGAAAATTTGAGGATGTGCTTATGGATTCCCCAGTTCCTACAAGTATGATCGCTATCATAATACTAGTAGTCAAGAAAGAATCCTACGGGCTTTATTATTATATATCAACGACACGTAATAACAAGTAAAACATATACATATGAATGATGAAAACAAACCAGATAGCATACTATCATCCCGAGCAAAACTGTTCTACTTTTATAGGTCATCGCTCAATTATCATAATCGTCGGCCTACAATTACAATAATTGCCTTGAGAGCACTATATCTAATAGAAGTCCACACCTGAGGAGACTTCCCCCAAATGGGAAGGCCCCTGAGCCTTCGGGAGCTTTCCCCAATTGGGAAGACTCCTGAGGCCTTTAGGGGGCCCTCCCCTCAAGGGGCCAATCCCTTGGGGCCTCCTCTCTAAAGGAGGAGGCCCCTTTTTAAAAAATATAATATAAAAATTTATAATAAATAAAAATTAAAAAAAATGAATATAAATGAACAAAGTAAAAATGAAGTAGACCTGTCTATATATTTTCCAAACACAAACGTGTCGTGTTGAGTTCGCATAATTTGCACGAACCGTTAATCGGAGGTTCCATCATTTCAGAGCGATGGATAATTAACGGTCGTTTTGTCTGCTGCTGCCGGAGATTAGGATCCCCACAATCAATAAACCCCAGCATACCTTAAGCAGGGGAAATCTGTATAATACCCGACAAACGATTGCATTCCTATCTCAATAGGGTAGTGAAAAACACTCTACAGTGTATAGCCTTTAACAACCAACCTAGCCTTGTATTTTTCTATAAATCCATATGCTCTAAGTTTTCTTTTGAAAATCCATTTGCATCATATAGCCTTATTTCCTTATGCTAAAGTATTCACAACCCATGTATTATTTTGAATAATAGAGTTTATCTTATTTTAAATGGTCTCTTTCCAAAACGGGGTTTCTTCACTAAATATAACCTCGGCATAACTAGATGGCTCTCTTTCAATAAAATAAGTGAACATACTCTCACCAAAATTCTTTTCTATCATTGTTCTCTTTGATCTTCGAAGTTCGGGTGTAGGATGTAAAGGAATATAAGTCTCACAAGCTTCACTAGAATGAGAAGATTCTCTTAAGTTAGAGGGTGTTATAGGTAAAAGATTACTAATTTTTGGTTTAAAAAGAAAAATATTTTCGAAAAAGATTGTGTCTCAATATTCTAAAATGGTATTGTTGGATATATATATCTGGTATATCGGATTTAACCACTAAAAATCTATATGTACTACTATTTAGGGAATAACCTATAAATAAAGAATCATAGTTTTTGGACCTACTTTTTTCTTTTTAGGTTCGAGAATTGAAACTTTCGCTAAACAACCCCAAACCTTTAGATAATTAATATTAGGTGGTCGATTTTTCCGTAGTTCATAAATAGTACGGTTACCGAATTTTTGAGGTATTCTATTTAGAATATAACATGCGGATAAAAGGGTTTCCCCCATAAATTTTTTGGAACACCGAAACTTAGTAACATTAAATTTACCATATTTATTAATGTTTTATTTTTAAGTTTCGCTACGCCATTAGATTGAGGAGAGTAAGGTGCAGTCACCTCATGCCTAATGTCATGCTCTTCGCAAAATATAGTAAATTTATTAGAGGTATATTCATCCCTACGATCCGACCTAAGAATTTTAATGGTTTTATCCTTTTGATTTTCAACCTCAAAATTATAAATTATAAATTTATTCATAATCTCATCCTTTATTTTAATAAGATATACATAGCGAAATTTGGATTAATCATCAATAAATATTACAAAATATTTATTACTGTCTCCAGTAGGAAAACTAGTAGAATCTCAAATATAAATAGGTATTTCTATACACATCTTTAAAAAGCTTTTTGGTTTGCTTGGCATTAACACGGATTTAGCATTTCTTATTCATATCAATTTTGTAAGTAGAAATTAAATGCAATTTCATCATGTGCATTAAAGTATGATAATTATATGTCCTGATCTATCATGCCATAAACAAGAATTTTCAATGTTGAAAACAATATGATCTTTATTTGTATTATTAGAAATATTATACAAGATTACATGCAATTTAAACAATCCGTCACACATATAATCTTTACCAATAAACATGTTATTTTCACTTATTACAAATTGACTACAATTAAATATTAATTTATATCTCATCTTCACAAACATAGAACTGCTAATTAAATTTCTTGTAATATCGGGAACATATAGCACATCCTTCAAGATAAGTGTCTTGTCCGAATACAATTTTAGTTATATATTTCAAATTCCCTTGATAGGTGCCGCGGATTCATTTCCTAACGTTACACCTCTCCCATATTATCCTGAAAAGTGATGGCCATGCCAAATCATAACAAACATAAATATTAGCACCGGAATTAACCCACCAATCTAATGAGGTGGTTGTAAAATTTATAATATGTTTAAAGACAAACCTTAGTGGCATTTTCACCGCCATCAAGCACATTTACTTGCGGTTTTGTGAATCCATTTGTATAACATGACCTTTCTTTCTGAAGAAATATTTCGGAGCCAAATGGTTCGTCTTTTTACATACATAGCAATATTTCCCCTCTTAATTTTGGGACTTGTTAAAATGGGTTGGACCTTGACTTTAATCTTTCTTTTTCTTTTTAAATTTGTTTCTTTTGGGTGTAAAATTAGTGGCATAAACATCATTGGACTTTGAAATTTTTTCGGTAAGATTGATTTTTGGAATATTTTCTTTTGTAGGTTTAATTTTGGACCTATGTTGATCTTCCAGTCGAATAGAATTAAGAACTTCAAAATATAATAATGAGTGTTGGATCATTCTAAGATGATTTACAAAATTATACCAAGAAGAAGGAAATATATCAATAAGAGCGAAGAGTTTAAAGTCTTCAGAAAGAATAGTACCAGAATTTTGAACTTTTCGAATCAACTCTTGGAATTCATGAAGTTGTGGATTAATAAGATTGTTATCAATTAATTTGAAATGACGAAAAGAAGTAGTGTTAAAACGGTCTACGCCTGCATTATCCATTCTATATTGAGTTTCCAAAGCATTCCACAAATTTTTAACACTCTTGAAAGAAATAAAGTTTTCATAAAGTATTTTTTCAAAAGCGCTCAAAAGTCTATTTCTACAATGACAATCAATTTCTTCATTTGAATGACTTTTGGCTTTTGTCATTTTAGTGGAAAATGCAAGACAAATAGCTTCATCGCTTGTATCGCTTAAAACAATGGAATCTTGAGATGGAGTAGAAGATGCAGCGGGTTCATCAAAGATAGCGGAAACAAGTCCAAGTGTTGTTAGCCAATATTTAACTTATGTTTGCCAAGTCTTAAAGCCATTTGTCTCGTTAAATCTTTCGGGTTTAATTGACAATGATTTTTCGATTGGAGCCATGAATATAAAATTTTGATATGCAAATATTCTGAAATTATAATAGTAAGAATTATTATGATGGTAAAACTATCGAGTCTACTAACAATGAAACAATTATTTCATGTACGATTTTATATTGTCGGATAAATTACTAAAATAATTGTTAAAATTAATATTTTTACAAAATGAAATATTTTCCTATGGAAAAAACACCCACATAAATTAATATAAACATGAATCAAAAGAGTTTAGAATACGAGCCTGAAGATGTGAGGCGCGAAGTTAACTACGCTACCCTAAAAACGTATAGCCACCCTCCGTACAGGTTTTGCCGACATACACGTTTCCAAGATACAACACCTTCGGTCCGTCTGATTCCCCCGTTGAGTACGAATTACAAGGGAATCTTGGTTTTGATATCGTTATCAATTAGTATCTGGTGAAAATAAAATAATATAAGAGATTTACTCAAATCGGATTTTGTATGGAAGAGTTAGTGAAGGATTTGCTCTCTGTTTGTAAAAAGTTACAAACAGAGAACAATTCAAGACTTTGTATGTTTTTGGGACGATTCCTTTTGACTTCTCTGTTGAAGTCTTTAAATAGAGTTCATAAGTAACTGTTTAGGCAAGGAGTTAAGTTTCAAACAGTTATTCTGAAAATTCGCATCTCAATCTTTAACGGTTGAGAGTATCACTTTGATTTGAAATTCAAAATAAAAATAACAGCAAGAAACTGCCATGTTAGACGTCTGGGACCAGACATTTGCAGTTCAAAAATTTCATAGAAACGTTTGCCCCATATGTCTCCTTTTAAAACAGAGACTGACATATTGCAAATTTCCTTTAGCAGACGTCTAGTTTAAAAAATTCCTAACGAGACGTCTGCTTAGTCGTCTCTGAAATAAAAATAGAGATTTGAAAATGAAAAATTTCTTCACCAGACGTTTGTGCCGGACGTCTGGTATTTCAAAAATTCTAAAGCAGACTATTTGAAATGGGTCACAACATAGTGCCCAGCAAAGAATACCATTTAGTGATCTTGTCTTTACAATTTAGCCCTTCGCGTCTTCACAACTTTATTTTTGTAATTTTGAATTTTTTAATAATCCGATTTAATGATATCCATCAAACCAAAATAATTAGTATTAAATTATTTATAAAATATGTAGATTTGATAATACTCGATATCGGCCACCTTCAAGATCATGACACGTGGCGTGTGACGTGTCCCAGAACTCAGAAGAGAGGGCCCACAGGGGCCGATCAGGCCCGACCTACAAGCATAAAACTGGCTCACCTCAGGGCCCTTGCAAATTGGCCTCCTCGGTCTCTCAGCTCGTCTCCGAGCTGCCGCAGGACCAAGATACCTCGGCCCTCTCGCTCGTTCCCGAGCTCTCCCGCCGAGACCATCTTCCTCGGTCCCTCCGACCAACCAACTCCACCACTCACAGGCGTAACCGCCGCTCCGCAAATCTCGCCCTGCGCAGATTCTTCGCCGGCAATATCCCACGTTCCACGCCATCACGATCCCTATTAACGGGCGATCCGCTCTTTACACGGGCGTGACGTCGGGAGCGTAACTGCCGGCGAGATTCTCGCGCCTGCTGCTGCATGCCGCCACCGCTGTATAAACCCCCATCACAGAGGGGTCAAGTAAGCCATTTTTCTTTACACTTACGCCGTTACTCTGCTCGGATTTTGTCACTGACTTGAGCGTCGGAGGGTCCTCGGTGGTGCCAAACCACCCCGGGACTTTTTTGCAGGTACACGGCGGCAGCCTCCTCATCCCACTTTGTCCTCTCAAAACCCATTGAGACCCACACACAACGAAGGACAATCAACCCAGTTCACCTCGAGATCAACGGAAGACAACATCTGACGGAGGCATGAAAAGGAGCTCCATCAATTGGCGCCGTCTGTGGGAAACTCAAATTCCACAAAATACAAAGTTGACCTTCCTATCTCCTCTCTCATGTCGGACGACCATCCTGGGGATCCCGGTACCAGCCGCCGCCTTCCACTCACCGAAAGCGGAGATGAACCATCCCCCATGACCGTCATCAACGCCCTCGCAGGACGGATAGATCGCCTCCAATCCCTCGTGGAAGCCCTTGTCCGCATCCAAACGACCGCGCCCGGGCCCCAGATCGCTGCTCCGCTGCCTCCAGAAGACCCCGCCCATGTCTGGGCGGCCAACCGCCAGCAGGCTGCGTCCCCTCGCCGCCAGTCCTTCGAACCGGTGCCCCCTGAGGCCCGCTGGGCGCCCCAGGGCTCCACGCCGAGATCCGCCGCCAGGGAGCCTCGCCCCGAGCCTCCTCGCGGCCTTTACCCTCCGGAGGAAATTTCGGTCACCTCTCCTATCCACGAGCGTGGCCGACCCCATCATGGTCGGCAGGAACGCATAGAAGGGGTCCGTCCCAGCAACTCAAGGGCTTCCCCATCCCAGGACTTGAGGCACCTTATCGGGAGAAACTGGGACCACTCCCAGGCACAGTCCGCCCGCAGCGGGGCCCGAGAATCCCAAGGCGCCGACTCCTCAAGGTACCACAGTCGGGTCGACGCCTTTGAGAAGAAGATCGAGGGCATGCGCCGAGAAGCTCACTTCTCAAGCAACGGGGCTAAGTACGCCTCCTACTCGCTCACGAAGCCATTCACCGAGGAACTGCTCGCCGTGCGCGTCTCCTCGCGTAACAAGCCCCCGAAGATCTCTCTGTTCGACGAGAAAACCAACCCGAAGGACCACTTGGACGCTTTCACCGTGGGGATGAGCTTCCAAGATCACTTCGACGCCGCCCAGTGCAGGGCCTTCCCGGCCACCCTCATCCACGCGGGTCGGGACTGGTTCCGGGGGCTCGAGCCCCGCTCAATTTCAACCTTCGACGAGCTGGCCACCCAGTTCCTCGGCCACTTCGTGGGGAACCGTCGACAGAAGCGCACAGTCGACTACCTCTTCACGTTCAAAAGCGGGGACAAGGAAACGTTCAAGGCCTACATCACCCGCTTCTACAACGCCCTCCTCGAGGTGCCCGAGCACCGGGACGAGACCGTCATAACGGCGCTCAGGTCTGGTCTGAGGCACAAAGAATAGTTGCGCTCCTTCGCGCTAGCTCAACCTAAGACCATGGCCGAAGTCAAGGCATGGACCGAGCGCGAGGTCCAGCTGGAATCCGAAGTGAATGCCAACCTTCCTCGGACAGATCGGCCCGACCAGAAGAAGAGGATTCGGGAGGACGGGCCGTAGCGTCAGCAGCCCTACCACCCGAAGTTCCAAGAGTACACCCCCCTCAACGTCTCCCTCGCGGTGTTGCTGGAGGAGACCCAGAATGAGGGGTTCTTCAAGTTCCCCGCGGCCCCACGTCAGGTCGCTAAGCAGGGGACTGCAAACAACTGAGGGAGTACGTTGAGGAGCTCATCTGGTCTGGGCACCTCGTCTCCAACCTAAGGGACAAACGGCAGGCCGACCGTGAGCAAGAGCATCCCCACCCTCCCACCGACCTGACCATCGGCCAGATCATGCTTGTCTCGGCGGATGACTGACCCGGAGCTCAAGAAGCCTCATGCCCTATGCCAAGCGCGGGGAGCGACAGCCCTTCAGGGAGCTCGGCCCAACCCAATAAAGTCATCTTTTAGCCTGTACCCTTTTCTTTTATTTTGTTTTTTTAAGCAATGCGAGTTCTTCCCATGGTCTACTGTTAAGTTTGATAAAGATCAATGAAGCATTGCGAAAAATAAAGAGAAGCTTTGTTTTATTCAAAGGGTATTATGAGCTCCTCAGCCATACATAAAAAAAAAGGAAAAAGGGGGGGAGTTACAACAATGGGGGAACGGGGTGCAGCGAGCACTGTTCGTGGTACTCGGTGAAAATCTCCACCAGCCGGGGTCTCGCAAGTTCCAGCCTTTGCCCCCGGTTCCCCCCGCGGGCATCGACCCCGAGCCTCAGCTCGTAGCATTCGCGGACGAGCGCCTCTGAGCGGGCCAGCCGGTTCACGGAGATTAGGCCGAAGCGCCTCAAAGACCGCAGCTTGCCCATGGCCTCATCAAAGAGCAGCTCCGACACGGGGTTGTGAAGCCCCGGTGATGCCCTCCAGATGGAGTACATCAGTAGTTGCAGCAGGGAGGAGCGTCTGGGGAGCTGATTGATCTCAAAAACTATCTATAACCGCAATCAAGAACGGCGTCGCTTTGCAGTTAGCCGGTGAGTATGGGTCGGTCCACAGGGAAGTTGTGAATTTCCTAATCGCTCAAACGAGTTAATTCCGATTTGAGTCGGATTGATTTATTAAATCTAAAAACTAATTCTAATTATACTAAGATTATCTAGATCTAAATCTTGCTAGGGTTAGGTTTAGGAATGGTTTGGAAATGTAAATAAATCTCAACGCTTTTTATACCCAAATGAAGATCTATGAGGAGTTATGGTAATTATCAATAAAAGGGATTAGATCCATTCGGGAATGTGTTCCTTCCTCTAGGTTCTTGTCCTTCCTTTAGAGATCCTTACCCTAACCTCCATGGAAAACACGCGCAACCGGGCCTTTATACTACGGTATCACCGCTATCTCGAGGGATAGGGTGCCGTAGGGTGCGGTGTGTGCGTGTATGCATGGAGTCCTATAAAAAAGTATGATGGGGCAAGAAAGCGATGAGAGATCTCATCTCTCAAAAGCCTTCCCCAAAGCTAACCCTAACAAGCGAGGAGACTACTCGCTCATTAGGGAATTTAAAAACATTTATCTAGGGCAGAGAATGAAAAATTACCTAGGGCAAGAATTTAAATTAACTACTTACTTTACAGATGGCTCTCTCCAAATATCAACGCAGGGTTGTCAGATCTGAATTCATGATATGAAAAGAGGCATCGATGCTCTCCAAAAGATTTCTAAATTTTATTCATAAAAAGAAGCATAGGGAGGCATGAAAAGAATACAATGATTTAGAGTTCTTATTTATAGAGGATAGGAAACCCTATGTTACAATTGATTCGCACGTCTACATTTACCAAAATATCCTTAGGAAGACCTAGTCAAAGTAGACTCCAAGCTTTGGTAAAATTTTATGTCTCTGTCTCTTTAAAAGGAAGTATTGGGCCTTGAAATTTCCTTTGTTGGCTCTTCTGTTTTTGGGCTTCCTTATTATTTGGTTCTTTTATTAAAATAGCTTCTATGTTTCTTCCAGATCTCCAGTGAACAATTGCGGTGGACTTTTAACCGTTCGCTTTGTAATCTTGGACCTTGCATTGCCTTGTACTTTGTAAATTTTATCTTTGATGTAGGCTTGATCAAGAGTCTTCTGTTTGTTGGTCAAAGTCCGCTTTTGCATCGTCTGTTCATTGTTTTCACTGTTTTCTGTCCAAGAACCTGTAACCTGTAATATGTAGCAGACATGCGTCAAAAGCACCTGTTTATTTATAAAACGAATAAGAATGGGGAATATAATAATACAATATTATGGTGTGAACAGGAGCAACCGGCCAAAGTGATCCTCGATGCGCCGTAAACCAACTGCACCGTGTCCTCGGTGCAATAGCGGTCGTAAAGGTACACATCTCCAAAGCTGACGATGTCGGGGATAGTGAACGGGAAATCCTGCATTCTCGATGGCCTGTCTGCGAAGGGGGGGAGGACCAGTACTCCTTATATAGCCCGATGCACTGCCCAACAGTCGCCCGCTTTCGCCTAGGGAGTCTCCGCCACGCGGCGTCCATCGAGCGTTATCCAGTGAGAACGAAGCGACGCGTCCCTGTCGCTTCGCCTCCCCCCGCATTCAACGCGAGGGCTGCAAACGCGGTTGCCCCGACCGTTCCCATCCCGCACCAACAGCTGATGGTTAGGCTACACCTCGCCGAGATTTGGCCCCGCGGCTTCCCTACCTGGTCGTCCCCGGCGGGCAGCTTCCCTGCCGCAACGCCGGGAACCAAAAAGCCCTCTCAGAGGCAGTCGAGCCCGAGGTACCCTCGCTCGGCTATCACCGGCGGGCAGCTTCCCTGCCACAACGCCGGGGATCGAAAAGCCCCCTCAGAGGCAGTCGAGCCCGAGCTTCCCTCGCTCGGCTATCCCCAGCGGGCAGCTTCCCTGCCTCAACGCCTAGGATCAAAAAGCCCTCTCAGAGGCAGTCGAGCCCGAGGTTCCCTCGCTCGGCTATCCCCAGCGGGCAGCTTCCCTGCCTCAACGCCGAGGATCAAAAAGCCCTCCCAGAAGCAGCCGAGGCCCGACGTTCCCTCACTTGGCTATCCTTCAGGACAAAAGCCCTCGCCAAGAGGCACCGGGTAGCAACCCTACCAGGCCAAGGGTCCTTGGTAGGCTTCTTACAGCCCTATAGCTTTTTCTCGCGCCAGGAACCAAAGTCCTCCCAGAGGCAGTCGGGTCTTTGCCAGGCTATCCCCGGCTGGTAGCTTCCTACCACAACCGACAGGGATCAAAGTCCTCGCCAAGAGGCACCGGGCGGTAATCCCGTTCGGTCCCCATCCTGAAGGATCAAAAGCCCTCGCAAGAGGCAAACCGAGCAGCTACCTTGCTCGGTCTTCTCCGGCTGGTATCTTCATACCCAAGACGCCAGAGATAAAAGCCCTCGCCAAGAGGCGACCGCGCAGCTTCACTGCCCGGTCATCCTTTGCAGGCCTCTCACGGCCCCTCCGGCGTCAAGGATCAAGGCCCTCGCCAAGAGGCACCAAGCAGCTACCCTGCTCGGCCATCCTTCGCAGGCCTCTCCCGGCCCTTCCAGCGCTAAAGGTCAGAGCCCTCGCCACGAGGCCGCCGAGTTCCTTCCTACTCGGTGCATTCCTGCGAGTAGCTTCCTACCCAACAAAAGACATCAGGTCTGTCCAAGCCCAAAATATCCCCCCCCCCGACTCCGGGGCCCAATGAGTACCTCCTCGAAAACGCTCGTCGGCAAGCGATTGCAGTCAACTCGACGGGCGATCGTTAGACAGAGGGCCAACCTAACACTAAAACACAAGCGCAATGGTGCAGGCAAGGAAAAATAACATTCTTCACAAACAGGCAGAACGTGGGAGCTAAGGAAAAACTTTATCACTACCAACAAAAACAGCTTTTGGTTATAAAAGGTATTTTCTGGCTACTCAGCCTTACAAAAATTCAAAAGAAAAACAAAATGAAGATTGGGGAGAGGAGGCTCTACACCTCGGGCCCGGGCACGGCCTCGAGGTCCTCAACCTCCACCACTGGGGGCGCCGGGTCCTCGGCCCCCACCTCCCCGGGAACCTCTCCCCCTTGCTCGTCGGCGCCCATGAGGGGGAACTCGTCCCGGAGATCCGCGTCGTCGAATTCCGGCATCTTGGACTTCACGGCATCAAGGGAGTCGTGCCAGATGCGAGTCGTGGCCACGGCCAGGTCGTCGTAAAAATCCCTCGACCTCTTGTAGCTCGCCACGGCCTTCGATCCAGTCGACTCTAAGGCCTCGGCCGACGCCCCCAGCTCCTTCCGGAGGGTCTTCACCGTCTTCTTCAGGCTCCCGGCGAGCACCTAGGAGTCCCCGAGCTTGCCCTCGGCGATCGCGGCAGCCTCTCGATGCCGGGTGGCCTCCCTCTTCCCGGCTGCCACCTCGCCCTCCACGGCGGCGATCCTCGCCAACATCGCCTCCTGCTCCCGCCTGAAACTTTCTTGCAACGCGGCGAGCTGGCCCGCGGCCTCCACTGCCGGGACAACAACCTCGGTCTCCATGCGGAGGGCGAGGGCCACGTGATGGAGAGTCTAGGAAGGAGCAAAAAGAGGAAGGATCAGAAACATGAAGGAAAACACTAAGTCTCACCGCGCAATGGGGGCTTACCTGCACGGCTTCCTGGGCGATCGACGCCAGCTGAGCTTTGAGGGTCCCCCCAGGAACCCGACCTCGGCCGAGATCTCTATCTCGTGAAGGAGATTGTCCGCGACTGACAGCCCGGACGGCACCGCGAACCGGAGCCCCGCTTCCTCCACCACGGTCGGTGAGGACGACCCCCGGAAGGTCTCCAGGAACTCCTCCTGAGCGGCTCTGGGGGGGAGCCGATCTCCTCTTCCGAGGCAGTGTCCTCTACAATCAGGGCCCGCTTCCGACCCGATGCTCGGCTGGGGCCCACAGCGGGATCCGCCGCTGATCGTCCTCAGGGCGACGCCACCGGGGCATTACGGGCCGGGGCAGGCTGCATCCCGGAAGAGCTGGCGCCCCCGGCCCTGGTAGGCTGCCTCGGCTGGCACATAATATCCCTAAGAACTCCGAAGTCCATGGATCCTGCACGAAACAAACACCCCACTTATCAGTAGCGCGAGTAAAACATAAACCCAGAAAGCAAGCCTAACTTACCAACGAACTCGACGGGGCTAAGCCCGGCCCAGCTCAAGACCCTCTCGGACAGCAGCACGTCATGTGGGGGATGGGCTCCCATGACGACACTCTCACCGCGGCGGGATCGTTGGACAGGCTCCCCGGCAGGCACTTCTCCCTCGACCATTTGGTGGGCATTATCCAGTCTTCACCCTCGGGAGGGGAAACGAAGAAAAACTTCTTTTTCCAATCGTGAATGGAGGAGGGCAAGGCCACGACACCGGACCCAGCGGCAACCCCGGGCCACTTCCTAAAGGCAAAATACACTTACCTGGGGTCGCCAGCTCGACCGCCAGGGTGACTCTTAAATGCAAGGGAGGAACCGAGAAGGGAAAGACTGAAAGGAACCGCCTGCAGCCTCAGGCGGATTAAGAACCCAAGGAGAATCCTCCATGAGTTCGGCACTAGCTGGCCGGGGGCCAAACCGAAGAAGTTTAGAGCGGCGATGACCTCAGGAGAGAAGGGCAGGCGCATTCCGCCCCAAAAAGCTTCCAGGTACAGGGCAATCTCCCTGCCCCGCACCTGATCGGCCCTCTCTCCCTCCTTGGCCAGGCGAAGCGTGTAGCGTGGGGGAATGTGAAAGCGAGCCCGAGCGTTGACGAGCTCGTCCTCATGCCTCATCCAGCACGAGGTGCTGGGAGCCATGTCTGCCGCCTCCTCTCTGGAGGCGGCCCCCGCCTCACGGCCCCGTGGGGAGGGACCGGCCCCTGCCCCCCGAGGAGACTCAGACACAGCTAAAGGAGACCTAGCATCTACTCCTACAACGTCTACTGATTCTACAGAAGGGGAAGACATCTAACCTTGGAAAAGAAATTCTTCAGGGGCTGAAGCGAAAGGGGGGAGACGAGCGCCGAGCAGCTGGGGCCTGAAAGAGGAAAATATGAAGAGTAAGGGCCCTAGGGCGGGCCCCGCCCAAATTTATCGCCGCATACGGCCTCATCCAACGACACCCGTCGTCTCCCGCCGAAACGACTCTCGTGCCCAGCGGCTCCGATCGTCCCACGTGGCAGCCCAGCGTTGGGCCGTGTCCCTTCAAGTGCCGCAGGCCTGCGCGCGTCGCGTCAACTAATTGACGCTCGACACGTGGACTGTCGCTTCGACTGCAGAACGCATGAACTGGCGCACCTTCTTTAAATGCAAAGATCTCGTCTTGATTCGCTGGCGAAAAAGACAGCCGATGACCAAAGGACTCATCCCGATGAAACCCTAGAAGGGACCTCACCTCGGGAGGCCCGTCAGTCCACTCCTGACCCGACCACTATCTGGTCGGGACAAGAGTGGGGGGCTAATGATAATACTCGATATCGGCCACCTCCAAGATCATGACACGTGGCGTGTGACGTGTCCCAGAACTTAGAAGAGAGGGCCCACAGGGGCCGATCAGGCCCGACCTACAAGCACAAAGCTGGCTCACCTCAGGGCCCTTGCAAATTGGCCTCCTCGGTCTCTCAGCTCGCCTCCGAGCTGCCGCAGGACCAAGATACCTCGGCCCTCTCGCTCGTTCCCGAGCTCTCCCGCCGAGACCATCTTCCTCGGTCCCTCCGACCGACCAACTCCACCACTCACAGGCGTAACCGCCGCTCCGCAAATCTCGCCATGCGCAGATTCTCCGCTGGCAACATCCCACGTTCCACGCCATCACGATCCCCATTAACGGGCGATCCGTTCTTTACGCGGGCGTGACGTCGGGAGCGTAACTGCCGGCGAGATTCTCGCGCCTGCTGCTGCATGCCACCACCGCTATATAAACCCCCATCACAGAGGGGTCAGGTAAGCCATTTTTCTTTACACTTACGCCGTTGCTCTGCTCGGATTTTGTCACTGACTTGAGCGTCGGAGGGTCCTCGTTGGTACCAAACCATCCCGGGACTTTTTTGCAGGTACACGGCGGCAGCCTCCTCATCCCACTTTGTCCTCTCAAAACCCATTGAGACCCACACACAACGAAGGACAATCAACCCAGTTCACCTCGAGATCAACGGAAGACAACATATGACGGAGGCGTGAAAAGGAGCTCCATCAAGATTAAATCAGAATAATATAATATTTCGGTCATATATATATATATATATATATATATATATATATATATATATATATATCAAATTTTCATTTTTGTTGACTTGCGCGAAACATGCCAATCAAGTAGTTTAGGATGGCAGTAGATTCCTTCTTATCCTGCTTTATAAACTTTGACGATAGCAAACTGCAAATATGTTTGACTGATTTGGATAGATCGACGATCACCCAATAAATGCACTGTAAGTTTATAGGCACTAAGTCAGGCATATGAAGAAATTGGTTTATGGTTGTCCCCCGAAATGTTTTAATGTTAAAGATGCGCATACGATTAGATATAATTTTAGGGTTTCTTTTTTCAAGGAAAAGAAGTGGGAAAAAACATTGATGGTATGATGCAAGGGGCGGATGTCACGATACTGACTTGCTTTATTGGCGTGCGAGAGAGGATAAGAGATTCAGAAAATTGCTGCTGACGTAAGAATTAAATATAAAAATTTGAGTGATAGCTAATTCGTTAATTAATCAATCAATCAATTAATTAAGAGAAGGGAATAATTAGCAATGGAAGGAGGGAATTAATTAATGAATCTGTGGGGGCGTCCGCATCCCCATGGGCTGACATGGGCCGGGTCGGGGGAGGTGGCGTTAGGGTTTCCACGCGTGGGCCCCACCTGGACCCACGCCAACGCCACCCTCCTCCACGCTTTCTCTCCGTGCGTTGCGTTGCGTTGCGTTGCTTCGCTTCTCCTTTACTCTTCTTTGCTTTGACGACGTGTCATGAAACGCCGTCTCCCTTTTCAACCCCTTTCCTTTTCTGTCTGTCTTTAACTGACGGTTATGTCCTCTTCTTCTTGTTCTTTTCTTCCTTTTCTTTTTTTTTTTTTTTTGCCCCTTTTCTTTTTTGGTTCATGTGATAAGGTTAATTAGCAGTAGGGGTGAAATATGTTTATAATTCGCTAAATCCAAACCCGCAATTTCCGGTTCCGGTTTGGACAAGTTTCGGGCTTTTGCGTGTAGGTCGGTTTTTGCAGGTTTTTGCCAATTATGATTTATCAAAAAAATTAAAAATATAATACTTAAGTATATTCTACCTAATATATATGCGCTAAATTTATACTTTGATAAAATTATGTAAATTACATGTGATAGCCTTACAAACTACACTTAAAAATTGCGCTAACTACATATCTATAATAAATCACAATAGATATTTTATGATATTTAGAATTAAATGTCTATATAATATATTGAGTTGGATCGGACTAGGAAACATGTTTAGCTCGGGCCAAGGTTAGGGTTCGAACGGGTCGGTTTAACACTAAACCCATATCTAACCCGGATTTTTTCTTCTAATTTTCAACCCGTCAGATCGGGTTCGGACAGCTATAGGATGTCCAAAAAATCCGGAAAAATCGGGTCGGGTTCGGATCAAACTCTGCCCAACTTTCATCCTTAATTAGCACAAGTGTTTTGCACTTGCGCTCTACATAATAAATAAATTAGATTTTTTATTGACCAGACTAGTTAATTTAGATAGTGAGTATGGTTTCTTTAAAAAAAAAGTTGGATTAGTGGGAAGAATCCTACTAAGGGAAGAAGAAACTAAATTAATTTCATCTACCATTATGAAAGTTGATCTGATTTTGTAGAGTTTTTTAGTTGATGTCAATTGCAAATGAGAATACCATCAGAGATAAGAGTGCCGTATTTAAAAATAATTTATTTATTCTTGCTAATACACATTGGAAATCGTTTAAGCTCTGCAGTATTGTTTTGAAAGGGTTGAACTTTGATAAAAAAGTAAACATGGACTGATTATCCGTTAAAACTCCCAGGATTCAGCTGTTTCCAAAATTTAGAGTTTGCTATGCGCATTATCGGCCCTCAACCCAACAGTTTAACCATATGAATAAAATTGAGTTTTGGATATGCCTGCAGGTTCAAGCGGTCTTGGATTCAAACCCCCTTATCGATAATCTACAATATATTTATAGTCAACTCTATTTATTTCGTCTTTGCTAATGAAAATCTATGTTGAAATTGTCTTACAAGATGACCAAAGCTCATTTGCCCGGATGAGAGGAAGCATTGAGGTATTATGTTAGCTTGATATATATTGTTATCTTGTATCCTAATCATTTCGATTTTTTGATATAATGCAAATACGGTTTAAATATCATTTGAGCGTCATGAACAGTAAAGCTTTATTTTTTTTAGGGATGGTGTTGTCGCTCGAGATTAGCTTAGTTTGGGATCATCCAGTTATCAGCCATGAATTTGATGCTTGTAATTTGTCGTCTAATATACTCCATCTGTCCCTTTTTACTTGTCATTTTAGAGAAATGCACACCGATTAAGTAAATTATCATTTTTTTAATATCAGCAATTAATCTACGGCCACATCACCACTAAAAAAATCATATCATTTCTGCTCTAAACTATTAAGAAAAGTATTATCACTTTTTTAATATTAGCAATTAATTTTCTAGGATATTTTTGGTATTGTATCATTTATTGATATTTTTATCATTAATGATTTCCTTATTATTCCAAAAATGTCTATTGGGGTCAAAAATCATACCCTACGGTCGAGGTCAAATAAGTCAACAAGTCAAAGTCAAGACCCGAAAAGTAGGCCCGGGCCCAAACCCGAATCCAAGTCACGTGAGCCTAAGCCTGAACCCAAGTCCAAGTAAACAAGCCCAAGTCTTGATCAAGTGGGCTCATGTCCAAGTCGGGCCTAAGCATGAAGAGACTGGCCCTCCTCATGCTAAAGGAATAATTATCAAGTAATAAATAAGTTTGATATAATTTTCATGCATGAATGTAAAATAGATGGGCAAAATGCCATTTTGTAAAGTCTAAGAGACTATGTATAAACTTATAAGCCTGCATAAGGCAATATTATGATGAAATGAAACAATATGTGATTCCCCTCAAAAAAATATTAGGATTTGTGTCTCCATCACCTCCCTCTTAAGTTCTTCCTTTTCATTTCCAATTAAATTAAGAGATTAGCTCTCTCTTTCTTAAAATTAAATAAAATTTTACCATAAACATATTGAAAGAGAGTTCAACTTTCACATTAAACTCAAAAAGGAAAGATTTTTACTATCTTCTCCTTTCTCTCCAAAATCCAATTTGAGAGAAGGGGAAAGGGGAAACCCATTCCCCAAAACTCCATCAAAAGAAGAAAAAAGATCTCTTTTCATCATCCATGATTCAAATTTTGGAATTTTAAGAAAACCAATTTGGGTTTCTTCTCAAAAGAGAAAAAGGAAAAGTCTTTTAGAGTTTTACTCTACTAAAATTCTTTTGGGAGTTTAACTCCATCTAAAATTTTTGGGGAGTTCGACTCCATCTAAAATTCTTTGAGAGCTTAACCCCATTTAAAATTATTTTGGAAGTTTAACTCCAAAATAAAATCATTTAGAGTTCAACTCCATTAAAATCATTTAGGAAGTTCAACTTCAAATCTGGAGTTCAATTCCAAATTTGGTCCACCCAACCTGGATCCAATCCATAACCACAAGCACGTCAGCGGCACTAGCAGTGAGTTACTGGATCCAATCAACAATGTTGCGCGCGCATGCGTTTCACCTCCGTCCTTGTAAAAAATAAATAAATAAAATAAAAAAAATTGTTTCTTTAAAATAAAAAATCTTTTGTCACAAACGAAAAAAGAAATGAAACGAACACGTCTTTCTGGATTATTCTCAAACACCAACACCTCGTATTGAGTTCACATGACCAGTTTGACCCGTCAATCGGAGGTTCTCCCACTCCAAAGGCAAGGGGTAATTAATGACAGCTTAATCCGCGGTTGTCGGAGATTCGAATCCCCACAATCATTAAACCCTAGCCTACTTCAGACAAAGAGAATCTATACACGCCTGACAAGCGCGCTAATTCCCATCTTAATGGGGTGACGAAAAACACTTTACAACGTCAAGTAAAATGAGACGGAGTAATCTTTTTTGTCGCTTACTAATTTTGGTCCCAGACAAAGAATTTTGTTCGGTACTTCATACGTGTTGCGTGGTGATAGGAAGCTTTTTTACCATTGGGGGTGTGTCAGAACAAACTTGCTTCCAGCAAGAGAAAATTCTTCTCTATGAGGGCTTATGGAGAATCATATTCCTAAGAGAACGAAACAGAATAAACGCATTAACATCTGAGTAGATCAAGCCCTTCTATTTCCTATGAAGCCAAATAAAGTTGTTATACATTCGATTTTTTTTCAAAAATACATATAATTGGTAATAATAAACGATATATTGATTGGGTTCGGTCTCAGGTACAGCGTTGGATAAAAAAGTTATCCAACAAATCATGGTCGTTCAAAGTTAACCACTTCTTAAAGAAGCAGTTAAAATCTAATGGTTGCCATTTGACAGCTACTTAAAATAACGATTAATATCAACGTTGGATAAAAAATTATACAGCAAAACAGAACCATTTATAGTTAACCGCTGTTTTAAGTAGCGGTTAAATCTAACGGTTTTTGTTTAACCTATACTTAAAGCGGCGGTTAAAATCAAAAGTTAATTTATCCAACAAATCAGAATCGTTCAGGGTTAACCGCTACTTAAGGTAGCGGTTAAATCTAACGGTTGTTATTTAACTCCTATTTAAATTAGTTATTAAAATCAAAAGTTAACCGATACTTAAGTAATTGTTTTTCAAACGGTTATAAGATATATCACCTTTCGACTTTCGAACCCCTATCTTCCACCATAAGACATCTACGTCTTTCTCACCGAGATTTTTCGAAGTAGGTATGCTATATTTTTTATTTTTACGTTTACATACGCTATCATGTCTATTAATCCAGTTTATTGTCATGACCCAAATTGGTACGTGACCGGCACTTAGATCACATGACGTTTAAAGAAGTCGACGCGATTCAAATAAGTCAAAAACCAAGATCTAAATCATTTTAAAGAATAAAGAATGTGAAGTTTTTACAAAAATGTATTTAACATGAAACACAATTTTATTTATAAAGAATGTTTGTTTTAAAGCATATGTCAAGTGTTTTGAAATATGTTAGAAACTGTTTCATTATTTGAAATTTCAGCAGCACCTCCTTTGTAAATTTTTATAAAAACAAGTACATAAACATATAATATAACAGCATCCCCACTTGGAAGCTATCTCAACGCCAATCAATGGAATCACAACCATGCAATTATATACGACGCTCGAAAGCAAAAGATCACAACCAAATATATAAATAAACTGCGTGAATAAAACTAATTAGTCGACTCTATCCGAGTTCGACTCAAAAAAATATACATAAAATAACAACTCGATTTAAGTCAAATAATACAGGTGGTTTGATGGAGCGACACTAGGATATAATAAACAGTCAATATACTAGAGGCGGTTACCAAACATGTAAACCACCTAGCAGAATAAACGATGAACCCTAAAAAATGTGCTGGTGATGCCGCTAAGTGTCTGTGCGGTCCGTCCGGCAAGAAACTAAGGCATAAACTGGGGGGTTGAGTTGCAAACTTAGTGAATAGAAATATACATCACAAGATATAATATGATATGCGTAATAATGAATGCAAGTGTGATATAAATAAAGTCGCATGAAAATAGAATCAATATCATCAAATCATCATAAATCTCGTGTCTATCATCGACATATAAAATCCAATTATCGTAGGCACCGTCTCACAGACCGACCCTCTCTCGATATTAATACAGACTTGGTCGGTATCCTCTGGATATCCGCCGCTGATGATGCTCGATATCGGTGACTCCCTAAATAATAACACGTGGCAGATGACGTGTCTCAGAGCTTATAAGAAATGATCAAGAACGTTACGTTGGAATCACACCCCGGTCCTCCGACCCGAGGATGTTATTGACCTTCGGTAGCCTTCCAGACCACCCCCCGGCTCGCCTCCAAGCAATCACAGAACCAAGATGCCTCGGCCTCCCGCTTGTTCCCGAGCCTCCCGCCGAGCTTATCTTCCTCGGTCTCATCGACCGACCCACAGCACCGATCACAGGCGCCTCCGCCACGGCTCCATGAGTCTCGCTAGACGCGAGATATCCACCGCCCATGATCCTGCGTTCCACGCCATCACGATCCCCTATTAACGAGCATATTTCGTCATTAATGGGACATCCCGCCTATCACGAGGGCATGACGCCAGGGGCGTACCGGCCGGCTTAAATCTCGCGCCCGCCTGCCCATGGCTGGCACTATATAAACGCCTCTCTCAGACGACTCAGGTAAGCCAATTTTACCCCAATAGGCCGTTACTCTTGCCAAAATACTCCGTCTAACTTGATCGTCGGAGGGTCCTCAGTGGCACAACCACCCCGGGACTTCTTTGCAGGTAGCTCGGCCTCAACCACATAAAACCCATTGCGATCCACACACTCAAGGAGGCAACCTTCCAACTCAATCTCAGCCATCCATCAACGCTCGTTGCAGATCAATGGAAGATAACATCTGAAGGAGATCTTGAGATCCATCAGTTGGCGCCGTCTTTGGGAACCGCTAATTCCACTCAACAAAAGTTCATCTTCCGATCTCAACTTCATGGCAAGCGGTCACCGTGACGATCCAAGCACCAGTCGTCTGCCTCCCCGCAGTGGAGACGAGAAAGAATCCCCTCCTCCCCCGAACGCTATTCACGCCCTATCCGCTCGGATAGATCGACTCACGTCCGTCGTGGATGCACTCGTCCGTTTCCAAACGGCCGGGAAAGCTCCCCAGGTCTCCGCTCCCCCACCTAGGGACCAGGATCCCTACAGAGGGAGAGAAGACTCCGCCCGCATTGGCACGACCGATCACCGCCTCTCTGTCTCCGGCGGCCGCAGATCCCCGGGGCCGACGTATTCAATGACCCGGTAGGCGCCGCATAGCTTAACACCGAGGTCTTATGCTAGAGCGCCTCTCCCCCAGCTGTATTGCGCCCCTGTCCCTCCCGAGGAGGTGTCGGTCAGCTCGCCTGCGCCCAGGCATGACCGGCACCCCCTCCCTCGACGGGGTCGCATGCACGAGACTCACCACGGCAGCTTGAAGACGACCTCGCCAGGGGACCTGAGGAACCTCATCGAACGGAACCGGGAGCGTGGCCAGGCAGAGGTCTTCGGCAGCAGAGGCCAAAAATCAGAATGTGTTGAATTGTCGGGATACCGCGGCCGACTGGACGCTCTCGAAAAGAGGATCGAAGGCATGCATCGGGAAAATCGTCCTTCGAGCGACGGGGCTAAGTATGACGCCGAATCGCTCACGAAGCCCTTCACCAAAGAACTACTCTTCGTCCACGTCTCCTCCCGGAACAAGCCCCCAAAGGTCTCCCTCTTCGACGGGAAGTCCGCCCCGAAGGACCATTTGGACGCGTTCACGGCCGGGATGAGTTTACAGGACTGTTCCGACGCTGCACAATGACACTCTCATCCGCTCCGGGCGAGACTAGTTCCGAGAACTTGCGCCACGCTCGATCTCTACCTTCGATGAGCTGGCCACCCAATTCCTCGGCCACTTCGTCGGGAACAGACGGCAGAAGCGGACCGTCGACCATCTCTTCACCATAAAGAGCGGGGACAAAGAATCCTTCAAAGGATACGTCACCCGCTTCTGCAACGCCCTCCTTGAGGTCCCAGAACACCGGGACGAAACGGTCATCACGGCACTTAGGTCGGGTCTTAGGCATAAGGAGTGGATACGCTCCTTTGCATTAGCGCAACCTACGACCATGGCCAAGGTAAAGGCCTGGACCGAACGTGAGATCCAGTTTGAGTCCGAGGTGAGCGCCAACCTGCCCCGGACAGAACAAGCTTATCAGAAGAAAAGGGCCCGGGAGGAGAAAAAGAAGATTGAGCGTCCAAAGCTCTACTCCCCGAAGTTCCAGGAGTACACCCCGCTCAACGTCTCCCAGACGGTATTGTTGGAGGAGGCTAAGGGCGAGAGGTTCTTCAAACTCCCCCCAGTCTCGAATAAGGCGGCGAATCGCACCAGAGGCCCCTACTGCGGTTTCCACAGGTCGCAGGGCCACTCCACTGAGAACTGCAAGCAGCTCCGAGACTACATTGAGGAGCTAATCCGCTCGGGGCACCTGGCAACGTACTTGCGAGACAAGCGGCAAGCCGACCGTGAGCAAGGGCAACGTCCCCCTCCCGGGGAATTGACAATCGGCCAAATCATGTCCATATCAGCGAGGGGTACGGCGAAGACCGACGAGACTCAGCGTCCCTCACCGATCGAGGGGACTGGCAGCCACCCGAGGAAGAAGGCCAAAGCAGCCGAGCCGATCATTTTTACCGACGAGGAAATCCACGGTATATCCCTGCCTCACAACGACCCGTTGGTGATCACAGCTCGGGTCCACCGCTACGATGTGCAGAGGATACTGATCGACTCGGGAAGCACGGCAGACATTCTTTTTTATGACCGTTTCCTGCGTATGGGACTCACCCCGTCGGACCTAAGGCCGGTCGCCTACATCCTATCAGGGTTCATTAACTACTCTATCCCAACAGAAGGGGTAATCACCGTCCAATTTAACATCGGGGATGCGGGCCGTACGGGCACCGTGCCTGTGGAATTTATCGTCACGAGAATCCCGTCGGCCTACAACACCTTCCTTGGTCGCCCGACACTGAACTCCCTCCGGGCCAAGATATCGACCTACTACCTGGCGATGAAATTCCCGCTCGACCAAGGCGGGATAGGTCGGGCCTACGGAGACCAACGGACCGCAAAGGTTTGCTTCACTGCAATATCTACGTCTGAGCGACCAAACAATGATGTTGAGGGCGATGATTACATCAAGGGTTATCTGGACACCCGAGACGAGCAAAAAGAGGTACGAGGGACCCCGGTGGAGCCACTAACAGAGATCTCCCTCGTATAAGGGGACGACGAAAGAACCGTTCAAATCGGGTCACTTTTGATGGGGACTCAGCGAGATGGCCTGGTTCACTTTCTTAGAAACAACTCTGACGTGTTCGCCTGGGCGCCTGCCGACATGCCTGGGATCGACCCCAAAATCATAACTCACAAGCTCGGGGTAGACCCTACGGTCCGACCCGTCAGGCAGAAGAAACGAAGGTTCGCCACGATCAAGCAAAAGGCGATCGAGGACGAGGTAGACAGGCTTTTCGCCGCCAACTTCATTCGGAACGTGCCTTACTCGGAATGGTTGCCGAACGTAGTCATGGTTAAAAAATCAACCGGGAAGTGGCGCATGTGCGTCGACTTCACAGACTTCAACAAGGCCTGCTCGAATGAAAACTATCCCCTCCCTCGGATAGATCAGCTCGTCGATAGCTCGACAGGACACGAGCTACTTAGCTTCATGGATGCTTTCTCCGGCTACAACCAGATCCGTATGAATCCAGCAGACGAGGATCCCACCGCATTCACAACGGACCGGGGGGTATACTGCTACAAGGTGATGCCTTTCGACCTCAAAAACGCCGGAGCTACGTACCAACACTTGGTCATTCGCATGTTCAAGCCACAGATCGGCAGGAACATGGAAGTTTACATCGACGACATGCTCGTCAAATCGGTCTCATCGGACGAACATGCCAAGGATCTGGGCGAGGCCTTCGACGTCCTCCGCAAATACAAGATGAAACTGAACCGCGCCAAGTGCGCATTCGGGGTCACCGGTGGAAAGTTCCTCGGTTTCATGGCCACCCACCGTGGGATCGAAGCTAACCCAGAGAAAATCAACACCATCCTCAACATGGCCGCGCCCAAGACTAACGTCGAAATCATGCGGCTGACAGGACGGGTAGCTGCTCTGAGTCGTTTCATGTCGATGTCTGGGGAGAAGTGCCTCCCGTTCTTCAAAGCTCGAAGGAAGATACCAAGATTCGAGTGGTCGGAGGATTGCCCGACCGCCTTTGAGTAATTAAAGAGGCACCTTGTGACTTCCCCGCTGCTTACCCGGCCAGTTGAAGGAGACGAGCTATCGCTATATTTAGCGGTATTCGACCAAGCTGCAGGCTCGGTGCTCGTTCGAGAGGTCGAGAGAGTCTAGAAGCCGGTATACTATGTGAGCCATGTGTTCAAGGATGCAGAAACGAGGTACCCAGCCATAGAGAAGATCGTCTTGGCACTCATTGTGGCCTCAAGGAAACTACGGCACTATTTCCAGGCGCACATCATCCTCATTCTTACCGAGCGGCCTTTGGGGGCTATCCTCTCCTCCCCCGATTCCTCTAGCCGCTTAGAGAAATGGAGGTAGGAGTTGTCCCGGTTCGACATAAAATACCGCCCGAGGCAGGCTATCAAAGCACAGGCCCCAATCGATTTTATCGTCGAGTGCACCATCCCCAGCAAAGAGCCGGAGTCCATGCCAGCCCCCGCAGCTCAACCCTCAATCGATGGGAAGCCCTACTCCGTCCCTGATTGGATCCTCCACGTCGACGGGTCTTCGACCGAGGAAGGCTGTGGTACCGGACCCATCATTCGGGGCCCGAACGAGCCAGAAATGGAGTATTCTCTGAAGCTCGGGTTCAAAGCCTCAAATAACGCGGTAGAATACGAGGCCTTGCTAGCCGGACTGCGCATAGCCTTCGGACTGGGGCTGAAAATGATTCGGATTCGCAGCGATTTCGCCCTAGTTGTTGGCCAAGTGACCGGCCGATTTGAGGCACGGGAGCCTCTAATGGTGAAGTATCTGGCCAAGGTAAGAAGACTGCGAAAGAACTTCCACGAAGTCCAGTGGAGCAGATCCCCAGATAGCTGAACGCCCAGGCCGACGCCTTGAGTAAGCTGGCTTCATCATATACGGCTGTAACACCCTAGTTCATTTATACCAGTTCTGTTTGGGTATTTCTTTATCTATGGATATTTCTTGATTTATTACTGTTATGGGTGCGAATAGTGTAATTGGTATTTGTGTTTGCATCCGACCCGACCCGCATGCTAGAAACCCGTCTTGATTCCTGTTTATGATTTATCCACGCTAGTGCGGAGGATCCGTGCACTTTCATGTTGTATATCCTGTTTATCTACATCGTATATCTGACATCTGCATTTTTAATAATACAATTATAATCAAATAATATATTTTAAAAATATCTAGCATGGCCTGCATCATACCCCTAACCCTGTGGTGGCATCCGTACATCTTGTTCTCATTCCATTTAGTGAAACGGACTTGTTTGGATTGCTACGTGCACGCTACGTGTATCCGTTCTTGAGGGTATGCAATTTTGTTACCCGGATATCGTATTTTGGTTTTGGTTGATACGTATATTATCCATATTTTCAAACCGTAATTTTAGACCCGACCCGGGTTTGTTTTGGACTATTTTTGTATTTAGCCTAAAACTCAAATTTTATTAATATTATATTCTTTATAATATATTTACTGTTAACGTCTTAACCAAATATACTGTTAACCAAATATATTCTAAATATTCTTTTAATACTTATCACAACAGCCCTCTCTCTCTCTCTCTTTCTTTTACTATAATATATATATATATATATATATATATATATATATATATATATATATATATATATATATATATATATATATATATATATATTTTTTTTTTTTTTTTTTTTTTTAACCCAACCTTTAAAACCCGCGTCTTTCTCTTTCTCACCTTCTTCCTCGCCTCGCCTCCACGAGAACTCGACCCACACCCTCTGCCTCGTCGCCGTCACTATTACCGCCGAACCCCGACCTCGTCGGCCTCATCTCCTCGACCACCTCCTCACCTCTCTATCTCCTCTCTCCGCTGCAAGCCCCACAACGACTACACACCCACCGCGACGAACCCATCTCCTCCACCTTCACCTCGTCGCCGTCGTCGCCTCCACCCCTGACCTCGCCTCTTCTACGACACTGCAACCACCACCTTTTCGTCACCTCTTCCTTTCCTGTTCACCCTCTCCCCTGCGACCACAAAACCTACTGCAACCCATCACCGATCCTCCAGCACACCTCACCGCCGGAGCTACAACCACCTCGTCATCGGCTTCCCCCAACACCACCACCTCGCCGCCGGCTTCCCCCATCACCACCGATTAATGTAATATTTTAACGATCAAAAATATAATTACCGCAATCAAGAACGGCGTCGCTTGGTAGCTAGCCGGTGAGTACGGGTCGGTCCACAGGGATTTTGTGTTTTCCTAATCGCTCTAACGAGTTAATTCCGATGGGTGTCGGATTGATTATCTCTAAAAGCTAAATTAATTTATACTAAGATTATCTAGATCTAAATTTTGCTAGGGTTAGGTTTAGGGAAAGTTGAGAAATTAAAGGTTTCCTCACCGCTTTCAATGCCCTATTATAGATCTATTAGGTGTTATGGTAATTATCAATAAAGTGGATTGGAATCATTTGGGAAGATGTTTCTTCCTCTAGGTTCTTGTCCTTCCTTTATCGATCCTTAGCCTAACCTCCATGGAAAACACGCGCAACCGGTCCTTTATACTACGGTATCACCGTTACCTCGAGAGGTAAGGTGCCGCAGGGAGCGGTGTGTGCGTGTATGCATGGATTTCTAATTCTTATGTGTGAAAGGGCAAGAAAGGGGTGAGAGATCTCATCTCTCAAACCTTTCCCTAAAGCTAACCCTAACAAGCGAGGAGACTACCCGCTCATTAGGGAAATTAAAGACATTCTAAATTAAAAGTAAAATAAGGCAAAGAAATAAAAGAACTTACTAATTTTTATTGATGGCTCTCTCCAAACATCAACGCAGTACAGATCTGAATTTAAGAAATGAAAAGAGGCATGCCCTCATACAAGATTTAGAGTTCCTATTTATAGAGGATAGGAACCCTAGGGTTACAATTGACTCGCATATCTGTTTTTACAAAAATACCTCCTAAGAAAAGACCTATTCAACGATCCGCGCACCGCCAAAAAAAATTCCACCGACACGGGCAGAAGACGGACGCGGTTCCGCGGCCAAAGGGTGGTCTTGGTGCTTCGGTTTTTCTGTGCTTTTCCTCATTGACTTTGTCTTCTTGTTTCTATGGTTCTTTTCTCATGTTGGTTTCTAGGTTTCTTCCAGATCTTTCCAGTGAACATTGTAATGGACTTTTGCCGTTGCTTCGTGACGAAATCTTGAACCTTGCACTGCCTTATACTTGTGAACTGATCTTTGTGTAGACTTTATCAAGATTCTCTGTTTGTTGGTCGAAATCTCACTTTTGCATCGTCTTTTGTCTTTTTCACTATTTTTATTCCAAGAACCTGTAACCTGCAACTAAGTAGCAGACATGGGTCAAAAGCACCTATTTATTTGTAAAATAATTAGAACTGGGGAATATAATAATGCAATATTATGGTATGAACAAATACCCCCAAACTTATCTTTTGCTCGTCCTCGAGCAAACATAGGTTTAATTCTCAACAAAAACCCTAACCGCACTTTCGCAGGGAATCGCGATTGCACTGAGCTCGTGCAACAAGCCGTTAAACCTCTAGGTGTCCCTAGTAGGAGGAGTGTTGTCACCTGAGCGTTTTCAGCGGATACTACCCACAAAATTCTATCAATTAGGCCCATTGACTTTTATTCTTCAATTATGTTTTCCAACAAGAACTCTATTATATTCGACTAGTAAATTATCCACCCACATTCTTCACGCTTCCTTATTATTTAACTTAAGATTATATATGTTCTATAGACTTACTTAGCTTTCGGCTATCTCTTAAGTTTTCCTTCTAGGGTTCTATCTCAACTTAGGAATTTTTATCATCTTTATTAAAGATACAAGTCCTATTCTTTATTCCTATCTCTTATCTAAACTCCAATCACATACCCCTACGTGTGTGTATAAATCACCCCTACACTTGGAAATTCAAATCAAGCAATCATACTCTCGTCCGTTGTCCAAAACACTTCTTAATTGGTGAATTTTTAGATGAAGTTTGCTCACACATTCTTCATGCGACCATTAATACTTCTTGAGGTACCAAAGACCGATTACAAGATGTGTTTGCACATTAAAGTGTAATTCCTAGTCTTGCAACACCTAAGGCTTTAGCAGTGACTCCCAAACCAGTTGGTCTAAGGCACTAGGTGATGAAGCACCCTCGCTAATTTTTTTCTTCTATTTTTGCAATCTTAAGTAATCACAAAAACCAGTGTTCATTTTTTTTATTATTTCTTTACTCACACTTGTATTTTTCATTTTGTTTTCTTCGTACTAAGGACTTTAGACAAGAGCATTTCAAGATCTCCTCTACTATTCCAAGTTTTAAGGTGCGTGATTGTGCAAATTGTAGGGTATATATTTTCAGAATCTAGACTTAAGCTAAGAATTATTTTTCAAATTTATACTCTAATAAAAATATCAATACTTTTCCCTTGTTTCAACTTAGCCCAAGAAGTGAACCCAAAATTTGCCTATTTCTAAATAAACTACAAAGCCATATACTTTCTACCGTTAAACTTTAAAAAAGGTTATTTTTAGGGTTTTTAATTTACTAAGTCTAAGATCTAGTTGTTCCTAGCTAGTTAACCTGTTTGTCAAACTTAAGTCAAATAAGGCCAAAACTGAATACATTAATTTTTTATAATTTTTGAAATTTTTCAATTTTTTATGGGTTTTAAAATAAGTATGCAAATACAACAATATGTACATATGAATGCGAAGAAAGAAGACTTACCAAGCACACCCCTAAACTTAAACTTGACAGTGTCCTCACTGTCATGCCACACCAAGAGGGTCAAAATGTCGGCACTCCCCTATTTATTTATTTATAAAAAAAAATTTATTGTTAAAAGAAAAACAAGAATATATATACAGAAAGGCCCCCCCAAACTTCATTGAAACAACGTCATTGCCAAACTTTGCAAAGACCAAACGTCAACACCAACCATTCGAAAAATTTATCTGTAAAGAGAATCGGTTGGTGGAAGAACATGTTGTACCAATCCAAAAAGAATTGGGGAAGATAGAAATGGTGGTATGGAAAGTATGGAAGTGAATAGATATGAGGTGGTGATGAATCAAAACGAGAATGTGAATGATCAACTATCAGTGGAATATTGGCATTCTCGTAGCTTATTAAAAGAAAAGGGGGTGGCTCAACTTCTAAAGGAGGAGGTTGACAAACCACACTATCCCCAAGATACTTCTGTGGATCTTTTATCGACTTGGCATCATCCATCATATGCATATGATATTCAATTATGAGAGAACTAATCTCCTCGATGTCCGCCATAGTCCAGCCGGAAGCTTGCCGCCTATCTTGTAAGACCATTAAAAGGGCGTTATCTTGCTCGAGGGCTAGAGAGACCGATATGATAACGGGAAAGTTCTCATTCTCATCTATGTAAGCATATTTAAGGTGAGACGGCAAAGGCGTGAGTTCGAGTTTCGGAGGCGAAACAATCATAGGCAAAATTGGGAAATCTACCTCGAACTCAAAGGACTCCAACACAGGTTCGAAATCACTGCAATAACCGATTCGGATGGTTCAACTAACTCATCCAAAAATTCAAAAGACTCATATTCGGGCTGTGAGTCTTTATCATCCGAAAAAATGAAGCATTCATAATCAATATCGGTTGTGTCAACTGTGGTAGATTCAAGGAGGGACGCACTAGTGGCGTCAAAACTGTTTTCATCAAACAAAAATCTCTCAAGCTCGCAGTCCTCCTGCATGATTTCGTGAATAGAGCAAACTTCTCGTGTACTAGTTTTAGGCACGGGGGGCAGACTTCCTAACTTGTAAATATTGAACTCACTATTCGTCTTCCCGAAGGATAGAGTCATGGAGCCATTGCGAAAATTTATTACGGCATTGGAAGTGGCCAAAAATGGTCGACCGAGGATCACCAGAATTTGGTTCCGTGGGTTAGCACCAGGTTGTGTGTCCATAACAATAAAATCAACGGGGAATATGAAATCCCCAACTTTGATCAACACATCCTCTAGCTCACCCCTAAGATGGGTGATTGATCGATCGGCCATTTGGAGAGTACAACGAGTGGGTTTCAACTCTCCAACCCCTAATTGCTCGTACACGGAGTAGGGAAGCAGGTTAACACTAGACCCAAGATCTAAAAGTGCTCAATTGATTTTCTTATCCCCAATTGTTATTGAAATCGTAGGACAGCCGGGGTCCTTTCGTTTTTGGGGTAAGGGTTGAGGTTGGTTAATAGTATTGCTCACTGCACTAGCCACTAGCACTTTCTTGGGTATTTGAGACGACTTTCTCTTTGAGGTGCATAAGCCCTTTAAGATTTTCGCGTATGAAGGGACTTGTTAGATTGCATCCAAAAGAGGTATATTTATACTAACCTGCTTAAATAACTCCACAATCTTCTCCATTTGTGGAGTTGGTTTATTGGGACTCAACCTGTTTGGAAATGGAGCATTTTGAAAATCTGTTGAGTCTAATGTCTGTGGAGTAGAATGTGGAGTTGGAACGGATCCCAGTGTGGGTATGTTCGTGAAGTGAGAAGTGGGTCCGTTCGGATTAGAAGAAGAAGAGCCTTTTGAAAAATGAAGAATAGGCTTTAGCAGAGAAGATGAAGGTGAAGAAGAGGATGGAGAAGAAGAAGAAGGAGGAGAAGAAGGAGAACCACCGGCGGGGATGTCATCACTAATACCCTCATTATTTTGCAACACTTTTCCAGATCTCAACGTGGTCACCGCATTTACATTGTGATATTCATGTGCGTTGTGTGTGTGACCGGGATTTGGCAATGGTTGAGATGGAAGCTTTCCCTTTTCTCTCTCGCTCAACGCAGCAGTTAATTGTGCAATTTGTGCCTCAATAGATTTGATGCTTTAATCGTGTGAAGCATTGTTGTGCACCAAAGACTGGACGGAATTTTCCAATCTTGTTGCGGATTCTGTAGATTGCTTGAGAAACGCATCTAGACTTTTTTCTAGCGAGATAACCTTATCATCATTTGGTTGAACCAAATTGTTCGTTTGATTTGGATAAGGTTGTGGTTGGAAAGGTTGCTGGTATTGAGTTTTTTGGGGTGCTTGTTGTTGTGGAGGAGGAGGCCTTTGAAAGTTGTTGTTTTCTTGAAATTGTTGATTTTGATTCCAAGCAAAATTTGGGTGACTCCTCCAACCCGGATTGTAGGTCGAAGAGTAAGGATCATTTCTTTGTCGTTGCTGAAAGGCAGTATTGATTTGATCTTGTCCTTGAACAGGCGGATTGTAAGGACACTCTTCGGTAAGGTGTGATGGATCCGAACAACAAGCACAAACAGTTCGTGGGGGTAAAACAGGGGCAGGAGAAGACGATGAGATTTTGGTCTCAATGGCTTCTAGCTTTTTCATAAGTGCGGCCATATCGGCCTTCATAGCAATCGACATATCTAATTGATGTATGCATGCCCTAGATTGACAAATAGAAAAAGATGAGGTGGTCTTTGTGCTCTCCCACTGAATTGTTTATTCACTAAGATCCTCGAGAAACTGCCATGCTTCCTTACTAGATTTGGTTAGAAAGCGACCTTGACAAATGGTTTCTAGCAACTGCTTCGTTGCCGGGTTCAATCCCTCGTATAATGTTTGGCAAAATTGCCAATTTTCGATCCCATGGTGAGGGCATTGAACAAGTAGGTCCTTGAATCTTTCAAAACACTTCCAAAATGGTTCGGAAGGAAGCTGGGAAAATTGTATTATCTCATTGCGAATTCTCGCGGTCTTGTGATGAGGATAAAACTTTTTAAGAAAAGTTTTAACAAACTCGTCCCAATTTCTAATTGAATATGATGATGTGCTGTATAGCCACTTCTCAGCTAAGTCACATAAGGTGAAAGGAATGACCCTTAGCCTTATAGCGTCATCACTTAATTGGGTTGTTTTCATCATGGCGCAAATGTTTTGGAATTTATTGATAAAGATATAGGCATCTTCGGATTCCAATCCATGAAATTTTGGCAGCATATTGATGAAGTGGGGTTTTATTTCAAAATTGTCCCCATTTGCCGGTGGGGATGAAAGACAAGTAGGTAAAGAGGTGCGGACAGGGTAGAAGAGATCCTGAAGCGCAATTCGTTGGGGCGCTACAACAGTCGGGAGATTCGGGTTATTCGCACCTAACGGAGGTGGAATCAGTCCCGTGGGTAAGGTGTTGTTGGGATTATATCCCAACATACCTTCGGAAGAAGAATTTGAAGGTGGAGGTAAGGAAGTGGTAGGGATTTCGACTTCGGAGTCGAAAGGTTCGTCGGTCGGTACCAATGAAACACGGACTAATCGGGTGCTAGTGTCCCTAGTCCAACTGGACATACACTAAAGGGGTAGTGTAGTCAAAAAGGTGAAAGACAGAATGTGGAGGTAAGAAAATGTCAATGAGAGGAAGTGGTGTAAGTGAAGTGCAAAGATTTCTTTAGCGACAAGTTGCAAGTTTTTGAAAAGATTTTTCCTTTTTCTTTTTATGTGGAGCTTTTGCAAAAATATTTTTGAAAAGAGACTTGTGACACAAATGCAATCAACCACAAATGCACAATCAGGCCTAGATCTAGGGTCACCTAGGTCAACTAAACAGCTCCTAACTGTTCCAAAGGGCTAGAAATAGGACCTCAAACCGCCTCTTCACCGCCAATTGCGGCCAGGTAAGTGCCAGGTAAGTGGGAGGCTCCCCACTACGAAAGTGGTGGTATTAATTAAGTAACCACTTGCCTTAGACACACTTGCCTAGACACCGCAAAGTCAGGTTAGGATAAACGGTCGATGCCTATAATTAGTCCTCTGTCCTATTGAGCGCGACGTCCTTAGGGCTGAGTTTAGTATTTTTTTAATTAAATATGGTCAATGCAAATGCCTTATGTGATTTCTGGGGTCCTGGGAAGGGTGATGAAATTCCCACCCAATCTGAATTGGTCAAAAGCCCCTTAAAGTCCGATTAAAATATGCAAAACAGTAAATCACTTGCAATCAATTTTCTTTTAAGCGCGGCGCAAAGAATCCTGCAGAGAATCAATTATTGGAAGAAGGAAGATTTTTTAGCGCAAAGAATCCTGCAGAAGATTTGGCAAAAGATATATGGGGATTTGCAGAGGAGGGGAAAAGAAAACAAACAGAGGAAATTTCGCGCACTGAAGACACCAGAAGACTGCGTTTCCGCGGCGGAATGGGGGTTTTGGCGGCGGGTTAGCGGCGGTACGGAGGCTTCAGATCCATAGAAAAATTGTGTTGTTCTGTTGTGGAATTCCCCCTCTGTTCTGATCTACTAATTTCTGTTTCGCCCTCTGGATTTTTCCAGATCCGTCGATCCTGCAAAGATTCACACAAGAAACCCTTCAAACAATAAAAGATGATAAAATTTTTATATTTTTTATTTTTTAGATTTTTATGATTTTTTTATATTTTATATTAACTCGAAATTACAAAAAAGAAAAATTACGCCATCCCCGGCAACGACGCCATTTGATTAATGTAAGATTTTAACGATCAAAAATATAATTACCGCAATCAAGAACGGCGTCGCTTGGTAGCTAGCCGGTGAGTACGGGTCGGTCTACAGGGATTTTGTGTTTTCCTAATCGCTCTAACGAGTTAATTCCGATGGGTGTCGGATTGATTATCTCTAAAAGCTAAATTAATTTATACTAAGATTATCTAGATCTAAATCTTGCTAGGGTTAGGTTTAGGGGAAGTTGAGAAATTAAAGTTTTCCTCACCGCTTTCAATGCCCTATTATAGATCTATTAGGTGTTATGATAATTATCAATAAAGTGGATTGGAATCATTTGGGAAGATGTTTCTTCCTCTAGGTTCTTGTCCTTCCTTTATCGATTCTTACCCTAACCTCTATGGAAAACACGCGCAACCGGTCTATTATACTACGGTATCACCGTTACCTCGAAGGGTAAGGTGCCGCAGGGAGCGGTGTGTGCGTGTATGCATGGAGTTCTAATTCTTATGTGTGAAGGGGCAAGAAAGGTTTGAGAGATCTCATCTCTCAAACCTTTCCCTAAAGTTAACCCTAACAAGCGAGAAGACTACTCGCTTATTAGGGAAATTAAAGACATTCTAAATTAAAAGTAAAATAAGGCAAAGAAATAAAAGAACTTACTAATTTTTATTGATGGCTCTCTCCAAACATCAATGCAGTACAGATCTGAATTTATGAAATGAAAAGAGGCATGTCCTCATACAAGATTTAGAGTTCCTATTTATAGAGGATAGGAATCCTAGGGTTACAATTGACTCGCATATCTGTTTTTACAAAAATACCCCATAAGAAAAGACCTATTCAACGATCCGCGCACCGCCAAAAAAAATTCCACCGACACGGGCAGAAGATGGCCGCGGTTCCGCGGCCAAAGGCATGCTTTGGCCGCGGTTCGGTTTGTTCCGCGGCCAAAGGGTGGTCTTGGTGCTTCGGTTTTTCTGTGCTTTTCCTCATTGACTTTGTCTTCTTGTTTCTATGGTTCTTTTCTCAGGTTGGCTTCTAGGTTTCTTCCAGATCTTTCCAGTGAACATTGTAATGGACTTTTGCCGTTGCTTCATGACGAAGTCTTGAACCTTGCACTGCCTTGTACTTGTGAACTGATCTTTGTGTAGGCTTTATCAAGATTCTCTATTTGTTGGTCGAAGTCTCACTTTTGCATCGTCTTTTGTCTTTTTCACTGTTTTTATTCCAAGAACCTGTAACCTGCAACTAAGTAGCAGATATAGATCAAAAGCACCTGTTTATTTGTAAAATAACTAGGACTGGGGAATATAATAATGCAATATTATGGTATGAACAACCACTACCTCTCTCCTCTCTCCTGCACCAAGCTTCGACATAACCTTCATCCCCTACACCCGAGACTCCCCTCTACACAGAACCCGCGACCACTGCCCTTGCCGTGGACGTCGTCTTCATCGGCCCATCGTCAGGGTTACCTCCTGCCTCGCCTCTGACCCTAGGCCAGAGCAAACCCAGAGAACCTATCTTCTTCTCCTTCTCCTTCTCCTTCTTCTTTCTTCTTCTTTTTCTTCTTCTTTTCTTCTTGTTTCTTGATTCCGCATGTCCCGATGATCGCCGGAGCCGTGCCACCACCGACGATCCGGGCGACCCAATGGACATCCCCAGCCAGCGTGGTCACGTTCTTGCTTTTTCTGGTTCAGTTCTGTACGCCAGTGTGTGCATCGGGACATTTATCGACATCGTACGCGGCGTACGCACCCCGTCGTGAGATCCGATCAGGCAAGTTTATCTTGCTACATGCTATATTATTATATTTGCATCCATATGAATAAAAATATCACATGTTTACTGCATTGTGCATCCTGTGTTACAGTTTTACAGTTTTTCGATACCCATACGTATCCATACCGTTATTTACATATCTAGTCGCATGCAATTTTATCTCGTTACAGGTTATGCAACGTATTTTATATCCATAGGTATAGACTTATTACGTGTTCATTGCATTTCACATCCATGTTACAGTTTTACCGTTTCTCCGATATCCGTTCGTATCCGTGTTATTGATTATATATCTAGTTGCATGCCATGTCATATTATATCATGTTACCATTATGTTAGCACCCCATGCTTGATAATGTGCATCATACTTAGTCATGGAGTTGTAGATGTGATCCCTGATAAACACTTGTGCATCCGTGTTTTACCGTGTTTCAATACTAGTTGCATTTTACCATTGGGCATCCATTGAATGCACTGTACACCACCTGACATGACCTGATACACCACTGCTTGACTTGATACCTGATCCCGTTACTAATGCCGACAATCCTGATTTGTTGCCCCGACGGACATATCATGTTTTCTATTCAGACAAAACCTGTACCTGCTTGATCCCGTGTTGGCATTAGCTCCAGATTTATCAATACCTAACTTGAACACATAACCCGGGGTAAAGGGAAATCAATGATGAAAGCTGACTTGTAACTCAACAGTTCGACGCTTATACTGATATTTTTGGGGGCTTGGCCAGTCCCGGGATGCTGCTGCTGACATCATTCATCTGTACATGTTCCAGTTTTGTGCTTAGCGGCATGACTCGGTTTTAGCCCGAGAATCTGGACCGTGGTCTCGGGCATGCACGGGATACTATTGAGTTATATCGACGATTCATTAAATTGATTTCAAAGACTTGAGAGTAATTAACCCAATAGCATAGATTACTCACCACATGCACATACACTTCATTGTTCCATATTTGTGTTACTGTTATACACTCATTACTGTTCATACTCATGCATGCATATCTTGTTACCTCCTGATTATATTTTATTATTTGATATTATAACGCACTAACGTCTGGGTTTTGCATGGCACAGATCCTCTGTCTCTTGCGCAGGCTGATCAGGAGTATTTCCGCCGTCAGGCCGAGCAGTGAGGATCCTGTTAGTATCTAGCTTAGTTTAGTTTCATTCTGCAGTTTATTTCCTGATGTGAGCCCGTATTGGGACGTATTTCCATATTGTTACTGTTTATTGGATTATTGCTTCCGCATATTATTTCTTGACTCGTTTATTCAGGCATATGGACATGTATTAGTTAGTTTTATATTTTTCCTGTTCTTGATATCTTATAGACAGTTGTAATGTGACTGTGGAGGGATATTTCCTAGCCACAGGTAGCATGGTTGGCTCTGTCACATGCCGATCTTAGCACACTCTGGGAAGCGGGGCAACAAGAGGAACATCTTCTTTGAGGTCTTGCCATGGCCCAGCGTGGAAGACGGGGCAACATCACTTCAAGTGTACACAGCCCGGGAAGAAGACCGGGACTGGAGAAATCCCCTCGTGGAATTCCTGAGGGAATGTACGCTCCCAGAAGATCGGGGAAAAGCCCGCCGTCTTCAAGCCAAAGCTCGCCATTTCGTCTGGAGCAATGGGAACCTCTATAAGAAGTCCTTCACTCAGCCCCTGTTCCGGTGCGTCAACCCCCACGAAGCTGACTATGTCCTCCGTGAGATCTACGAAGGGGTCGGCGGCGCGTACCAAGGGGCCTGCACCTTAACCCAGAAAGCATTGCTCTAGGGGTACTACTGGCCGACAATTCATCAGGACACCCAGAAGCTCGTCAGGAGATGCAAGAGATGCCAACTCCATGGAAGCATACCCCGCCTTCCGGCTACCGAGCTAACTACCCTAACCTCCCCGTGGACGTTTTCCCCGTGGGTAATGGACATGATAGGCCAGTTCCCTACTGGTACAGGCGGGAACAAGTACGTCCTCGTCGCAGTGGACTACTTTACGAAGTGGATCGAGGCCATTCCCATCAGGAAACCAGACTCCACCATGACTATCAAGTTCCTGCAGAACAACGTCATACTCCGGTTCAGCATCCCGAGGTGTATCATCACCGACCATGAGAAAAATTTCGAAAACGAAAAAGTTAAGGAATTCTGCATTCGAATATAGTATCCTTATGAAGTTTGCCGCGGTCGCACATCCCCAATGCAACGGGCAAGCCGAGGTCGCTAATCGGGACGTCCTCCGAGGTCTTCGGACATGCCTAGAAGGACGCCAAGGCAGTTGGGTTGAGGAATTAATCCGGGTCTTATAGGCCCTGTGCACGTCGAAGAAACCCCCCACCGGGGAAACCACTTTCAGCCTCTGCTGCGGTACCGAGGTAATGGTCCCAGCGGAGATCGGGCTCCCCAGTCACTGTGTCGAACATTTCGACGAAGAAGCGAACACCTCAACCCTCCGAACTAACCTGGACATCCTTCTAGAGAAACGGGACTAGGCTCAGATCAGAGCTGCCGCCTATCAACAACAAACTGTCTGCTACTACAATACGCGAGTCAAGCATCGCTTCTTCAAGACCGGAGATTTAGTTAAGGCGGAACGAGTTCGTTGATTAAGGCAAGCTGCATAAGTTTTTCCCAAAATGGGATGGCCCTTTCCTCGTCACCGAGGTCCTACCCGGCGGAGCCTACCGCTTACAAGATGTGGATGTTCGCAAGTTTCCACGGCCTTACAACGCTGAGAAGCTCAAGCTGTACCTCTGAAAAGAATATCTACGCATGTATATTTCTTTTTTCGCAAAGGCGATGTAAACCTTTCTAAAGCTCTTTCTATTTAAATAATAAAAAGGGAATAATGGGGCAAAGCAAAAAGAAGAATTCTATTTATTCAAAAGGTATTACGGGCTCCTAAGCCTTACAGAAAAATAAAAAGGAAAAATTTACAGCAGAGGGGGAACGGGATCGAGAAAGTACTCCTGGTGATACTCATAGTAGATTTCCGCTAGCCGGGCCCTAGCCTCTGCAGCCCGCTCCCGCTGATGCTGCACGCGAACCCGGGACGCCACGGAAGCACCCGGCGCTCCGCCCTCTGCGCCTTGGCTCACGATATACCTCTTTTTGAAGCACTCCAAAATGAGGGCTAAGGATCGGTCGTGCCTGCCTTCGAGATGAGGCCGAGCAGGAAGATCGAGCGCACCTTGTCGAGCGCCTCGTCCAGCAGCTCCTCGGAGAAGGGGTTGTACAACCTCGGGGACCTCCTCAAAATTGCGTACATCAGCAACTGTAGGAGGGACGACCGCCGAGGGAGAAGCTGGCCGACGTGACCTTCGAGGCGCCGAACCACTCCCCGGTACCTATCCTTAGCCAGGGATTGGTCAAACACGGAGACGTCGTCGAAGGTGATGATCTCTTCGATCGAATACATGCGTCCAGTCATCTCAAAAAGCGATGCCGAAGAAGTTGTCGTCACCTTCTCTATTTATAACCTCAAACAGAATCCTTAAAGACCCAGATTCACGCGCGCATGGGCACGAATCCTGGGATCCACCAAGATTACTCCAATGCCGTGCCGCCACGTGGTAGAACTGACGCGGCTCCCTAAAAATTTACGCCCACCCCAAGCATTCCTGACACGTGCTGCCTGCGATGGTCGCTCTTCCCAATATTCACGGACCAAGGAAGGTTAGACTGAACCTCGTGGATCCACCGAGCAGCTACCCTGCTCGGTCCATCCTTGGCAAACCACTACTTGGTTTCTTCAACAAAGCGATGTAAATTCTTCTAAGTTCTTTCTATTTAAACAATAAGAAGGACACGATAGAGTATTGCAAAAAGAAGAATTTTATTCTTTCAAAGGTATTGTATGCTCCTCAGCCGTACATTGCTTAAATAAAAAAAATGAAAAAAATTACAGCAGCGGGGGAAGGTGATTCAAGAAGCATTCCTCGTGATACTCCGAGGAAACTTCAGCCAGCCGAGCCCTTGCCGCCTCGGACCTCTGCCTCTAATGCTGTCCGCGAACCCTCATGGCCATAGACAGGCCAGGAAGCTCCACGGGCGGGCACCCATCGGCGAGATGTCTCAATTGGTAACACTCGAGGATGAGTGCCACCGAGCAATCCCGCCGACTCTTCGAGATCAGGCCGAGACGACATAACGACCTCATCTTGCCAACCGCTTCATCCTTCAGTTGTTTGGAAAAGGGGTTGTGCAGCCCCGGCGATGCCCTCCAGATCGAGTACATCAGCAGCTGGAGAAGGGGTGACCGCCGGGGGAGCAGGCAGCCGATATGATCCTCGACGCGCCGGATCACCGCCTGCCGCGTCTCCTCGAAGCACAGCCGTTCGTACAACTATACGTCCTCGAAAGAGATGATATCGGGGATGGAGAAAGGGAATTCATCCATTCTTGCGTTTTGGGGATGGAGAAAGGAGTGATCAACACGCCCTCCATTTTATAGCCCCACAGCGACCCCAAGAGTCTAACAGTTGCTCGTTTCTTCCACTACTGTACTGCCACGCGGCGGATATCCCGTCTTTCTCGGCAAACCAAAATCGGAACGACGCGGCTCTTACGCTTCGCCTCCCCCCACGCGTTCATATCACGTGTCACCCGCGACGGTCGCTCTTCCCAATGCTCACGAACCAGGGAAAGTCGAACAAAACCTTACAAAACCAATCAGGTACCCTGCTCGGTCCATCCTTAGCTGGTAATCTCTTACCCCATGACGCCGAGGATCAAATCTCTCATCAAAAGGCCACCGAGCAGCTACCCTGCTCGGTCCATCCTTGTGTCACGTGACTGGCACTTGAATCATACGAAATCTATAGGACCCCATCTAATTCAAGTAAGCCAAAATCCTAGAAATCTAAACCATTTAAAGAAGAAAGTGAAGGAAAACTTGTTTAAAAGTTTGCGTGTAAATCACTTTGAAAGTCATAGTAAACATTTTTAAAACATCAAATCCTTTCCGAAAATTTCGACAGAGTCTCCTTTGAAAATACCGACCCCAAATGGGTACAACATGAATAATATACATAAATGATAAAAGGCATCCCTAAGAGGGAGCTAGCTCTTCGCCAATTGGCGGTCACAACCATACAAGCAATATAATATATAGCGCCGAAAGGCGATGATCAAAACTCAAAAGGAAGACCAATATCATCAAGAAAACCATAGTAATAAAAGCGCGATTCTAAGGTCAAAATAATATACACTGGTCTTCTATGTCTATAAATTAATACAAGTCTGGTTGATGGAATTACTAGATACAACTGAAATAAATAAATGTACAATAGTGGTCACGATACGAGTGAACCCACCTACCAAAGCAATCACCTGGAAAGAAGCAGTGTGCCAGCAAAACCGCCAAGAAAAACCTGTACGGCAAAACCTGCAAGAAACTGTGGCACAACGGGGGTGAGTTGCCAACTCGTGAGTAGAAAACATCAGCGAGCAGAAATCACATATATGACTCTATCCTAGGTCATACCATAATATCCATATAATATAAAACCTGAAACATCTCATAATGGCCAGGGTAAACATCTACACATAAGTGTAATACCAAGTGCTCGTGTCAGTGCCTCAAGTAGCAACATATCATATATATGATGTATGAATGCATAAAAACAGAATATAACTGAATGAGAAAACTGTTTTCTTATCTCAGTGAGATTTATGTATAAAAATAGAAGTATCATCAATAAAATCAACAGAGAATCAGTGTTTAGCATCGACACAAAAATATATATCTCGCTATCTCAATATCTCAGGCTCCGGCAATCCGGACTGGCCTATACCATCAAATCTCAATACCTCAGGCTCCGGCAATCCGGACTGGCCTATATCATCAAATCTCAAGACTACATCGGTATCCTCTGGATATCCGCCGCGTCACAATAAAATCATCTACGCCATCATCAGCGACCTTCTCGTCCCGGGGTACCGCACCGGGTCCACCATGCACCCACAGACGGTTTCTCTTCCTCCTCGAATCGGGTGTATGATATCGCTCAAGATCCGAGAAAACTCATGGTGGACATATCTCACACCATAACATGAGAAAACCGTAATTTTATCTTTTGAAAATGATAATGAGTTTATAAAATCCTTGCGGTTTCTCCAAATCCATAAATCTTATGGAAAATCCGAATCCCATAATCAAAAGTCAATAAACAGTGAATACCATAATATTGCATGACAGATGAATATATGAATGCATCGAATATCAAGAAAAGAATGCAATAATTAAACTAGCATATAAAAGCAAACGCACTAGTACTATGTCGAAACTATCAGCAAGCAATTTATACTAATTAAATAGCGTTTTCTAATGTATACGTGACATGGCAATTACCGATGATGTGTGTGTGAGCCGGCAAGCAGGTGTACGTAGAGCATACGCATCATCGGTAATGGTGCTGGTGTCCTGATAGCATGATTTTATAATAACTACGAAAACACATTTAAGCATGCAATGCGATGCGAAAAGTAAGAACATACGGAAAATGAATAGTAAACGCAACAATAAGGAATGTACAATTTATATACGAGTCATACAGTTTTGGCATTTGAAATAACACGAATCGTGGTGTTTAGAAAATAGGGACTACGGTGTTTTTAAGAAAAAATACGTTCTTTGAAATATCCGTAGTATCTTGTTCAGTTGATAAAACTGCACATTTAATATGACTTTTTTCCTACTATTTCTATATTAGAAAAGGTGTTTATTATAATATATGATACATATGAGGGTTTGTCTGTAAAAATATTATTTTCATGTGTTTATATATTATAATTAACATTTGGTAGAAAAATGTAAGCATATAATATCCATGTAACATTTGGCCCATTTAAAATATGCTTACTTTATTAAATACCTTTGACCAAAGTCTTAATGGTTAAGTTAATATCTCAATATAACAAACTCTATTAAATATTATTTGAGTTATTGTGCAGAATTTGCAGGGCTAAAATCAAGAGAATCAAAGTTGTTAAAGCAAACCTGCCTAATTAAGAAAGCAAACTAAAGAAATCAAATCTGGCAGAAACAAAGAAAGGATTTCCTGTTTACAAAGATTCCATTGATCACCACATGTCATGATGATGCAAGGCCAGAAAAATAAACATGAGATCTCACTTTTTGGCCGCGGATCCGCGGCCAAACCCCCCTTTTGGCCGCGGATCCGCCGCAGAAAAGAGGAGTTAGGAGCTGAGATTTTTTGGGGTGAATCTTTACTGTTTGCTTCCAAATTGGGAAGCTAAGTTTTTGGCTTTAGGAGTATAAATAAGGACCGAGAGCCTCTTGGAAAAATTATCAAGCCGACGCGATCACGAATTCCAAGACGGCTCACGCATCCAGGCTGATCATCAACGGTTCATCTACCTCCTTAGAATAGATCGAGAAGCAACTAGTATTTGTAATCATTTTCTAAGGAATCAAAGTGTAATGAATATTGTTGATTAATAAAGATAGCTTTCTTTTTCTTATTCTATTTCTTCGTAGTTTAATTATACATTTTCTCTCCATCTCTTTTTCTCCCAACATGCGCGAGTAATTCTCCGCTTGTTAGGGTTCGTAGGATTAGGGTAGGTTAATGGATGATGAAAATACCTAAACTCTTTTTACTTCTTATAAAGTTTATAAACTTTATCAAAACAATTATTAACATCCTAATTGGGCGCGCTACCAATTCATTGTTAGTCTCGACCGCGATTAAAGATTAGATTAACGATTGTTTTGGTAAAGGCTAGATATGAACGGAGTTCCGTGTCGAGATAAGGGTTAAGAGTGGGATTCCTTTTCCCTCCAGAAACCCTAATCTACACGCATCACTGTCGTTCTAGTTTTAAATCTATTAAAGAATAAAAAGGGCAATTTTTAATTAATCATCCATAACTACTAAATCCTAACGAACCCTACAAGCCCCTTCTTATATTAACTACATCCATAAATAATCTAGATCTATATTTTGCATTAGTGCTTAACGTAGATCTAGAAACCATTCTACAATATTCTTTATCCCTCCTCTCTTTTTCAACACATCTAAAATAAGAGTAAAAGATTCAACGTTTCCCTGAGGACGACCCGTACTCATCTCGGTCTAGCTACACGCGACACCGTTATTGATTGCGGTTAACTACACACACTTTTTCGTACCAATCAAATGGCGCCGTTGCCGAGGATACGTGCGTAATTTTTTATTCTTACTATTTGTGTTGAATTCTTATACGATCTATATCATAAATAAAACAAAACTGCAAATTGTATATTTAACGATTACTGTTGAATTTTGCGAGGGAATCTGGAGTCACAGACATGAGGATACAGAGAGACAGAGATATTCATCAAGATCCAGAGGAGTTCAGGAGGCCACGTAGCAAAAATCAACACCGTATCCCTCTTTATCGTGGCGGAACTGCGACAATAAGACACATTTGGCGGCGGAAGGGCGGCGGAAGAGGGGATTTAGGGCTGCAAACTTCTCTGGTATATTTCCTATATCTTTCTCTCTCCTCTGAAATCCAATAAAATATCTTTTCTGCAGGATTCTTTGCAAAATATCGCCGCTCAAAAATCTTTTTGCAAAGTTTTGTTATTGGTTTGTTATTTCATATTTTAATACGGATTTTTAAGGGACAAGACCAAAATTCAGATTAGATGGGGATTTCATCACCCTTCCTAAGCCCCAAAAATCACAAACGAGCATCTGCATCAACCCTATATTAATTTAAAAAATATCTAGACCAGACTCTAAGGACTGTCGCGCTCAATAAGGACAGAGGAAGGTCGTGGGTAATCTATCGCTTATCCGCATTACTTTTGTGGTGACTAGGCAAGTGTGTCCAAGGCGAGTGGTTACTTAATTAGGACCACTACTTTTGTAGTGGGGAGCCTCCCACTCACCTGGCACTTACCTGGCTACACAGATAGTAAAGAGGCGGTAGAGGATTGATCCTGCGGCTTGTCCTTTGGAATTCTAGGAGCGGTCTAGAGACTGGACCGAGGTAACCATAGTTCTAGGGTTGTTTGTGCATTTTTGTGTGATTTGTCTAAATCCATCATTTTTCAAAATAAACCAATTATTTTCTCCCCTTTTTACCCCTTCCCCCTTCTTCTCTTCTTATAATGGGCGACTTAAACAGAAGAACACTTGCCGAGCTTTGCTTTCCACAACCAGATATCCCTTGTTTTCGTAATCCCTTCGGTATACCATCCGGCTCTTCCATGTCCTTAAGAGATCATATAGAACAAGCAGGAAGAAACAGTTGGCCACCTCAGTCTAGGTCTTATCAACCGTATCCTAATCCTACACCTGTTTCAGTTCATACCCAGAGTGAGGAAGCCCCTAGACGAATGTCCATTGCTGAGCATATAGCTAGGGCTAGAGGCCAAAGTTTCAACCCGGACCAATATCAACCATCACCACCACTGTCCAGAGAAGAGTTTGATAGGCGGTTTGTGGCATATAAGATGTCTATTGAAAATAGCCAACCAACCAACCCATATCAATATTCTTCTTATCATAATATTGATCCTACTCCTACCCAGGTTCCGCAACCATTCTATTCCTATCAATCCAATCCGACTTTTCCACATTCTCTAGACAGTCCTTCTCGTCATTTGGGAGTTTTAATCATTCACAAGAATTTCAATCTTATCATGAAACCCCTTATCGACCCAAGTATAGTCTTGAGCAGACATTAGAAATTTTTTTGGAAATGTCGAACCAAATTATAAGAAGGAAACAACAGAGTAGATGCAAGTAAAGAATTTCAAACCAGCCCAAAATTTTTCAGTATATGATTCGGGCATAGGACAAAATGAGAATTTGGATAGTGAGACAGAACTGTACACCCTTCCTAATCAAACCTTCCCATTCCAAACTGAAATCCGCAACTCCAGTTTCATAGATTCATCAAGTACACCAAATAGAATGTATGATAAGTTGTGTGACTTTGTAGTATTTGATTTACCTGACTGTGAAGGGTCCATTTCAAGTGAAACCATAGCCAACCCTTGTGATCTCTACACCTCCACTCTTGAACCAAAACTGATTGAAAACCATATTTTTGATGAGGAGTTTGAGAATTTTAACCTTCACTTGAATGAGGTGATTGACGTTGGGGATATATTGATTGACGAACCCGAAATTTTGGATGATTTTGTCCCACCAATTCATCAGATCCTTTCACTTCCTTGTGGTCATCATCTTGAGCCTTTAATTCTTCCCGAACCCCAAATACGTCTTGAAGTTGATAATAATGGTATACCCGAAGATCAGACCGAAATACAGCCTCCATCTTCCACATCTGGTACAACAACACTCAACACACCAATTTGTTTACCCATTTCACCTTCTACTTTCTCCGGTTCTTCTTCTGTTCCTATAGTTTCAGTGAGTTTTGATGAATCACAATCCGTTAATTCAAGTTCAATAATACCATAAATTCAACTTGATTTGGATATTTTTGAAAATGAGGTAGATGAGTTTTTCGAGTCCTCTACCTCAATGATTTTTGATGAATCAAGTAGGATGAATTCTGGTACAAAACTCTTTGACAGCAAAATGTTCAATCACACCATTGATAAAAGTTTTGAAGAACTTTTTGCTGATGAACTTGAATTTTTAAACAATACCGATTTTGTGATTGATCAATCTCCACCTATAGAGGTTGAACCGCCACCATTCTTTCTTCTTAATAATTCACATTCATCCTCATTCTTTCTTTTCTCTAATTTAAAATTCAAACCCTTTCCAGACCACCTCTTATCCCTTCCCCATTTTTTCTTGACTCGATACAACACATTCTTCCACCGACCTATACGCTATACTGATAAGATCTTTGAATGGTTGGTGTTAACTTTTGGTCTTTGTAAAGTCTTAATTTGACCAAATAACTCACCCCCTCTTAAAATTCTTCATATTGTCTAACTCATGTTTGAGAGGGGGGTATATTTTTGGCTCTTGAACATAACTTTTGTCCTCAAATTTGTGAGCCAAAAATAAGTTTTGGGGAGGATTTTCGCTTTCATATATTCTTGCCCCCATTAATAATGTCCTCCCAAGGTTACAGGTTTTTGTGATCCAGCAGATAGCAACAGTGAGGACACTGTTGAAAACAAGTTGGGGGAGCTTTGTGCTTATTTACACATCAATTGACATCATACTTTGCATAAGCACAACATTTTCAAAAAATTTAAATAAAAAAAAATTCTTTTATAATAAAAGAATAGAAAGTGAAAAGTTACATCCAAAAGATAGGAATACTTTAAGAAAACCAAGAAAATTAGAAGTTTTCTTAAACGAACTAGTAATAAGTAGTTATGAGCTGTTGTCTCAAGGGTTAATAAGATGAAGGAAGTCACAAATTTGAGAATAAAAATAAGTCTAAAAAATAGTTTCTATTCTGGAAACCAAACATTTGAATGTTGATACCCTACTATATGCACTTACACACGTCTTGAAACTCGGGATAGTAGAGGATACCTTGAAATGCTCTTATCTAAAAGCCAAATTATGAAGGAAATAAAAGAATGAACAAAATATAAAAATGGTGAAAAGAAAAAAATGAACACTGGTTTTGTTATCGCCAAGGCAGCAATAAAAAAATATAGTGAGGGTGCTTCATCACCTAGTGCCTTAGACCAACAGTTTTGGCATTTGAAATAACACGAATCGTGGTGTTTAGAAAATAGGGGCTACGGTGTTTTTAAGAAAAGATACGTCCTTTGAAATATCCGTAGTATCTTGTTCAGTTGATAAAACTGCACATTTAATATGACATTTTTCCTACTATTTCTATATTAGAAAAGGTGTTTATTATAATATATGATACATATGAGGGTTTATCTGTAAAAATATTATTTTCATGTGTTTATATATTATAATTAACATTTGGTAGGAAAATGTAAGCATATAATATCCATGTAACATTTGGCCCATTTAAAATATGCTTACTTTATTAAATACCTTTGACCAAAGTTTTAATGGTTAAGTTAATATCTCAATATAACAAACTCTATTAAATATTATTTGAGTTATTGTGCAGAATTTGCAGGGCTAAAATCAAGGGAATCAAAGTTGTTAAAGCAAACCTGCCTAATTAAGAAAGCAAACTAAATAAATCAAATCTGGCAGAAACAAAGAAAGGATTTCCAGTTTACAAAGATTCCATTGATCACCACATGTCATGAAGATGCAAGGCCAGAAAAATAAACATGAGATCTCACTTTTTGGCCGCGGATCCGCGGCCAAACCCCCCTTTTGACCGTGGATCCGCCGCAGAAAAGAGGAGTTAGGAGCTGAGATTTTTTGGGGTGAATCTTTACTGTTTGCTTCCAAATTAGGAAGCTAAGTTTCTGGCTTTTGGAGTATAAATAAGGACCGAGATTCTCTTGGAAAAATTATCAAGCCGACGCGATCACGAAGTCCAAGACGGCTCACGCATCCAGGCTGATCATCAACGGTTCATCTACCTCCTTAGAATAGATCGAGAAGCAACTAGTATTTGTAATCATTTTCTAAGGAATCAAAGTGTAATGAATATTGTTGATTAATAAAGGTAGCTTTCTTTTGCTTATTCTATTTCTTCGTAGTTTAATTATGCATTTTCTCTCCATCTCTTTTTCTCCCAATATGCGCGAGTAATTCTCCGCTTGTTAGGGTTCGTAGGATTAGGGTAGGTTAATGGATGATGAAAATAGCTAAACTCTTTTTACGTCTTATAAAATTTATTAACTTTATCAAAACAATCATTAACATCCTAATCGGGCGCGCTACCAATTCATTGTTAGTCTCGACCGCGATTAAAGATTAGATTAACGATTGTTTTGGTAAAGGCTAGATATGAACGGAGTTTCGTGTCGAGATAAGGGTTAAGAGTGGGATTCTTTTTCCCTCCAGAAACCCTAATCTACACGCATCACTGTCGTTCTAGTTTTAAATCTATTAAAGGATAAAAAGGGCAATTTTTAATTAATCATCCATAACTACTAAATCCTAACGAACCCTACAAGCCCCTTCTTATATTAACTACATCCATAAATAATCTAGATCTATATTTTGCATTAGTGCTTAACGTAGATCTAAAAATCATTCTACAATATTCTTTATCCCTCCTCTCTTTTTCAACACATCTAAAATAAGAGTAAAAGATTCAACGTTTCCCTGAGGACGACCCGTACTCATCTCGGTCTAGCTACACGCGACACCGTTATTGATTGCGGTTAACTACACACACTTTTTCGTACCAATCATATCGCTTGGCCTGTCTTTAAAATACTCACGATTCGTTAGTTTTGGAAATACGTATGACTCGAGCCCAGTCTAACATCTACTAAGTAAACTACAGTACTAAACTAACAGACTAGTCGAAAGAGTAAGGAAAGCCACCTAAGTCTGAGTCGATTATATATTTCTAATAGTCGGTGATCCCGCCTCAATAGTGTCACGTATGATACAATATATAATATGACATCCTCGAGTCAAGAGTGCGGGTCTATCATCATAATTATATCTCATACGGTAAATCCATCGTACGGCATCCCAAATCTGGGTACGGGTCGAATATCACATTTATCTCACTATTCATCTGGTATCCTTATCATCATATCCTAAATTAGGGGTACTGATTTAAAGTCTAGTACATTCTGATACCATCAACATATATAAATGCGTGTGTATGAAAACACATCGCCTAAAGATCCTCTATAAAATCATGTCGTATCTCATAATACGAACCAAGTCACATCACCGAAGTCGTGGCATCATGCCCAATCACATCGACTCATCTCCAAGTACCGTATTATATGTATACATACACACACACACACACACACATATACATATTTGTATATATACACACACACACAAGTAAAACAAATGTATGTGTGCGCGCGCGTGTGTGCAAATCTTTACTCTAGGGTTTCGCGACTAAGAAGCTAAACTAAGTTACTTCTAATTACACTAAAACTAACCCATGAACACCTAAAACCTATCTCGGTAATCATGAGTATCACAATACACATAATATATATATATATATACGTATTCGTATACTACACTGCGAAACTGCGGGGGTGCTATACGCCATCCACCCGACTTCCCCCGTAGATATATATCTCACCTGATTCTCGCTTGCCGGAGTCGATGACGCCACGCTCTCCTCCTCGTCTCGAAGTCTACGTAGGGGTACCTACAATTTCTAATGCGTCATATAGTAACAAGAATCGAACATGAAAACCAAAACGGCACGCGGGACACACATAGGTTAGAACCTATGGCCAACGCATGCAAGATCAACCGAACAACTCTCGATATCGACGTACAAACGTCAAGTGATCGAGATAAAACACAAATACCAAAGTTCAAGTTCACAGAATTCATAAACCGAAATCAGAAACTATGAAAAACACTTCCAGATTTTACCCCAGGTGAAATTAGCCAATTTTGCATATGTGGAGGGTCTAGTTATCTGACATAGGAGCGACAGAATAAGAACGAGGCCCAGAGGCCAAGTCCTGGCCGCAATTTGCAGCCAGAAGGGATAAATCTGCGGCCAGGGTTTGGGGTTAGGGTCTCGGGTCTTCAGGGTAGCTTCTAGGTTGCCTACACAACTCACAGTAATCGCTATAAAATTTTCAGGTGCCCCAAGGTCATAGTAGATTTCAATTTCCCATCACAATTTCCATAAAATACGATATCGGGGATTTCTAAGTTTGTGAAATGGGGTTTTAGTCTCAGGTTTTGGTCTTTAATCAAATACTAAAGGGGCTGTATGGTCTCTACTAATCTCAATTGCACCATCTCAACTCAAAAAAAATCCTAACCTCAACTTGGAATTTTCCTAGCTCACTAAACTACACTTAATCGATTCTAAACTAATATAGATGCTAAAGGAAGTGGATTACTACACTAAAGGTGAAGAAAGTACCTCATTTGGCAACTCAAGAAAATTCTTGAGTTGCCCCAAATGCTCAAAATCCTAGCTTTCTTGGTCCAAAATGCTTGTAGTGAGCTTGTGCACATTTTTAATGAAAGGAAGATGATGTTTTGATATGTTTTAGGGTGTGTTGTGAGGAGGTAGAGGAGGGGGAGTGAGATGGCAACCATGAGAGGAAGTGGGGGAAAATGATGAAGGAAATAATGAAGGGGGAACAATGAGCCATGGTCAATTGACCCATCACCTCTCTTTCTCTCTCTTACCCATACCCAATTGTTTAATCTATTCCATTTTCTTTTCTTTTCTTTTCTTTAGTAAACCAAAATGAAAAACCCAAAAAATGCAACCATGCACAAAAAGAGAAATCATGGTAGAATAAAATGTAACAAGTTCTGTTGCATGTCATGATGCAAAAATTCAAGCCTAATGCAAGATTAGAGAAAATTAATCAAGTTTAGAAATAACTTGCATATAATTAATTATAAAAATTTATAATTTGCCTAAATCACATAAATCCCTCCAAAAATCACCATTCAATTTAATTTTCCAATATATCCCAGTTTATCGGTATATAATTATACCGCATCATTAAAATATTCATAAAATTTATTATTTAAATTATATAATTTCCCAAAAATAATATTTTATTTTTCTGAAATGTTACACCTTGGCTGGTAATTTCTTACCCACGACGCCAAGGATCAAAGCTCTCGTCAAGAGGCCACCGAGCAGCTACCCTGCTCGGTCCATCCTTGGCTGGTAATTTCTTACCCCACGACGCCAAGGATCAAAGCCCTCATCAAGAGGCCGCAGGGCAGCAACCCTGCTCGGTCTATCCTTAACAGGCCTCTCCATGCCCTCCTGCACTAAGGATCAAAGCCCTCATCAAGAGGCCGCCGGGCAGAACCCTGCTCGGTCCATCCTTAGAAGGCATCTCCATGCCCTCCCGCGCTAAGGATCAAAGCCCTCATCAAGAGGCCGCCGGGCAGCAACCTTGCTCGGTCCATCCTTGGCTGGTAATCTCTTATCCCACGACGTCAAGGATCAAAGTCCTCATCAAGAGGCCGCCGGGCAGCAACCCTGCTCGGTCTATCCATGGCTGGCAGTTCACTACCCATGACGCCAAGGATCAAAGCCCTCACCAAGAGGCCACCGGGCAGCAACCCTGTTTGGTCCATCCATGCCTGGTAGTTTACTACCCACGACGCCAAGGACAAAGCCTTCGCCAAAAGGCCACCGGGCAGCAACCCTGCTCGGTCCATCCATGGCTAGTAGTTCACTACCTACCGACGCCAAGGATCAAAGCCCTCACCAAGAGGCCACCGGAAAACAACCCTGCTCGGTCCATCCATGGCTAGTAGGTCACTACCCACGACGCCAAGGATCAAAGCCCTCATCAAGAGGCCACCGAGGAGCTACCCTGCTTGGTCTATCCATGGCTGGTAGTTCACTACCAACGACGCCAAGGGTCAAAGCCCTCACCAAGAGGCCACCGGGCAGCAACCCTGCTCGGTCCATCCATGGCTGGTAGTTCACTACCCACGACGCCAAGGATCAAAGCCCTCATCAAGAGATCACCGAGCAGCTACCCTTGTTACGGTAAAAAATTACACCCCGGTTGACCAAATCAAAGTCAAAGTCAACCCCAAGCCAAGTGGGCCCAAGCCCAGGACAAGTGGGCTCATGCCCGAGTCGAGCCCGAACATGAAGTGGCGGGCCTCCCCCATGCCAAAATGAAATCATGTAATAAATAATTTTGATGTAATTTTTTATGCATGAATGTAAGCGAAATGGGCATAAAGCCAAATTTTTGTAAGTCCATGGCTCATGTGCAAAAGAAATGAGCACATGAGGTATGGGATGGGCAAAATGCCATTTTGTAAAGCCCAAGGGGCTATATGAAAATTTGTAAGCTTATAAAAGGCAACATGATGATGAAATAAAGCATATAATTCATTCTCCCCAAAAATTAGGGTATGTTCCTCCTTCTCCTTCCTCAAGGTTCTAAAACCTTCTTCTCTTCTTTGAATTAAATCAAGAGTTTGATTCTTCCTTTTCCAAAAAGAAATAGTTTTTCACCACAAAACCCTTGAAGGGGAGCTCGGATCTTCAATCAGATCTCGAAAAGGGGAGACTTTTAAGTCTCACCCACTTTTCTCCAAGATCCAGCCGATCAAGAAGAGGAAGAAGGAGACCCATCTCCAAAAATCCAACTTTATACAGATCCAAGGCTCAAAAGAAGCTCCAGGGCTAAAGAGAGAAGAGAGGGGTCCCCTTTGATCACCTCTGAAGATCTATGGGGAGTTCAACTCCAAGACCCAAATCCTCAAAGGAGTTTAACTCCTATTCCAGATCATTTAGGAGTTTAAATCCAAATCTAAATCTTTTGGAGTTTAACTCCACTCAAAATCCTTTGGGAATTCAACTCCTAGCCCAGGGGCTAAGCCCCTTTTTCGCTGGTATTTCCAGCAGTCGCGTGCCGCGCACGTGACCAGCTGACGCCCAGCGGTCGCGTGTCGCGCAAGTGACCCGCGGGCGCCCAGCGCCTACGCTCCTGGCACGTGACCCGCGGGCGCCAAGCGCCCACGCGGCAGGCACGTAACCCGCTGGCGCCCACGCGCCTGGCACGTGACCCGCGGGCGCCAAGTGTCCACGCGGCATGCACGTGACCCGCGGGCACCCACGCGTCTGGCATGTAACCCGCGGATGCCAAGCACCCATACGCTAGGCACGTGACCCTTGGGCGACCAGTGCCCACGTGCCATGCACGCATCTTTGAGATGCTCCTCACCCCTCATTTTTCATACACTCTACACTCAAAACACGTTCCCTGCTAGGAAAATTTTTCTAACGGGGCACTGCCCCGCATCTCACAAGGGGGCTGCTGGCCCTCTTGACCCCCAGCCCGCTATCCGGGTAGCGGGATCCCCGTAAAAACTCTGTGGGGCCCCCGATATATCCAAAGCCCTTTCAAAACACAACACACATACACTGCACACTGAGTTCGCATGACTAGTTGACCCGTCAATCGGAGGTTCTCTCGCTCCAAAGGCAAGGGGTAATTAACGGCAGCTTAGTCCGCGGCTGCCGGAGATTCGTATTCCCACAATCAATAAACCCCTGCCTACCCTAGGCAGGGGGAATCTATAGTACTCCTGACAAGCGCGCACGTATTCCCATCTCAATGGGGTGACGAAAAACACTTTACAACCCTGCTCGGTCCATTCTTGGCTGACAGTTCACTACCAACGATGCCAAGGATCAAAGCACTCACCAAGAGGCCGATAGTTCATTTATTCCTTGAACTGTTAGGCGGTATCATACGGATTCATCTTTTGTTGGTCGTAGTCTCACATTTGTAGCGTCTTTTCTTGAATTTCACTATAACGATCTGAGAACCTGTAACCTGCAACTATTTAGCAGACATGGATCAAAAGAACCTATTTATATATAATGTGATTAAGAATGGGAGGTATAAAAATGCAAAATTCTGATATGAACAGGCCACCGAGCAGCAACCCTGCTCGGTCTATCCTTGGCTGGTAATCTTTTACCCCATGACGCCAAGGATCTAAGCCCTCATCAAGAGGCGACCGAGCAGCTACCCTGCTCGGTCTATCCTTAGCTGGTAATCTCTTACCCCACGACGCCAAGGATCAACGCCCTCATCAAGAGGCCATCGAGCAGCTACCCTGCTCGGTTCATCCTTTACAGGCAACACCTTATCCACCGACGCCAAGGATCAAACCCTCATCAAGAGGCCACCAAGCAGCTTCACTGCTCAACTTCCTCCACGTCTTTACTGAGCGATCTCCATCTCGACTTCGGGGCCATGGAGATACCGAACTTTCACCGGTCTTTACACACTTGGCAAATGGTCGAATTCAACTCGACGTGCGATCGCTAGATGAAAAACCGACTAAACAGGAAAGCAGTACCGCGCAAACAAAATGTTTACCACAAACAAAGGGAAAATGCGCACGCAAAGAACACTGCAAAAAGATTTTTTATTCATAAAAAATCGAAAGTCTTTACAGAGGTATTATGGTCTCCCCAGCCTTGCAAAAACGCTCGGAGGCTTACAAAATTTTAGCGCAAAGAAAACAAGGAGGCGAAGAAGTTCAGGCCTCGGGGTCAGGGAGAACATCGATGAGCTGCGCTCCCACTGCGACAACCGGGATGGCATCATGATGGTCGGCACCCATAGCGGGAGCCTCGGTGCCGATGGCCAGGGCGACCTTCTTATCCCCAATGCTCCCACCAGGGGCCTCTCCCCCTGCAGCATTTCCGGGGACATTCCCCTGCGCCTCATCCCCGAGGGGGTACTCACCCCGGAGCTCGCTGTCAGGGAACTCTGGCATCAGGGCCTTGACGGAGTCGAGGGTGTCATGCCAAACGAAGGTAGCGACTCCAGTGAGGTTGGTGTAGTACTGGTCCAACTTCTTATAGCTCTCCACCGCCTTCGACGCTCGGAGCTTGGCACGCCTCGTCCCCTCCTTCGCCGCCTCGTTCTCCCTCTGGAGGGTGTTCGCCGTCTTCTTCAGGGTGGCGATAAGAACCTTGGAATCTTCTAACTTGGCCTCGGCGGCTCGGACGGCCTCTCGGCACCTGGCGATCTCCCGATCCCCGGCCGCTACCCGGTCTTCGAGGGCAGCGACCTTCTCCAGTGCCGCCTCCAGCTCCAGCCTTGAGCTCTCCTCCCGCGAGGAGAACTCGCCTTCGGCCCGCATCGCCGGGGCAATTTTCTCGTCCTCCATGTTGACGACGAGGGCGACGTGCTGGAGGACCTGAAGAAAACAGAGGAGGGTTAAAAAGAAAAGAGGGGTGTTCTCCGCCGAATACAGAGACAGAACCGCGTAGCTTCGTCTTGCCTGAATTTGGGGGCAAATGCTATTTGATTTTATCCGTCCACCTCTCCGAAAATGCCAAGTTGATTTATGGCGCCGTGTATCGTAGGTTTAGACGGATGCGGCCGTTGTAGCAGACTTCGTCAGATTCCCCCTCATTTGAGGGGTTTTTGATTATGAGGACACTCTTCCCTGCAGGCGCAAGCCCCTGCAGTTAATTACGCTACCGCATCGCGGTAACCACTTTCTCCTTCTCCAGATGGTCACTTCGTGTCGTGTAAATTTGTTTTATTTTTGGTTGTCCGTGGATTGTATACGGAGACTAATGTATGTTGTCGCCCGTAGGGCGTGGATTAGTCCAAATCCGTATTTTCTTAGATTTGGGTTTTTGGTTGGGTTTAAGAATCGTTAATCTCATTTGAGACTAAGATCAATTTAAACGTTTGTTAAGTATACGCTAGTCTAATTTTAGACTAAGATCAACTTAACCATTTGTTAAGAATACGTTAGTCTAATTTTAGACTAAGATCTACTTAACAGGATCATTTAGATCCAACAAAAGAGCATTTGGGCTTTATTGTTTTAGTTTAGGGACTTTGCGGTCCATAAGTGTAAGAACATCATTGTCCGTGACAGTTTAAAGATGTCATAGTCTGTAAAGTTTAAAGACATCATAGTCTATGAGTTTAAGGACCTCACAGTCCATAAAGTTTAAGGACATCATAGTCCAGTTTAAGGACATCATAGTCCAGTTTAAAGATGTCATAGTCTATGAGTTTAAGGACCTCATAGTCCATAACGTTTAAGGAAATCATAGTCCAGTTTAAAGAAGTCATAGTCTATTTGGTTTTGGTTCAACCGTTTGGGGACGCATCAAAAGTTATTGGTTATTGGGACCCTCTATCTTTCTGAAGACGTTGAAGAATTACAACGACATATATCAGAGGTATGAAGAGATGTACCCTTGAACCAATGTTGGTTGGAAGGCTCTGGGAATCACTTTGAATTCCATATGAGATGATTAGTTTTGGAAGACAAGAATATAATTGGGGTTCAGTTGAAGGGGGTCTTGCCTCTGGAAGACTTAGCTAATTTGGGCTATGATTGGCTTGAATATAGTGTTAAACACTAGAATATACTTGACGATCATGTGTTCCCACGTGATGCGCTTAAAGTAGTGTTAAACACTAGGAATGGAACGCTCACGTGGGGTCACGTGAGGAGCCTGCAGATTGGGCCTTACTTCTTCTATTTTACTCCCAGAATATTCATATAAGCATTAAAAACTTGATCTTTTATGATCATCACGTGGGGACACGTGAGGGTGCCCATGCGTTGGATATTAATCCTTCAGTTTTACCCCATTTTCTCTTTAAAATGGTGTTTGTCAGGGGTCACGTGGAGACACGCGGGGCATCTTTTAGGCGGGCATTGCCTTTGGGTAGAATCCTCTTTTGTTTGATAATTGCTAGGGGTCACGTGGGAACACGTGAGACGCCCAAAATCTGTTCTGCCTTGGCTTTACTCCCTTTTTATTTTGAGAAGTTTGTTCAAGGGTCACGTGGGAGCACGTGACCTAATTTCATTCATTTTCTTTTGATCGTTGAGGGGGGAGTCACGTGGACACACGTGATCATGTTGGGTACTGATCTCTTTTACGTGCATGGAGAGTTAAATCTCTTGTTTAAGAATTAAATTTTTTTATAGGGTTAAACCCTAATTTTATTTAGAGGAATTAAATTCCTATGTGTTTAAAAGAATTAAATTCTTTAAACCCGATTCTCCCTCTAAGTTTTGGATCTGCATGGCAGAATCTCCTCGATGAGAATTAAATTCTCAACTTATGGGGAGATCTGCTTCTGCAGATCTTCAACCAGAGAAAGAACTGAGTTCTTATTTAGAAGAGTTAAACTCTTGGTTTGAGAATTAAATTCTCTTTTGTTTTGTGGGAGCTTATAAAATGAACTCCTTCCTTCTCTTACCTAGAGTTTTCTTTCTTTTTTTCTCTGAAGAGATCTTCTTTTCTCTCTGGTGAATTAAATTCTCTTCTTCTTTTTTCTCTTCTGTATTCTCTCTCCGTTGTTGTATCCCTTCTCTTCTCTTTTTGACTCCTATTTATAGGAGAAAGAAAAGAATCAGTTTGTTCAGCCAATCTCTCATTGAGAGATTTTGATTGATTTTTTAACCAACATGATCTTTTAAATCATTCGGTGAATTTTATCCACCATTGGATTTTTTAATCCATAAGATATTTTATTTGTTGTTACTGGAAATTTTTAGGAAAATATTTCCTTGTACAGAATCTTTCTATAAATTGGTTATTTTTTAATCACCATAGGATTTTTAATCCAACGATGCTCCAATTTATAGAGTGCGATCTTTTCTGTTTGGAAAGATCTAGGCAAATATTTTTCCAATTAGGGCTTTTGATTCCTTTTAATTAGAATTTAATTCTATTTGTTCAGAGGGTTTACGAATCCATCATGTGTTGGCACGTGACCTTACCAATTAAGCATCTGATTAGAATTTAATTCTATTAGTTCAGATGGCTCAGGAATCCATCACGCGTTGGCACGTTACCCCACTGATTAAGCATCCGATTACAATTTAATTCTATTAGTTTAGAGGGCTCATGAACCCATCACGTGTTGGCACGTGACCCCACTGATTAAGCATCTCCAATTGTTTATTTCAGCGCCTATGGACTTTGCCCATAAAAGGTCACGTATCCCCACGTGAGGCCCGATCACGTCAGGGCACGTGATGCTCCACTTGGGGGGTTTTCTTTGCTGCTTTATTTATATGTTTTATTCAGTTCCCATGAGGGAACGAATTCCCCCACAGCGTTGTTCTCACGTGTTTACACATGAGTGCAACGCTGTCACCTTTGTGGCCGTTGGATTTCCTAGGGAACGGGGAAGATGAACCGTTTCCCATCATGTCTTATAAATACAGCGATCTCATCAGCAGCGCCTCCGTTCCTTCATCTTCTTCCTTCTTTGTTTTCTTTGAGAATTTAATTCTCTTCTTCAGAGCTCAGTTCTTTGTTCAAAAAATTTCAGAGTTTAACTCTGTCCAAAAAAGAATCTTTTTCCAGGTAAGGGTCTTGAACGGCCGAGGAACTTTTCTTCTCCTTTTATAAAATTCTCTTTGGATTTTAAATCCACATCGAGTGTTTTTTCCCTTCAATAAAAAAAACTCATCTTTCCGAGCTCTAAGAACACACGTTCTTTAGATAGTAAGCCCCCAATGTTAGGCGTGTTTTCTGATCTTAGGGGGTTTGATGATATCACATATTTTCTTCTGGAATTTAATTCCATTCTAAAGAGCTCAGCTCTGAAAATTTTCTTGGAATTTAATTTCTCTGTTCAAAAGGAATTTAATTCCCTTATAAAACTTAGTTCTAACGATCAAGAAGACCTCTTAAGATTTCTATTCAGCTGTTCTTGACAAAATATTTTAAGAGAGATTCTTCTTTGATTTGCACAGAGTTGGTGATGGGTCCTTCCTTGGGGGAATGTGCAGAGGTGTTTAAACCCCACTATTCATTTATTGAGAATCTTCCTTTTGTTCTCATAATGATTATCCTGCCTCATCATTAGTGAGCCGCCATATTGATTTTGTGGGGCCCATGTGTTTTGCAATCAATGGTCCCATGGAATAAGCTGCTTGTGGGGCCCATGTGTTTTGCGATCAATGGTCCCATGGAATAAGCTGCTTGTCGTTTTCTTCCATTATCTTTATATATATATATATATATATATATTTATAAATATATATACATACATGTGTGGGTTTCATTAACAGTTTTCCCTTCCTTTGTTTCAGGAACAATGGCTTCTCTTCCATACTTTCCTTTTACCCGCTCGGAAGCTGCTTTTCCTCAGTCACCGTCTGACGAAGAAGTGATGGCAATGATTAGGGCTCATGACCCGGATTGCACCAATCTGCTTTTGTGGGGAACTTGGTACGGTCATATCATCCATGGTCGTCGAAGTTTCCTTTGCGAGGTGCCAACAGAAGCTCTCCGTCCATTCTTGCCGATGGATCATCCACAGACTGCTTTTACTGTGGAGGTGACGGATTGGAATCCTACGGGCCGGCTTGAGCCGTCGACAACTGGGATACCACACCAGCCTTTGCCAGCCATAAACATCTTGGGGCGTCGTATTTGCCAAGGTGAAGCCCAGCCTTGGGGACAAGTCTACAAAATAGGGCTTACCCCTCATCATCCAACGGGCTATCTTCTCTGGGCTCGTTATATCTTGTCCGCTCATCGTGCGCGACTGCAGAAGATCGGGCTTTATCAGGCGGTGTACGCGTCTCTCTTTCATTATCAGTCTTCCCATGTCTGGTGGGTTAAATCTTTCCTAAATCAGTGGAATCTTCTAACCAACACTTTCTTGTTAGGGGATCGCCAAGTTTCGATCTCTTTGGAAAAGTTTCGCGAGATCTCTGGTCTGCCGATCAAGGGAGCGCCTTACGAAGAATTGCTGCCTCCTAACGAGTATGCATTCGCAACTGTGCTTGCTATTCTTGACGGCTTATCGACTGAAAACGCCGTCTGTCACAAGCATCCAAGTTTAATCAAGACTCTGAGTATTTTCGACAAGCTGTTCACGGGGTCAGAGGAACAGGGCGTCACTTTTAAGATTTTTATCGCCTGCTTCCTTCGTGGAGATGTCTTATTAAAGGTGGCTCCGAAATTCGTGAATATTAACGACCCCTTCGGGTTTGGGCTAAATAAGTTACCGGCCAAAGAGGAAGATTTTCCATAGTTTTACATCCCAATCTTGTCGGCCGTACCTTTTGAGTCGATTGCGGCTCCCGGTATGGATGAAGAAACCTTCTTCGTCGGTTTTATCAGCATTCGGTTTAGTTGGTTTGTCGTTCCAACGCATCGTCGCTTTATGAGATCCTCGGTCATTTATCCTATTCATCGTATTGCCGAAGGGACACGACTAGCCGTGGACATTGCAGGGTTATCGCACTTGTACCATGGGCTGAGCACTACAGCCAATACCTCGACCCCGGGTGTGGATGTGGTGAGTTTCTTTCTTCATTATTGTACGTCGTGGATTGAGATGCACGTGTCAGGGGCATTCGCTGCGCACCAGAGACTGGGTTTTTATGATGCTTATACCTTCCCGCGGCTCATGAGGTTGGTGGACACTTCTGCTCGCGATCCGACTCAGTTAGGGGCTCTTCGTGTGCTGCTTAATTCTTATGCCCACGAAGGCGGGATGGTATTCAATGACCGAGTCTTCTCTGCTTCTTCAGGACCTATTCAGCAGCTGTTTGATTTATCAAAAGAGGGAGCACCATCCTTGAAGCCTAGGGAAGCCATGCACTTGTATTCGATCAGGCCGGGTTATTTGGTGTTCCGTAGAAATGATGCGGTTCTTTTTATGCGGTATAATCCACACCGCTTTGCCCGGCAATTGGGTTATAACCAGGGTGTTCCTTTTGAGGCATTCACGGTGGAGCCTAGCTCTTCTTTGGAAGTTGTTCGTGACGCCACCCATCATTTCATGCGGCTGAACACCGGTTCTCACTTCATGATCCCCGAGGCCGACTACATTCCAAGGTATGTGGAGGCTTTTACGGGTTGGTCCCGCCACCGAGTTGGTCCCATCATTGCTGAGGAGATGAGGATACTTTTTAGACATAGAGTTCCCGCCCCGCTCCAGGCTATGGGAGTCCCGCCGCGACCGCGGACAATGGTTCGCCCTCCCTTGAGGGGTATCGGCGCTTTACTTATTCCTGAGGCGGTGGATGCGGACCTGACTCCTCCCACAGTTGGTATGCCGATGCGCACTAGAGCTCAGGCAAGGGCTTCTGATAAGGCATCAGTAGCAGTTTCACCGATTGCGGCGTCAGCAATGGCAGCGTCATCATCGGTAGCACCGCCAGAAGAGGATACTGGAGGTGAAGTGGGTCAACGTCGCATCAAAGCGCCGAAGGAAAGGAAGCGATCATCATCCAGTGCTATTTCCAGGTCGAAGCGGAGAAAGAAGACAGTCGCCGGTCTGCTTGACCTTTGAGTGGAATCCGAGCCTATCGTTCAGGATGAACCAATATCTATGCAAGAGCCAGATGATGGTCTTCTTTTTCCGGGTTCATCTACCGAGGAAGCCGCACAGTTAGCTGAGGCTATAAGGCGTTCTCAGGATGAGACCGAGAACGTGCGCGTCCCGAAGAGTTCCTTTCCTGCCGTCGTTTTCTACGAAGACCCTCCATCAGTACGGCGAGTATTCATAGGTCCTCTGGAGCAGGGAGGCGAGATAGCCCTCAAACAGCCTATCTCTGCTGCTTCTGAAGATGAGTTGTCGTTGTGGACTGGCGGCCATGAATCTACCCTAGAACCCCGGTGAGCATACCTTCTTAGGAAGGAACGTCGGCTTGAAAAAGCTATACTCGAGGCATCTTGGCATATCGGTATGCACGTTTTCTGTATTTCCCTTTTGGCAAGTAATTTGTTTTGCTTTCTATGTCTTCTTATCTTCGTAAAACTTTGCAGGGACTTCGGCCATGGCAGAGAATCTGAGCTCGAGTAGCGTCTTGACCGTGGACTCTGTAAATATCCCCGATGAGACACCGGTAGGTGTGGAGGGGGTCATTACAGTTGCTATTCCTGCTGTAGAGCTTCTATTAGCGGCTTCTGTTCCCTCTGTGCCCCTTCACCCTGAAGAGGTGTCCTTACCGGCCGTGGATTTAATGGACCTTTCTAGTGATGGCCTGGAGGTGGTGGAACAGGTAATTGAGATCGCCGTCCATGAAGTGGTGGTCGCTGCCTCTCGACTGATAGCCGTCACACCAGCAAATGTCTCCGATGATGTGCCTGAGGGTATGGAGGAGGCTGCCGAAGCTGCTAGCCCTTCTGTTCAAAGCGGGAGGAGTATCGAATGTATTCTCTATCTTTTGTTTTAATGATCTCTTCATTATCTGAATCCTTCCGTCTTTTCAGAATTACGAGGATTGGCGGCGTCCATCGTGGACCTATCCCCCAGAAAATCTTTCCATTGTTTTCTCGAGATGGCCGCTCCGCAGGCAATACTCCCGAAACGCATCGTCCTCTCTTCTGGGCTAGGTTAGTGTTATTTGACCCTCCTCATGGCATTATTATTATTTCGTATAACGATGATATTGTCTTCTGTAGTTCTGGAAGCTAACGACGACGTTGAGATCCTTGAAAGGCCTGGGGATCTTTTAAACCCTTCTTGCATGACTGTGGGTAAGCAAAGTTTTGACGTTGTTCCATCTACTCTTTGTTTGCAAATCTCGCCGATTGTTTATGAATCTTAACAGCTTTGCCCGTTCTTACCCCGCTGGAATCTCGCATCATTATGCCACCTGGCCCTTATACCCTACGTGTATCTGAACGGATGGCGAAGCAAAGCCTTCACTCTTTGTCGGCTCTCATTGAAGATCTTCGTGCTGGTAGCTCGATCACGGCCGAAGAATTTGCTGCTGAAGCCAACATTTCTCATCCCTTTCTTGCTGCTTACCATGATGAGACATTGGCGCATGTCTGGGTCGAGTTTTGTCGTCGGGTGGAAGCTTGCTTACATAGTCTTGAGCGCACGCGCCTTCCTTCAAAGGTCGTTGCTACAAAGGCTGGCTTGCGGGGACTGGTTGAACGGTGCGCCGCAAATATGCAGTCATGTGAGAAGAGGCTCAACCGAAAATTTTCGGAGAGGGAGCTAGCTTCAAATGCGTTGGGGGAACTTCAAGCCGAACTCACGGCTAAGATCACCCGTGCATATGAACTTTGGCGGGTGCTTCAAAAAGCTATCAGGGAGGTGGTAGCTATTGATAAAGCCTTTATTTTTACTCGCGAGATGGTTGAAGCCCACAAAATTGCTGAAAAGGAGCTCGAAAGCCGACTCGCTTCGTATCAGGCCCAACAGTCTCAAGTGGAGACTCGTATCATAGCAATAACAAATCATGAAGCTGAGACCCAGCGGAAGAAAGATGAACTGACGAATCTATTAAATCGTCCACCGTCTTGAAAAATTGTATATGTTTCTTTTTATTCTCCTTTTGTACTTACTCCTGAATGAAAGTATTTTTTTATTCTTTTATAGATTGTACTTTGTATTCATTTTGATTCATGAATAAAAGACATATTTTGTTTCATGGTGGTGTGTCCCTTTTAGCAAATGAATTTTGTAGATAATCTATTTTGATCTCCTTGTAGGACAGCGATGGCTTAGGAGTCAGGTTCAGATCTGCTTCCTAAGGCTTTCTAACTTTATGGGCCGTGAGGGTCTCATAAAGATTTTTCTCCCTACGAGTCGAGAGGATCTCGTAGGTGTATTTTCTCCTTAGGAATCGTGAGGATTCCTAAGTGTGTTTTCTCTTGAGAGTCGTTAGGATCTCACAAAAGAATTTTCTTCCTTACAAGTCGAGAGGAATCGTAAGTGATTGATGAGTTGACCTGCTCCCGAGTCAAAACATTGCTTCGATGGGGAGGTTGAGGGTTGACTTTTGCCGTTTTCCATGGGTCAGGATTGACTTTAGCCGTCTTCTACGGGGTCAGGGGTTGACTTTGGCAGTTTTCCACGGGGTCAGGATTGACTTTAGCCGTGTTCTACGGGGCCAGGGGTTGACTTTGGCCATACGGGGCCAGGATTGACTTTGGCCATACGGGGTCAGGATTGACTTTCGCCATACGGTGTCAAGGTTGACTTCAGGTTGTCTGTGAACCGTGGAGTCTTGGAACTAGGGACTGCCGTGGATCCGATTGGTGATGACACGTCCGTATCATGCTGGAATGAGGAGGAACATCGTTGATGATCTCTAGGCTGTAGATGTCGCCGTCGAAATCTGGAACTAGGGACTTTGCCATGGCTCCGCTTTGCTGACGTTGCGTCTGCTGTAATGAGACGAATGTCGAGGTGGTCTCTAGGTTGTATGTGAACCGTCGAGATTTGGAAATAGGGACTTTGCCATGGCTCCGCTTGATTGTCGCGTCTGAATCCTGCTGGAATGAGGAGGAACGCTGTCGTGGGTCTCCAGACTGTAGATGTGGCCCTTGAGACTTGGAACTAGGGACTCTGTTGTGGCTTCGAGATGGTCTCCAGGCTGTCCATGAACCTTTGAGATTTGGAACTAGGGGAATTTGCCATGGCTCCGTTTGTTGACGTCGTATCTGCTTCTGGTCAGAACGAGAAGGAACGCCGTTGTTGATCTCTAGGTTGTAGGTGTTGCCATCAAGACTTAGCTCACTTTCTGATGGAGCCTGGTGGGATGATATGGTTCACTCTTTGTTTGTGCCCCTGGATTGTATACAGTGATCGATGTGATCTCACCTATAGGGCAAAAAGTTTCATTTCATTTTTTTTATTTCTTTCCGCGATGCTCTATCATTTCAGCTTTTTATATCGCGAAAGTCGCGATCGCCTAATCATTTCGGCTATTTTTCGCGGTGCCCAATCATTTCGGCTATTTTTCTTTTTACTCTCTATTTTTTATTGTGAGTTGCCCAATCATTTCGGCTATTTTGTATGCATATATTTTACTTCCTGATTTTGTTGCAAGTTGCCCTATCATTTCGGCTATTTCATTTGCATTTATGGCTTGCTGAATTTTGCCACGAGTATGGAACTAGGGATTTGATGCCAATTTAGGCATCAGCGTCGCTATGTTAGTTATATGTATGCCCTAGAGGCCATTACTATACATAGGATGTATATTGTAGTGGATGCTGGGACATATATAGAGAAGACTTTCTTGCTCGACATGATAGTATGCTATCTGGTTACTCTTTACCTTAACGTGTATACTGATTGTCTCTCTGTTACATGTTGGTAAAGCCCTTAGGATGTGTACTTGACTACCTGAATTATGATGCGGATCATACTAGTGGGGACATGGTAGTCTATAAGTACATCCTTCAAAGTCCCTAGTCGTGGGTGTATCGAGACGGGGCATCGATATACCAGAGTAGACTAGCGTATACCTTCTCGACCCATACAGATGGGCGATGGATGATCCCATATCCATTGGTGTTTGACATCAGAGATGATATACGGGTGCTCAGTAGAGACTGGGTACACTGGACGGACTCGCCGAGAACTCCCAGATGGTATTATACCTCACGTCAGATGGCAGTTCTCTGGTGACACTGGTACAGAGTAGTCTGTTGACCCGAGATCGTCATAGAGTCTTGTGTGGTTCCCACTGTGCTTTGATTTCCATCTTACCACGTCCAAGAGGGCATGCAAAACGGTGGTTTTTGGGTACAGTCCCGAGTCACATGGAGGCAATGAGCGATAGGAGGGGATTCGTCTCTCCCGGTATTGGGGGTTGATGTTGCGCTGTGTTCGATTGGCTATAACAGGAAATCCCTGGCCAGGGTTGCTGAGATTTACTGGTAAGTGTTACCAGTAGTTTCTCGAATTGTTATAGACCTCATATCGACACGACTTATCAAGCTATTGGGGTCTGACGTTTACCACCCCTAGGCGAGATATGCGACATATCAGACGATCAGACCGGACTGCACGGTAGTGTTACTGGTTGGATTCACTGGAGTGTGAGCGGGCTTGCTCGTCGATCTTCTGATCGCTCAATACCCGGGTGGCCGTTACGTTTAGCTGACTGCTTGCGACTTGTGGATGTTTGATATGATTATCATCTGCTGCCGGCGTATTGACGAGTCTTTAGAGTCCTACACAGAGGTTTCCTAGCTCAAGCGAAACGAAATAGGAGCGCATATGAGATATGTGCGGGACCGAGAGTAATGCGTGTATGTGATACCGTATTTCATTCTCGCGAAGAATGTGTCGAATGGTTATATGCGATATAACCTAGTTATCGAATCGAGGGTTGATTCGATAAGCCGATACATTGGATACTAGTCGGTTATATGCGATATGACCGGATCATTAAATCAAGTGTTGATTTAATGATTTATTGCGTAATTATATATTTGATATATTAGTTTGCATTAACTAGTATCGGTTTACTTAAGATGGATTTTCTCACTTGGATGTACACATTGTATATGTGATATATTTTTGTGCACTTGATTGTATCATGTTTGATGATACATGTATGCTAGGGTTTTTGTGTAAAGATCAAACCATGGTTACATGATAATGGTTAGGGTTTTTTTTTATTCTTTTATCTTATTTAATTATTCATTTTGGAATATGATAAGCATAAAATGAAAATGGTTGCTAATTTTGGATTCTAGTTGAAGCTTCTTAAACTTTTGACTATGTGACCATTTTTGTCTCATGCTTAATCCTAACCACTTCATTTAACCTTAGTTTAGTCTCTACACTTTACCATGGTTGATTATGATAAGTATTCTATTATTTTTACAACTAAGATATTGTTAGGAGCGAATCATCACTTGCCTTTATCAGTTTGAACAAAAGTGGCTTAGCAATCAGGGTTAGGATCCTGTCGACTAAGGCTTTTAATTTCATGAGCCGAAAGGGTCTCATAAAGGTATTTCTCTCTACGAGTCATGGGGATCTCGTAAGTGCGTTTTCTCCTTTAAAAATTGTGAGGATTCTTAAGTGTATTTTCTCTTATAAGTCGTAAGAATCTTACAAGAGCGTTTTCTCCTTATAAGTCGAGAGGACTTACAAGGGTCGTTCACTGTGTGAGCATATCCCTAGTCGCTGGTGGGACTCTGTTAGGGAAATATTTATTCATGCCCGTGGATTGTATACAAGGGTCAATATTGAAATGCTTGTAGGGCAATATTGGAGTGTATAACGGCTTAAGAACGGGTTCAGATCCCTGTAGCTTAAGGCTTTTGAATCCTATGAGCCGTGAGGGTCTCATAGGGGAATTCTCCTTATGAGTCGTGAGGATCTCGTAAGTGTAACTTCTCCTTAGGAATCATGGGGATTCTTAAATGTGTTGCTCCCTTGTGAGTCGTAAGGATCTTACGCAGGTATTTTCTCCTTATAAGGTCGAGAAGATCTTGCAAGTGTCTTTTAACGAGATTGCACCCTTTCGGGTTTTCACAAACTCGCCGGTAGCCCTGCTGTTTTTACTCACGGATCCCTTTCAGGTTTTCATCCGTGTCCATTTCGCTTATGGACGTACCGTATTTTTTTTACCACGTCAGCCCTAGGATGCTGCGGTTCGTAGTAGTTTATAAACGTCTCGATCAGGCATAGTATTTCTTCACGAAACGGTCATTTATTGGTCTGAAGGGTCTTTCGCCATGCATATCCATGAGCAAGTAAGCCCCACCTTGGTAGACTTTGTCTATGATATATGGGTCTTCGTAGTTTGGCTCGAACTTCCCTCGTTTGGCTCGATTGGGGATCATAGGTCTCTTGACCACTAGCACGAGTTCGCCTTGGCAGAATGTTCTCGGCCTAGTCAATCTCCCGTACGAGCGCGTCATCTTTGCTTTGTAAGCTTTCAAGTTTCGCTGCGCCATGAGCCGGGTTTCGTCAAGGGCGTCGAGCTCCTCGAGCCGAAGATGAGCATTCTCTTCGTCCGTTAGCTCCTAATGAACTGCCACTCGCAGAGAGGGTAACTCTATCTCCTTGGGAAGTACTGCTTCAGCGCCGAATACCAATGCATACGGTGTTGTGTTTGTGGCCGTTTTGAACGTAGTTCGATACGCCCAGAGAGCTTCATGCAGTTTCTCGTGCCAGTACTTCTTATTTTTGTACACCGTCTTTTTCACGATCTTCGTCAAGGTCTTGTTGAAAGCCTCAGCGAGACCATTAGCTCGGGGATTATAGACCGAAGAGTATCTCTAGTCTATGTTATGTTGTTGCGAAGCGGCTGATTTTATGGCTTCTGTAGGCCGGCCCGTTATCGGAGATAATCCGTCGCGGGGTGCCGAACCGATAAATGACATATGTCTTGAAGAAATGGAGGATATTCTCCTTCTTCACTTTTCTTAACGGCACTGCTTCTGCCCACTTAAAGAAGTAATCGGTTGTTACCAATATGAACCGATGTCTCCTGGACGATGCTGGCTCGATGAGCCCGATTATATCGGTTCCCCACATTTCGAACGCTCAGCTAGCCACCGTCGGGTGTAGCGGATTTGGATGCTGATGGATGAAGTCTCCGTGAATTTAGCATGAGTGGCACTGCTTCGCGTATTCGAGATAGTCTTGGATCATCGTGGCCAATAGTAGCCCATCCTTTTGATTTTCAGCTTCATCTTCGGCCCGGCTTGATGAGAACCGCTGAGTCTGTCGTGAGTTTCTTGGACGACTCTTCTTGCTTCTTCTGGTCCCAGGCATCTTAGCCATAGAGAGTCGATTGATCTCTTATACAGCGTGTCATTGATGAAGGCGAAGGATAGAGCTCGTTTCATAAGCTGATGTCTTGAGGACGCATCCTCAGGTATTCGACGGGATTTGAAGTAGTCTATAAAAACTTCTCTCCAATCTTTAGCCTTTTCCTGGTCTTTTATTTATAGGGTTGTTTGCTTGGTCGCTTCCTTTTCTTTGGACGACTCCGGAGACATTTCTGCCGGTGCAAGAACCCGGCGGCTTTGCACAACGATCCTCACAATATCGAGGTTTTCATCAGCCAGTTCTTTAGCGAGTTTGGCCAACGCATCCGCCTTGCTATTCTCCGCTCGCGGTATGCTTTCCAGGGCGTAGGAAGGGATCTGAGTCAGCAATTGCTGCTCTCTCACCGTACTTTACCAACTCTGGTTTGCACGTTTGATAGTCGCCATTTACTTGACTAACGACCAGCTGGGAGTCTCCGTATATGAGGAGGTTTTCAATTCCCATGTCGATAGCGATCTTGAGACCCGCTATCAAAGCTTCACACTCGGCTTCATTGTTTTTCCTCTGCTCTGTTAGGGAGAAGGCAAAACGTATTATCCCTCCTTGTGGAGCCACGAAGATGAGGCCTACCCCCGTTTTGATTATAGGGGTGCTGTGCTTTCACTTCTTCATGGAAGATGCTCTATCGAAGTAGAGTTCCCATCGGATATCACTCCCTCCTCTCTCCCTGTCGATCGTGTCAAACGCGTGCTCGTCTGGCAATTCACAATTTAAAGGTGAGTCGGCAGGTATCGGATGCTCAGCGAGGAAGTCGGCGATGGCCTGACCTTTCACTGCCCTGAGAGGATGATATGTTATCGAGAAATCCATCAAGAGGAGGGCCCATTTAGCGAGTCATCCCGTTAGTATGGTTCTTGACATCAAATACTTGAGAGGATCCACTTTCAATATGAGATAGACCTCATGCGCCAATGCATAATGTCTGAGCTTCATTATCGCGAAGATCAACGCCAGGCAATGTTTTTCAACGGGGGAGTAATTGTTTTCTGCCCCTAAGAGAACTCGACTCAAATAGTAGAGGGCTCTCTCCTTCCCTTGGTCATTCTCTTGTGCCCATAATGCACCTAGAGAACCCTCAAGGGCGGTCGTGTAAAGAATGAGGGGATTTTCCTTGATCGAAGCGATCAGTACCGGCAGATTCTGCAGGTATTGCTTGATTTTGTCCAGTGCGCTTTGGCATTCGCGATCCTAAACGAACGGTGTTCCCTTCTTCATCAAGTGACTGTAGAGAAGACATTTTCCGGAGAGGTTAGCTATGCACCGCCGGATATACACGAGCTTACTTTGGAGAGACCGCAGTTGCTTGAGAGTTCTTGGCGGGGGCATTTCCATGATCACCTTGATCTTCGACGGGTCTACCTCGATGCCCCGGTGTTGTACGATGAATCCTAGGAATTTACCTGAGGAGACTCCGAACGTGTATTTGAGAGGGTTCATCTTCAATTTGTATTTCCGAAGGCGTTGAAACACGATCTTCAGATGCTCCCAATGTTCCTCGTGCGGTTTGCTTTTCACCACAAGGTCGTCGATATAGCATTCGATGACTTCATGTATGAGGTCATCGAAAATCTTTGTCATGGCCCTCTGATAGGTAGCGCCGGCGTTCTTCAAGCCGAAAGGCATCACTTTGCAGTAGAATATGGCCAGAGGAGTCCGGAAAGCGGTATGCTTCTGGTCTTCGGGATGTATTTTTATTTGATTATATCCTGATGAGACGTCCATGAAGGAGAAGACTTCATGAGTGGACACGTTGTCTATCATCAGCTCGGTTACTGGTACGGGAAAGTCATCCTTCGGACATACTTTGTTGAGGTCCTGAAATTCTACGCAGATGCGCACCGTCCCATTTTTCTTCATCACTGGGATGATGTTGGCGATCCAGTCAGGATACTGAACCTCTTGGATGAAGCCGGAGTCAACTAGCTTCTTGACCTCAGCATTGATGCTCATTTCAAGTTCTAGCCGCATTCGTCTCGGTGCTTATTTGATTGGCTTGATGTCCGGAGATATCGCCAATTTGTGCACAGCTACTTCTGGATCTAGTCCCGACATTTCGGAGTAGTTCCATGCGAAACAGTCTTTATACTGCATTAGCACGTCTCTGAGCGTAGCCACCTTTTCTTCAGACAACAGCTCACCGACGAACGTCGGCCATGGGTCGTTTGTCGTCCCCAAGTCGATTTTTCTGAGGTTATCTGCAGTAGTATGTATCTCATCTTCCAGCTCTTTTGGCGCCGGTGGAAACTCTGAGATCACCTCGTCATCATCGTTTTCGAAGCACCGGGAGAGGTCATCCATATTCTCGGGCCCTCTTTCTTCTGTCAATGTTATTATGTGACATGTACGAGATCTTTTCCAAGACCGATGTTGATCTGGTTCTACTCTCGCTGCATACGTGGCTTTCGGTTCATGCTTCTGTGGCGGGGTTACCCGCCAATAGCTGGATAAAGCGAATCTGCCTTGCTGATACTGGTCTTCTACCCAGTCTTTGAACATGAAGCAGTCTTCGAGGGGATGTCCTACCGCTCGGTGATAGGAGTAATAGTCTGGGTGATGAACCTCACTTGCTTGTTCGGGGTGCTTGGACTCCGGGAGGGTAATCATCTGATGTTTCATGACAAGACCGAGTATCTTCTTTGTCTTGTCTTGGGGAAAAGAATATGCTCGACCCATCTTCTTTATAAGAGACGGATCCCGGCTGCTCAATTTTCGATCGCGTGGCTTTTTGGACCCACTTTGCCGCTGTCGAACGTTTTTTCCGTTATTCGGTTTGTTTTTGCCTTTGCGTCGAGTCTTCTTTATGACGGGCTGGCGACGAAGGGCATCGTCATTCTCCGTAGCCTGCTGAAGGAGGTACTGCGTCCTGGCTTTCTCATAGATGGCCATTTCGCGGCTATGATCATCCCGGACCTTTTGACCCGCTTCTCTTATTAGCTTTTCCATCTATTCTTCAAACGACGGACTTGGCATTTTTATGGTGGGACCTTGTTTTGGTTCAGGGTTAGCGTCTTCTAACAGAGCATCTCCTTCTTCATCGAAGTCATGTATAACGTAGTAGCTATAGAATCGCTCCTGTTTCTTGGATTGAACATATCCAAGACCGATCGTTTCCATTCTCCCATTGGGCAACTTTCACTGAGTTCTGGGGACGTTCCAGATCCTGTTGTAGAACTGAGCTTGTCGCGCGGTCTGTTTAAAAGGTACGCCTTGGCGCCTTAACAGCCTTTTTAATCCTTCTGTGTAGTATCTAGGCAGACGGATGGGCCGGAACCTGTCAAGTGTAGAATCGGCACCATGCCAGATTTCTTTCTCCACTTTGGTTTCCGCGGATCGATAAAAGAGGATCGCTTTTTCATCTTTTCGCCTGGAAGGGACATAGAACGTCTGCAGTTCCTGCACACTATAGGTATCAAGTGCGTCGAGCTCTTTGTAATGCTTTTGCGGAACTATGGCGATTTGCAAACTCCGTTCATCGCCAGTGAAGGCTTGTATTGATGGCTGAACAGAACATACTGTATTAACCTCATCTTCAGAGTCGCTGCCGAAGACCAGAATAGGGGTGGACGGTCCCGGCTTGTTGCATTGGGGCGGTCCTAAATAGATTATCTCTTCCTCCTCTTCGGTATCGCTCCCAAAGACCGGAATAGTGGTGATAGCTTTCTGCTTATTCTCTAGCTTATGGCTCCTTTCCGTGTCTTCGAAGTCTGGCAAGAAGTATTTTGCATCTTCGTATTTTCGGACTTCATTCACGGAGAATGGGTTCAGCTCCTCTGTCACGGTATACTTGAGACCATCCTTGAAATACTTCATACACTGATGTTGTGTAGAAGGGATGATGTTGTACTCGTGTAACCAAGACCTTCCGAGTAAAGCGTTGTAGCATGTCTTGGCATCAATGACATGAAACTTGATGTCAGTGACGAGCAGCCCAAAGCGTAATGTCAGTAGCACAGACCCGAGCGTCCGTGATGACTGGGAGTCAAAACCGGAGATGGTGATTTTATCCCGAGCGAGGTGCTGGATGCTCATGCAGATTTCTTTTAACACCCTCATATTTAGGAGGTTGACAGAGGACCCGTTATCAACTAGGATCTTCCCTATCTTGATGTCATGGCAGTATCCAGTGACATACAAGGGACGGTTGTGCTCGCACGTTCCGAGGAGGAGATCTTCATCGCCGAAAGTGATATCAGCCGTGTGCACTTCTTCCAGCCCATCCTTCATCTTTTCTTCGGCAAGGAAAGCTTGGAACTGCTCGGGTTCTTGCAATGCCTTGATCAAAAAATCTCTCGCCTCTTTAGATAGCAGAAGGGCATCAAGAATGCTTAGCTGCGAGGGTATTTTCCTCAGGTGTGCCAGAACGTTGTAATCTACCTTGTTTTTCTTTGGCGGGTCTTTGGCTGCTAGCCTTTCGACAACTCGGTCATTGAGGGCAATATCTTCAGGGATTTTTTCTTTCCTCTTATCTTTTTTGTTCGATCCCTTGTTTTCGGGTCCGAGATTCTTTTCGGCTAGCGTACGATTACGTAGCTGAATGTTCTCTCAAGTCTTCATCTCTTCTGCTTCAGAGATGGATTCCTTGAAGAGAGGGCCGAGGGCTATTTCTTCATCAGAATCGCTCCCGAAGGTGAGAACTTGCGATCCCCCGGAATCAACCATGTGACAGTTACCGGCGGTTCTTTTGTGCTCATCGGTCGCGCTTCTTTTTTCCCGACGAGTTTTGCGCTTCATCCGCTTAAAATGCTGTCGATGAGCAACATATCCTTGCCACCAGCTTTTAAAGGCATTGCATTCTTCAGTAGGGTGCGCAATCCTCTAATGAAATATACAATAGGTGGGATGTCCATCCGTTTCATCAAGGTGTATCCCGCTAGGAGTGTTTCCTTTGGAGGATGGCAGCTTCATTCCCATTGACAGGGTTTTAGCGAATTGTTTCCTCGCTTTAAGCCTGCTTCTGTCTGCCGCGGGCGTGCTTTGATCTAGTTGAAGTGTTTCGTGACCCATGACTCCTTTAAATTGACGCCGACTCCTGGCCTTTTCGAATATGGCCGTTTCGCGTTCTTGATCATCCTTGCTCTTCTGACGGGCTTCGTTCAGCGGTAGGTCGATGATCTCGTCGAACGGTTCCAACGGTTTTGGCTTCGACTCTGCCCCCAGCTCCTTTATGCTGTCTTCTAACGCCGAGTGAGCTTCTTCGTTAGATAACGCTGAATGAGAGATCATGCGGCAACTTGCCACATAATCCTCAGATTCTTCTGACGAGTCATCTCCGTCGTTATTTTCGTTGTCTCCGCTCTCAAGGACAGTGTTGAGAAATTCTATGAGTGTGACCGGGGTTCGCGCCTTTTGGTTGTATTCTTCCAGCGCGTCAATATATTTTTGCAGGTCCGTATGCTTGTCATCAGGCTTCATGGGCTTTTTGGTCTTCTTCTTCTTCTTCGAAGACTTTGACGGCTGGGCATAGGCGTTTTAGTTATCGCTACCAATTCTTGGCGTCGGGCGTGGCTTCAGCATTCCCTCGATGACCTCAAGTTCTAGCAGACTTTTCCATCTGATTGCCGGGCATGTTTGGAGATCCTTTAGCATTCTTTTCGTTTTGACTGAAAGAGCAATCTCCCATGGAGCTTCTATAAAAGAGCACGATGCCCCCGGTGTGTCCCCCCTTTTAAGAACGTGCAGCTGAGGCGGGCTTACTTTCCAATTCTCAGACAGTGCGAATTTGCCCTGTTGGTATTGGTCCTCAATCCAGCCTTTGAAGACGAAGCAATTTTCGATTGGATGGTCTATCACTTGGTGTTAGTGGCAATAATTGGGATTATTGGCTGTTCCCCTCCGAACGGCGGCCGAGACGCTAGGACGTCTGTGCCTGAGATTCGGGGCAGATGCTATTTGGTTTTATCCGTCTACCTCTCCGAAGATGCCAAGTTAATTTATGGCACCGTGTATCGAAGGTTTAAACGGATGCGGCCGATGTAGCAGACTTTTTCAGATTCCCCCTCGTTTGAGGGGTTTTTGATTGTGGGGACGCTCTTCCCTGCAGACGCAAGCCCCTGCAGTTAATTACACTACCGCATCGCGGTAACCACTTTCTCCTTCTCCAGAATTTCACTTCGTGTCGTGTGTGTTCATTTTGTTTGTGGTTGCCCGTGGATTGTATACGGAGACTGAGTAATGCCGTCGCCCGTAGGACGTGAATTAGTCCAAATCCGTATTTACTTAGATTTGGGTTCGATATTTTAGTTTAAGGATGCGTTAGCCTCGTTGAGGCTAAAATCAACTTAAGCGTGATTCATTTAATATATGGCCGTCGGGACTCGTCACCTCTCTGACGTCGTTGAGGAATTACAACGACAAGTGTCAGAGGAGTTTGGAGATGTACCCTCGAACCGAAGTTGATTTAGGTTTTTATAGTCCATTTGAGTGTTTAAGGATACGTTAGCCGTGTTTGGGGCTAAGACCAACTTAAACGGTTGTTAAGGATACATTAGCCCAGTTTGGGACTAAGATCGACTTAACGGGATCGTTTAGATCCGACAAAAGAGCATGTGGGCTTTATTGTGCCAATTTAGGGACGTGGTGGTCCATCGCCAGTTTAAGGACGTGGTGGTCCAATATTAGTTTAGGAACGTCTCGGTCCGATATTAGTTTAGGGACATCTCGGTCCGATGTTAGTTTAGGGACGTTTCGATCCAGTATTAGTTTAGGGACGTTTCGGTCCGATGTTAGTTTAGGGATGCTTCGGTCCATTATTGGGTGTGTGGCCGTTGGGACCCGTCACCTCTTTGACGTCGTTGAGGAATTACAACGATGGATGTCAAAGGAGTTCGGAGATGTATCCTCGAACCGGATGTAGATTGATTTAGGAGAGCCATTTTGCTCAGCCAATTTAATTTAAGGACTTACGGCCACGATTGGGCTAAGTCCAGTTGAGAATATTCAACATTGCTTTTGCTTTTCTCTTTATTTTTATTTGGGCTTTGCCCAGAAAGGATGCAGAACATAAATTTGTTTTGGGGCTCTGTTCTTTATAAATGATGCAGAGCATCAAATTTATTTTGGCCTGCTAGGTCTTTTTGATTTGGGCCTGGCCCTTCAAGTAATGCATTGCATTTGTGCAAAGCACCAAGAATCTTTTAGATTCAAGAAAAGAAGTGCAGAGCACTTTTTAATTTCTTGATCTAAATTTAGATCAAAGAAAAAAAATCTTTTCTTTCTTTCTGTCTCAGAGAACCAGAGGTTCATAGCAAGTGCAAGGCACTATTTTTATTATTTTTATTTATTTATTTATTTATTTATTTATTGAAGATCACTGATCTTGTTTTTTAGATCAATGATCTATTCCTAAGAGAATTTTCTCTTATCTCAAAGGTTTTTATCTTCTTTTTTGTGTTCTCAAGAAGTTCTCAAGAGTTCTCTTCTATCTTTTTTTTTAATCCAATTGTCTCTCCCTTTGAAATGAGGTCTGGGGTCCTTTTTATAGTGCTCAAAAATCAGTTAAATTTGTTAAAAAAAATCTTTTCTGAGTGATTTTGGGAATTTTCCCCACCGTTGGATCTTTGATCCAAAGGCCCCTGTTTTACAGAAGAAATCTTCTTGTTTTAACAAAAACAGAAAAAATTTCCTTAAATCTTCATTCTGCTTTTGCGCAACTCCCCAGTGCATGACACGTGTCGCGCAGTGAGGCGCTTGCGCAACTGCGCTTGCACAACTGCGCTTGCACAACTGCGCAGACACGTGTCGCTCAACGGTGCACTTTGCGCAACTGCGCGAAAGAGTTTGCGCAACTGCGCGGACACGTGTCGCTCAGCGGTGAACTTGCGCGCTGCGGTGCACTTGCGCAACAGTGCTTGCGCAACTGCGCAGACACGTGTCGCGCAGCGGTGCGCTTGCGCAGTTGTGCTTGCGCAACTGCGCAGACACGTGGCGCGCTGCGCAATCAGGGTTTGCGCAACTGCGCAGACACGTGTCGCGCAACGGTGCGCTTGCGCAGTTGTGTTTGCGCAACTGCGCAGACACGTGTCACGCAGCGCAGCGCTTGCGCAACTGAGCGTTGCTTTTGCTTTTTAAAGAGCCTTGCTCTGATTGGACGCACTGTCTTGGGCGTTGTGCTGCCGAGTCAACTTCTGACACGTGGCAAATTGCGCGCAGCGCACGGGATCTGAAGCGTTGCTTCAAAATTTGAATTTTTGAAATTCAAACAGAGCCTTGCTCTGATTGGGAGAACAAATGCCCCCCCTACCGTTGCGCTCACGTGGCGCGCACGTGAGTGCAGCGGTGGCAAGATCCTGACTGTTGGATCATGGGGGTCAGTTGAAAGGGCGCATGCGCCTATAAATAGGACCCTTGGGCCTTAGAAAATTCTTTACCACTTCAAGAATCTTGACTCAGAGCCTTGCTCTTGCTTAAGAACTTTCAGAGCCTTGCTCTTGATTTTTTTCAAGAACTCCAGAGTTCATAACTTAGGATCACCTTAGGTAAAAATTTAGATTAATTTAAATTAAATTTAATTAACAGAGCCTTGCTCTTATAGATCTTTGATCTAAAGAAAACCCCTTTGGGGTTTCTTCAACAGAGCCTTGCTCTCATAGATCTCTGATCTAAAGAAAACCCCTTTGGGGTTTCATCAACAGAGCCTTGCTCTCATAGATCTTTGATCTGAAGAAAACCCCTTTGGGGTTTCATCAACAGAGCCTTGCTCTCAAAAATTTATAGAGATCTTGTTCCTGGGTTTTAACCCATGAACAGAGCCTTGCTCATAGATCAAATGTAGATCTCCCCCCCTATTTTCTTATATATATAAAAAATGGAGAACTCCTAAAAGTTTCCCTGGATCTTTAAGATCCCAAAATTTTTCTTTTAATCCTTAGGGGTTATAGTTATCATTACTATTACAGAGCTAGGCTCTTTTTTAAGAAGTTTTATTCCTTTGGGACCAAAGTTTGACAAATGTCACTCTGTGACAGAGCTTTGCTCTAAAAGAGGGGATTTTCTCCTTGTCTCTAGGGATTTCCCCCCCCCCAATGAGGATATTCTCTTGGGGGTCTTTTTCATTAACTGACAATCTCATCCAATGATGAGACTGTCTTATCAAATGATGCGCCGTCATCTAGATTTTGTGGGTCCCCCTCTGGTCCCCTACTCACTGCATTGTAGTGTGATGTAGGACTTTGAAAGGTGAAGCATTGGAACGCTAACGGTTATATTTTTTTTCTACAGGAAACATGTCTGAAGATTTGTCTTTCCCTTTCGTTCGCTCAGAAGGAGGGTTCCCACATTCGCCAGTGGACCGGGTGGTGTTTGCTCTGATTAAAGATCACGATCCCGAGTGCAAGAAACTTCACTTATGGGGAAGGTGGTACAGCCAGATCATCCAAGGCCGCCGCAGCTTTAGCTCCGCCGCAGCTTTAGCTCCGCCTCGCCCTCTGAGCCCATAGTCGCGATCCCTTATGCGGACAAGCCTCCGGTGAAGTATGCCGTGGAGGTTAAAAATTGGAATTCCGACGACCTCCTCCAGCCTGCAATCGGTGCCATCTCGGTGCAACCGCCGCCGGCGATAGACATCTTGGGGAGGCGAATCTGTCAGGGTGAAGCACGCCCTTGGGGACAGGCTTATAATATTGGACTGATCCCGCGACCGCTTACCGGATATTTGCCCTGGGCCCGCTACATCTTAGCGGCGAAAAGGACTCATCTGACGACGATTGGTTTATACTCGGCCGTCTACGTTTCACTTTTCGAATATCCCTCTCCTCCAACATGGTGGATAAAGGCCTTTATTGAACAATGGAATATCCCCACCCACACCGTCTTGACAGCGGATAGGGAAGTCTCCATCTCTTTGGAAGAATTTGCTGAGATTTCAGGTCTACCAGTGAGGGGGGAGCACTACGAGGAGCTGCTTCCTCCTGACGAGTACGTCTTTGCCACCAAGCAGCTGGTATTTGACTTAACTCCGGAGAATGCCATCCAGCATCAGCATCCGGGCTTGGTGAAGGTGTTGGAGATTTATGAGGAACTGCATTTGGAATCGGGCGACCGGGGCATCAGTTTCGCGGATTTCATTGCTCGCTTTATTCGCCTGGAGTTCCGATCAGAGCAGAGCGAGAAGTTCGCTCAGCTTGTTGACCCTTTTGGTTTCGGCTTGGACCGCCGACCTACATCGGAAAATGACCAGCGGGATTTTTATCTCCCCGGCACTGCCAGCGTCCCTTTCTCAGAGATCGCCGTTCCTGGCATGGACGAGGAGACTTTTTTCATAGGGTTCTTGGGTTTATGGCTATGCAGCTTCGCGCTCCCCATGCATCCACGCCTCATGCGGCCCTCCGTCTTTTACCCGGCGCATCGAATGGCGGCTGGTTTGCAGCTATCGGTAGGGATTGCTGGGCTGGCTTACCTTTATAATGGTCTTAGCGTAGCGGCGGACGCTAATGAGCCTGGGGTACAGCCTGCTAACTTCCCGATGCACTACTTCACTTCTTGGATGGAGCTGCATGTGCGAGGGGTGTTTGGTGCCCATAAGACTCCTCCGTTCTTTGAGAAATACAGACTCCCAAGAATCATACGGTTGGTCGGGGCTTCAATTGTGGTTGCACCTCCGCGGGAGTCTAGGGGACTGCTCCTGCGTTCACATCTAGTCGGAGCGAAGATCTCTTTTGTGGATAAGGTCATCACCATAGGCTCAGAGACCACTAAGTCAGTGGTGCCGCTGCGCGATGACTTTAAGGGCGGGGCTTCTGTACTGAAGGCTCGGGAAATCCTTCACCTTTACTCCATTCGGCCAGGCTACCTAGTATTTAGGCAGAATGAGACGGCTCTCTTTATGAGGTATAACCCACATCGATTTGCCCGACAATCGAGCTACAATCAAGGGATCCCGATGGAAGCCTTTCTGGAAACACCCGCGGCCAACCAAGGGGGAATAAGGAATGCGATGCATCATTTCACTCGGCTCAATACAGGCTCCCATTTTTTTATCAGTGAGTCTAGCTGTGCCCCTAAAATAATCCATCCGTATGTAGCCTGGTATGCGCATGCTATGGGCCCAATCATTTTAATGGAGAAACGTCTGCTGGTTGACCGTAGGGCTGCGCCTCCTGGCGGTGATCGCAAGGCTCCCTTGCAGCCAAGGATCCAGGTCACCCCCCCGATAAAAGATGCCGGAGCTGACCGACCGCGCGTGTTGAGCCCCCTGCGTGGATTGCCACTGCCTACTACGGTGGATGCACCCCCGGCGCCCCGTGCTCCCACAAAGACGGTTAAAGTGGTATCGCCAGGGTCTGGCGCAGGAGCGGATATCGGGACTCGCCGCCCTAAAGTGACTGCCAAGCGCAAGGCTATTCCGAGTGGATCTAAAGCTGGCGGACAGAAGAAGAAGAAGTCCACCCTATCCCTCGACGCGATCCTTAGCTTAAAGCCTGCGGCTCCTCCTGTTGAGGCCATATGTGAGTATGGCAGCAATGAGGGCTTTGTGGTAGACCCTGAGGACACCAATTTAGCTGCCGCCATTGCAGCTTCGGAGCGATCGGCGAGGCTTGAAGCGATGTTAAGCAAACTCGCTGAGTCCGGTAATCATCAGACGCTTTATTTGTCGTTTTATTGCACTTTGTATTGTTATATTTAACTAACATTTGCTCCATTTTCAACAGGTGTCTCTATTGAAGAGGCTATTGCTGCCTCCCTGAAAACCTTCCAGGAGGAGGAGGAGAAGCGTGCCCTAGCAGGCGTTGGTATGTTTCACCCCTTTCTCTTTTATAAGGAAAGTTTGTTGTCTTTTTATGATAGTCAACCTGACCTTCTTTTGTTTCTTTGCAGGGGTTGTATCAATTGACGCAGGGATCCTTCCCGAGTCCGTCATCGAAATCCCGGCTTCGTCGAAGTTGCCACAAGAGCCTCGGCTTGACAAGACAACGAGGGATGCCTTGAAGAATCTAGAGGCATCCCTATATACGGACGAGGAAGCCTCACTCAAGGAAGCCCTAGTGGCATCCGTCTCAACGGCTCGAGAGGAGCGGAAGCGGTTGAGACGCGAAGCAAGGGCGCGCAGAGCTGCTTTGGCCGCGGGAGCGGGCCCTAGCACTATTCCTCGTGCCGACACTCCTTCCGAAGCAAAGGCGAGCAGAGCTGCTTTGGCCACGGGAGCGGGCCCTAGCACTATTCCTCATGCTGACACTCCTTCTGAAGAGGCCCCTGCCGCCCTGTCTACTGCTCATAGGCAAGTGGCGCGCGCGGCTCGGAGTGCAAACGATAAGTCCTCTTCAGGTAACATTTCTTTCAGAACCTTGTTGTAAGAATTATCAAGCCATTGGCTCATACGCATTCCATCTTGCAGGGCCAAGTCCGACTGAGGGGGAGGCGGAGACCGTTGAACCCAGGGGAATGGAGGAAGCGATACTTACCGAACCCGAGCCAACAGTGAGCACCGTCGTCGGGGCCACGGCGCCTGAAACAGAAGTTGAAGGATCCGCCGCCGAGAAGGTCATTGATGCCGCGTCTGAAGTGGCGGCAGATGAGATGATTGTCGAGCCGAAGGCAGTAGAAGTCGAGGCGCTTGAGGCTGGAGACGTCACGGTGCCGATGGACGAGACAACCGTGACCGCAGAAACCGAGGGAGTATCGGGTGAGGCGGCCACGATTCCTGAGGAGGAGCGAACCGCTCTTTCCCAGGAATCTGGTAATACTCCGATCATAGCCCTCCCCGCGTATGGTTCCTTGCCGTCTCCCGGGCTCGCGAGCACAACAACGGTTCCCATCGAGTCGGGTGATGAGGCTACGAGCGGTGGTCTCATGTCGATGGATGAGGGGATTGCTTCAATTTCTGCTGGTAGCTCGTCGGGTAAATTTTTGAGTCACCAGCGTTCCCCCCCTTTTTTATATATCTTGCGATCTCTTCTAACAAGCTTGTCTTTGCAGGTGCGGCCAGTGCCGATGCTCCATTGCTCGAGAGGGCACCGTCGACTACTGCTTTGGCGGTGGTCACCTCCCCGCCTTCCCTTGTACCATCACGGATGTTGGAAGGTATGGATTCACGACTCATGCATTAATCTTTCAAAAATGTAGCTTTGTACTAACGTTATACCATCGTGCCTTTGCAGGAGTGCTCTTCGATCATTTATATCAAGTGTTGCTCCCACACTTCTCTTTCCCATCCGAACTCGCCTCTCCCTCTGGTGGCGCCGGTGAGTATACTTTCACTATAATATCTTTATTTACCCCCTTTTTTCTAGCAATGGGATAATTTCTGACTTTTCCTTTTCTTTATTGCAGTGCCACAAATCGAAGGAGGGGATGCAAGACCTGCCACGCTACCGGCCCTTCCGGCTTTGCCGTCCGTTGCAGCTGGTATAGTAAATTTCCTTTTTTGGTAACCCTTCAACATCTTCTGAACCATCGTTTAACCATGTTTTGTTTTGCAGCTATTGTTCCGGCTCCGGTCCCCTTTGAGGCTCGCGTCCTTTCACCGGCAGGCCCTTTCTTGAGACGTCCATCTTCAAAGGGTGCTGTGATGAGTTTGGGCATGCTGAACGGGTACATTGAAGAGCTCAATATGGACGCTCTTCCTTCTGCCGTAGATTTTGCTGTGGAGGTTAACCCGATGTTGGCGGCGCTCGTAAATTTTCATAACGAAGGCGTCGTCGAATCTTGGGTTAACCACTGCAGGGGGATCGAGGCCTGTCTATATCGGCTGGAGTCGATGCGCCCTTCTCCCGAAGTTTTAGCCCTGAGCACCCAACGCACAACTTGGCTCGAGCAAAGCACTTCGCACTTCCGCCACTTGGAACAAGAAGCAGCTTCAAGACTAAGGGAATGCCAAAAGACCTCGAACGAAATGGCCCATCTGCGCGCTGAGGTTGAGGCAAATGATGCCCAAGTGAAGACTATCTTCGAGGGTCTCTTGGAGCGTATCTCCCATGGGCTAAACTTGAAGCGGAAGCTTGACGTAGCTGAGCGCAATATCCCAAGTCAGGAAGCTGCCTATCAGGTCGTCAGGGAGCAACTTGCGTCGGTCTTGCAGCAACGAGCCCAAGTGGAGGCAGAGCTGGCGGTGGTAGCCGATCAAGAGAAGACGTGGAAGGAAGTATGCGAGCAATTGCTAAATCTATGCAAGACGCTTCCTTCCCAGTAATTTCTCCTTGTATCATTTGTACTTGTAAAATATATGTATATTTTTTATTCTTTAGTACAATGTATCCTGTACCCAGTCAATATTCATGAATAAAAGATACACATTTTTGTAACGTCCTGTGTCATTTCTTCGCCTTTTTCATTCTTTTCAGCATGACATATTTAATGCACCTTATTGATAGATAACTTCATTTCTCCCAGAGATAACGATGGCCTAGACTGCAGGTTCAGATCTGCCGCCTAGGACTTTTCAACTCTATGAGCCGTGAGGGTCTCATAGAGACTTTTCTTCCTACGGATCGAGAGGATCTCGTAGGCGGGATTTTCTCCTTAGGAATCGCGAGGATTCCTAAGTGTGGTTTTCTCTTACAAGTCGTAAGGCTCCTACAAGAGAGTTTTTCCTTCTCACGAGTCGAGAGGACCCGTAAGCGGTTGTTTCCCTCCTTATCGAAACTCGATTTTAGAGAGTGAGTCCCGCGTATAGTGTGCAAGAGACCATTTTAGATCGACTTGTAGGGTCCCATTGTTCAGGAAGCAAGTTCTCCTACCTCTGATGCCTGAGGCTTCATCTTGCAGATTAAGAAGTAAGTTCAATTTGTTGAAGAAATCCCTTTTCTGAAAGATTTGGCGGGATTTCCCCCACCATCGGATCTTTGATCTAGGGGCTTCTGTTTTACAGAAGATAATAACCGAAAAGATTTCTTCAGAACCTTTTTGTTTAGCGCGAATGCTCCAGGGTATGACGCGTGTCGCACAGCACACAGTGCAGCGTAACTGCGCTAGCACATCTACGCCGACACGTGTCATGCAGCGCACGACGCATACGCCGCTGAAGCGTTGCTTCCCTTGGTTTTGCTTGAAATAGAGCTTTGCTTTGGCTGGGTGCGCTGCTTTGGGGTGCTGCGCTGATGCGTTTGCGCCGGACACGTGGCGTGTAGCGCGCAGCGCAACGCAACTGCGCTAGCGCTTCCGTGCTGAAGCGTCGCTTCTTCAAGACAGAGCTTTGCTCTGATCGGGGAAGGACGAAGCGTTGCTTCATCTCCTGTCTCGGAATTCGAACAGAAATTCGCTCCAATTAGGGTAAACTGCCGTGACAACTCTTGGAATTCGAAGAGGCACTTGAGGCCTATAAATAGGACCTTTGGTCCCCTCCAGATACTTATCATCTTCCAGATTTCCATTTTCGAAGACTTCAGAGCTTTGTTCTTGCCTTTAAGAACTCCGGTGCCTTGCTCCTTTTTTTAAAGTTTTTTAGAAAAACTTTAGGTAAAATCGATTCTTAGATCAATCTTAAACAGCAGAGCTCTCGTCTAGTGGGTTTCATCTTTGAACATAGTTTTGCTCTCTAGGAATTTAGTCATCCATGTATATTATTGCTTTTCTATTGTTGATCTTCCTGTAATATTTTCTCCAGGAATAATGGCGGCGGTGCATCTATACAGTCTGCACGAGTTCATTACCTACGATGATATCCGCGCTCAGGGTCGTCAACAAAACCAGGAGTTTACAGACGCTGAATGTGCAGAAGTTATGGGTCGTCTGAACGCAAGCGGTGGTTGGCTGTTGCCTCGGCGTTCGGCTCTTTTGAAAGTCGTGCTGGGAGCAATATGGAGGGCAATTCCGGGTCTTCACGAGGCCCTACCACTCAATGCGCTGGATGATGCCGAGGACAAGGTGCATTCAGTGCACCTGACAGGACTGATCTCGAAGAAACGACGGAACGACCTCGTTGACATCCTGCATCAAGTGTTTCAGCAGACGACGATCATTGCTGCTTATCAAAGGCCGGAAGGGCTTGCCGATGATATCGACACCGAGGAGCGCGAAAGACTGCGCATAAGAATAATTAGAAAGGCCAGAAGAACTCTGGATGGCTTTACTTTTGATTTCCTCAATCCGTGCCCCGGATCCGAGGTTATACCGTTGTAATAATTTGAACAATGTTTCTTATTCATTATTCTTATGCTTGTAAAAACTTTTAGCGGTATGAATGAAAACCCTCCCCTTTTCTATTTCAGCTTGTCTTATTTCTCGTCCTGAGTCTTCTGTCCATGCATAAATGAATGCGTCACGCATGCCAGATCAAATGTAGAACGGATATTCTTTCTGTTATCTTCTTTCTTTTAATGTCAGTAGGCTGTCTTAATAACCATGGTTGATGGATGTCTAAAACGAGTATTCCGACTTCCTCAGGAAATAGCGACAGCTTAGGCCGCAGGTTCAGGTTTACCGCCTAAGACTTTTCAATTCTATGAGCCGTGAGGGTCTCATAGAGGCTTTTCTCCCTACGGATCGAGAGGATCTCATAGGTGGATTTTCTCCTTAGGAATCGTGAGGATTCCTAAGTGTGGTTTTCTCTTATAAGTCGTAGGGATCTTATAAGAGAATTTTCCCTCTTACGAGTCGAGAGAATTCGTAAGCGGTTGTTTCCCTCCTCGTCGAAATTCGACTTCGGAGAGTGAGACCCGTGAATAGTATGCAAGAGACCATTTTGGATTGACTTGCAGGGCCCCATTGCTCAAGAAGCAAGCTTTTCAATCCTTGCTGTCTGAGACTTCTTCTTACAAATTGAGACGAATCGGGAATTTGCTCGCGGAGAGGGTGATGGCTCTGCGAGTTGACATGAGTTAAGAGGCTCTCATCACGGAGTGTTTGTATCCGTGAGTCGAGGAGTTTGCTAGGGATTATTTGTTTCCCGAGCACCAAGGATTATTTGTTTCCTTGGGGTTTGAAACGAGTCGAGGATTCCCACGGAGGCTCTGGTGGCTCGGCGGGTCGACGCGAATCAGGAGTCTCTCGTCAAGGAGTGTTTGTATCCGTGAGTCGAAGGATTTGCTAGGGATTATTTGTTTCCCGAGCGCCAAGGATTATTTGTTTTCTTGGGGTTTGAAACGAGTCGAGGATTCCCACGGAGGCGCTGGTGGCTCTGCAGGTCGACGCGGATCAGGAGTCTCTCGTCAAGGAGTGTTTGTATCCGTGAGTCGAGGGATTTGCTAGGGATTATTTGTTTCCCGAGCGCCAAGGATTATTTGTTTCCTTGGGGTTTGAAACGAGTCGAGGATTCCCACGGAGGCGCTGGTGGCTCTGCAGGTCGACGCGGATCAGGGGGCTCTCGTCAAGGAGTGTTTGTATCCGTGAGTCGAGGAGTTTTGCTAGGGATTATTTGTTTCCCAAGCGCCAAGGATTATTTGTTTCCTTGGGGTTTAAAACGAGTCGAGGATTCCTACGGAGGCACTGGTGGCTCTGCGGGTCGACGCGGATCAGGAGGCTCTCGTCAAGGAGTGTTTGTATCCGTGAGTCGAGGAGTTTGTTGGGAGAGTATGGCTCCCTCTTTGTTTACGCCCTTGGATTGTATACAGGGATCGATGTGATCTTAACTGTAGGGCCAAAATTTTATCATCATTATTTTTTTTTGTTTTATTTCCGCGATGCTCTATCATTTCAGCTTTTATATCGCGAAGGTCGCGATCGCCCAATCATTTCGGCTATTTTTCGCGGTGCCCAATCATTTCGGCTTTTTATTTTATTTTTACTCGCTGCTTTTTATAGCGAGTTGCCCAATCATTTCGGCTATTTCTTCATGCATATATTTTTACTTGCTGCTTTTTTTATTGCAAGTTGCCCCATCATTTCGGCTATTTCGTATGCATGTACGGTCTACTGGCTTTTCGCCGTGAACCTGAAACTGGACACCGATTTCGGCATCAGCACCGCTACAACTGGGATATTGCCAGGAGCGAATCATCATCTGCCTCTGTCGCTGTCGAACAAAGGTGGCTTAGCGACCAGGGTTAGGGTCCTGTCGACTAAGGCTTTGACTTCATGAGCCGTAAGGGTCTCATAAAGGTATTTCTCCCTACAAGTCGTGAGGATCTCGTAGGTGTATTTTCTCCTTAGGAATCGTGAGGGATCCTAAGTGTTTTGTTCCTCTGTAAGTCGTAAGGATCCTACAGGAGGGTTTTCTCCTTGTAAGTCGAGAGGATTTACAAGGGTTGTTTACCATGCAAACATATCCCTAGTTTCAGATGGGACTTAGTTAGGGAAATGTTTATTCGCGCCCATGGATTGTATACAAGGGTCAATGCTGAGCCACTTGTAGGGCATTATCGAAAGTTGTGGGGGCTGCTTAAGCACAGGTTTAGATCTCTGTAGTTTAAGACTTTCAAATCTTATGAGCCGTGAGGGTCTCATAAGAGAGCTCTCCTTACGAGTCGTGAGGATCTCGCAAGTGTATTTTCTCCTTAGGAATCGTGGGGATCCCTAAGTGTGTTGCTCCCTTGTGAGTCGTAAGGATCTCACATGAGTAGTTTCTCCTTATAAGGTCGAGAGGACCCTATAAGTGTCTTTTAACGAGGTTGCACCCTTTCGGGTTTTCACAAACACTCGCCGGTAGTCCTGCTGTTTTTACTCACGGAGCCCTCCTGGGTTTTCATCCGTGCCCGTTTTGCTTGTGGACATACCGTTTTTTTTTTTCCTTTTTTCTTTTCTTTTTTCTTTTTATTTTCTTTTTCTTCTCCTTTTATTTTTATTTTTACGAGGTCGCGCCCTTTCGGGTTTTCACGAACACTCGCCGGTAGTCCTGCTGTTTTTACTCACGGAGCCCTTTCGAGTTTTCATCCGTGCCCTTTCTGCTTATGGACATACCGTTATATATATATATATATATATATATATATATATATATATATTCTTTTTTTTTTATCTCGTTAGCCCAAGAATGCTGCAGGAGTAGTTTAAAGACGTTTCGGTCTGCTATTAGTTTAAGGACATTTCGGTCCGATATTGAGAAGCCCGGCTACATGCTTGTAAAGTTCGAGCTAAGGAAGATAGCGAGAGGACATGGTCGTCGTCATCTATCATTGACCTAGCCTGTGACTTATTAAGCGTAGTATTTCTTCAGGAAGCGGCCATTTATTGGCCTGAAAGGCCTTTCACCATGCATATCCATAAGTAGGTAGGCCCCACCCTGGTAGACCTTATCTATGATGTACGGGCCTTCATAGTTTGGCTCGAATTTTCCCCGCTTGGCGCGATTAGGAATCATAGGCCTTTTGACCACTAGCACGAGTTCGCCCCGGCGGAATGTCCTTGTTCGGGTCAGTCTCTCATATGAGCGCGTCATCTTTGCTTTATAAGCTTCCAGATTTTGCTGCGCTAGGAGTCGGGTTTCATCAAGAGCGTCAAGCTCTTCAAACCGTAGGTGAGCATTTTCTTCATCTGTCAGCTCGTAGTGAACTGCCACTCGCAGAGAGGGTAGCTCTATTTTAAGGGGTAGCACTGCTTCCGTGCCGAATACTAACGCATAGGGCGTTGCGTTCGTGGCTGTCTTGAACGTAGTTCGATACGCCCAGAGAGCCTCTTGCAGTCTCTCGTGCCAATCCTTCTTGTTTCGGGACACCGTTTTCTTTATAATCTTTGTTAAGGTCTTGTTGAAGGCTTCGGCGAGACCGTTAGCTCGCGGATTATAGACTGAGGAATATCTCCAGTCTATATTGTGCTGCTGTGCGAAGCAGCTGATTTTATGACTTCGGTAGGCTGGCCCATTATCCGAGATGATCCTTCTCAGGGTTCCAAACCGGTATATGACATGCGTTTTGAAGAAATGGAGGATATTCTCCGTCTTCACTTCCCTCAACGGCACCGCTTCCGCCCATTTGGAGAAGTAATCAGTTGTTGCCAAGATGAAACAATGTCCCTTGGATGATGCTGGTTCGATGGGGCCAACTATGTCAGTTCCCCACATTTCGAATGGCCAACTAGCCACTGTTGGATGCAGTGGATTGGGATGCTGATGAATGAAGTCCCCATGAATCTGGCACGAGCGACATTGCTTCGCGTATCCCAGGCAATCTTGTATCATCGTGGGCCAGTAGTAGCCCATCCGTTTAATTTTCAACTTCATGTTTGGGCCCGCTTGATGAGAGCCACAGATCCCGTCATGAACTTCTTGAACGACTTTCTCTGCTTCGTCAGGTCCTAAGCATCGCAGCCACAGAGAATCGAATGACCTCTTGTATAGAGTATCGTTGACGAAGGCGAAAGACAGAGCTCGTTTCATGAGCCGATGTCTTGCGGACGCTTCTTCGGGCATTTGGTGGAACTTGAAGTAGTCTATAAAGACTTCCCTCCAATCCTCAACCTTCTCAGGGTCTTTTATCTGTAAGGTCGTTTGTTCGGTCATTCCCTTCTCTTCGGGTGATTCCGGGGATATTTTTGCCGGGGTGAGCACTCGACGGCTTTGTACCACGATTCTGACATCATCGAGGTTCTCATCAGCCAATTCTTTAGCAAGTTTGGCCAACGCATCCGCTTTGCTATTTTCTGCGCGAGGTATACTTTCCAAAGTATAGGAGGGGATTTGGGTTAGCAATTGTTGCACCCTTTCATCGTATTTTACCAACTCTGGCTTGCACGTTTGGTAGTCGCCATTTACTTGACTGACGATCAGTTGAGAATCCCCGTATACAAGGAGGTTTTCAATTCCCATGTCGATGGCGATCTCGAGGCCTGCTATCAGAGCTTCATACTCGGCTTCATTGTTTGTCCTCGGCTCTGTTAGGGAGAACGCGTAGCGCATTATCCCTCCCTGTGGGGTTATAAAGATGAGTCCTATCCCCGATTTGATTGTAGGGGTAGTTTGTTTGTGCTTTTTCATGGAAGATGCTCCATCGAAATAAAGCTCCCAATGGGTATCATCACTGTCGACCGCGTCAAATGCATATTTGTTTGGCAACTCGCAATTGAGAGGAGAATCAGCCGGTATCGGATGCTCTGCGAGGAAATCGGCGATAGCCTGACCTTTCACTGCCTTGAGAGGTTGATATGTTATCGAGAATTCCATCAAGAGCAGGGCCCATTTAGCGAGTCGTCCCGTCAATATGGCTTTTGACATTAGATATTTGAGAGGGTCCACCTTCGAAATAAGACGGACTTCATGTGCTAATGCGTAATGTCTAAGCTTTGTTATTGCGAAGATCAACGCCAGGCAGTGCTTTTCAATGGGGGAGTGGTTGCTTTCTGCCCCCAGTAGAACTCGACTTAAGTAGTAGAGAGCTCTCTCTTTCCCTTGGTCGTTTTCTTGGGCCCATAATGCGCCTAAAGAACCTTCGAGGGCGGCTGTATAAAGGATGAGAGGTTTCCCCTTAACCGGAGCAGCCAACACTGGAGGGTTCTGTAGGTATTGCTTGATCTCATCCAGTGCGCCTTGGCATTTGTGATCCCAGATGAATGGGGTCCCTTTCTTCATCAGGTGACTGTAAGGGCGACACTTGCCGGAGAGGTTGGCTATAAATCGCCGAATATATGCGAGCTTTCCTTGGAGAGACCGCAGCTGTTTGAGGGTTCTTGGCGGAGGCATTTCCATAATCGCCTTAATCTTGGACGGATCTATTTCGATGCTTCGGTGTCGGACGATGAACCCTAGAAATTTGCCTGAGGAAACCCCGAATGCACATTTGAGCGGGTTCATTTTCAAGTTGTATTGCCGAAGGCGCTGAAATACAGTCTTTAGATGTTCAAGATGTTCACCGTATGACTTGCTCTTAACCACAAGGTCATCGATATAACACTCGACGATTTCATGTATAAGGTCGTCGAAAATCTTCGTCATGGCCCTCTGATAAGTGGCACCGACGTTCTTTAAACCGAAAGGCATCACCTTGTAACAGAATATTCCTAAAGGAGTCCGGAAAGCCGTATTTTTCTGATCTTCAGGATGCATTTTTATTTGATTATACCCTGATGAGCCGTCCATGAAGGAGAAAATCTCATGTGTGGACGTATTGTCTATCATTAGTTCGGTGACTGGTACTGGGAAATCATCCTTCGGGCAGGCTTTGTTGAGATCCCGAAAGTCCACGTATATGCGCACCGTCCCATTCTTCTTCATTACTAGAACGATATTAGCAATCCATTCGGGGTATTGAACTTCCTGGATAAAGACAGAGTCTATCAGCTTTTTGAATTCGGCGTTGATGCTCATTTCGAGCTCGAGCCGCATTCTTCTCGGCGCTTGTTTAACTGGCTTGACACCCGGGGATATCGCTAGTCTATGTACAGCAACTTCTGGATCTAGTCCTGGCATCTCGGAATAGTTCCATGCGAAGCAATCTTTATGCTGTACGAGGAAGTCCTTTAACGCAGCCACCCTCTCTTCAGACAGCAGCTCACTGACAAATGTCGGTCGCGGATCGTTTACCGTCCCCAACTCAATTCTCTTGAGGTTATCCGCCGTGGTATGTATTCCATCCTCCAGTTCTTTCGGGGCTGGGGGAAATTCTGAGATCACCTCATCATTGCTGTTTTCGAAGCACCAGGGAAGGCTGTCCACATTCTCGGACTCTTCTTTTAATATCGTTATCATACGACAGGTGCGAATTTTCTGCCAATCCCAATGTGGAACTGGTTTTTCTTTCGTGGCCTCGGGCTCGTGCTTCTGTGGTGGCGCTACCTGTTCGGTTGAAAATATTGCACTTTGGTATAAGTATTTTCCTTACATTTCTTAAATAATAAAAGGTGTTTATTATAAATATTAAACATATTTGGATTTATCTGCAAAATACTATTTTCCATATGTTTATATATTATAATTAATATTATGAAGGAAAATATAGGCATTTTATATTTATATAATATTTTGGTAATTGAAAATATGCAAATCATATCAAATATTCTAATCACAATTCTTAAAAGATATAATATCATACAAATGGTTAGAATAATATTTCAAAATATATGCATAATATTTTATTAATTAAAAGATGCATAGCATATCAAATATTCTTAATCATGTTTCTTAAAGATTTATTACCATATAAAGTGCATAGCATATTAAATATTCTTAATCATGTTTCTTTAAGATTTATTACCATATATAGTGATTAAGATACTCTCTCTAATTTAATAAATAGTACTAACATTATTCATAGAGATATTATGCAAGATTTAGCTCAGGTCAAGAGATCAAGATGTTCAAGATGTCAGGATCAAAATTCTGCCAAAATCATAAAATCAATACTGACAGGGACTCGGAATCCAGGCATGGAAAGTCACCATATTAGGAAGTCACCATATATGGTAACTAGTTTTTCTTCTTTGAGGGCTATATAAAGGACCAAGGGCCAAAGTTATAAGGCATCAAGCCGAAGCGATCACGAAGCCCCAGACGCTCACACATCCAGGCTGATCATCAACTGTTTGTCTACCTCCTTGGAAGAGATCGAGAAGCAAACTAGTCTTTGTAATCATTTTCTAAGGAATCAAAGTGTAGATTGTTCAAGTTGATTAATAAAGGTAGTTGTTTTATTTAATTCTTTTTCATTTTACATTATGTTTTCCCTCTCTATCTTTTCATCTTCTTTTCCCAACATGCGCGAGTAATTCTCCGCTTGTTAGGGTTCGTAGGATTAGGGTAGGCTAATGGACGATGAACATCCCTAAACCCTTTTTAAGTCCTATAAAGTTTATGAACTTTATCAAAAGAATCATTAACATCCTAATCGGGCGCGCTAACAATTCTTTGTTAGTTCCGACCGCGATTAGAGATTAGATTAATGATTGTTTTGGTAAAGGCTAGATATGAACGGAGTTCCGTGTCGAGATAGGGGTTAAGAGTGGGATTCCTTTTCCCTCCAGATACCCTAATCTACACGCATCACCATCGTTCTAGTTATAAATCTATTAAAGGATAAAAAGGGTAACTTTTAATTAATCGTCCATAACTACTAAATCCTAACGAACCCTACAAGCCCTCTTATTATATTAATTACATCTTTAAAATAATCTAGATCTATATTTTACATTCTTGTTTAACGTAGATCTAGAAACCATTCCACAAAATTCTTTCTGCCTCCTCTCTTTTTCAACACATCTAAAGTAAGAATAAAAGATTCAACGTTTCCCAGAGGACGACCCGTACTCATCTCGGTCTAGCTACGCGCGACACCGTTATTGATTGCGGTTAACTACTACAAACATACTCTTTTTCGTATCAATCAAATGGCGCCGTTGCCGGGGATACATGCGTAATTTTTTATTCTTACTATTTGTGTTGAATTCTTAGACGATTCATATCATTATTAAAACAAAACTGCAAATTGCATATTTAACGATTTGTGTGTGAATTTTGCGAGGGAATCTGGAGTCACGGACTTGAGGAAACAGGAGATCTAGGGTTTCACACTTCTCTGGTAAGATTCTCAACTCCTTCTCTCTCTTCTCAAATCCAATAAAATCTATCTTCTGCAGGATTCTTTGCAAAATCACGCCGCTCAAAAATCTTTTTGCAAAAGTTTTGTGATTGGTTTTGTTTTGCATATTTTAATACGGACTTTAAGGGGCAAAGACCAAATCAAGATTAGGTGGGGATTTCATCACCCTTCCTAAGCCCCACAAATCACAAACCGAGCATATAGATCAACCCTTCATTAATTTAAAAAAAATCTAGACCAGACTCTAAAGTCTGTCGCGCTCAATAAGGACAGAGAAAGGTCGTGGATAATTTATCGCTTATCCGCATTACTTTTGTGGTGCCTAGGCAAGTGTGTCAAAGGCTAGTGGTTTTTAATTAGGCCCACTACTGTGGTTCCTTCCCACTTACCTGGCACTTACCTGGCTACAAGGGTAGTGCAAAGACGGTAGAGGATTGATCCTGCGGCTTGTCCTTTGGAAGTCTAGGAGCGGTCTAGAGACTGGACCTAGGTAACCATAGTTCTAGGGTTGTGCATTTTTGTGTGATTTGTCTTAATCCGTCATTTTTCAAAACAAACCAATTACTTTCTCTCCTTTTTACCCCTTCCCCTTCTTCTCTTCTTATAATGGGTGACCTAAACAGAAGAACACTCGCCGAGCTTTGCTGTCCACAACCAGATATCTCTTGTTTTCGAAATCCCTTCGGTATACCGTCCGGCTCTTCCATATCCTTAAGAGATCATATAGAACAAGCAGGAAGAAACAGTTGGCCACCTCAGTCTAGGTCTTATCAACCGTATCCTAATCCGACACCTGTTTCAGTTCATACCCAGAGTGAGAAAGCCCCTAGAAGAATGTCCATTGCTGAGCACATAGCTAGGTCCAGAGGCCAAAGTTTCAACCCGGACCAATATCAACCATTACCACCACTGTCCAGAGAAGAGTTTGATATGCGATTTGTATATAGCCAACCAACCAACCCATATCAATATTCTTCTTATCATAATATTGATCCTACTCCTACCCAAGTTCAGCAATCATTCTGTTCCTATCAATCCAATCCGACTTTTCCACCTACTCTAGACAGTTCTTCTAATCAGTCATTTGGGAGTTTTAATTATCCACAGGAATTTCAATCTTATACTGAAACCACTTATCAACCCAAGACTAGTCTGGAGCAGACATTAGAAAAATTTATGGAACTGACGAATCAAATTATGAAGGATTTGGGTAGTAAGACAGAACTGTACACCCTTCCTAATCAAACCTCCCCATTCCAAACTGAAATCCATAACTCCAGTTTCATAGATTCATCAAGTACAATGTCTGATAAGTTGTGTGACTTTGTAGTGTTTGATATACCCAACTGTGAAGGGTCCATTTCAAGTGAAACCACACCCAACCCTTGTGATCTCTACACCTCCACTCTTGAACCAAAACTGATTGAAAACCATACTTTTGATGAGGAGTTTGAGAATTTTAACCTTCACTTGAATGAGGTGATTGACGTTGGGGATATTTTGATTGATGAACCCGAAATATTGGATGATTTTGTCCCACCAATTCATCAAATCCTTTCACTTCCTTGTGGTCATCATCTTGAGCCTTTAATTCTTCCCGAACCCCAAATATGTCTTGAAGTTGATGATAATGGTATACCCGAAGATCAGACCGAAATACAGCCTCCATCTTCCACATCTGGTTCAGCAACACTCGACACACCAATTTGTTTACCCATTTCACCTTCTACTTTCTCCGGTTCTTCTTCTGTTCCTATAGTTTCAGTGAGTTTTGATAAATCACAATCCGTTAATTCAAGTTCAATAATACCAGAGATTCAACTTGATTTAGATATTTTTGAAAATGAGGTAGATGAGTTTTTCGAGTCTTCTACCTCAATGATTTTTGATAAATCAAGTAAAATAAACTCTGGCACAAAACTCTTTGACAGCAAAATGTTCAATCACACCATCGATAAAAGTTTTGAAGAACTTTTTGCTGACGAACTCGAATTTTTAAACAATACGGATTTTGTGACTAATCAATCTCCACTTATAGAGGTTGAACCGTCCCCATTCTTTCTTCCTAATCATTCACATTCATCCTCATTCTTTCTTTTCTCTAATTTCAAACCCTTTCCAGACCACCTCTTATCCGTTCCCCATTTTTTCTTGAGTCGATACAACACATTTTTCCACCAACCTATACGATATACTGATAAAATGTTTGATTGGTTGGTATTAACTTTTGGTCTTTGTAAAGTCTTACTTTGACCAAATGACTCACCCCCTCTTAAAATGCTTCGTATTGTATAACTCATGTTTGAGGGGGGGGTATATTTTTGGCTCTTGAACATAACTTTTGTCCTCAAATTTGTGAGCCAAAAATAAGTTTGGGGGAGCATTTTCACTTTCATATATTCTTGCTCCCATTAATAATGTCCTTCCAAGCTTACAGGTTTTTGTGATCCAGCAGATAGCAACAGTGAGGACACTGTTGAAAACAAGTTTGGGGGAGGTTTGTGCTTATTTACACATACTTTGCATTATACTATATATAAGCACAAAATTTTTTTTTGATAACAAAAGAGTAGAAAGTCAAAAATTACATCCAAAAGATAGGAATAGTTTAAGAAAACCAAGAAAATTAGAAGTTTTCTTAGACGAACTAGTAATAAGTAGTTATGAGCTGTTGTCCCAAGGGTTGGTAAGATGAAGGAAGTCACTAATCTGAGGATAAAAATAAGTCTGAAAAATAGTTTCTATTCTGGAAGCCAAACATTTGAATGTTGATACCCTACTATATGCACTTACAAACGTCTTGAAACTCGGGATAGTAGAGGATACCTTGAAATGCTCTTGTCTAAAAGCCAAAGTATGAAGAAGAAAAAAATGAAGAAAATATAAAAATGGTGAAAAGAAAAAAATGAACACTGGTTTTGTTATCGCCAAGGCAGCAATAAAAAAATATAGCAAGGGTGCCTCTTCACCTAGTGCCCTAAGGCCAACTGGTCTGGGAGTCACTGCTAAGCCTTAGGTGGTGCAAGACGCGGAAAATACTATCACCTAATCAGCAAGCACACGAGTAATCGGTCTGTTAGTACCTCAAGAAGTATTAACGGTCGCATGAAAATGTGTGAACAAATCTTAATATTCATCAAATTAAAAAGTACTAAGGTAGATGGACAAGAGTATGATAGCTTGAATTGAATTCTCCGAGTGTAGGGATGTTCTTTACACACACGTGGGGTTATATGATCAATGTTTGGATGAAAGATAGGAATGAAGAATAAAGACGATATTTTATTGAGGGATAATGTGATTTCTAACATTTTTTCATGACTATTAAGATAGGGCTCATGACAATTGAAAAGCTAGTATAGTTGGAAACTCTTCTTTTCAAGGCCTTTCTTTTATGGTTCTTATCTTTATATGTAAATTTCACCATTTTTCTTTTGTTATAGGATTTTGTGGGTGTAATCCGCTGAAAACCCTCAGGAGACAATACTCTTCCTACTAGGGACACCTAGAGGTTTAACGGCTTGTTGCACGTGCTCAGTGCAATCGTGTTTGCCTACGAAAGTGTGCTATTTAGGTTTTTCTTTTTCTTTTTCTTTTTCTCTTTCTCTTGAATAACTTGTTTGCTCGGGACGATCAAAGTTAAGTTTGGGGGTATTTGTTCGGTTGAAAATATTGCACTTTGGTATAAGTATTTTCCTTACATTTCTTAAATAATAAAAGGTGTTTATTATAAATATTAAACATATTTGGATTTATCTGCAAAATACTATTTGCCATATGTTTATATATTATAATTAATATTATGAAGGAAAATATAGACATTTTATATTTATACAATATTTTGGTAATTGAAAATATGCAAATCATATCAAATATTCTAATCACAATTCTTAAAAGATATAATATCATACAAATGGTTAGAATAATATTTCAAAATATATGCATAATATTTTATTAATTAAAAGATGCATAGCATATCAAATATTCTTAATCATGTTTCTTAAAGATTTATTACCATATAAAGTGCATAGCATATTAAATATTCTTAATCATGTTTCTTTAAGATTTATTACCATATATAGTGATTAAGATACTCTCTCTAATTTAATAAATAGTACTAACATTATTCATAGAGATATTATGCAAGATTTAGCTCAGGTCAAGAGATCAAGATGTTCAAGATGTCAGGATCAAAATTCTGCCAAAATCATAAAATCAATACTGACAGGGACTCGGAATCCAGGCATGGAAAGTCACCATATTAGGAAGTCACCATATATGGTAACTAGTTTTTCTTCTTTGAGGGCTATATAAAGGACCAAGGGCCAAAGTTATAAGGCATCAAGCCGAAGCGATCACGAAGCCCCAGACGCTCACGCATCCAGGCTGATCATCAACTGTTTGTCTACCTCCTTGGAAGAGATCGAGAAGCAAACTAGTCTTTGTAATCATTTTCTAAGGAATCAAAGTGTAGATTGTTCAAGTTGATTAATAAAGGTAGTTGTTTTATTTAATTCTTTTGCATTTTACATTATGTTTTCCCTCTCTATCTTTTCATCTTCTTTTCCCAACATGCGCGAGTAATTCTCCGCTTGTTAGGGTTCGTAGGATTAGGGTAGGCTAATGGACGATGAACATCCCTAAACCCTTTTTAAGTCCTATAAAGTTTATGAACTTTATCAAAAGAATCATTAACATCCTAATCGGGCGCGCTAACAATTCTTTGTTAGTTCCGACCGCGATTAGAGATTAGATTAATGATTGTTTTGGTAAAGGCTAGATATGAACGGAGTTCCGTGTCGAGATAGGGGTTAAGAGTGGTATTCATTTTCCCTCCAGATACCCTAATCTACACGCATCACCATCGTTTTAGTTATAAATCTATTAAAGGATAAAAAGGGTAACTTTTAATTAATCGTCCATAACTACTAAATCCTAACGAACCCTACAAGCCCTCTTATTATATTAATTACATCTTTAAAATAATCTAGATCTTTATTTTACATTCTTGTTTAACGTAGATCTAGAAACCATTCCACAAAATTCTTTCTTCCTCCTCTCTTTTTCAACACATCTAAAGTAAGAATAAAAGATTCAACGTTTCCCAGAGGACGACCCATACTCATCTCGGTCTAGCTACACGCGACACCGTTATTGATTGCGGTTAACTACTACAAACATACACTTTTTCGTATCAATCACTACCCTCCAGTTATCAGAAAACGTGAATTTGCCAAGCTGATACTGATCTTCAACCCAATTCTTGAAGGTGAAGCAATCTTCAAGAGGGTGTCCCATTGCTCGATGGTAAAAGCAATAATTTGGGTTGAATACCTCGCCTGCGTGCTCGGGGTGCTTGGACTCTGGCAGCGTAAGCATTTGATGTTTTAGAGCAAGATCAAATATCTTCCTTGTTTTGTTCCGAGGAAATGAGTATGCTCGACCCATTTTCTTCATGAGGGCTAAGTCAATAATGCTCGACTCTCGGATACGTGGTTTCTTAGCTCTGCCTTGTGGTTGTTGAGCGCCTTTTCTGCCCTTTGACTTGTTTTTGCTTTCGCGTCGAACCTTTTTTGTAGCAGGTTGACAAGGAGCGGCATTTTCATCCTTCACGGCCTGTCGGAGAAGGCGTTGCGTCTTGGCTTTCTCATAGATGGCCGTCTCGCGGTTGTGGTCATCTCGGACTTTTTGACCAGCTTCCTTTATAAGCATGTCCATTTGTTCTTCAAATGATGGACCGGGCAGTTTTTCATCAGGAACTTTTACTGGCTTAGGATTAGCGTCCTCCCATTGAGCGTCCGCATCTTCATCGAAGTCATACATGACATAACAGCTATTTACTAGCTCTCGTTTCTTTAGCCGGATGTACCCAAGCCCTTTTGTTTCCATTCTCCCGTTAGGCAGTTTGCGTTGGGTCCCGGGAACGTTCCAGACCTTGTCATAGAATTTGGCCTTTCTAACGGTCTGTGTGGAGGATATCCCCTGGCGTTTCAGCAGTTTCTTCAAACCTTCGGTATAATATCTGGGAAGACGGATAGGCTGAAATCTGTCGAGCGTGGGATCCACGCCATGCCAAACTTCTTTTTCCACCTTGTTTTCTTCAGAACGGTAGAATAGGATTGCCTTCTCGCCTTCCCGTCCGGGAGGGATATAAAATGTCTGCAATTCTTCTACGCTGTTGGTGTTGAGTGCATCCAGTTCTTTGTAATGTTCCAGCGGTACCATGGTTATCTGCAGACTTCGCTCTTCATCAGCGGAAGCCCGTATTGAAGGCCGAGCAGGGAATACAGCATGAACTTCATCCTCCGAATCACTGCCGAAGATCAATGAAGGAACGGATGGTCTTGGCCTGGTGGATTGGGATGGTCCCGAATAAATTATATCCTCCCCCTCCTCGGTGTCACTGCCGAAGACAGGGATGGTGGCGTTAGTTTTGTTCTCCGGCTTGTGACACCTTTCTGTGTCTTCGAAACTCGGTAAGAAGTACTTGGCATCTTCATACTTGCGAACTTCGTTCACGGAAAACGGATTCAACTCTCCTGCCACAGTGTACTCGAGACCATCCCTACAATATTTCATACACTGATGCTGTGTAGAAGGGATGATATTGTACTCGTGTAACCATGGTCGACCGAGCAGAGCATTGTAGCACGTCTTGGCATCTATGACATGGAATTTAATATCTGTGACGAGCAACCCGAAGCGTAACTTCGATATCACAGATCCAAGGGTTTTCGATGATTGGGAGTCGAACCCGGAGATGGTGATCTTGTCTCGGGCGAGGTGTTGGACACTCATGCAAATTTCCTTTAACACCCGCACATTGAGTAGATTAACAGACGATCCGTTGTCGACCAAGATTTTACCTATCTTTATGTCATGGCAGTATCCTGAGACATAAAGGGGACGGTTGTGTTCGCACGTCCCGAGGAGAAGGTCTTCATCGCCGAAAGCAACGTCTGCCGTTCGCACTTCTTCCAATTCATCCTTCATCTTTTGTTCAGCCAGGAAGGCTTGGAATTGGCCCGGCTCTTGTAGGGCCTTAATCAAAGAATCCCTCGCCTTTTTTGATAGTAACAGGGCATCGAGAATGCTGAGTTGTGAGGGTAGCTTTCTCAGATGCGCCAAGACATTGTAATCCACTTTACTCCTCTTTGGCGGGTTCTTGGCGGTTAACTCTTTCGCAACTCGGTCATCCAAGGCGATGTCTTCAGAGACCTTCTCTTTCCCTTTGTCTTTCTTGTTTAAGGGTCCGAGATTCTTTTCGGGTAACGCCCGATTGCGTAGCTATATATTCTCGCAAGCCTTTGGTCCTTCTTCTTTTCCCGAAGTGGATTCTTTAAAGAGGGGGCCAAGCTCTAGCTCCTCATCAGAATCGCTCCCAAATACAGGTACTTGTGATCCCCCGGCGTCAATCATGCAACAATCACTGCTAGTTTTATCAAGCACTTTGATCATTCCGTTCTGCTCTCGGCGGGCTTTGCGCTTTTCCCGCTTAAACTATTGCCGGTGAGTAACATATCCTTGCCACCACTTACCGAAAGCTTTGCACTCTTCGGTGGGATGCGACACCTTCCGATGGTACAAGCAATAGGAGGGGTGGTTTTCCATTTCACCCGTAATGTTTTTCTCGGAGGGTGGTAGCTTTATACCCATCGACACAGCCTTAGCGAATCTCTTCTTTATCTTGAACTTGATTTTATCTGTGGTGGGTGTATTTTGATCTAGCGGGAGTACCGCAATTCTTTCGTCAAGGCGCTGGCGTTTGGCCCTTTCGAATATAACCGCTTCGTTATCCCGATCAGCTTTGCCCTTTAAGAACGCCTGATTTAGGAATGCATCAATCACTTCATCCAACGGCTCCAGAATTTTTAGTGCAGGCTCTGCCCCCAGCTTTTCAGCTCGAGGAGTCTCCTCATCGCTTGTGGACAACTAGGAAATCACATAGCAACTTGCCACATGTTCTTCAGATTCATTTGACGAACTACTTCCCTCATCTTCTTCTTGGAAGACGTGGTTGAGGAACTCTTGCAATGTAATGGGAGTCCGCGCCTTCTGGTTGTACCCCTCCAGCGCGTCAATTTGCTTTTGCAAGTCCGTGCGCCTATCGCTAGGCTTCACCGGCTTCTTGGCCTTCTTCTTTTTCTTCGAAGACTTTGACGACTGGCTACTAGTGCTTGAACCCCCATCATTGGTCTTTGGAGTTGGACGTGGCTTTAACATCCCCTCAACGACCTGCGGTTCCAATGGGCTTTTCCACTTGATCGCCGGACATGTCCGAAGATCATTTAGCATTCTCTTCGTTTTTGATGATAATACAACCTCCCACGGAGTTTCTTCAATGACAGAGCATGTTGCCCCCGGCGTATTCGTCCCTTTAGAGGTGTGGGGCTGCGGGGGATTCACCTTCCATTTGTCAGATAACGCAAATTTTTCCTGTCTATACTGGTTTTCAAGCCAATTTTTGAAAACGTAGCAGTCCTCAATCGGATGGCCTAGCACTCGATGATAGGGGCAGTAATTAGGTTCGTTGACGTCACTTGGTTGCAACGGACGTTTTGGATCTGGCAGATTTATGAGTCTGTCGCATAATGCCAGCTCGAATAACCTCTTCGTTTTATCGCGGGGAAAGGAATAAGGACGTCCCATCCTATTCTCAAGGGGTACGTAAGGGCGCGTATTGTTTGGACGAGCAACCGGCTTCAAGTCGTTCGGTTGTTGTTGAGCATTAGCGACAATGATCGCTTTTCCCTTTCCTTTGTCATTTCGGGAATCTGGCTTTGGGAGAGGGGGTTTATGACCCATCTGGTCCATTTGCGCTAGTTTGTCAATCAAAGCCTGGAAGGAAGTCGGCTTGAAAAACATCATAAACTGTGAGATGGTTGCCTGTGGATCAAGGGTTCCAACAAACATTCCCACCGCAGGAGCTTCTTCTATGCGCTGCTCACACTTTGACCATAGATTACGCCACCGTATAGCGTACTGAACCCATGTCTTGCCGGGTTTTACCCTGGCGTTAATCAGTGCCGTCATCGGGGTACGTTCACATGCACTTGCAAAACGCTGGGTAAACAGCAGCTCCATTTCCGCAAAGGTTTTGATAGAATCATTAGGGAGTTCAGAGTACCACTCGAATGCCGTATCTGATAGACTTCCAACAAACTGGCGGAGCAAAAGCTTGTCATCGCCGCCGGTGTTACCGCAAAGCGCCCTGAACTGGGCGACATGCTGATGGGGATTGCCAGTCCCTTTGTAGACATGAAACTTGGGAATTGTGTAACCCGGCGGGTACTTGATTTGGTCATACCAGCCTGGATATGGCCGCCCCGTTTTTACGACGTGGCCGGCTGCTTCGGCCGCATGATGAACCTTTATTTGCTGGGCTATATATTCGTCCAGATCAGACTTAGAGATTGTATCCTCTTTAGCTGTCAATAGAGCGGGCTGCGGATTTAATGTATCTCCCTTATCATCTCCAAGGACGGTTAGGGGTTCTTCAGCGGGAGGATCTTGTTGTATCATCATCCCTATCATGTCCTGGAAGAGGAGGCCCATCCGTTGTATGTTGGCCGCTTATTCAGCAGCCTCTTTGTCCCTCTTTTCCAGTACTCGACGAAGGAACTCGGCGTCGGTCTCTTCCTCCTGGCGCTCATCTAAGGACGCCTCAGGGTTCTCTTTTGGCCCAGTGAGTGCAGCCATTGTGGTCATCATCTCCTGGAGCTTTTGTTGCTGCTCCTGAGCCTTGGTCACTGATCGGGTGAGCGGTCGGTGACCCGTAGAAGTACGGCTTTCTTCCTTTCCAGAAGCCATATAAACCGTATGAACAATTATGCCCCCTGACTTGGGGCGTTTAGGTTCACCGCTTTTAAACTTTGCCGCTGACGCGGGAGCTTTCTCTGGCCTCCTTCTTTTGTGGGCCATCGAGGTTAAAGGAGCCGTTGGAGTGGGCATCCTAGCAACTGTCACCCTCTGCTGTTTAATGGGGCAGTTTTTGTTATTTTCCACCTTCGCCTTTTTCTGGTGACGCAAGTGGTCTGGATCGATCACGGAGTCTTGAACCCTCCGTCATACTTTATAAACTTTTGATGATAGCCGTTGAGGGGGCTGTTCTTGTTTTGTTTCTGGAACTCTCTCCGCAGGTGGAAGAGATCTTTTCAAGGTAGCGGTTGGAGAGTTCTTACGCACTCTCCTCAGTAGTTCAAAGCTGTTCCCAGTTGGAACAGCAGCGTTGACTTCCACCATTGGAGCGGGTGGAGTTATCCCTGAGGGGGAGTTGCCCCCTGCTTTCCTCACTCATCGCCAATGGCGACGTCGCGCACGACGAGCCGTTGGGACTGGCTCGGAAATCGAGATAGTTTCTTGTTGCCCCCTGTTTGAGTGTGGGGTAACTGCCGATGTCAGCCTATCGAAGACTAATGCCTTTTGACCAGCTGGGGGAGGAGTGGGAACCGTCAATCTTGTGAAGACCGACTCTCTGATGGGAGAGGCCGCTTTAACGACTTCCGAAGCAGCGGCCGTTGCCCTCTTTGGGACGGCCACTTTATAGTTCTGACCTAGCCTGGTAAAAACGGAGGCTGTCGGTTTAGTAGCGGGCGACCCGTTGACAGGGGCTGTCGAAACAGTGAGCCGGTTGAAGACCGACTTTTTACCCACTTCCGGTGCAGGTATTGGTGCAGAAAAGCTTGCAGGTGGGATCATAGTCCCGAAGAACAAGCCGGTGGTGGCTTGGGTCACCTGGTCTACCGGCAGAGTAAGGAAGGAAGCCGCTTGGGGCCCATATGCTACACCTCCTGGTGAGGTGGAGCGTCCGTTGCAGCGGCATTTCGAGCAGTTGGTACAGCTAGAGGCCATTGAATTTTGAATTCTGCGCCAGGTAAAAGACCAAATCTTAGTAACTTGAAATCCGAAGACAACCATTTAACGAACCGCGATTGGTTCGCGAAGACGACACACGAAGTGTGGAGTGGAAAGAGGAAGAGGTCCCACCGGGCGTGCCAGAATATGTTCCCCTCCGAACGGCGGCCGAGACGCTAGGACGTCTGTGCCTGAGATTCGGGGCAGATGCTATTTGGTTTTATCCATCTACCTCTCCGAAGATGCCAAGTTAATTTATGGCACCGTGTATCGAAGGTTTAAACGGATGCGGCCAATGTAGCAGACTTTTTCAGATTCCCCCTCGTTTGAGGGGTTTTTGATTGTGGGGACGCTCTTCCCTGCAGACGCAAGCCCCTGCAGTTAATTACACTACCGCATCGCGGTAACCACTTTCTCCTTCTCCAGAATTTCACTTCGTGTCGTGTGTGTTCATTTTGTTTGTGGTTGCCCGTGGATTGTATACGGAGACTGAGTAATGCCGTTGCCCGTAGGACGTGGATTAGTCCAAATCCGTATTTACTTAGATTTGGGTTCGATATTTTAGTTTAAGGATGCGTTAGCCTCGTTGAGGCTAAGATCAACTTAAGCGTGATTCATTTAATATATGGCCGTCGGGACTCGTCACCTCTCTGACGTCGTTGAGGAATTACAACGACAAGTGTCAGAGGAGTTTGGAGATGTACCCTCGAACCGAAGTTGATTTAGGTTTTTATAGTCCATTTGAGTGTTTAAGGATACGTTAGCCGTGTTTGGGGCTAAGACCAACTTAAACGGTTGTTAAGGATACATTAGCCCAGTTTGGGACTAAGATCGACTTAACGGGATCGTTTAGATCCGACAAAAGAGCATGTGGGCTCTATTGTGCCAATTTAGGGACGTGGTGGTCCATCGCCAGTTTAAGGACGTGGTGGTCCAATATTAGTTTAGGAACGTCTCGGTCCGATATTAGTTTAGGGACATCTCGGTCCGATGTTAGTTTAGGGACGTTTCGATCCGGTATTAGTTTAGGGACGTTTCGGTCTGATATTAGTTTAGGGACGTTTCGGTCCATTATTGGGTGTGTGGCCGTTGGGACCCGTCACCTCTTTGACGTCGTTGAGGAATTACAACGATGGATGTCAAAGGAGTTCGGAGATGTACCCTCGAACCGGATGTAGATTGATTTAGGAGAGCTATTTTGCTCAGCCAATTTAATTTAAGGACTTACGGCCACGATTGGGCTAAGTCCAGTTGAGAATATTCAACATTGCTTTTGCTTTTCTCTTTATTTTTATTTGGGCTTTGCCCAGAAAGGATGCAGAACATAAATTTGTTTTGGGGCTCTGTTCTTTATAAATGATGCAGAGCATCAAATTTATTTTGGCCTGCTAGGTCTTTTTGATTTGGGTCTGGCCCTTCAAGTAATGCATTGCATTTGTGCAAAGCACCAAGAATCTTTTAGATTCAAGAAAAGAAGTGCAGAGCACTTTTTAATTTCTTGATCTAAATTTAGATCAAAGAAAAAAAATCTTTTCTTTCTTTCTGTCTCAGAGAACTAGAGGTTCATAGCAAGTGCAAGGCACTATTTTTATTATTTTTATTTATTTATTTATTTATTAATTGAAGATCATTGATCTTGTTTTTTAGATCAATGATCTATTCCTAAGAGAATTTTCTCTTATCTCAAAGGTTTTTACCTTCTTTTTTGTGTTCTCAAGAAGTTCTCAAGAGTTCTCTTCTCTTTTTTTTTTAATCCAATTGTCTCTCCCTTTGAAATGGGGTCTGGGGTCCTTTTTATAGTGCTCAAAAATCAGTTAAATTTGTTAAAAAAAATCTTTTCTGAGTGATTTGGGGAATTTTCCCCACCGTTGGATCTTTGATCCAAAGGCCCCTGTTTTACAGAAGAAATCTTCTTGTTTTAACAAAAACAGAAAAAATTTCCTTAAATCTTCATTCTGCTTTTGCGCAACTCCCAAGTGCATGACACGTGTCGCGCAGTGAGGCGCTTGCGCAACTGCGCAGACACGTGTCGCGCAGTGACGCGCTTGCGCAAAAGAGTTTGCGCAACTGCGCGGACACCTGTCGCTCAGCGGTGCGCTTGCGCAACAGTGTTTGCGCAACTGCGCGGACACGTGTCGCGCAGCGGTGCGCTTGCACAGTTGTGCTTGCGCAACTGCGCGGACACGTGTCGCGCAGCGGTGCGCTTGCGCAGTTGTGCTTGCGCAACTGCGCAGACACATGGCGCGCTGCGGTGCACTTGCGCAATCAGGGTTTGCGCAACTGCGCAGACACGTGTCGCGCAACGGTGCGCTTGCGCAGTTGAGCGTTGCTTTTGCTTTTTAAAGAGCCTTGCTCTGATTGGACGCACTGCCTTGGGCGTTGTGCTGCCGAGTCAACTTCTGACACGTGGCAAATTGCGCGCAGCGCACGGGATCTGAAGCGTTGCTTCAAAATTTGAATTTTTGAAATTCAAACAGAGCCTTGCTCTGATTGGGGGAACATTGGCCTCACCGGGTTGCAATGGGCATTTTGGATCCGGCAAGGTGATGAGCCTGTTTTGCACCGCCAGCTCGAACAGTCTCCTTGTTTTATCCCGAGGAAACGAATAAGGGCGCTTCAGTTTCTCATTAAAGAATCACCGTCTATCGTCTTGGCGATTAGTTGGTTTTGGACCACTGGGCTGCTGCTGAGCATTGGCGACGAAGGTCGCTTTCCCTTTCCCTTTTTCGTTTCGAGATTCCAACTTCGAAGAAGATGGTCTATGACCCATCTGATCCATTTGGGCTAACTTGTTAATCAAGGCCTGGAAGGTAGTTAGCTTGAAGAACATCATGAACTGGGATATGGTCGCCTGCGGATCAAGAGTACCCACGAATATGCCTATCGCAGGCGCTTCTTCGATGCGCTGCTCGCACTTCGACTATAGATTCCGCCATCGTATCGCGTACTGGACCCATGTTTCGTCTGGTCTCACCCTGGCGTTAATTAATGCCGTGATTGGGGTGCGTTCGCTAGCGCTTGTGAACCTTTGTGTAAACAGTAACTCCATTTCTGCAAATGTCTTAACGGAGTCGTTCAGGAGCTCGGAGTAGAATTCAAAAGCTGTCTCCGATAAGCTGCCAACATACTGGCAAAGCAACAGTTTGTCGTCACCCCCAGTATTACCGCACAATGCTCTGAATTGAGCAAGTGCTGGTGTGGATTCCCCGTCCCCTTATATACATGGAATTTAGGGATCATATATCCTAGCGGGTACTTTATTTGGTCATACCAACCCGGATAGGGCGTCCAGTCTTAACAATTTGACCGGCCGCTTCGCTCGTCTGATGAGCTTGTATCTGTTGAGAGATATAGTCATCCAGGGCGGCTTTAGAAATGGTCTCTTCCTTGGCTGTTGAACAAGCCGGAAGAGGGTTCGATGTCTCCCCTCTGTCGTCGTCAAGGATAATCGGAGGGTCTTCAGCTAAAGGATCCGGCTGTAATATCATCCCGACCATGTCTTGGAACAACAGAGCCATTCGTTTTATGTTGGCAGCTTGTTCCGCTGCCTCTTTGTCCTTCTTCTCAAGGATTCTGCGGAGGAACTCGGCATCAGTTTCTTGTTCATGACGCTGTTCTGACGACATCTCCGGGCTTTCTTTTGGCCCAGTGAGTGCGGCCATCTGTGTTAACATTTCTGGAGCTTCTGTTGTTGCTCCTGAGCCTTTGTCACTGATCGGGTGAGCGGTCGATGGCCCATAGAGATACGGCTATCCTCTTTTCCGGAAGCCATATAAATAGTGTGCACCACCATGCCTCCAGAATTGGGGCGTTTAGATTCAGTGCCCTTGAGATTCATCGCGGACACGGGGATTTTCTCTGGCCTCCTTCTTTTGTGGGCGGTCGAAATTAAGGGGGACGTTGCAGTGGGCACCCAAATAGATGATAACTCCTGTGGTATGACAGGGTGGTTTTTCTCTTGCCGAACTTTCATCTTATTCAGTCGGTGGGAGTAGTCTTGGTCGATCACCGAGTTTTGGACCTATCGCCAAACTTTATGAATTTTAGTGGACAACCGCTGAGGGGGCTGCTCTGGTTTCACCTTCGCAACGTTCTCCATTGGTGGAGGAGATCTTTTTAGCACGGCCGTCGGAGAGTTCTTGCGGACCCTCCTGAGTGGTTCAAAGTTGTTTCCAGTTGGAACAACAGCATCAATTTCCACCATTGGAGCTGGCGGAGTCAGTACAGAAGGAGAGCTGCCCCCAGCCTTCCTTACTCGACGCCAGTGACGACGGCGAGCATGTCGAGCGGCCGGGACCACTTTTGCTTTTGGGTGAGCTTCTTCGTGCCCTCCGCTCTGATGAGGGGCTATTGTTATGGCTAGCCTGTCAAAAACCGACGTCCGCTGAGAAGGGATGGCCAATCTGTCGAAGGCAGACTTTCGCGCAAGGGAAGCAGTTTTGATGGCTTCGCATGGAGTGGGAGCTGAAATGTCCAGTCTTGCAAAGACCGACCCCTTAGCAGGAGAAGCCGTTTTGATGACTTCAGGAGCAGGAATGGCTATCCGCTTCGGGATGGCCACCTCAGGTATCGCGGGCTTCTTCACGGGTCCACTTGAGCTTTGGCCCAGTCTGTTGAAAACCGAGACACTGGATTTGGGTGACCCGTTGAGAGGGGCCGCAGTAGTTGCAAGCCGATCAAAGACCGACTTCTTCGGAGCTTCTTGTGGCGGCAATGGGGCATTGAAGCTCATGGGTGGGAGCATGGTCCCAAAGAATAGTCCAGTGGTGGCCTGGGTCACCTGTTCCACTGGCATCATAAAAAGGGAGGCCGCTTGAGGCCCATAGGTCACTCCTCCAGCAAGGACGGAGTGGGAGTTGTTGCAGTTAGTGCAGTTGAAAGACATTGATCTTCTGTTTTCTGCACGGAGCAAGACACCAAATCTTAGTATCTCGAATCCAGGGGCAACCATAGCAAACCGTGATTCGTTCATGAAACACGACACACGAACTGTGGAGTGGAAAGAGGAAGAGGTCCGACCGGGCGTGCCAGAATCTTTTCTCCCCCGAATACAGAGACGGAACCGCGTAGGTTCATCTTGCCTGAATTTGGGGGCAGATGCTATTTGGTTTTATCCGTCCACCTCTCCGAAAATGCCAAGTTGATTTATGGCGCCGTGTATCGGAGGTTTAGACGGATGCGGCCGTTGTAGCAGACTTCGTCAGATTCCCCCTCGTTTGAGGGGTTTTTGATTGTGAAGATGCTCTTCCCTACAGGCGCAAGCTCCTACAGTTAATTACGCTACCGCATCGCGGTAACCACTTTCTCCTTCTCCAGATGGTCACTTCGTGTCGTGAATGTTTGTTTTATTTTTGGTTGCCCGTGAATTGTATACGGAGACTAATGTATGTTGTCGCCCGTAGGACGTGGATTAGTCCAAATCTGTATTTTCTTAGATTTGGGTTTTGGGTTGGGTTTAGGGATCGTTAATCTCATTTAAGACTAAGTTCAACTTAAACGTTTGTTAAGGATACGTTAGTCTAATTTTAGACTAGGATCAACTTAACCATTTGTTAAGGATACGTTAGTCTAATTTTAGACTAAGATCTACTTAACAGGATCATTTAGATCCAACAAAAGAGCATTTGGGCTCTATTATTTTAGTTTAGGGACTTTGCGGTCCATAAGTTTAAGGACATCATAGTCCGTGACAGTTTAAAGACGTCATAGTCTGTAAAGTTTAAAGATATCATAGTCTATAAGTTTAAGGACCTCACAGTCCATAAAGTTTAAGGACATCATAGTCCAGTTTAAAGACGTCATAGTCTATGAGTTTAATGACCTTACATTCCATAACATTTAAGGACATCATAGTCCAGTTTAAAGACGTCATAGTCTATTTGGTTTTGGTTCAACTGTTTGGGGACGCATCAAAAGTTATCGGTTATTGGGACCCTCCATCTTTCTGAAGACGTTGAAGAAGGTATGGAGAGATGTACCCTTGAACCAATGTTGGTTGGAAGGCTCTGGGAATCACTTTGAATGCCATATGAGATGATTAGTTTTGGAAGACAAGAATAAAATTGGGGTTCAGTTGAAGATGGGTCTTGCCTCTGGAAGACTTAGCTAATTTGGGCTAAGATTGGCTTGAATATAGTGTTAAACACTAGAATATACTTGACGATCACGTGTTCCCACGTGATGCGCTTAAAGCAGTGTTAAATACTAGGAATGAAGAGCTCACGTGGGGTCACGTGAGGAGCCTGCAGATTGGGCCTTACTTCTTCTATTTTGCTCCCAGAATATGCATATAAGCATTAAAAACTTGATCTTTTATGATCATCACGTGGGGACACGTGAGGGTGCCCATGCGTTGGATATTAATCCTTCAGTTTTACCCCATTTTCTCTTTAAAATGGTGTTTTTCAGGGGTCACGTGGAGACACACGAGGCATCATTTAGGCGGGCATTGCCTTTGGGTAGAATCCGCTTTTGTTTGATAATTGGTAGGGGTCACGTGGGAACACGCGAGACGCCTAAAATCTGTTCTGCCTTGACTTTACTCCCTTTTTATTTTGAGAAGTTTGTTCAAGGGTCACGTGGGAGCACGTGACCTAATTTCATTCGTTCTCTTTTAATCATTGGGGGGAGTCACGTGGACACACGTGATCATATTGGGTACTGATCTCTTTTACGTGCATGGAGAGTTAAATCCCTTGTTTAATAATTAAATTCTTTTATAGGGTTAAACCCTAATTTTATTTAGAGGAATTAAATTCCTATGTGTTTGAAAGAATTAAATTCTTTAAATCCGATTCACCCTCTAAGTTTTGGATCTGCATGGCAGAATCTCCTCGATAAGAATTAAATTATCAATTTATGGGGAGATCTGCTTCTGTAGATCTTCAACCAGAGGAAGAACTGAGTTCTTATTTAGAAGAGTTAAACTCTTGGTTTGAGAATTAAATTCTCTTTTGTTTTATGGGAGCTTATAGAATGAACTCCTTCCTTCTCTTACCTAGAGTTTTTTTTTTCTTTTTTTCTCTGAAGAGATCTTCTTTTCTCTCTGGCGAATTAAATTCTCTTCTTCTTTTTTTCTCTTCTGTATTCTCTCTTCGTTGTTGTATCCCTTCTCTTCTCTGCTTGACTCCTATTTATAGGAGAAAAGAAAGAATCAGTTTGTTCAGCCAATCTCTCATTGAGATATTTTGATTGATTTTATAATCAACATGATCTTTTAGATCATTCGGTGAATTTTATTCACCATTGGATTTTTTAATCCATAAGATATTTTATTTGTTGTTCCTGACAATTTTTAGGAAAATATTTTCTTGTACAGAATCTTTCTATAAATTGGTGATTTTTTAATCACCATTGGATTTTTAATCCAACGGTGCTCCACTTTGCAGAGTGCAATCTTTTCTGTTTGGAAAGATCTAGGCAAATATTTTTCCAATTAGGGCTTTTGATTCCTTTTAATTAGAATTTAATTCTATTGGTTCAGAGGGTTTAGGAATCCATCACATGTTGTCACATGACCTTCCTAATTAAGCATCTGATTAGAATTTAATTCTATTAGTTCAGAGGGCTCAAGAACCCATCACGTGTTGGCACGTGACCCTGCTGATTAAGCATCTGATTAGAATTTAATTCTATTAGTTCAGAGGACTCATGAACCCATCACGTGTTGGCACGTGACCCCACTGATTAAGCATCTCCAATTTTTTATTTCAGCGCCTATGGACTTTGCCCATAAAAGGTCACGTGTCCCCACGTGAGGCCCGATCACGTGTGTGCACGTGATGCTCCACTTGGGGGTTTTTCTTTACTACTTTATTTATATGTTTTATTCAGTTCCCATGAGGGAACAGGAGGTACCCAATTTCGCGGGCAAAGATACTGAATGAAGAACCGAGTGGGGTGCGAACACTAACTTGCACGGCCTCTTGAGTTATGGCCGCCATTTGGGCCCGGAGGGTACCCTAGGGATTCTGCCCCGGGCCGATCTTTCCATCTCCGAGAGCAGGCTGTCGGCGACGGAAAGCCCCGAGGGCATCTCGAAGAAAAGCTCCCCATCGTCCACGAGGATCGGAGAAGCCGGGGAACGGGGCGCCGTCCTATGAAACCTCTTGAGGAGCGACGCAGGGGAACCAGTCTCACTCCCACCTCTGAAGCCCAGAGCTCTTGCTCCCGAGCACGTTTTCGGCTCGATGCTTGGCTGGACTCCGGGGCCCGGGGCGAGCTTGAGCGCCTGGATGGATCGGCCGCCGGTGGAGCCGGAGCCGACGAAGGGCGAGAAAGGCCGGCGCCTCCGGCCTTCTTCCCCTTCTTCTATTCGACCAGGGCTGCCTGAAATTTGCCTAGGTCCATGTGTTCTGCATAAGACAAAAGTACAAAGGAGTCAGCGATACCAGAAAAAGTGAAGGAATACACAAGTCTAAATAGGTCGCCTGAAAACTCCTAACATACCCGCGAATTGGGCGGGGCTGAGCCCAGCCCAACTGAGGGCTCGCTCAGACAGCAGCACATCAGCCCGAGGGAGGGGCTCCCACTCTGAGACGACACCGCGTCGGGATCACTTGACCGACTCACCCGCAGGCATCTGGCCCTGTGCTACTGGATAGGCACATGCCAATCCTCACCCTCGGGCGGCCGAACAAACAAAAACTTCTTCTTCCATTCGTGAATAGAAGAAGGTACTACGACGACCCTCGACCCGGCAGCATCCCCTCGTTGTTTTCTAAAAGAGATGTATACCCAGCTCGGCTCGCCCCTGTAAGTACCAGGATGGTTTTTATAGAAAAGAGAAGAAACGAGAAGGCTCCGGCTGAAAGGGATCAGACGCAATGTCAACCGGATCAGGAACCCAACAAGAATCCTCCAAGAGTTCGGCACTAACTGGCCCGGGCCTAACCCAAAATAATTCAACGCCGCACCCACTTCGGGGGAGAAGGGCAGGCGCATCCCGACCCAAAAGGATTCTAGGTACAAGGCAATCTCCTTGCCCCGTACCTGGTCTGCCCTCTCCCCCTCCTCGGCCAAACGAAGCGAGTAGCTGGAAGGAATGTGGAAACGAGTCTGGATGGCGGCGAGCTCATCCACATGCCTCAGCACGGATGACGCACCAAGAGCATCCATAACCTGCGCTCTGGGGACCCCCCCCGTCGCACGACCCCGGAGAGCATGACTAACCCTAACTTCCCGGGGGGACTCCGACTCAGAAGAGGAAGAGGAAGAAGTAGAAGAGGAAGCTGCAGAAGACTCCCTAGACTCTACCTGGACTATTTCTACAGACTCCTCGGTAGAAGATATCTAACCTGATCAAAGGGACGAGTCCTAGGAAGAGAAAACGCAAGGAATCCGACCTGAGGAGAAGAGCGTCGAGCTAACACGACTAGGGATAAGGAATATATGGTGAGGTATGGGCTCTGATGGGGATACTACCTCTATTTATAGCTGTCGGCATACACAACCTATGGCTCCGATCGCCTCCCGCCAAAACAACGCTTCGCAACCAACGGCCGACAACATTCCACCTGTCGCACTCATATTGGACGCGTCCCATCGGGCGTGGGAACGCCTGCGGCGCGTCTCGTCAGCCAACTAGCGCCAGACACGTGGGCTGGCACTTCGACGAACGTACGCACAAACCGGCGCTTCCTCTTTAATGCGAGATCTCTCCCCTGATCCGCTGACATCATCAATAAAATACGAATCTTTGCCCGGGAATACACACCGACGATATCTTCAGGTGAGAGCTCACCCCGGGTGACCGGTCAGACCACTCTTGACCTGACCCGGGAACAGGTTGAGACGAGCGTGGGGGGCTAATGATGATGCTCGATATTGGTGACTCCCCAGATAATGACACGTGGCAGATGATGTGTCCCAGAGCTTACAAGAAAGGATCAAGAATGTTACGTTGGAATCACACCCCGGTCCTCCAACCCGAGGATGTTACCGACCTTCAGTGGCCTTCCAGACCACCCCCCGGCTCGCCTCCGAGCTATCACAGAACCAAGATGCCTCGGCCTCTCGCTCGTTCCCGAGCCTCCCGCCGAGCTTATCTTCCTCGGTCTCATCGACCGACCCACAGCACCGATCACAGGCGCCTCCGCCACGGCTCCGCGAATCTCGCCATACGCGAGATATCCGCCGCCCATGATCCCGCGTTCCACGCCATCACGATCCCCCATTAACGAGCATATCTCGTCATTAATGGGGAATCCCGCCTATCACGCGAGCATGACGCCAGGGGCGTAACGGCCGGCGTGAATCTCGCGCCCGCCTGCCCATGGCTGCCACTATATAAACCCCTCTCTCAAATGACTCGGGTAAGCCAATTTTACCCCAATAAGCCGTTACTCTGCCAAAATACCCCGTCTAACTTGATCGTCGGAGGGTCCTCGGTGGCACAACCACCCCGGGACTTCTTTGCAGGTAGCTCGGTCTCAACCACATAAACCCATTGAGATCCACACGCTCTAGGAGGCAACCTTTCAACTCAATCTTAGCCATCCATCAACACTCGTTGCAGATCAACGGAAGATAACATCTGAAGGAGATCCTGAGATCCATCAGCCGCGCTCCAATACTATCCCCGGTATCGATCATCCTCATAGGCACCCTGTACCTCCCTACGGACTTTCTGCCCCTCAAAGTTGTACCGGGTCCACCATGTATCCATAATCGGTTAACCCCTCCCTCAATTCAGATATCTCATCATGAAAACCAAAACTCATGGTGGATATCAAATTATCATATCACGATAAAAACTCACTTTTAAAAACATAATCCGTTTTTTAAAAGATGCCTGCGGTTTCTCAAATTCATAGAAATATCAAATCTATGATATCAACAGTGAATGCTTTATTCATGGAATATTTGGCAACTATAACATGTAATTACACGGACTATAGCATTCGAATAATGAAACATGGTAAATAGCAACTAATACTATCATGACACATGGTAATACAGTTAATCATAGCAATTCTACGTGTCATGACAGTACTAATGATGTGTGGTGTAGCATGCGAGTCTGTAAATTATGCAATATGGAATCGTTCGTATTATGCTTGTGTTCTATCCAATGGATTTGTTCTAGAAAGTATAATTAGACACTAGGGATGTTATAGTACTAAATGTAAGTGTATAGCATGAAAATGCAGTTAAGTATCGCAATTAGAGTTTAAAACCCAATATGGAGTTTTATAAAACTTCTGGTATTCAGGGGTGCTATATGCCATCCGTCTGAATTCCTACTTGTAGATGTCCCCTGATTGATCTGTAAAATTTTGTAGTGTAACCGCAATCAATAACGGTGTCGCGTGTAGCTAGGCCGAGATAAGTACGACTCGTCCTCTGGAAAATATTGAATCTTTTAATCTTACTTTAGGCGTGTTGAGAAAGAAATAAGGAAGAATAAAGAATGGTGAAGAATAGTTGTAGGTTCTAGATCTACGTCAAACACGGATGCAGAATATAGATCTAGATTAACTATGGATGTAGGTTTTATAGTAGAAGGGGGCTTGTAGGGTTCTTTAAGATTTAGTAGTCATGGATGATTACATAAAGATTACTCTTTTTATTCTTTAATAGATTTAAAACTATATCGACAGTGATGCATGTAAATTAGGGTTTCTGGAGGGAATAGGGTTCCCACTCTTAACCCCTATCTTGACATGGATCTCTGTTCATGTCTAGCCTTTACCAAAGCAATTGTTAATCTAATCTTTAATCATGGTCATGACTATCAATGAATTGATAGCGCGATAAATTAGGATGTTAACTATTCTTTTGATAAAGTTTATAAACTTTATAGGATTTAAAAAAAGTTTAAGGATTTTCATCATCCATTAATCTACCCTAATCCTACGAACCCTAACAAGCGGAGAATTACTCGCGCATGTTGGGAAAAGAAAAGATAGAGAGCGAAAACATAATGTAAAATGCAGAAAAAATGATATAAGAAAATAGCTACCTTTATTAATCAACAAGATCAAGTACACTTTGTTCCTTTAGAAAATGATTACAAAACCCTGTTCCCCTCCGAAAGACGGCGCACAGGACTGCGATGTCTTGGCACTGAGATTCGGGACAGATGCTAATTGGTGCTATCCGTTCACCTCTCCGAAGATTCCAAGTTGATTTATGGCACCATACATCGAAGGTTTGAACGGATGCGGCCGATGTAGCAGACTTCGTCAGATTCTCCCTCGCTTGAGGGGTTTTTGATTGTGGGGACGCTCTTCCCTGCAGGCGCAAGCCCCTGCAGTTAATTACGCTACCGCATCGCGGTAACAACTTTCTCCTTTTCCAGATGGTCATTTCGTGTCGTGTGTGTCTATTTTATGTTTTGTTGCCCATGGATTGTTCACGGAGACCGAGTTATGTCGTTGCCCGTAGGGCGTGGACTAGTCCAAATCCGTATTATCTTAGATTTGGGTTTGGAGGTTTGGTTTGAGGATACATTAGCCATATTCGAGGCTAAGGTCAACTCAAACGTTTGTTAAGGATATGTTAGTCTAACTTGAGACTAAGATCAACTTAACGGGATCGTTTAGATCCGACAAAAGAGCGTTTGGGCTCTATTGTTCCAGTTTAGGGACATAGTGGTCCATTGATTGTATGGCCGTCGGGACCCGTCACCTCTCTGACGACGTTGAAGGATTACAACGAAAGGTGTCAGAGGAGTTCAGAGATGTACCCTTGGACCAAAATTGGTTGGGTGATCCATAGTCCAATTTGGGACTAAAGTCTGCTCGAAGGTTTAAGGATACGTTAGCCATATTTGAAGCTAAGATCAATTTAAACGGTTGTTAGGGATACGTTGGTCCAGTTTGGGACTAAGATCGACTTAACGGGATCGTTTAGATCCGACAAAAGAGCGTTTGGGCTCTATTGTTCCAGTTTAGGGACGTAGTGGTCCATTACCAGTTTAGGGACGTAGTGGTCCATTACCAGTTTAGGGACATGGTGGTCCATTACCAGTTTAGGGACATGGTGGTCCATTGGTAGTTTAAGAACGCATAAGTCCATGAGTTTAAGGACCCCACAGTCCGTGTTGATGTGTGGTTGTCGGGACCCGTCACCTTTCTGAAGACGTTGAAGGATTACAACGACAAATATCAAAGGAGTTCAGAGATGTACCCTTGAACCAATGAGTGGGTTGAAAGAGCAGATGTGCTCAGTTCAAGATGATTTGAGGACTTATGGCCAGTTTAGGCTAAGTCCAAAATATTGGCCCTCTGTTGGTCCATTGAAGGAGAGGCTTTGCCTCTGGCCATTTAGCCAATTGGGCCAATGCCTAGTGTTAAACACTAAAGACCAATCAGTGTTGAACACTGGGAATGAGATTGATAAGTTAGTGTTTAACACTAAAAGATAGTTGGTGTTAAACACCATCAACAAGGCTTTCAAATTAGTGTTAAACACTAAAACAGATCAAAACACTGGCAGCAGAGATCTCAAATTAGTGTTAAACACTAAGGTAATCAGTGTTGAACACTGCAAATAAAGCTCTTTGATTAGTGTTGAACACTAAGGCCAAACAGTGTTTTAACACTGGATTCAGGGGTTCCAATTTAGCGTTAGACGCTAAGGCAAGAGGGGTCACGTGGTAGCACGTGAGGGCGCCCTCCCTTCATTTGTTCTGCTGAGAATATCGCATCTTTTGGAGCATCACGTGCCATCACGTGACGGGTGTTTAAATGGAGTATGTTAAAGCCTCTGCCAAGGGTCACGTGGGTCACGTGAGGCACTGCCTCAAAGGGGCTTTTCTGTAGATCTTTTTGGGGGTCACGTGGTGACACGTGACCCTGCCTCTATGTATGTTTTTAAGAAGATCTGTTAATCCCTTTCAGGAATTAAATTCCTCGTAGGGTTGAACCCTGGCAATAATTTCAGAGGAATTAAATTCCTACTTCCTTTTGAAGGTTCATATTCTGGAGTAGAGTTGAACTTTGAATTTTCTGTAGGAATTAAATTCCTCATATATGTGAAGAACTGAATAGGGTTAAACCCTAATAAAAACTTTAAGGAGTTAAACCCCCACTCTCTGTTAAAGAATTATTCTGGGGAATGAGATTAAGGGAATTAAATTCCTGTTGTTTTAACAGAACTAAGTTCTTAACCAGGGTTAAACCCTGATTCTTTTCATTCACAGGGTCAACCCTAATTTTATTTTAAAGGAATTAAATTCCTATAGTTCTGTGAGAATTAAATTCTCGTGCTTCCATTCCCTCTCTATGCTTTGGATCTGCATGGCAGGATCTCAACCCATTGAGAATTAAATTCTCAACTCAAGAGGAGATGTGCACTTTACAGATCCTCCACCAAAGAGAGAACTATGTTCTTCTATTTTTATATCAGAGTTAAACTCTGTTGAGAATTAAATTCTCTTTTCTTTCGAAAAGCCTTCCCTTTCTTACCTAGGGTTTTCTTTTGCAGAAGATCCAAATTCCTCCAAAGTATCAAGGCTCTCTCTCATTTCTTCCCTCTGCATATATCTCTCTGTGTGTCTCTTGGCTCCTATTTATAGGAGGGGCAGCCGAATCAATTAGTTTTGGTGAATCTTTCATTGAGAGATTTAATTTGTATTCACCATTCGTTTTGGACCTTTGGATTACTAGGTGAATTTTATTCACCATTGGATTTTAAATCCAGAGATTCTCCTTTATTATTTCGGTTAGATTTAAAGGGGAAATCTTTCCAAATTCGAGATTTTCCTATAGATAGATGGTATTTAATTACCTTTAAATCTTTAATTTAATCGGTTGCTTTGGAAATATTTAAGAGGTCTTTTCTCAGAATTTAATTCTGTCAACAGATAGGCTTTGAAAGCTGGTCACGTGTGGCCACGTGACCCTTGGTCACGTGTGGCCACGTGACCCCCTTGGAACGAGCCATCTTCTTCTTTTTGTGCCCAGCCTTCTGGCCGCTGCCTAACCGTCACGTGCCACCACGTGACCCTTGGTCACGTGTGAGCACGTGACCCTCGTCTGGCGCCTTTTTCTTGATTTGATCAGAGAATTGAGTCTGCTGCTTTTGAGTGTCACGTGCCAACACGTGACCCTGGTCACGTGGGAGGACGTGACCTCTTCTGAAGCCTTTTTCCTTGATTTGATCAGGGAACTGATGTGCCTTTGAAGCCGCTTTTAAATGTCACGTGCCAACACGTGACTGCTGGTCACGTGTGAGCACGTGATCCTTTCTGAACCCCTTTTCTTTGATGTAGTCGGGAAGCTGAATCTGCCTTGCCGATGCTTTTAGGTGTCACGTGCCAACACGTGACTGCTGGTCACGTGCTAGCACGTGATGCCTCCTTCGTAACTTTTCCTGATTTTAAATCAGGAAACAAACCCTAGTTTGATTCTCGATCTCTTCTAAGGAGGTAGATGAACTGTTGATGATCAATCAGGATTCTTGAGCCGTCATGGACTTCGTGATCTGTTCAAATGATAAAACTGCACATTTAATATGACATTTTTCCTACTATTTCTATATAATAAAAGGTGTTTATTATAATATATGACACATATGATGGTTTATCTGTAAAAATACTATTTTCATGTGTTTATATATTATAACTAACATTATGGACGAAAAAGTAAGCATATAATATCCATGTGACATTTGGCCAATTTAAATATGCTTACCTTATTAAAGCCTTTAACCAATTCTTAATGGTTAAGTTAATATCTCCATAAAACAAATTAATATTATTTGTTGAGTTATTGTGCAGAATTTTCAGGACTGAAATCAAGGAAATCAAAGTTGGCGAAACATACCTGCCTAATTAAGAAAGTAAACTAAAGAAATCAATTCTGGCAATGACGAAGAGAAGATTTTCAGTTTCCAGAGATGTGAAAAGATCACCACGTGTCATCAAGATAAAGCCCCAGAAAAACAATATGACGATCCCCCTACTTGGCTGCGGAACCGCGGCCAAACCCACCTATTGGTCGCGGTTCCGCCGCGTGTTGGATGAGTTGGGAGTTGAGATTTGTTCTGTTAGGATCTTAACCACTGGTTTCCATATTAGGAAACTAGGGTAGTTAGGGCATGAGATTTTTTCTGTTGGGATCTTAACCACTGGTTTCCAAATTAGGAAACTAGGGTTCTAGCTCTGGGGCTATAAATAAGGACCGAGAGCCTCTTGGAAAAATCATCAAGCCGACGAGATCACGAAGTCCAAGACGGCTCACGCATCCAGGCTGTTCATCTACCTCCTTAGAAGAGATCGAGAAGCAAACTATCATTTTGTAATCATTTTCTAAGGGAACAAAGTGTAATTGATTCTGTTGATTAATAAAGGTAGTTTTTCTTATTCTTTTTCTTTGTAGTATGATTTCCCTCTCTATCTTTTCTTCTCCCAACATGCATGAGTAATTCTTTGTTTGTTAGGGTTTATGGGATTAGGGTAGGTTAATAGATGATGAAGATCCTTAAACTCTTTTTTAAGTCCTATAAAGTTTATAAACTTTATCAAAAGAATAGTTAACATCCTAATTGGGCGCGCTATCAATTCATTGATAATCGTGACCACGATTAGAGATTAGATTAACAATTGTTTTGGTAAAAATTAGATAAGAATGGAGTTCCATGTCGAGATAGGGGTTAAGAGTGGGAACCTTTTTCCCTCCAGAAACCCTAATCTACATGCATCACTGTCGTTCTAGTTTTAAATCTATTAAAGGATAAAAAGAGTAATCTTTAATTAATCATCCATAACTACTAAATACCAATGAACCCTACAAGCCCCCTTCTACTATAAAACCTACATCCGTAGTTAATCTAGATCTATATTTTGCATCCGTGTTTAACGTAGATCTAGATCCTACAACCATTCTTCACCATTCTTTATTCTCCCTCCTCTCCTAATCAACACGCCTAAAGTAAGATTAAAAGATTCAACGTTTCCCCGAGGACGACCCGTACTCATCTCGGTCTAGCTACATGCGACACCGTTATTGATTGTGGTTACTACAAACACAACTCTAAAATACAGATCAATCAAATGGCGCCGTTGCCGGGGATACGTGCGTAATTTTTTTTCTTACTATTCGTGTTGAATTCTTATTCGATTCATATCATAAATAAACAAAACCGCAAATTCTATATTTAACGATTATTGTGTGAATTTTTGCGAGGGAATCTGGAGTCACAGACTTGAGGAAATAGAGATTCAGAGACATTCATCAAGATCCAGAGGAGTAAGGGAGGCCACGTAGCAAAAATCTTCACCTGATCTCCCAAGTCGACGGCGGAACCGCAGCACAAAGAGCATATTGGCGGCAGAAGCGCAGCAGGATTGAGGAGTTAAGAGTCGTAACTTCTCCGGTAAGTTTCTCAACTCTTTATCTCTCCTCTGAAATCCAATAAAATATCTTTTCTGCAGGATTCTTTGCAAAATATCGCCGCTCAAAAATCTTTTTGCAAAGTTTTATAATTGGTTTGTTTATTTATATTTTAATACGGACTTTAAGGGGCAAGACCAAAATTCAGATTAGGTGGGGATTTTATCACCCTTCCTAAGCCCCACAAATCACAAACCGAGCATCTGCATCAACCCTGCATTAATTTAAAAAATATCTAGAAAAGACTCTAAGGACTGTCGTGCTCATTAAGGACAAAGGAAGATCGTGGGTAATTTATCGCTTATCCGCATTACTTTTATGGTGCCTAGGCAAGTGTGTCGAAGGCAAGTGGTTATTTAATTAAGGCCCACTATTTTCGGTGATTCGTATAGCGGATACCTCCCACTTACCTGGCACTTACCTGGCCACAAGAGTAGTAAAGAGGTGGTAGAGGATTGATCCTACGGCTTGTCCTTTGGAAGTCTAGGAGCGGTCTAGAGACTTGACCTAGGTAACCTTAGTTCTAGGGTTGTTTGTGCATTTTTGTGTGATTTGTCTTAAGTCTGATACTTTTCAAAACAAACCAATTTTAAAAACACACACGCTGCCACTTGCGCTAAACCCGTTTAGTGCAAGCTCGGCTGGACACGGGATTTTAGTGCTCGTCTTGTCCGCGTTTCTTTTATCGACCCCAAAGTCGGTAATTCTTCGTCTTTTTTCCCACTACCCACATCATCGACCGAGATGGACGGATCTTCATCAAACATTAACACCACTCTGCCACCGCCCGCAGGTGCGCAGAATCCTCCATGCATTTCTTTCCAGGAGAGATGCTACCCTACACGTAGTCCCCTTCCTACCTGTCTTTCTATTCCTCCAGCCAATGGGGACAATTTCGAAATTAAACCCCAATTCATCAAACTGTTGCCTAAATTTCACGGTCTTGAATCTGAAGACGCATACGTTTTTATCTCCAAATTCGAAAATGTATGTGCAATGATTGGAACGTCACAACTGTCTATGGATGCTTTGTGTTTACGTCTTCTCCCATTCACTTTGTGCGATTTACCCGAGAAATGGCTTTATAACACACCCGCACATTCTATTTCAATATGGGACGAATTCGTTGCAGCATTCCTGAAGAAATTTTATCCCAATCATAAGACCAGCCGTGTTCGGAGCGAAATTTTCAAATTTACCCAACTTCCCAATGAACCATTTTGGAAATGCTTTGAACGGTTCAAGGATCTTCTTATCCAATGTCCTCATCACGGAATCCCTAGATGGGATCTGTGTCGAATTATCTATGAGGGTATTGATTTCATGACAAAACAGATGCTTGAAACTATGTGTCAATGTCAATTCCTATCTAAAGGCGATGGTGAAGCTTGGAAATACCTGGAAGATCTTGCTAAAAACACTTTACAATAGGAAAGTGTTAGTCACTCATTGTCTAGGGAAGGTATCAATCAGCTCGATATTTCCGTCATAATGAGAGCCGAAATGGCCGCTATACAAAGGAAACTCGACGCTATAGAAAACGGAATCTCTTCAACCTCCCTAAACCAATACACACTTCCCAAAAACATGTGTGGATGCTGTTCCGACCCATCACATTTGACAGAATAATGTCCTTTGAATGTACCATTTCAAGGTCACACTAATGCTGCATTTCAACAACAACCTAGAAACGATCCTTCTTCTTCCATATATAATCAAGGTAGGAGGAATCACCCATTTTGCTTAGAACCAACACCAAACTCAAAACACGGTTACAAACCAGAATGACTTTCAAAGGGTCCCTCCACCACAACAGCAACCATTACAATTGAGTCAGCACCCCTATCAATCACAAAACTTTCAAAATCTGGTCAACACTTCTGCACCGTATAACAATTCTTTGCAATTGACCGGTACTGATAACTCCTCTTCACTCTAACAAACCATGAATTTGCTTCTGACAAATTTCATACATGTTTCGGCTGAGATGAAGTCTTCCGTCGATGGCATAAAAAAGAACTCTGCCTTCCAAGGTGAGAGTATTAAATCGATGGAAGCACAAATTGCACAATTAAAAGCCGAAATAAGTGCTAGAGAGAGGGGGAAACTTCGAGCTCAACTCGTACCGAATCCTGGCTACTCACGTCATATGAATGCTATTACCACGTTGAGATCTGGAAGAGTGCTGGATAACCATGTGGGTGAACAGATTGATAATGATGAATTGATCATCAACACCCCGGCTTCCAATTCCAATTCCACTTCTACTTCTTACCCTACTTCGTCTTGTTTACCTTCTTCCGAGCCTATTCTCCGTTTTCCCCAAGGCTCGAACCCTCCACCCACTTCATCCTTTCCACCCTCACAAACTTCTCCACAGATGTTGGACCCAACACTTATTGATAAAGCTCCATTTCCAGATAGGTTGAGACCCAACAAACCTAACACATAAATGGAGAAGATTGTGGATATGTTCAAGCAGGTTAACGTAAACACCACTCTCCTAGATGCAATTCAACAAGTTCCGGCTTATGCGAAAATCCTTAACAACTTGTGCACTGGGAAGAGGAAGACTCAAGTGCCGAAAAAAGTTTTCTTGTCGCGTAATGTAAGCACAGCTTTTACACAGAATTTACCCAAGAAACGTAAGGATCCTGCCTGTCCTACAATCTCTATTTCTATTGCGGGTAAAAATATCAATCGTGCTTTACTCGATCTTGGCGCTAGTGTTAACCTGCTTCCATATTCTGTGTATGAGCAATTCGGTATCGGAGAATTGAAACCATCTCAATGCACCTTACAGATAGCAGATCGATCTATCACCCGCCCAAGGGGTATGCTTGAGGATGTGTTAATAAAAGTCGGGGAGTTTATCTTCCCTGGGGACTTTATTGTTCTCGATACACAGCCCGTAGCGAACCCACGGAACCAAATTCCTGTGATTCTCGGTCGACCCTTTTTGGCCACTTCCAATGCTGTAATCAACTGTCGTAATGGCTCTATGACACTATCCTTCGGGAAGATGTCAATAGAGCTTAATATTTACAAGTTGGGGAGTGTACCCTCTGAACCTTCTGCTCAAGCATGTTCTGTCGAATTAATGGATGTCGACAGCAACAAATTTGATCAGCTTCATGATACTGATCTAGACTCTTTTCATATGTTGTTGTTTGACCCAACCATGTATTATACACATACGGACTCTTCCATTGAGTTGTCCGGGTCAACATGTCACGCCCCGCTTCCCAGAATACGGAATACGAGGGATTGACAAGGCCAGCCATGCTCCTACGGTCAAGGAAATATCCTGCCGTAGTCACACTTCGGCTTCTAGCTTTACGTGGTAATCAGTAAACAACGCACAGGTAATGAGAAATGCAGTAACTGAGACAAAACAGATACAAGGAACTAACCTGATGGGGAAGCAAAAGAGTGTAGCTCTGGATAACTGATCAAGTTGTCCGCGATATACGTCTGGTCCGGGTCCAAGCTAGATCCACTTCTCACTCTGAGCATGCATACTCAGGTCGTCAGAACGACACGATAGCAATATAAACATAGGTGCAAGTGGTAACTCGTACAGTAATAATGGATATATAACAGTAAATCAAGATAGTAGAGGTATAAACATAAAGTAACCAATGCAGTGTCCAATAGATCAGGTGAATAGTAAAACAGTAAAATAGTATGTCAGGCGTGTCAATACAATGAGTAATGCATGTCAATGTCACTATCCCTATCAGTCTCTAAGTCTCACTGTACAGGTCATTAAGCATATCGTCAGTCCAAGTGTGAGAGTCAACCACTCGTGAGTGTCCTCCACCCAAGGGTAGGACCCAAGGGCAAGGGACCACGGGCCCAAAATATAACTCACGGTAATAATCATGTACCCTGTAAATCTCCATATATCTCCATATATAGAAGCCGGCATGGGACTCCCGAGATTCTGTTGAACTCACACTCAAACTACCCCACACCCCGTGGTCTACATCAAACGCCAACAATAAGCTCAAATACCGGTCGGTCCGTAACAAGTCTGCGTGAGAACTGGAGACAGGATCTCCATTAGGCACGTCCCGACTGATACCCAAGATAAATGGACAGTGTCTGGTGCCTTACCTGTGACACCCATACAAGTGCTTCCATAAATGTCTCATACCACTTATAGTCACATTTATACACGTCCCACAGACGTCGACAATGCAATAGAACAATAGGGTCCACTTATTGTGTACAAGTACGTGTCACTTTCACTTATCCACTCATGCACGAACACTAACGTACTTGCCACAATCATCACTAATACCTAACACTGGGTAATGCACATGATCACTAGGTTATCAATGCAATGACATATATATGATATGATGAGAAAACAGTATGTAAAGCATGATTAAGATGTCATAAATCGGTAACCTACCAATTGCATAATTTATCATAAATCATACGTGCACAGTTTAGCGAAACGATGAACGGGGGATAAGTAGTATATTTGATTATCTATCCAGAAAATTTGGTTTCACGTCAATCGGGTTTCGGGATCACTAGATATGGCCATTTCATTTTAAGCGCTCACTGCTGGAAATCCGGTTTCAGAATCGGAAGTCCGTTTCGCAACGCATTTTAATCCCAGTTGAGATCAGATTTTAGCAACGCCACAGTTGAATGAAATCTAGGGTTTTTAGTAAGGTTTTCAACTCAATAGACGGATTCTCAATCACGTCTGTACATCAGGAGTTATGCACTATTCAACCTTGGGTGTCCGTTCTGGTTCTGTTTGGGACTGCTATACGTCCCGATCTTTTAAATTACAGATTAAATAGCAAAAATTGATCAAACGGAATGAAACTGCTTGTGTTATTTAGCTAACAGATTCACCTTAAATAAAATGTAGAGTTCCGCAACATACAAGTTCAGAAAACAAGGTGGTACACACTACGAGACAGCAAACAGTAACCAGAGTCGCTCTGGACTGCAGTCCAGAGCCGCACTCCGACCCAATTATTGTCACAACATCAGTACAGAAACCAATAGGAATTTGCATAGGATTATAGTTCGTCGAGTCGGCTTCGATTTGAGCCCTCGAACGCAACATTCCAATAGGTACATAATTTATGGTGATTTTAACAATTTTCAGATTCGGAAAATTTCCAGTTTTGCGGGTATATTTGGGGGTATTCGTTTTAGTCATTAACAGTCGTATTTTCCAATGAAATTTACACACACGGTTCACGGCCTTACGGGCCAGACTATGCAAATGTGTTCCATCAAATTAAATGAGGATTTCCATTGAGATCATACATCGAACAGTTGCGTCATATAATTTATCGAGAATAGTAAGTATGGAATCTATACGATTATAGTTCGTAACAAACACAAATTAGCATGTAGAAAGTATGGAACTTTCCTGGAAACGTGTCGACGAGGGTCCGGCAACGGCAGCAGCACGATCGCGTTACGGGCGCAACACAGGTTCGGCCTTTTGGAATCAGACAATAGTACTCACTCCAGTTACTCTCCGTGCAACCATTTCATTACCGTCCCGAGTTGTTTCCAGTTTTGATCTGGTGAGAGAGAGAGATAGAAAATAGAGAGAGAGATTTAGAGAGAGAGAGAGAGAGTAACAGAGAGAGAGAGGGGGGGGGGGAAACAGAGAGAGAGGGAGAGAAAAAGGGAGAGAGAGACGACAGAGGGATCGAGAGACGGAGAGGGAGAGAGAGGCAGAGATTGAGAAGCTTTACCTGGTGACGACGGGGTCGACGGAGGCGGCTCAGGGCAGTGGGGGATCGCCGGCATCGAGTGCAGGCGGTGGCCGTGGTCGGGTGCAGGCGAGGTTGGTGGCGGCTGAAGGAGGGTGGAGACAAGGAGCTCTGTCGATGGAATGGGAGGAAGGAAGGAAGGGAAAAGTCGAGGTCTTCCTCGTCGTCATCGGCGTCGGCGGAGTGAGAGAGTCGGCAGTAGGGGCTCGGGGCTTGGTTCGAGGAGGTGATGGAGGTCAGGTTCGTTGTGCTTGGATGGAGTGGGCTCGTGGTGGTGTGAGAGTCGGTGCGGTGGGTAGAACTCGTCGTCGGTCAAGGTAGGTGGTCGGCGGTGATTTGGTGCCAGGGTGGTCGAGCTCGGTGGCGAGGGGATTGGGTGTGCAGGGGGTGCTTGGCAGGGGTGCTTGGTTGATGGAGTGGAGTGGTGAGGGGTTCTGTTGGTGGAGGAGGAGTGAGCGAGGGAGGAGTACGAGGTGGTGGGGTCATTGTCGGCGTTGCCGAGATGGAAGCCGTGGGTTTCGTAGTGGGTTGAGAGAGGGGAGGTTTGAGAGTTGGAGAGTTTAAGAGAGTGAGGAGTAAGGGAAGATAGGGGAGACGAGGGGAGGACGTTGAGTGGATCGCGAGGGGTGCGCGACGTGGGGCAAGGGCACGGGCGTGGGCGTAGGCGTGGGCGCGAGGTGAGGCGAAGAAAGTGAATCGGGGAAAACGAGTGGGCGGGAAAGAGAGACGTTGGGGGAGAAGAAAGGTTAAGAAGGCGGGTCGGGTTTGTGAAGGAGGGGGGAAGCGGACTTGGAGCTGGGCTTGGGCCAGGGAGTTAAAAGGGTTTTAAATATTTTAATTTAATGGGAAATTCTTTTGGGCTGAGGGGGAGTGGGCTGGGCTCGGGTTTTTTTTTATTAATAAAAAATAAAGGGAATTGTGGGCCGGGGCTGGAATAGGTAAAAGGAAGAAAATAGAGGTTTATATAAATGGAAAAAGGAGATGGGGAATTGGGATTAGGGTTTGTGAAAAAGGAGAGGGAAAAATAATATGGATTGAGAGTTTAAAATATTTAAAATAGTTTATAGATATAAATAAATAAATTTGTAATTAACCCTTTTTATAAAAATTCGAATATTGGTGTATAAAAGAACTGGGTATTACACAACATCTAACACTGTTTATGAACCTTTCATGGAGTCTGACTATCACCCCATTTTTTCTGATGAGATTATTTTTCGGGATATCGATGAAAGCTTTAAGGAAATTTTCGCTGATGAACTCGCATTTTTAAAAGACACGGGGGTTGAGATGAATCAACTCTAAGATAAAGAAATTGAACCTCCACCCCTTCTTCTGAATAATCACGAGAATGCGAATAATCCATCATCACTATCATTGTGTCGTCTCTCCAAATTGAGACACAATCCTTTTCTTTTACACCAATTGTTCCCACCAAAAATTTCTGCGCAAAAGAGTCCAAGGTATCAAATGGCAGCGATACGCTTAAGAAAATGGGAACCAGTATCTTCCGGGCTGTTTTTTTGATAAACTCCCGAATGAGAAACAGATAAATTCTGATGGTATCGAAAGCGTCTCGAAAAACCCTTCGATTTGATATATTATGGGCCTCGTAATTCATCCGGGATCAAAAGTTATGAGGAATTACGTGTCCACACGTGATGGACTGTTAAGAACCCGCTGGAGGAGTCAAAAGATATAATAAAAACTCAGAAAAGACCCCAATGGGGCATCACGTGCTCATACGTGACCATGGGTCACGTGCAGACATGTGATGGGCTTTTAAAGCCTCTAAAATAATGAATGGAATTTAATTCTAAAAGTCAGAAAATACCTCAATGAGGTGTCACGTGCTCACACGTGACCAATGGTCACGTGTTGACACGTGATGGTTACAACTGAAGCGTAAGCAAACACTGAGAAAAGGACTCAATTGGGGGTCATGTGGCAACACGTGACTGGCTGTAAAAGCCTTGATGTTCAACAGAATTAAATTAAAAAAAAAGATCATTTAAATCTTTCGAAATAGAATTAAAATTCTAAAAGCTTCTAAATCTTTCCAAATGGAAAAGGATTATGGGGACCGTTGGATTAAAAATCCAAGGGTGATTAAAAATCACCAATTTATGGAAAAATCTTGGACTTGGAAAGATTTCCCCCTAAATCTGACCGAGATAACAAACGGATATCTTTGGATTTAAAATCCAATGGTGAATAAAATTCACTTAACAATCTAAAGGCCCAGATTAATGATGAATGCAAATCAAATCTCTCAACATACAAATCAAATCTCTTAATGAAAAATTTGCTAAACAAATTGATTCTCTGCCTTCTCCTATAAATAGGAGCCAAGAAGAGAAGAGAGGGGATCTACTTTTTTGAGAGAAAAACAGAGAGAGGAGAATTTAATTCTCAAGAGGGAAGAAAAGAAAGGAGAATTTAATTCTCAACAAAGAAAACCCTAGGTGAGAAAAGGGAAAAAGATAAACTTCAAACAGAGAATTTAATTCTCAAAATCCAAGAGTTTAACTCTTATACAAAAAAGAACTTAGCTCTTCTTCTGGTTGAAGATCTGCACAGAGCACATCTCCCCATAACTTGAGAATTTAATTCTCATCGGGTCGAGATCCTGCCATGCATATCCTAAACTTAGAAGGGGAATTGAGTTTTGAGAATTAATTCTCCTAAAACAAAACTAGGGTTTAACCCTAATCAAGAATTTAATTCTTTTACATATCTGGGAATTTAATTCCTTTGAAAAGAAATCAGGGTTTCATCCTAAATAAGAATTCAATTCTTAAAAGATCTCTGTTCATGAAAAGAACTAGGGTCACGTGCCCCCACGTGACCCTTGAAAAGATCCCCTGCAAAGAACTTTGAAGCATCACCCCACGTGCTCCCACGTGACCCTCATTATATATGGAACAAAAGTAAAGGCAGAAACAATTCTGGGCGCTCTCACGTGTTACCACGTGACCCCTAATAAATGTTCTAATAAATCAGGGCATGATTATACATCACGTGCCCACACGTGATGGCTATGAAAATTAAAAGTGTTTAACACTTGTTTGCAGAACAAAATAAAGGGGATCTGGCCCCACTTTTTGATGCTATCACGTGCTCCCACGTGACTCTCAAAACGCAGAAAGAAAAAGCAAAGGGAATGAAAGCTTTGGGCGCTCTCACGTGTTATCACGTGACCCCTCAGCAAATGCTTTAACAATTGGCGCATAGATCCCCATCACGTGCCAACACGTGATACTCTAAAATAAAAATGAAAGTGTTTAACACTTAATAGCAGAACGAAGAAAGGAGTTTCGGCCCAATCTCAGGCACCTCACGTGCCCCATGTGACCTCTGAAGCACAAAGAATAGAAAAGAGCTCTGGGGCGCCCTCACGTGTCATCACGTGACCCCTAATGAGAAGTATAACGCACAGAGCATGGGCTTTCATCACGTGCTCGCACGTGATGGCCGTCAGAACTAAAGTGTTAAACACTTACCTGCAGAATAAAATAAGGGGAATCAGGGCGCTCTCACGTGTCCATACGTGACCCCTCTCTCCTTAGTGTTTAACACTAATCTGAAGACTTTGTCCTCGGTGTTTAACATTGATTTTCTTAGTGTTTAACACTAGTTTGGAAAACTCTATTTGCAGTGTTTAACACTGATTTGCTTAGTGTTTAACACTAATTTGAAAACTCTGTTCCTAGTGTTTAACACTGATTATCTTTTAGTGTTTAACACTAACTTGCTAATCTTATTCCCAGTGTTCAACACTGTTGGTCTTTAGTGTTTAACACTAGCTTTAGCCCAATTGGCTATGTTTCTAGAGGCAAAACCTCTCCTTCAATGGACCAACAGAGGGCCAATATTTCAAACATAATTGGACTTAGCCCAAACTGACCATAAGTCCTCAAATCATATTGAACTGAGCACATCTGCTCTTTCAACCAACTCATTGGTTCAAGGGTACATCTCTGAACTCCTCTGATATTTGTCGTTGTAATCCTTCAACGTCTTCAGAGAGGTGACGGGTCCCGACAACCACACATCAACACGGACTGTGGGGTCCTTAAACTCATGGACTTATGCGTCCCTAAACCAAGATACGGACTGTGGGGTCCTTAAACCCGCGGACTTATGCGTCCTTAAACTAACGGACTAATGCGTCCTTAAACACGCCCATATGGACTGTGGGGTCCTTAAACCCATGGACTTATGCGTCCTTAAACTACCAATGGACCACCATGTCCCTAAACTGGTATTGGACCACCATGTCCCTAAACTGGAACAATAGAGCCCCAAATGCTCTTTTGTCGGATCTAAACGATCCTGTTTAAGTTGATCTTAGCCTCAAATATGGCTAACGTATCCTTAAACCTTCAAACAGACTTTAGTCCCAAATTGGACTCTAGATCCCCCAATCAACTTTGGCTCAAGGGTACATCTCTGAACTCCTCTGACATTTGTCGTTGTAATCCTTCAACGTCGTCAGAGAGGTGATGGGTCCCGACGGCCATAAATTTAATGGACCACTATGTCCCTAAACTGGAACATTAGAGCCCAAACGCTCTTTTGTCGGATCTAAACGATCCCGTTAAGTTGATCTTAGTCTCAAACTGGACTAACGTATCCTTAACAAACGTTTGAGTTGATCTTAGCCTCAAATATGGCTAACGTATCCTCAAACCAAAAACCCAAACCCAAATCTAAGAAAACACGGATTTGGACTAATCCACGTCCTACGGGCGACGACATAAATTGGTCTCCGTATACAATCCACGGGCAACCACAAATAAAACAAACACCCACGACACGAAGTGACCATCTGGAGAAGGAGAAAGTTGTTACCGCAATGCGGTAGCGTAATTAACTGCAGGGGCTTGCGCCTGCAGGGAAGAGCGTCCCCACAATCAAAAACCCCTCAAGCGAGGGGGAATCTGACGAAGTCTGCTACATCGGCCGCATCCGTCTAAACCTCCGATACACGGTGCCATAAATCAACTTGGCATCTTCGGAGAGGTAGACGGATAAAACCAATTAGCATCTGCCCCGAACCTCAGGCAAGACAGCCCATGTCTCGGCCGCCGTTCGGAGGGGAACACCAATTATCTCTTCCCCACTTCATCCTGATTCCATACAACATGTTCTTCCACCAACCGGTGCGTTTCACTGATAAATTCTTCGAATGGTTGGTGTTGACTTTTGGTCTTTGCAAAGTTTGGTATTGACAAATAACTTTGACCCCCTCTTATAATTTTAAATGCTTAATATGATTTTACTCAAGTTGGGGGGGGGATATTTTGGCACTTGAAAGAAAATTTTTACAAAATTACGAGCCAAAAATAAGTTTGGGGGAGAATTTCACATTCATTATTTCTTGTCCCCTTTGATAACTTTTCCTCCAAAGTCTACAGTTTTTGAGATCTAAAAAGATGACAACGGTGAGGACACTGCTGTAAACAGGTTTGGGGGAGGTTTGTGCTTATTTACGCATTACTTTGCATTATACTATATATAAGCACAAAAACATTTCAATAATGAAAGTTTGAAAGTGAAAATTATATTTGAAAGATAGGAATGGTTTAAGAAAAATAAGAAAGTTAGATCTATTCTTAAATGAAACTGGTAATAAGTAGTTATGAGCTATTGTCCTAAGGGTTGGTAAGATGAAGGAAATTACTAATCTGAGGATAAAAATAAGCCTGAAAAATAGTCCCTATTCTGGAAGCCAAACATTTGAACGTTGATACCCTACTATACGCACTTACACACATCTTGAAACTTGAGATAGTAGAGAATACCTTGAAATGCTCTTGTCTAAAAGCCAAAATATGAAGAAAATAAAAGTGGAAAATAAAAAAAGGGTGAAAAGAAACATGAACACTGGTTTTGTTATCACCGAGGCAGCAATAAAAAAATATAGCGAGGGTGCTTCATCACCTAGTGCCTTAGACCAACTGGTTTGTGTGCCACTGCTAATCTTTAGGTGTTGCAAGACGAGGAAATACACCTAAATAGCAAGCACATGAGTAATCGGTCGGTTAGTACCTCAAGAAGTATTAACGGCCGCATGAAAAATGTGTGAGCAAATTCCATCTAAATATCGATTAAAAAGTACTAAAGTAGATGGACAAGAGTATGATTGCTTGAATTGAATTCTCCGAGTGTAGGGATGTCCAGTTCACACACGTAGGGGTATATGATCAATGTTTGGAAGAAAGGTAGAAATGAAGAATAAAGACGATATTTTATTGAGAGATGATGTGATTTCTAACATCTTTTCATGACAATTAAGATAGGGCTCATAACAACCGAAAAGCTAGTGTAGTTGGAAACTCTGATTTTCAAAGTCTTTCTTTTATAATTCTTATCTTTATATGTAACTTTTACGGTCTTCCTTTTATTATAGGATTTTGTGGGTGCAATCCGCTGAAAACCCTCAGGAGACAACACTCCTCCTACTAGGGACACCTAAAGGCTAGTTGCACGTGCTCAGTGCAATCGTGTTTGCCTATGAAAGTGTGCTAGTTAGTTTTTTTCCTTTTTCTTTCTTCTTCTCCTTCTCTTGAATAACTAGTTTGCTCGGGACGATCAAAATTAAGTTTGGGGGTATTTGTTCAAATGATAAAACTGCACATTTAATATGACGTTTTTCCTACTATTTCTATATAATAAAAGGTGTTTATTATAATATATGACACATATGATGGTTTATCTGTAAAAATACTATTTTCATGTGTTTATATATTATAACTAACATTATGAACGAAAAAGTAAGCATATAATATCCATGTGACATTTGGCCCATTTAAATATGCTTACCATATTAAAAGCCTTTGACTAATTCTTAATAGTTAAGTTAATATCTCCATAAAACAAACTAATATTATTTGTTGAGTTATTGTGCAGAATTTTCAGAACTGAAATCAAGGAAATCAAAGTTGGCGAAACAAACCTGCCTAATTAAGAAAGTAAACTAAAGAAATCAATTCTGGCAATGACGAAGAGAAGATTTTCAGTTTTCAGAAATGTGAAAAAATCACCACGTGTCATCAGGATAAAACCCCAGAAAAACAATGTGACGATCTCCCTACTTGGCCGCGGAACCGCGGCCAAACCCACCTATTGGCCGCGGTTCCGCCGCGTGTTGGACGAGTTGGGAGTTGAGATTTGTTCTGTTAGGATCTTAACCACTGGTTTCCATATTAGGAAACTAGGGTAGTTAGGGCATGAGATTTTTTCTGTTGGGATCTTAACCACTGGTTTCCAAATTAGGAAACTAGGGTTCTGACTCTGAGACTATAAATAAGGACCGAGAGCCTCTTGGAAAAATCATCAAGCCGACGAGATCACGAAGTCCAAGACGGCTCACGCATCCAGGATGATCATCAACTGTTCATCTACCTCCTTAGAAGAGATCGAGAAGCAAACTGGCATTTTGTAATCATTTTCTAAGGGAACAAAGTGTAATTGATTCTTTTGATTAATAAATGTAGTTTTTCTTATTCTATTTCTTTGTAGTATGATTTCACTCTCCATCTTTTCTTCTCCTAACATGCATGAGTAATTCTTTGCTTGTTAGGGTTCATGGGATTACGGTAGGTTAATGGATGATGAAGATCTTTAAACTCTTTTTTAAGTCCTATAAAGCTTATAAACTTTATCAAAAGAATAGTTAACATCTTAATTGGGCGCGCTATCAATTCATTAATAATCGCGACCACGATTAGAGATTAGATTAATAATTGTTTTGGTAAAAGGCTAGATATGAACGGAGTTCCATGTCGAGATAGGGGTTAAGAGTGGGAACCATTTTCCCTCCAGAAACCCTAATCTGCATGCATCACTATCGTTCTAGTTTTAAATCTATTAAAGGATAAAAAGAGTAATCTTTAATTAATCATCCATAACTACTAAATACCAATGAACCCTACAAGCCCTCTTCTACTATAAAATCTATATCCGTAGTTAATCTAGATCTATATTTTACATCCGTGTTTAACGTAGATCTAGATCCTACAACCATTCTTCACCATTCTTTATTCTCCCTCCTCTCCTAATCAACACGCCTAAAGTAAGATTAAAAGATTCAACGTTTCCCTGAGGACGGCCCGTACTCATCTCGGTCTAGCTACACGCGACACCGTTATTGATTGCAGTTACTAGAAACACAACTCTAAAATACAGATCAATCATGATCGCGTCGGTGTGATAAATTTTCTAAGAGGCTCTTGGTCCTTATTTATAGTCACAGAGCCAGAACCTTAGTTTCCTAATATAGTAACTAGTTGTTAGGATCCCAACTAAAAATATCCAGAACCCTAACTCTTCAGATGTGCGGCGGAACCGCGGCCAATAGGTGGGTTTGGCCGCGGATCCGCTGCCTTCTGATGGGATCATGGGCTCTAATTTCTGTTGCTTCATATCTGTAGCACTTGTTGATCTTTTGAATATCTAGACTTTAAAAATCTTCTCTACGTTTCTGCCAGAATTGGTTTCTTCAATTTACTTGAATATCTTCGGCAGATTTAATCTCGTCAACTTGGATTTCCTTGAAACTTCAGTCATGATATAATTCCTGCACAATTATCTCAATAAATGATATTAGTAGAATTTGTTTTTATTGAGATATTATCTTAACCATTTGTCATGATATTTTAGTTTTAAGAGAATTGGTCAAAGATATTTAATAAGGTAAGCATATTTAAATAGACCAAATATTACATGAATATTATATGCTTACATTCCTTACATAATGTTAATTATAATATATAAACACATGAAAATAGTATTTTTACGGATAAACCCTTATATGTTTCATATTTATAATAAAGATCTTTTATTATATATAAATAGTATGGAAAATGTCATATTAAAAGTGCAGTTTTATCAACTGAACAAATACCCCCAAACTTATTTTTGATCGTCCCGAGCAAACTAGTTTTTTAAGAGAAGGAGAAAAGGAAAAAGAAAAAAACTAAGTAGCACACTTTCGTAGGCAACACGATTGTATTGAGCACGTGCAACAAGCCGTTAAACCTCTAGGTGTCTCTAGTAGGAGGAGTGTTGTCTCCTGAAGGTTTTCAGCGGATTACACCCACAAAATCCTATAATAAAAGAGATATGGTGAAAGTTACATATAAAGATAAGAACTATAAAAGAAAGAACTTGAAAATAAGAGTTTCCAACTATACCAGCTTTTCGGTTGTTATGAGCCCTATCTTAATGGTTATGAAAAAAATATTAGAAATCACATCATCCCTCAATAAAACATCGCCTTTAGTCTTCCTCCCTATCTTTCATCCAAACATTGATCATATACCCCTACGTGTGTGTAAATGACATCCCTACACTTAGAGAATTCAATTCAAACTATCATACTCTTGTCTATCTTCCAAAGTACTTTATAGTTGGTGAATATTTTAGATGGAATTGCTTACACATCTTCATGCGACCGTTAATACTTCTTGACGTACTAACCGACCGATTACAAAATGTGCTCGCGCATTTAGGCGTAATTCCTCGTTTCGCAACACCTAAGGCTTAACAGTGGCTCCCAAACCAGTTGGTCTAAGGCACTAGGTGATAAAGCACCTTCGCTATATTTTCTTTATGCTGCCTTGGTAATTACAAAACCAGTGTTCATTTTTTTCCCTTCACCACCACTTATACTTCTTCTTCTTCTTCTTTTATATACTAAGGCTTTTAGACACGAGCACTTCAAGGTATTCTCTACTATCCCAAGTTTCAAGATGTGTGTAAGTGCGTATAGTAAGGTATCAACGTTCAAAAGTTTAGCCTCAAGAATAGGACTATTTTTCAGACTTATTTTTATCCTCAGATTAGCAATTTCCTTCATCTTACTAATCCTTGGGACAACAGCTCATAACTACTTATTACTAGTTTTGTTTAAGAAAACATCTAATTTTCTTGTTTTTCTCAAACTATTCATATCTTTCATATATAATTTTTTCACTTTCTACTCTTTTATTATAAAAAAATTTTATGCCTAGTGCCAAAGATAATTCAGTGAATACAAACCTCCCACCTAAACCTGTTTCCAGCAGTGTCCTCACTGATATTGTTTTTTAAGAGCATAGACCTGCAGACTTGGAGAGATAATAATAGGGGTAAAATAATAGATAAATGAAGACTACCCCCAAACTTGTTCTTTGGCATGCACAGATATTCAGTTAAGTCATGTTTTTCACTCACCTCCATTCTTTAAGATGATACAATATTACCGAAACATGGAGGTGAGGCGGAGGAATTTAGTCATGATAAAGCGGCTCCTGTAAAAACAGGAGCTCCTCCGCTGGGTCAGTAGAGAAATACGGTTTTAATCTATACCCATGTAACCCTTCGAAAATCGTTTAGGCAGTTTTTCGGTAATCGGCTAATTTTTCGGCTTTTTCCGTAAAAAGTCAAAATAGATATTTTTCATTATAGACTTAATTATACAAAATTTAGATAATATATTACTATAATTTTGTCACTAAAATATCACTTATAATTTTCTAGTTAAATAAAAAAAAATCGTAATTAATTATTTTTTTTAATTATTTTAAGCCTTTTTAAAATACATTAAATTAGTGATAAATACAAATTTAATTAGGTAAATTTCATAATTAGGAATCTTTATGCTAAAATATGGTGTTAATAAAATTGTATCATGACTTGCTAAGATTTTAGTTTTATGGTTGGAAATTTGTGAAAAAATGAAGTAAAAAGGGTTTTTTTTATAAAAAGTTGATGTGAAATGCATTAAATGAGAACATGAGGTGTTTTTAGACCTAGAAACTTCTCCAAAATTCCCCCCATCACCTCCTCTACCTGCTGGCCGAACCTCCCTGCAGAAATTCCCTCATCTTCTCACTTCATTTTGCTTCATTTTTCATGTTAGAATTCATTAAATTTTCACAAATTTCCATCTCAATTCAAAGCAAAACCCTAATCCACTCTCTCCTCAACCAAATTTAGTTCAAAACTAGGAGAAAGGAGGCTTCTTTGGTGGCTTGATCATGCTAGGGTTCCACTTGTGAGGTAAAATCCTAAACTAGTTTGTTAACTTGTAGTTATATGTGCTAAAATTCAATTTTGAAGTATTAATTTAGTTGTAAATTCTTGTTCATGAAAATCAAGAATGGGATTTGGTGTTGAACTCGGGTTTGAAGCATGGTTGTTAGAGTTAAGTTAGGGCTTTGGTTACCTATTTTATTAGAGTGGTTAATTGCGTAAGGTTACGCTCGCTAAATCGTTAAATTGCGACGTTTGTATCGAATCGGTTTGAAATTTGCTTACTAGATTTTTACAAAAATTAGAATGCGATCAAATTGTGTTATGTTAGCGATATAATTAGCTTCGTATAGGACTATTAGAGTGCGCGAATGCGGGGTTTCGTCTAGTCGGGTTTTAGTTTTGTCGATTTCCCCGAAATGACGATTCTAGTTAAAGATTAGCGATTTTCGTGCGTTTTCCCGCGCACCGAGTGCATGTTATGTTTAATTCGAGAGCGTCGACAATTGTATATTGTGACTTGCATCGTTTTAGGTTTTGTAATCTTATGCTTGATATTGTGCAAATATAGGATCGATCGGGGAAACTTCGGACACGGCGCGTAAAGGCAAGGCGGTGGTCGGATCGGATTAGCGGGGATTTCAGGTGAGTAGATGTATTCATCTATGGGGGAATCGTCTGGATGGCGCGATGCGCCCCCTACTTAGGATTATCCTATTTCTTGCAAGATTTATATTGTTAGTTAGCTTACCCCTTTATTTACACTGCATACCCTTATAGTTAATAGTATGCTAGATTGCATGGTTAATGCATATGCACATATGCGATAACACTTCGTAGGACACGAACACCATTACCATTGGCATCAGTTGCACGCGCACTGTTCATGTGACACACACGCCTTTGGTAATTGCCATGCCACGTGCACTATAGAACCTGTTTAACTTAATATCGCCATTTGCATTCATACATGATATATGAAATTGCAGAGCATGCATATACCTCGCATTATCATCATATTTACATAGATTTCTATCCAAAATTCACATCATATACATTGATATCATAGACATTTATCATATATAACATGTGAACATTATGATTTTCTTGAGAATTTCAGTATTGCTGCGATTTCTGGATTTTTGGGGAAAACCGCAAGAATTTAACAAAAGCTTATATTTATCATTTTTAAAACAAAGTTGCGGTTTTCTCGTGATGTATGTGTCGTCCACCATGAGTTTTCATGTTTTCTGTTGGATTTCGAGACCCGATTCGAGGAGTGGATGAACCGTCTCGGGTACATGGTGGGCCCGGTATGGTACCCGGGGCAAGAATATCGAGTTGTAGACGATGAGCCTGGCAGGGGAAGACTACCTACCGGTGATGTCTGGCGTGGCGGATATCCGGAGGATACCGACCGTTGTCGTGAGATTGGATGATATGGGCCGATCCGGACTGACGGAGCCCGATATTTGAGACATTGATACAGTGAGATATTGAGACAGATATGATTTCATATTTGGTGTCGATGCTTGACACGGGTTTTCTGATGATTTCTTGATGGTACTTAGCTATTATACAGATATTCATCTTCTAAAATTAAGAATTCAATACCCTTAGCATTTAAAACACTTAAAGATTTAGTAATGACATTGCATACATGTGCATGCATACTAGAAGTATTATATCACATATGGACATACATGTTGTGACGCATTGCATGCATTCTTACGATTGCCTTACTAGATGTTATATTCTACTCACGAGCTGGCAACTCACCCCCGTTGTGCCACAGTGTCTTGCAGGTCGGACCCGTCACCCTTGTAGCGGCGGGCTATCTTATCATCAACTCCTTTTGCTCAGACTCGCGACATCGCCCGTAGGTGGGTTGCGAGCACACTTTATTTCTTTTTGCTCCATCATTGTATCTAGTATTCTCCATCTACCACTTTATATTGTATATGCGACCTAGTGATGAGATTGAGAGATTTGTATATTTGTGGTTTCTTTTGGGTCGAGCTCACTTGAGCCGGCGTTGTGTTTTCTGATATTTTGCGTTTCTTTTATGCTCTTTTCTCGATATTACTTATTTATTGCATGTGGTTGTGATCCGCCTTGGGCGAAGAGCTAGCTCCTGCTTGGGGATGCCATTTGTTTATTACAGGTTTATTATCTTGTTGTACCCATTTTGGGGGATAGAAAATACAGGGGAGACTCTGCCGAAATTTTCGGAAATTTTGATGTTTTTAAAAAGGGATACTATGCAACTTGATTGATTTAAAAAAATTGCTTTCATGTAAGGTTTCCTTTCACTCTCTTTTGCTTTTGGTTTAGATTTTTCTGGGCTTTGGCTGACTTAGGTTACGGTACGCCTTTAGACGTCTCGTAATCTAAGTGCCAGTCACGTTCCGTACCTTCGGGTCGTGACAACCCATTTACTTAAAAAATTGAACCGTTTTTTATATTTTCAACTTCTACTGCCCCATGGGGGTGTTCATACCGCACCACAAAAGGTCTTTTCCAACGAGATTTAAGCTTACCCGGATGAAGATGGAGTCGTGAGTCGTAAAGAAAGACTTGTTGTCCTGGTGTGAAAGTTTTTCTAAAAATGTTTTTTATCGTGAAACACTTTAGTCCGGTTCTTTACTATCACTGCATTATCGTAAGCTACATCGTGGAGTTCGCTTAGCTCATTCAATTGCAGCTTCCGATAACAGCTAGCTTGATCAAAATCGAAGTTTAGCTCTTTAATAGACCACATTGCCTTATGTTCGATCTCGACAGGAAGGTGGCATGCCTTCCCAAACAAAAGGCGGTATGGAGACATATCAAGATCGGTCTTATAAGCGGTGCGAAATACCCAAAAAGCATCCGTCAATTTGGTTGACCAATTTTTACGGTTTTTAGAAACCGTCTTCTCCAAAATTTGCTTGATTTGCCTATTTGAGATCTTAGCTTGCCCGCTTGTTTGGGGATGATAGGGTGCAGAAAGTTTGTGGTTGATAACATATTTCTGCATCAAAGCCTCAAAAGACTTATTACAGAAATGCGTCCCGTTGTCGCTAATTATAGCATGAGGGTGTCCAAATCGCGAAAAGATATTTTCTTTAAGGAACTTAATGACAACCTTGTTGTTATTAGTGCGACACGGTATTGCTTCTGTAACAACCCTAAATTTCCTATACAAGGTTTTACAAAAAAATTTCAAAAATCCATAAAGGGGTATTTATTGCCTGAGCACAAGACATAAGTAATTAATTAGCTATTTAATTACAAGAAGGAGCTTGTGGCTCATTGGTAATACCTTGCACTGCTGAACCAAGCCACCAAAGTTCAAATCCCAAACCCCACATTATTTTTAATATTAATTTGTTTTGAATTTTTTAGAAGTGCAACAGTCAACACGTGATAACTCCAAAATTCCCCACTACACCCAAAATTCTGAACATACCAATGAGCACCCCAAAAGACCCCCCACCCCCTGACACCCCGACTCGGCCTGACTCGGGCCGGCGCCGCCGGCCGGACGGCTGAGTCTCCAACACCAAAAATGTGACTTTTTACCTTCTCAACCCCCTGCATGTTTTAATTAATGAGATCGTTTCCAGAGAGCCCATTAAACACCATTTACTCTATTTTTAATTATTTTTTTAATACATTTTTATATTTTTTAAAATTAAAACCCTTCATCTATCCTAACCCTAGCCTAACCCTATAAATATCACCCTACCCTCTATCCTTTCACCCCAAAATTCTGAGCCAACTCTCTAAAATTCTCAAGAAAACTTGTGTGCAATCGAAATGAGTGAAAGACGAAACTCCGGCAAAATCTCCGGCGGATTTTCCGGCAACGATCCTAGGAGCCCCCGGCGACGAAACGACACACCGGCGACTCCTCCCGTTCTACCTCACTCTCGTGTTTGTCCTAAACCCATAAGTCCCAATTCTATCTCTTTTATTCTTATTCTAAAATACGAAATTACAAAACCCGACGGAATCGGAACAAATCCGATTTCCGATTCGGTTTTCTTCACAAAACTTCACTTCTCGTTAATACAATCATATTTAAACTCTCTCATGTTGACTATTAACCACTAATCAACCAAATTGATCAAGTTTCATATCACAAAACAATTGCTATTTCATATTACCGCATTTTTCCATATAAATACCACATAGTTTCAATTCCACCTTTAATATCACAATACTTGCTATACCTTTAAGTAGATCACGAGGTAATGACCTACCTCCTCACACACTTATATGCAACATAGCATGATGTCCTCGGAAACTTAGAATACGGGAAACGACATCATTACAAATAAATACCATTTACTTAATAAAACCGTTTTCTAAAGGATTTAGTATTTATACAAATCTTTGCAAAGCGCCGCTGCAACCCATTTGGGGAACCCGTTCGGGATGGTGCCGATTATCGCACATCCTCGAGTTTAGTAGTGCGAGATTCAGACCTCCGCAAGGAGCATTCGGTCTCGAAAGATTTAAAATACGACATTTTAAGAAAACGAGATTTCTAGAATATTACATATATACTAAAATTATTTTTATATAAATATATGTATATGTAACATAAAAATATCTAATTTGAATTATTATAATTATTCCATCTTTTTCAAAAAATGTCACAAGAATCAGTTTACACTAAAATACCATGAATTCATATAATCAATATTGCACATAAATGCCATTCATTATGAAAATAGGATATTTTCACTAGAAATATCACCAATATAAAATCTACAATTATTACAACTCTAAATACGATAATAATTACTTGGGGTGTATTTTGAAAACGATACAAAAGTATTTTTACATAAAACCCCCTCAAGTTCTATAAATTACCCTAAGGACCCTAGTAAATATAGGTTTAAGCGGGACCAGTCTCTTGAGCCTCAGGGAGCCGGAGATATGGGTGCTTTCCTATTTAAGGTAGACAACTTAATAATGGTGTTATCAATACGGTAATCGTCTTTGAAAAAGACACAAATCCTTCCGTCCATGTGCAGCGGTTACCGATAACATCAAAACAGCTGCCATTCAAGGAGAGTCAGAAGAGATTAGGACTTCAATTTACTTTTCTAATTGTCTGAATCAGTTTGAGTCTCATTATAATCTGATTTGAATATGATTCAAGTATAATCTACAATCTACAATTTACAATATTACAATTCAACATGAATCCATTATTCCATATATTCAATCATACAATTTGACTGAACCGAACCATGGATATACATCCATTTACATGATTCTACAGCTATTCCATTTACATAATTATACAGTTATATCCGTTTACTGATATCATGGTTTCGGTCAGCATCCAAACATGCAATCTATACAGTTTACAATACAATCAAGATAACACGGGGTTTAAGGGGTAGATTGGTACGGAAGGTGTTAAAAGTGGCACGAGACTGCAAGATTAAGACACCTAACATGAATCTAATTGCCGTTGTTCCGGGTTGTATAACGGAGCATTGTACTTCCATTTGCCTTGGTCTCTAGCATATAGGGACCCCTTTCGTATACACTGGCATCCTTCTGTACCAAGCTACAAACCACAGCGTTAACACAACACTATAACAATATAATACAACTTTAAAAGATACCTTCTTATTCTGTCTATTATATTTCTCCCTTATCTTTGGGACTTACCGAGAGACCTGTTCGCTGACGACATTCTCTTTCTTTCTTCTTTGAATGTCGTTAAGTGATCTGGACACTTCAGAGATCGAGCCCACTGCTGAAGACTTAGACCAGTTCAGTGAAGACCCCGAGCTCTAGTCATTGTACACTTTCCATTCAGTACTTTTCATTCTGTTATGCCATTGTTTAGGCATTGCTTTATTTCAGTTGTATTTACTTTCCATGTATTGTACAAAAAGAATGTGAATAAATAAAGTTGTTGTTTTTATTATATCTTGTCTCTTGTGCTTTATTTTTATATTGCTTAGATACGCTTAGCGTATTTACTTCACAGTAAATACGTAGCGGCCTCGTCGCGTCCTCTTCCCGTATACTGGAAAGCGGGGCGTGACGGCTTCTACCCATTTCGAGACGTAATCAACCGCTAACAAGATATATAAATTCCCAAAAGAGTTGGTAAAAGGGCCCATAAAATCAATACCCCAAACATCGAATATTTCCACAACCAAGATAGGTTGGAGCGGCATCTCATTTTTTCGTGAAATCCGACCCAAGTGCTGACACCGCGGGCAAGTTTTGCAATGATCATAAGCATCTTTAAATAGTGTTGGCCAATAAAAGCCACATTGCAAAACTTTCTCCGCCGTTTTTCGAGGTCTAAAGTGACCGCCACATGCCTGATCATGACAAAATGATAACACACTCTTGAATTCATCGTTAGGGACACACCCGCGAATAATTTGATCGGAACAATACTTAAACAAATAAGATTCATCCCAGTAAAAGTATTTTACTTGGGATAGAAATCGAAGTTTGTCTTGTTTCGACCAATTGCTAGGAATAAGTCCCGTCGCTAGATAATTCACAATATCCACGAACCAAGGTTCGTAGGATATTGTCAAGAGTTGTTCGTTAGGAAAGGAGTCATTTATCGGCCCGGTCAACGTTGGTGAAGAAGAGATGCGTGAAAAATGGTCGGCTACTACGTTTTCACATCCACTCTTGTCTCGTATGACAAGATCAAATTCTTGTAACAACAGGATCCAACGTACTAGCCTGGCCTTAGCATCCTTCTTCGATAAAAGGTATCGTAGGGCGGAGTGATCAGTGTAAACCACTATTAGCGAGCCAATCAAGTACGGCCTGAATTTTTCTAATGCAAATAAAACTGCCAAGAGTTTTTTTTCGGTAGTTGTGTAATTAATTTGTGCATCGTTCAAGATCCTACTTGCATAGTAAATTACATATGGCATCTTATCAATGTGTTGTTCTAAGACCGCACCAATACCAAAATCTGATGCATCACACATAAGCTCGAATGGGTGGTTCCAATCCGGAGATGATAGAACGGGGGCTGTCGTGAGAGTTCTTTTAAGCGACTCAAAAGCAGCATCACAATCCAAATCGAAGTGAAATGTTGTATCCTTAGCCAAGAGAAGAGTTAAGGGTCTAGCAATTTTGCTAAAGTCCTTAATGAATCTCCTATAAAATCCTGCATGGCCAAGGAAGGATCGTATATCTTTGATGCATTTGGGACGAGGGAGGTTATGGATGACATCTATTTTAGCTCTGTCAACCTCAATACCTTTTCGTGAAATTATATGTCCAAGGACAATATCTTCTTGGACCATAAAATGGCATTTTCCCCAATTCAAAGTTAAGTTCTTATTCTTACAGAGGGTAAGAACCGCGTCAAGATGACGAAGGCAGTTCTCAAAGGAGTCCCCAAATATGGAGAAAGCTTTCATAAATATTTCCAGAAAATTCTCAACCATGTCTGAGAATATCCCCATCATACACCGCTGAAATATAGCGGGAGCGTTGCATAACCCAAAGGGCATGTGTGTATAAGCAAAAGTACCGAAAGGACAAGTAAATATGGTTTTATCTTGATCCTTTTCAGCGATGGGGACCTGGTTATAGCCAGAGTATCCGTCCAAGAAACAATAGTATTCATGTCCAGCTAATCGTTCTAACATCTGGTCAATGAAAGGTAGAGGGAAGTGATCTTTCCTCGTTGCGGCATTTAGTTTCCTATAATCAATACATACGCGCCACCCAGTTTGGGTGCGTGTTTGGATCAACTTATTAGCCTCATTAGTTATGACCTTGATTCCAGACTTTTTAGGGACCACGTGAATAGGACTTACCCATTGGCTATCAGATATAGGGTAAATTATACCACTATCTAGGCACTTGACGATTTCTTTCTTTACCGCCTCCTTCATAACGGGATTTAACCGTCTTTGTGGGTCTCGGGTTGGCTTGGCTTCATCCATCAGATATATATAATGTTCAACAATTAAGGGACTAATCCCTTTGATTCCAGCCATTGTCCAACCAAATGCTTGTCGATTTGATCTCAACACCGCCAAAAGTACGTTCTCTTGCTCTAAAGCTAGAGAAGCGGATATGATCACGGGTAAAGACTCATTCTCACATAAATATGCATATTTAAGATGAGAAGGTAGCGGTTTGAGATCTAGTATTGGCGGAGAGACAATAGAAGGTGGGGTAAGGGAATGATGCTCGGACTCCTTAAGAGGTTCATAACTTGCATAGGATATTGACTCGGAAAGTGCTACTAACTTTTGCGACGAATCAACGGATTCAAACTCGGAGATGGACTCATCGAAGATATCCTCACTATAAGAATTTTCCAAATCAAACAATGTCGCACTAGCGTTGTCGAGATCATCATAGCAAAGTGCTTCTGCTTCGCAGCTGTCAGAAGCGATCTCGTTGATGGAACAGACATTGATTAAATGAGCAGACGGTTCAGATGGTTGACTTCCTAGCTTGTAAATATTAAGCTCAATTTTCATCTTCCCGAAGGATAAGTTCATAGAACTGTTACGACAATTAATGACAGCGTTGGAAGTTGCTAGGAAAGGTCAACCGAGTATCACCAGGATTTGGTTGCGTGGGTTAGCCACAGGTTGTGTATCCAAAACAATAAAGTCCACAGGGAATATGAATTCCCGGACTTTAATTAACACATCCTCTAGTTCACCCCTAGATTTGGTGATTAATCGATCTGCCATCTGGAGAGTACAATGGGCGGGTTTCAACTCTCCAATCCCTAACTGCTCATATACGGAATATGGAAGCAAGTTATCGCTAGCGCCAAGGTCGAGTAAAGCACGATTAATAATTTTAACCCCAATAGAAATAGAGATGTTAGGATAGCCTGGGTCCTTACGTTTCTTTGGTATTTGCTGGGTAAAAGCTGTGTTAACATTACTCGTCATGAAAACTATTTTCGGCACTTGAGTTTTTCTCTTCCTAGTGCACAAGTCTTTAAGAATTCTTGTATAAGATGGTGCTTGTTGAATAGTATTTAGGAGAGGAATATTGACGTTAACTTGTTTAAACATTTCCACAATTTTCTCCATTTGTGGGTTAGGTTTGTTGGCCCTTAATCTGTTTGGAAATGGAGCTTTATCAATAAGTTTTGGGTCCAACATTTGTGGAGAAGTTTTTGGGGATGGAATCGATCCCAGAATTGGAGTGGGGATCATTTTAGGTAGATTCGAGGAAGTGGGCGAAGTGTTCGAGCCTTGGGGAAAACGGAGAATAAGCTCGGAAGAAGGTGGGAGACTAGACGAATTAGGGGAAGAAGTAGCAGCCGGGGTATCATTGGTATCACTAACGTCATCAACTTGTTAACCCATTCGGTTATCCAGCACTCTTCCGATCTCAATGTAGTAACGGCACTCATATTATGATTTTGTGAGTGGTCAGGATTTGGTAGGGGTTGAGATGGGAGCTTCCCTTTTTCTCTCGCACTCATCACGGCATTCAATTGTGCAATTTGAGCTTCTACTGATTTAATACTCTCACCGTGGGAGGTGGAATCTTTCTTTATGGAATCAATAGAAGACCTCATATCAGCCGACATTTGGATAGAATGTTTCATAAACAAATCCAAAGTTTGTGCGAGTGAAGAGGAGTTATCGGTACCGGTCGTTTGGAAAGAATTATTGGCCGGGTTTTGAACAGGTTGCAATTGAAAGGGGTGTTGACTATGTGGTGGTGGTTGCTGTTGCTGTGGAGGAGGACTTTGGTAATTGCTTTGGAACTGGTTTTGATTTTGGGGTTGGTTTTGGTTCCAAGCAAAATTAGGATGATTCCTCCATCCCTGATTGTATATGGAAAAATAAGGATCGTTTCTAGGTCGCTGCTGAAACGTAGCATTAGTTTGCTCGTGACCTTGAAATGGTGCATTCATAGGACATTCTTCCGTCAAGTGTGATGGATCAGAATAGCAACCACACAAGGTTTTGGGAAGCGTTACCTGGTTTAGGGAGACTGATGAGAATTTGTTTTCAATAGCGTCGAGATTCTTTTGCATCTCTACCATTTTGGATTTTACTGCGATGGAAACATCGAGTTGGTGAATACCTCCCCTAGATGAAGGTGGTCTAACGCTTTCCCACTGCAAAGTGTTTTCAGCGAGATCTTCTAGATATTTCTAGGCTTCACCATCGTCTTTAGACATGAAATTGCATTGACACATTATTTCAAGCATCTGCTTTGTCGCTGGATTAATACTCTCATATATAATTCGGCACAGATGCCATCTATTTATTCCATGATGAGGACATTGGACAAGCAGATCCTTGAAACGTTCAAAGCACTTCCAAAATGGTTCATTGGGAAGCTGGGTGAAATGGTTGATTTCGCTCCTAATACGGGCGGTCTTATGATTTGGGTAAAATTTCTTAAGGAATGCTATCACGAATTCATCCCAATTGGTAATAGAGTGTGCGTCAGTATTATAAAGCCATTTTTCTGCCAAGTCGCACAAAGTGAATGGGAGAAGACGCAAGCGCATAGCATCCACGGACAGTTGTGAAGTACCAATTATTGCGCATATTTTTTCGAATTTAGTGATGAAAACGTACGCGTTTTCAGACTCAAGCCCGTGAAATTTGGGCAACAGGTTGATATAGTGGGATTTAATTTCAAAATTATCCCCGTTGGCCGGTGGAATAGATAAACAGGTAGGAAGGGGACCGCGTATAGGATAGTATCTTTCTTGGAGAGAGATGCGCAGTGGATTCTGCTCACCTACGGGCGGTGGCAGGGTGGTATTATAATTTGATGGAGTACCGTCCATCTCGGTCGATGTGGTGCGTGGTGGGGAAAAAGAAAATGAAGAAGTAGCGACTTCGGAGTCGATAGCAGGAACGCGGACAAGACGGGCACTAGAATCCCGTGTCCAGCCGAGCATGCACTAAGCGGGTTTAGCGCAAGTGGCAACGTATGTGTGATTTAAAAATGGTTTGTTTTGAAAATTGTATCGGACTTAGACAAATCACACAAAAATGCACAAACAACCCTAGAACTAAGGTTACCTAGGTCAAGTCTCTAGACCACTCCTAGACTTCCAAAGGACAAGCCGCAGGATCAATCCTCTATCACCTCTTTAATACCTTTGCGGCCAGGTAAGCGCTAAGTAAGTGGGAGGTGTCCGCTATACGAATCACCGAAAATAGCGGGCCTAATTAAGTAACCACTTGCCTTAGACACACTTGCCTAGGCACCACAAAAGTAATGCGAATAAGCGATAGATTACCCACGACCTTCCTCTGTTCTTATTGAGCGCGACAGTCCTTAGAGTCTTATCTAGATATTTTTTAAATTAATGTAGGGTTGATGCGGATGCTCGTTTTGTGATTTGTGGGGCTTAGGAAGGATGATAAAATCCCTACCTAATCTGAATTTTGGTCTTGCCCCTTAAAATCCGTATTAAATTATGAATAAACAAACAAAGTACAAAACTTTGCAAAAAGATTTTTGAGCGGCGATATTTTGCAAAGAATCCTGCAGGAAAGATATTTTATTGGATTTCAGAGTAGAGAGAAAGAGTTGAGAAATTTACCAGAGAAGTTTGGAACCCTAATCCCTCAAATTCGTCGCGCTTCCGCCTCACTTTTGCTTATTTGTCGTAGTTCCGCCGCGAAGTAGAGGGATCTCGTGATGATTTTTGCTACGTGGCCTCCTGTGCTCCTCTGGATCTTGATGAATGTCTCTGGCTCTCTGTTTTCTCAATTCTGTGACTCCAGATCCCCTTGCAAAATTCACACAATAATCGTTAAATATACAATTTGCAGTTTTGTTTTGTTTATGATATGGATCAAATAAGAATTCAACATGAATAGTAAGAAAAATAAATTACGCACGTATCCCCGGCAACGACGCCATTTGATTGATCTGTAAAATTTTGTAGTGTAACCGCAATCAATAACGGTGTTGCGTGTAGCTAGACCAAGATGAGTACGGATCGTCCTCTGGGAAACGTTGAATCTTTTAATCTTACTTTAGGCGTGTTGAGAAAGAAAGAAGGAAGAATAAAGAATGGTGAAGAATGGTTGTTGGTTCTAGATCTACGTCAAATACGGATGCAGAATATAGATCTAGATTAACTATGGATGTAGGTTTTATAGTAGAAGGGGGCTTGTATGGTTTTTTAAGATTTAGTAGTCATGAATTATTACATAAAGATTACTCTTTTTATCTTTTAATAGATTTAAAACTAAATCTACAGTGATGCATGTAGATTAGGGTTTCTGGAGGGAATAGGGTTCCCACTCTTAACCCCTATCTTGACATGGATCTCCGTTCATGTCTAGCCTTTACCAAAGCAATTGTTAATCTAATATCTAATCGTGGTCGTGACTATCAATGAATTGATAGCGTGCCCGATTAGGATATTAACTATTCTTTTGATAAAGTTTATAGACTTTATAGGATTTAAAAAGAGTTTAAGGATCTTCATCATCCATTAATCTACTATAATCCTACGAATCCTAACAAGCGGAGAATTACTTGCGCATGTTGGGAAAAGAAAAGATAGAGAGGGAAAACATAATGTAAAATGCAGAAAAATAAAATGATATAAGAAAACAACTGCCTTTATTAATTAACAAGATCAAGTACACTTTGTTCCTTTAGAAAATGATTACAAAACCCTAATTTGCTTCTCGATCTCTTCTAAGGAGGTAGATGCACTGTTGATGATCAACCAGGATTCTTGAGCCGTCGTGGACTTCGTGATCGCGTCGGTGTGATAAATTTTCCAAGAGGCTCTCGGTCCTTATTTATAGTCACAGAGCTAGAACTTTAGTTTCCTAATACGGTAACTAGTTGTTAGGATCCCAACCAAAAAAATCCAGAACCCTAACTCTTCAGATGTGCGGCGGAACCGCGGCCAATAGGTGGGTTTGGCCATGGATCCGCTGCCTTCTGGTGGGATCATGGGCTCTAATTTCTGTGGCTTCATATATGTAGCATTTGTTGATCTTTTGAATATCTAGACTTTGAAAATCTTCTCTACGTTTCTATCAGAATTGGTTTCTTCAGTATACTTGAATATCTTCGGCAGATTTGATCTCTCCAACTTGGATTTCCTTGAAACTTCAGTCATGATATAATTCCTGCACAATTATCTCAATAAATGATATTAGTAGAATTTGTTTTTATTGAGATATTTTCTTAACCATTTGTTATGATATTTTAGTTTTAAGAGAGTTGGTCAAACATATTTAATAAGGTAAGCATATTTAAATAGACCAAATATTACATGAATATTATATGCTTACATTCCTTTCATAATGTTAATTATAATATATAATCACATGAAAATAGTATTTTTACGGATAAACCCTTATATGTGTCATATTTATAATAAATATCTTTTATTATATATAAATAGTAAGGAAAATATCATATTAAAAGTGCAGTTTTATCAACCGAACATCCTCCTACCCACCTCACGTGCTAGACGAAGCTCACGAATACTTTGCCCTTCTTTGACGCGTCAGACGTCGCCGTGTCCGATCCTAAACATTAAACCAAGCGTACTTACCGTTACTAAAATTTTAACGCACATAGATTAGGACGTACGATTGACGTATTCTAACGTGTACTATCTATATCGAACTACTCCCGACAATAACGAAAACCAAAACCTAAGTTTTTAAAATATAAAACATCGGATTTTTATAAGGTACGTGCTCCAGATTTTTCTACAAGTAATATGGGCCAAAAAAAGTATGAAAATGGTCTAATTAGGATGTTTAAGAGCTACAAGAAAAATCCCACACCCTAACTCAATAACTTGGCCGTAATTTGCGGCAACTCCTATTAAATCTATGGCCATGTTAAGTCCAGATGGGCTCGGGCTTTAGGTGCTCTTGTTGTTCTCACCATCTCAAAAAAACTCTCAGATAATTTTTCTAAGCTCTCAAGTAATAGCAGATATCGTTTGAGTACCAAAAACACTAAAATCCTAATTCAAAAACTTTAAAAACTTAGTCTACAAGTGCTAAAACACTTGGATATCTTGAAAAAGATTGGTTTTTACCAATTTGGATGGATGCCAAAGAAATTCCAAGCTCATGAAGTGTATACCTGAGGCTTCTTAAAATTGTAATGGATAGTTTGAAGTTTTGAACAATTTTCATGAAGACATCACCAAATTCCTTGTGGCTTTATGAAAGGATGCTAAAAGTTTGAGATGAAGGGGTAAGAGAAATGATATGATCAGTTTGAGAGTGATAAGGTCATAAAAAATTTGAGAGAAAAGAAGGAGAAGGTGTGTAGTGTAAGGTGTAGGCATCATGTTGTATGGTGTGGTGTGATGGGTGTGAAGGTTTCCTATCACCTTACACATACCGTTCACTCTCATTTTCAAATAAAAAACTTTTACAATTAATTACCATAACCTTTAATAAAACCCTTTTATCATTATTTAAAATTCTAAAATAACATTTAAAATTTTTCTGAAATGTTACACTTATGAGTGAGCTATTCCTGAATTAGAAGGAGGAATAATAATCACAACAGACGAAGAAACAATATAACTGATTGATTTATATTATAAAATCGATCCAAGAAACAATAGAATAGATAGCAACAATCGTAATTCAAATCACATGAAAAAACGCCCAATTTACATCTGAAAACCCTTAAAAAAACCGTAAATAAATAACAAACCCTATAGTAATTAAAATAATTAATTTACCTTATGAAATCGATCCAAGAATGAAGAGAATACCCAGCAAGAATCGCGGTTCAAATTATAGTAAAAATCGCACGATTTCAATCCGAAAACCTTAAACCGCCGAAACTGTTGAGACGGTTTCCTCTTTTATATAATATGAATTGCTACTTCATGTAATGGTTAAATATTTTGACATATCTTTTAAATAGCGGTTAAATATAAAGCAGCGGTTAAAATATACAGTTCATATTTATTGGATAAATTAATTAATCCAACGTTTCCGTCCCGATGTTAATTAAACGAATGAGGATCTTTGAATGCCAAGACAAGACGAGACAAGATAGTAACATGCGAGAGTATATACAGAATACCGTGTATGTAAGTATGTAGAGAGCACGTAGGTAAGGGCCTGTTTGGTTGTAGAATTATGAAAGATTTGGATTGTGGAATCCAAAAATTTGAGAGGATTCCATAATTTTGTGTTTGGTTATATGATTTGGATTTGTAGGATTCCTTTATTTTTTTTTATGGGGGACCCACCATAAAACAAGGATTCTTGAATCCTAAAAATTTTGGGGAATTTGCAAGGATTTGGCACTATTCATTGATCTTTTAGATGAGACTCGAGTACTTTATTTATTTAATAACCCTCTCTCTATTTATCTCTCTCTAAAATTCTCAAATCCAAATCTCACTTTCTTTTCACCAACCAAACAAAGATTATAAAGATCTACAAATCCAATACCAGGAATCCAATACCAACCAAACAATAAATAACCAAATCCAGAAATTTGCGACCATACAAATTTGGAATCCAAATTTCATAATCGTGCAACAAAAAGGCCCCTGGGTAAGCACATGGTATTTGAAAAGCCCCGCATAAGAATTGGCATGCGGAGCATAGGTAGAGCGAGGTGAGGCATAATTAAATGAAGAGGCGAAAGAAACGGGCAAAGGGAGGCGTCGTTTTCCCGAAAATGCTTCGGACATGTCCCATTAATCCTATTCATCTTTTTACGGTCTTTTCTCGGTTTCCGTGCTCGCTAGCTACCCCACCCACGCGCCCCACCTCGCGCGCCCTCATTAATGCACCCACTCCCCTCTTATACTCTCTCTTTTCCCCTCTTATGCTCTCTCTTTTCCAAATTGTTTATGTGCGCCCGTCCTGTAGCTTTCACCCGCATTAATTAACTCTATCTGCACCACCCCAAATTTGTCATTTTGTTATTATGCGAGGTAATACCGTAACCGTAATGGTGTTCCCTTAAAAACAATCCTAGGGATTCTCGACATTATCTCTTTATTTATTCGTTCATTCATTCTTGTTACACTGCGGTCTCTCTCTCTACTGTGGCAATTTGTTGTTGCCAGTGCGAGCTTCTGTTCTTCATCTTTAAAGCTGTCACCTCTTTTACGCCACCACCTCCTCCTCCTCCGCCTCCCCCCCTCTCTCCATGCATTATTGGTGTTCAAAACCCTAGAATTTATCCTCTTCATCATCATACTCTCTCTCTCTCTCTCTCTCTCTATATATATATATATATATATATATATATATATATATGTATTTTAAACATAAATTCCTCTAGTTTTCAGTCATGGCTAGGGTTTTGGTTTCTCTCTCTCCGATCGTGTGTAGATACTTGTGATGAGAGAGAGGCCAGGCTCTCTTTAGGCCAAGAGAGAGCCGTCTTCTAGGGGAACCGAGATCCGAAGCTAGGGTTAGAAGATCGGTGCTAGATCCAGATAGATTCCCTTGTTGCATGTTCGTTTTTGAAAAAAAAAAGATTCAATCTTGAAAGCGGAGGAGGAGGAGGAGGAGGAGGAGGGGTTTTAAAAGATTTATCTAAATTAAAGATATATAGTTGGGGGATCTAATTAAGCAACCTCTTTCCATCTTAACCCCATCAGACAAAAGCCAAATCTTTTTTGAGAAGAAATTGGAATGGCTGCCGCAATAGCTATTAGGGCAACCAGCGGAAGCAGCAGCGGCGGGGGCGGAGGCGGAGACGGAGACGGAGGCGGGGGCGGAGGAGTGGATAAGCACATGGACAGCACGGGGAAGTACGTGCGTTACACATCGGAGCAGGTGGAGGCGTTGGAACGGGTGTATGCGGAGTGCCCCAAGCCCAGCTCCATGCGTAGGCAGCAGTTGATCCGAGAGTGCCCCATCCTCTCCAACATCGAACCCAAACAAATCAAGGTTTGGTTCCAGAATCGAAGGTATAATTTTTTTTTATCCTTGATCTTAATTACTCTTCTTGCAATAATTACTGAAACTAGTCGTTTATTTATGTTTTGTTTTGTTTTGTTTGTTTGTTTGTTTTTTAAATGTTGGAAAATGATGTGGATTGCTGAACGAAGCCAAATTTTGCCTTTGATGCTTACGAATTCTATCTATATTATTATCCTTTAGGAAAATGGAAAATTATTGTTATCTTCTATATTTCAGTGAGGACTATATGATGTAAACTCATATGTACCGATCTTGTTAATTAATGGAAAACTTTGCAGAATGGGGGATCAAGCTTTTACCCCCTTCTCTCACAGACATTTGGATAGGATTTTGTAAGCAGTTTATAATCCTATTATTTTACCATATCTAACTCAAAGCACCATCTTACAAAGCAAGCTAATTATGTGGTTGTGGCATACAAGGTAGAACCTACATAATATAGAAGGTTGCTTCGCCTAGATTTTCTCCGGCGAAATTGGTTTTGCTTTTAACTAAACTATTGTTAGTTATGTTCTTTGTTTCTTGTAAAGATTGCATCTAGTTTTCCACTACTACGAACCGTAGGGGCAAACCATTGTCCCTACGGTGTCCACGGGACAAAATTATGATCCGTAGAGGCAGATAAATGCCCTTACATCGAAACCAGTAGGGGTCACTGTCCCAACGGTTTCCAACATAAGGGCATTATTTTATACATTAAAAAAAATATTTTAATATCGGGCAAACTTAGCCCCTACGGTTTCCACCGTAGGGACATAATATCAGTTTTTTGTGGTACTTGATCCCTACGGTGGTCACCGTAGGGGTAAAGGTTGCCCCTACAGTGTGAACCGTAGGGATAAAGTATCAATTTTTTTCCGATACTTTCCCCTACGGTGGAACCCGTAGGGGAATATTGTGCCCCTACAGTGCTAACTGTAGGGGCACACTTTAAATTTTTTAAAAAAATACCTTCTGTTTTTTGTCTGCCCTTTACATAGATACCACACGCCATATTATCCAAGTACAAAAATATATATCAATAACATCCCACACATAATATATAACGAAATACAGAAATGCAAAAACACAAAATGAACAAACACAATACAAAATCGCTCTAAAATAATGATCATAATCACCATATATAACAATCGATATCCCAAATATACATGTCGCAAATATAATACGGACATCCTACAAAAATTTTTAAAATATAAAAAATCACTGCTGGCTCGATCCAGATGCTCCATCTCCAAGTATCTGGCGCATCTAGTGAAGACAGTCCGCGTTGTAGCCTGTGCCTCAAATGCTCCAGAACTGATGCTGGAGTGCTATCTGGAGCTGGAGGAGTGTCCTGCGAAGCCGTGGCCGAAGGAGTGGTCTGTGCAGCCATCGACGGTATACTGGAAATCAGATCAGGACGAATGGAAGATCCAACTTTGAAAGTTTTTAAGTTTATGTGATAAAAGAATAAGAAACGGTGTACTAGGATTATATCCCTATTGCCGCAAAACTGTTCATACTTTTCTTTATGACCAAAATGACATTTATAAACATCTTACCTGCAGTCAGACACAAATAAGTATAGAAAATTAAAAGAACTGAATAACCATATAGCGGATCCATTTCCAAGCAAGTATGAAGTTAGAATCAATTTCTTTTACATATATGTTCAATTTAAATAGCATCGCAAGTTTTTGAAGCACAACTGTTAGTTTCGCTATAAACCCAAAGTTATTTTCTAAAGTGAGAAATATTACAATTATTTCTCCCAACTTATAGTAAGACCAACGACTGTACTGCATACATTGTAATTTAAACAATGTACATATATAAATATAAAAGTCAGCACATAATTATAATCCAAAAATATATTATAAGAAAATATGTATCCAAATACAAATATGGAGAAAAAATTGGATCTCAGAATCAGATTCCTTATTAAAATTTATGTTCCATATCTACATTAGAATTAGGAAATGGATTCAATACCTTTATTTTGATACAAATATTAATCATGAGTTCTAAAATTGGATCCATAGTCCAACAAAAATGTGAATCAAGGAATAAGCATTAATATCAATTATGAATAACTTCTCCCTGTAATGTGATTCTAGGTTGAACATAAAAACTTTATAGCTGAAGTAAAACACTCCAGAGCTAATAGTTTTTTAAAAAGGAAAGAAAAAACCTTTTGTTGAAGATGGTTGCTTTCAGCAACCTTGCTTTTGTCAACCATCCTTTATTATTGTTGTACTCTATAAAACCAAAACTTTTAACAAAAAAATCACAAGCTGAAAAATGTTACTTGTACCTTAATGCTCAAATGAAAAACAAAAAAAGATCCCAAAATTTTGACTCGGACCAATATCGAGACATTAAAAAAAATTTATTCTTCTAAATTGTATCTCATTATAAAAAAAACAACGCTTTCTTTTTCTCATATATTATGAAAATAAGAAAATTTATGCGTTGTACCCTTTTTATTGCTCCTATGACCAATACAAAAAGAAATAACAAATAGGAGTAATCTCTATTAAAGCCACTATAATTTTTCCACAGTCAATGCATCACGTAATCTAAACAAAATCCAATCATCAGAGTATCGAAAAAATATAAATGGATAATAAGCAAGTTTAGACCTTTAGGGCTCTTACCTGACAAGGTTCTTAGCCATAACCAACTTTTTTGGTCCAATGCAGAATTTTTTCTACAAACACATCCTTTGGAATAAAAATTTAAAAGACAATTGAACTATAGAAACTTATCTAACAATGATTTATTTTCGAAGAAAAAAATACACCATAACACATCAAAAATATAAATTGCGGCAACTCATGAAAATATATATGAGTAAAAGTTATTTGTCCCTCAAAATCTTATTAATGAACAAAAAACACAGTGAAATGATGAAGTGGTGCACTATCCATATTATTTGTGTAAGATGAGTATCTAGCATATCATAATATTAAAAATTGTAGTTTCTTATGAAACTTTGTTCATGTCATGTAGATTCTTCTTCTGTGACTTCTCCAAGTCGACACAAAGCTCTAGATCCTCAATCGTAATGGTGAATTTGTCATTCTCCAGAAATCACACTTACAAATTTCAGCATAGTCAGGTTATGGCAAGCTGAATGTGAGCAAGGGGATAATTATCAATCCTATACTAATTAATTAAAATTCGCTAATCTAACTTTATGCATGTAATACTCTTGCATCAATTTCAAACTCCACAAACTAAAATAAAAATCACTCAAAAACCTTAACTCAAATTCATACAAATTCATATGGTTTTGCAATAATCTAGGCGTTTCTAAATTCTCACCTTTGCAATGAGATCAGACTCTTATCGGACAAGGATTGCCGCCTGTAACTCTACTCCAATGGAACAAGGATCGCCGTCTGCAATTCGACTCTAAAGCTCGGGTTCAAGATAGGTTGGGAGGCAGTGGCGGTCAAGTTGAGAGGAGCTCGGACGACGAGCGGCAGAGGAGAAGGCGCTGACGAGCGATGGTTAAAGGTTTTATTCGTGCGGCCTTGGATTAGGGAAACAAATTCAATTTTTTTAAAAAAAGCCCTAACATTGCCCCTATGGTCTCCACAGTATGGGTTTTTCAGCTGGCACCGTAGGGGCAACTTAAATTTGCCACAAAAGTTAATGTTTTTTTGTAGAAATGCTCTTGGGGTGTGCACAGTAGAGGCAAACAGTGCTTCTACGGTGGTAATCGTAGGGGCAACTTAATGTAGCCTCTACGGTTTTTCTGAACCGTAGGGGCAAACCATCTTTGTACTAGTGTTCTTATTAATGATATTAGTTATTACTACATCTTGTTTCTGAATTAATAACTTTGTGTATTTTCTTTTCCATTCATGGCGTCTTAGAAACCAGGAAACTATACTAGAGAGATCATCGGGACCAAGTAATTTTTTTTAAAATTTTCTTTGTAGTTGAAAATTCATACTATATCATTCTGAATTAAAATGCAGGCAAATGAGAGGGAAATCACATAAACTTAAGTATCAAATGTAATTACACCGTTATCTGAATTTCTTTGACAAGAAGATGATCTAAATAAAATTGTTATTAGGATTTCTTATTACTTATGTATCAAATGTAATTACATGTTATTTAATGTTCTTTGACAAGAAGATAATCTAAATAATTTTTTTAGAAGCTTTCTTGTTACTTATGTTTTTATATCCTCTTGCAACTTTGGTGGACAATTCAATATACCATGAGTTTTGGCTGTAATGTATTTTTCATTGGAAAACCATCTCAGTTTGTTGACTTAAATGTAATTCTCGTTGTTTCGTCGTCTTTTAAGTAGACACAGTATGCTGCTAAATCAAAGCTACACCCTTGAAATATTCTTTTAGATAAAAAAAGACAAGCTAACAGATGGCACCATCTACAATGGATGAAGTGTCCAGCACAAGGTTGCTTCTGCCAAGTTTTCTAAGTCTAAATTTGCCATGCCTTTTAAATATAGGGTTGATAATATTCTCCATTAAGTTTAAAATCAGAAAATATTCATTTAATTGCTAATTTTGGAACTGAATATATTCAATGCCTATATATTTACAGCAAAGAAATATATAGCACGCAGATAGTTCTATCACTCTATCCTAATATTCTTATCCCCCGCCTTCTCAGATTGCCTTCTAATCCTGTGCTAACTTACCATCTCTGTCTTGCACACTTTTGTTGAGAATTGGTTATTCTTTGGTTCTAAAAATATGTTACTTTCAGATGCCGTGAGAAGCAGAGGAAGGAGTCTTCTCGCCTTCAAGCTGTCAATAGGAAGTTGACTGCCATGAACAAACTTTTGATGGAGGAGAATGAGCGCCTTCAAAAGCAGGTCGCCCAGCTGGTTCATGAGAATGCTTACATGCGACAACAACTGCAACATGTAGGTTCCCAACTTTCATGGATGTATTGTTAGTTAACATGTATTTTTTAAACGTCAGTAACAGGTTTAAGTGCTTTTGGTATCCAAGGTTGTTGGTTGGGGTTCAGCACTGTTTTAGTATCGAGCCATATCCTTTTTTGTCATATAGGGAGGTTTATATTTCTTCTGCAAGAATCTTAATTATGGGGAGAATCTTGAGCATGATGAACTTGTCATAGACTTATAGTGAATGCGGCACCTTGGTGGCATTTATTTGTCTTTGCTTTCTCATCCATTCTTTCAACGCATTTTTGTCATATAGGTTAAGGTTCTTTGCTGCATTTCAGTCAGCTCAACAGTTTGTTAGGCGTGTGTTCCCTTATTGTAAAACTGGTATCAGAAGCTTCTCTATTGTTTCCTCACTGTTCATCGGAGTCCTTCCATTGCTCGTTCTTTTACGTACTCTTCATCTGTGCAGTAATCCCCAGCATGCCCATTATGATATACCACAGGGACATTTTTGGAATTGCTGAAATGAATCCCCCCCTGATTTAAACTGGATTATTTTTATCCGTGCTATTTTTTTTTAATCTGCAGGCTTCTCTGGCAAATGACACAAGTTGTGAATCTGTTGTCACCACACCTCAAAATCCTCTTAGGGATGCAAGTAATCCTGCTGGGTAATATTAAGTTCTGAATAGTTGTTACTGTTAACAAAAGTTTCTTTGATAATACTACTGGTCGCATCGTTTGTAACACTTATGTTCTGGGCAGACTCCTTTCCCTTGCTGATGAGACCTTGGCAGAGTTCCTTTCAAAGGCTACTGGGACTGCTGTCGATTGGGTCCAGATGCCCGGGATGAAGGTACTCCATTATCCAAAAAAAACAACCATTTAATAAATATTTATCTTTTGCTGATGCGAAATGCGAAATGAGAAACAAAATTGCAATTTATATGTTTTGTGCTCAGCCTGGTCCGGATTCGATTGGAATTGTTGCCATTTCAGAAACATGCAGTGGAGTGGCAGCACGAGCCTGTGGTCTCGTGAGTTTAGAGCCTACAAAGGTAAGGTGGTTAAATTTAGAAGCTTGAAGGTTATGGGAAATGGATAATACTTTAGGTAACATAGTTAGCTTATTTTAGATAGAAATTTCATGCGCGTGTGCGTGTGTTCATACATGTTTCGGACACACCAACATCAAAAGCAGCAGCAACAAATCTCTTATCCCACACTTTGGGACCGACAGCATGATTCTTCTTTTTCAATCGACTCTGTTGTCGGCCATCTCCTCTAGTATACAACTAAGATATCATTTTTAGCTGCCTAGTCTTTTGACCCACCACTTGTATTTTTTTGCTTTATCAATTAAAATCTGATATAACTATTGTTTGAAAGTTTGGAACTACCTTTTAACTTCCTAGTCTGTTTATTTACTCTCGAAGTTCGCAAAATTTGGTCAAGTTTTTTATCAAAGTCTTCATCATTATTCCACTGGTGCCTATTTGCCACCCAAATTTGTTGGGAAAGTTTTAGATGCTTCTTCTAGTGATGTATTTTACAGTTTATTTAAATCAATCTAATACAATTTTGAATGACAGATCGCAGAAATTCTCAAAGACCGTCCATCCTGGTTCCGTGATTGTCGAAAACTCGAAGTTTTCACCATGTTTCCAGCTGGAAATGGAGGCACAATTGAATTGGTATATATGCAGGTTAGTGTCCTGGATTCTGCAATAGTAACAACTCTCTTATTTGACTTTTGATTCTTTTTGCCACTCGCTTCAGTTTTTTATTTTGTTCATTTTGGTGGTTATGTTCAGATGTATGCTCCAACTACACTAGCTCCTGCACGTGACCTTTGGACATTGAGGTACACGACAAATTTAGAAGATGGCAGTCTTGTGGTATGTTCTTTAACATGCACTCAGCAACTAGAACCTTCAATGATACTGTTTTATCATCGATATTTTTTAATCTGATCTTGTATCAGACATGAGATGCATTCACGTGATCGTTTTGCTAATGGTGTTACATTTTAAGGTTTGCGAGAGGTCTTTGAGTGGTACAGGAGGTGGTCCTAATCCGACCGCTACTCATCGATTTGTAAGAGCGGAGTTGCTCCCGAGTGGGTTTTTAATTCGCCCATGTGATGGTGGTGGTTCAATTGTCCACATTGTTGACCATTTGAATCTTGAGGTTCTCCTCCACGCCTGTCGCTTTACTTGTCTAGATCTATTTAGATCACTCTACACATACTTTAAAGTTGTCTTGACCACGATTATTTGTTCTTTTTACATGCATTAGGCATGGAGTGTGCCTGAAGTGTTGCGACCTCTGTACGAGTCATCCAGGGTAGTAGCTCAGAAGATGACCACTGCGGTAGGTGACTAAATCGGAACATTAACTTCGTTTATTTAGGTTTTTCTTTTAAATCTTTCCTTGTAAGTTTCAATTATTGTTATGCAAATTCTTTCAATAGCGCTTTCCAATTTTGTAATATTGCCGGGTATTTTAAGTGCTTTTTAAGGTATATTTCTAGGTGTTTCTTAGGGACTTCGACCGATGCATTTAAACCGATTATAACGAGGCCCAGCTTAAAATCAATTTGGCTATTTGCTAGCAAGTTCTGATTCCATTCTAACACTAGGTTAAAATTCAATTGACTAGTCTTATTTTGTGAAGGCATTGCGGCACATCAAGCAGATAGCACAAGAGATGAGTGGAGAGGTTGCATATGCTTTGGGAAGGCAGCCTGCCGTTTTGCGTACCTTCAGTCAAAGATTGAGCAGGTAAATTTTGGTTTCTCTTTTGTCAGCTGTTATCAATTTAGTACACTTTTGGTTCCTTTCATGAATTATTGCTGACATGATTTTCACACGCTACTGTTTCCCTATAATCTTCAGAGGCTTTAATGATGCTATCAACGGCTTCAATGACGATGGCTGGTCAATTATGGGATGTGACGGTGTCGAAGATGTAATAATTGCTGCCAACTCTATGAAGAAGAACATTGCTCATGCTAATGCTCTAAACGTTGTCACCATGCCTGATGGGGTGATTTGTGCCAAGGCCTCAATGCTGCTTCAAGTGAGCGTTAATCCATTACTCAGTACTCTGTTTTGGTTCTTTTTCCAAGGTTCTTTAAGATGTTTTTTTAATTGGCATTCTTAGTTTTGAAACTCCTTTTTGATTGGCAAATGTGTTATGTTATAGTAATTACTTGTTGAAGTTGTCGGAATGAATAGAGTTAGTTGAGTTCCTGGTATTTAATTTTTCTGCACTTTTAATAATAAGCTGTCTCCTGTGTATTAGAACGTTTCTCCTGCATTGCTGGTTCGGTTTTTGAGGGAACACCGTTCTGAATGGGCTGATTACAACATGGACGCATACTCTGCTTCCTCATTAAAAGCGGGGTCAGCTTCTTTTCTTGGATTGAGGCCCATGAAGTTTTCTGGGAGCCAAATAATTATGCCACTTGCTCACACTGTGGAGAACGAGGAGGTACACATTTTAAATTCCTAGTTTCCTTTGTCTGCTAGCTCACTGATAAGCAAGTGTAGTTCAAATGGGTACCTCAAGTCTGATGAGTCTCAATATGACGACAAAAGGATAAGAATTGGTGCGTCCATAAAGAGTTCAAAGGTAACTTTAATTGAGAGAACTAGGGAGAATCGGTTCACAGGCTTACAATGTGCAAGATAGGCTGATTAGTAATGAGTGTGCGGATTAAGATAAGTGGTATGTAGGAATAGCTATAAACTGGCAGTAAAAGATGATACAGTAGCCATTCGTTTGATAAAGGGATGGCTCTTAACTAGAAAAAGAACTCATGTAGCCAACTCCAAACGATTAGTATTGATTCTGGTGCTGACTTTCCGCCTTCGTAGTAAGATCAGCAGTGAGTATTGAGTGCTTGGAGCAATACTTTCTCAAGTAAAATGGAATTTAAAAAAAAATTATGTTAAAGATTTTAACCTGACATGTTCTCATGTAGGATCCAGCTTCATTGACATTCAAATGAACGAGATAAGGATTAAAAGATTTTCTAGGTTCCATTTGGTATCAGATACTTTGATGATTGATTGCATTATCATGACTACATACTGTCATGTATAGCTACAAATTTCCTACTTACAACGCCTTATTGGTTAGTGTATTCACTAAGATTTTCATTAAGAATTTAGAACCAGCGTTTAGGAAATCATAAAAAGTGTAACATGTGACCAGGAGGACGATGAAGTCTCTCTTTTGATAAATTGTCTCCCTGTTTGCATCTTTATTGCTTACTCCCTCCATTATGCAATGCTTCTTTTTTGACATTGTCTTTTTGTAGTTTCTTGAAGTAGTTCGACTCGAAAGCCAGGCTCTTACGCAATATGAAGCAGTTTTATCTAGGGATATTCATCTCCTACAGGTACCAAAAGATTGGTGTGCTATTAGGACTGTTATTAAAACTATTTTCTTCTTTATGTGACAATCTATTCCGCTTTTGCCATTATCATTGTTCATGCCTTGTAACCTAATATAATTCCCTAGAGCAAAACGATCAACTTCCCTGCCCTCCCCCTAAATCTAGACCTCTGATGAAATGAATGAAATTCAGTGCGTGCATGTGTGTGCTTGTCAGTGTACATTTAGCAAAACAGGCGATCCATTATGAGTTTATGGTTTGGTCTGTTTATACTTTTTGCCCGTCCATATATTTGTGCCTTGATTCTTCTGTTGCAGTGATACCATGCCATCCGTTTTTCTTGTTTGATGCTTCGAGTCAGTCTGCTACAGTACAATTTCATAGTTTTTTGGGCTAGGAATACTGCAAAATGATTGTATAGGATCTTAATGAAATATATATTTTTTCGGTTAGCTGCCCGGAAATTTTTATTAGAGTTCTTTATGTAAAACTCTAGGGGTTTTTTTTTTTTTTTGGAAATCAACCCCTTCGAGGATCAAACTTCCGACCGGAGAGGAAATTGAAACCAACTGAGCTAAAGCCCAGTTGGTCTAGGGGGTGGGGTTGGTTGCTAGGAAATGGAGTTGCAACAACATTGTTTTTTACTTGTGGGCATGGACCTATGTAGAACCACCCCCTTCCATGAATATGGTTGGTCACTTCTCCTCTTGATGATTGCGTGTATGGAACTTATGACCTCCCTATCACAATTCTTTTGCCCTTCCAACTCTCTCGCCCGCTAGGAGAGTTTATATTTGGATAGGAACACTATAAGATGTATCTGGTAACATTTGTCACAACCATAAATGGTCCAACATTGAGAAATGTAATGAGGGAAATTTTTAGGGGTGCCATATTTGTGAACATTTACTAGATTGCAAATTTAAAATAATTGTTGCATTTCTACTTGTTTTTTGTTTCTCCAAACACAAAAAACAGTTTGGATTAGGACAAAATTTGAAAGCATCCAAACATGGACTTTGAGATAACAAGTGCGTGGCTTCCTGAAGGAGGTTTAGTACATGTATTTAATGCCTCAAGGTAGATAAGGTGCTATGTTGTCATATAATGTATATTGTTTTAAGTATTTACATTACCCTTTTTCTGTATTACACCATATTTGTAGCTTAAGCCATTCTTTGCAGTTCACAAGTTTGATGGCCAAGCCAAGTCACATTAGAAATATAGATATTTCAACATGCCAGATGTTTGTTCTCCATGAGTCGTCATTTATTTTTTTGTTTTGTTTACCTTAGTTTACTTTTAGACATGCATTGGTGATTATCATCCTTGAAGGAGCTCATCTGGCACATTTATGATATGAAGGCTATTAGTTGCATGTGTTAAGAGTGCCAGATATAGCAAAGCTTTAATTGACCAAACAATCCAAAACATTACATATTAAGTTTATTTAATATGCATGACATGCATCTATACCTGTTGGTGGATTTCATCTGATCCTCTTGCTACATATTTTATTCTTTATGGTTGAATGCGATATGTTGACACTCAGGCACATATCAGAAACTAAATTTGGGGAGAACCAACTTGAAATACATTACCCCAAGCTCATTATGGTTCATAATCAAGTATTAAACAGATATGGACATGCATTTTATAGGATAACATGACAATCCAAACATAGAAATCTCCAACAAAGAAAACATTCAATCCTCATGGTTAAATAAGCAGCGCATACATATAGAGAATCGTTTGATTGACAAGTGTTGAAGCGAAGATGCCCTATCTACCTTCTATTTCATTCTTTAATACCGTTAAGACAACAGGAATAGGAGGAAACCTGCAACTGTAATACCTTATGTAGTTTCTATTGTGCTTGTTTTCAACCTTTAATGAGTGAAATTCCTGATTTGACCTCATTGTGGCTCATTTTTGCAGCTTTGTAGTGGAATTGATGAGAATGCTGTTGGAGCTTGCTTTCAGCTTGTTTTTGCTCCAATTGACGAGCTTTTCCCAGATGATGCACCTTTGCTACCTTCGGGTTTCCGTGTTATTCTGCTGGATAGTAAATCAGTTGAGTACATGTATTCCAGGATTTTTTTCTTACTCCATTTTATTTTGTTTTGTGCGATAAATTTTCAGAGACATCAGCTCAGTGATTCAGTATTTCCTATAATATCTGGTCCATTGCTTATATATCTGGTTCATTATCATCGTCATGCATCATTATTTAGAGAGTTTTCTAATTGCACTGACTGGCTTCTTTTCTATTCCCTTGTTCTTTCCTTGGTAGGAAGGCTACTGCCTATAATACATCTGTGAATCTCGTCTTGGAATATAATGGATTGACACGGATACCGACTTGAAATCGGTTGCACAACGATTTTGCAACAACATACTTAATTTTGTTATAAATTTCTTTTGCTTCACTCTCCTTTCTATAATTCCATCTCCATTATAGCATTTGTATTAAATTTGTATTATACTTCTACGTACATGATGCATGAGTAGCCTGCAATTATAAAAATCTTTGACCGGTGGCTCTGCACATATCTTTTCCATCTTTTATGATGCAAGCAATTGTTTGTCCATATCGTGTAAAGGTGGGCTAATGTACCCCTACATTGCAGGATGGCTTAAATTCCAACCGCACACTTGATTTGACATCTAGCCTCGAAGTAGGTTCTGCTATAAACCGAATCGGAGGAGAAACATCTCCAAGTGATTGCAGTTTGCGGTCAGTGTTGACAATTGCGTTTCAGTTTCCTTGTGAACTCCACCTCCAGGAAAGTGTTGCTGCAATGGCCAAGCAGTATGTTCGTAGCATTGTCTCCGCTGTGCAAAGGGTTGCCATGGCCATAGCTCCATCCCCACAAGGATTGACTTCCATAGATAGACTGCACCCTGGATCCCCAGAAGCTGTTACTCTTGCTCGCTGGATTTGTCAAAGCTACAAGTAAGTTCTTGTCGCTTTAATTTGAAAGTTGTATTATTTAGTACTTTTGATGCTCCAAAGACACATCCTATCTGCATTTTGCTATTCACTGTTTAATTCGTTATTTACAACCGAACTCTAATTTAGAAATGATACTATTTTATTTAAGAAATTCCATCTGCCTATTACTATGTTTTTGTATCCCACTTATTTTTTTGTGCAACTGTATTTGTGTGAGAGCTTTTAGCTATCATTTGGGTCTGGATTTACTGAGATCTACCGGAGAATCAGGAGAATCCTTGTTAAAAATGCTGTGGGGTCATCAAGATGCCATCTTATGCTGCTCCTTGAAGGTAAGTTCTTTTCATGCTTATTTAGTGATTAATTTTTACTTGGATTTGTTAAATGCTCAAAAGATAATATGGAAGTAAATGTTTCACATAAAGAACCTCTCTTGTAAAAATTGCAGATGCAACCAGTTTTCATGTTTGCCAACCAAGCAGGGCTTGATATGTTAGAAACAACGTTAGTTGCCTTGCAAGACATTACTCTGGATAAAATCTTCGATGAGCAAGGGCGGAGGGCGCTGTGTTCTGACTTTGCCAAGTTAATGGAGCAGGTGTCCTTCAACATTCTCATTTGATATCTTATGAGGAACTACTACTACTACTTTCTTATTTGAGGCTAATGCAAATGATCAATCTTATATGAACAATGTCCCTATCATCGTGAACTTAAATCCCTCTATTTGGTAGTGGGTGGGTAGGATTGGTGATAATGCCTTGGGTCAACTGGGCACTACGGGAACTACACCACGTTAAAATAAAGAGTACTAGTTGGCAACCCAGTCATCCATTAATTATGTTCCACTCTTTAGACCTTTACCATCCTCACCTAATCTTTATGTTAATTCCAGTCCCATTGGCAAGTTACACGTCATGACATCGCCTAATAACCTCACAAGACCTTATTACTGAATAATAAAATTATAATTATACTATTGATTTTTGACTAGAATGTAGTGCTAACTAATCTTGCTTTTACTGTTTTTGTTGGGCAGGGCTGTTCGTATCTTCCAGGGGGTGTTTGCATGTCGGGAATGGGGCGACATGTATCGTATGAGCAGGTTGTCGCCTGGAAGGTCCTTGGTGATGATAACTCCATCCACTGCCTCGCCTTCTCATTCATCAACTGGTCTTTTGTCTGACCTCGATCTGTTCAAAAGCTGAAGGAGCCAATGGGAATTTTTGTAATTAAAAGAAAAGGTCCAAATGTTTATTATTAGTTTTAGGGTTTTTACTTTGGTGAAATGCAACTTTGTATTAGTTGCTTGTGTTTGCTGTTGGTAAGTTAAAAGGTTTTTCAGTTGGTCCATTGCATTATGATTTCATTATAGTGACTATTCTGTTTTTGCTCCTATTGTACTTTCTAATTTACACAAAATTACCAAGTTGATATGGCTGCATATTAATGATCTGTATCCATATATAGAGGAAAAACATATAATTTATGTATGTGATGCAACTTTTGTGAGCTGGCGACTGTATGCCCTGCAATTTTATTTGTATAATATGAGTAATTTAAATAAATTAAATTTTTTATTATGTATTTAATTTTATCGTTGACTGTGGTCGGACTCATTTGAAGTCAAATCTTCTTTCTATTTTGTTGGAGTTTCCTTCCGTTTTGTTGGAGGGAGTAGTTCTGAGAGTTATACCCGTTATGTTGGAGAGTAGTTACGAGAGTTATAGGTAGTTATGAGGATTTAAATTTTGAATTCAAATGGTGAAAAGATTTCATTCACATCTTTTCAATTTTTATTTATACCAGCTTATTTTCAATTTTTATTTATACCAACTTATGTCTTTTTGTTCTATAGATACAATAACAATTGTTTTCTTCTCTTCGTTATTTTGGATTTTGGTACTTAAAAGATCAAGATTTTTGGAGCAATTCTTTGCGAGTGCAATTCAATTCAAAGGATTGAAACATAAGATTGAGTGGTTGTATTCTGAAAGCATTTCATATAAACCCTTGTTGCATTGTAGGGAGCGAAAATTGCTTTAAAAATAGCGATTATGTGTCTTGACTCAATTTATTATGTTTTTTAGCCATTGTATTCAAACAGTACAACAACATGCCCTCCTTGCATTAACCATAGAGCTGGGTTTAGGTAATTACCTTTTTGAGAGATTGTGGTTTCTTCAGTAAAATTGTTTGGAACCTGAACATAAATAGTATATCTGTCATGTTGATGTAAGTTTGTTTCCGTTCCGTCAGAAAGAGAGAGCAATAATAATGATCAATATTCATTCCAGAATAATGGAGGACAGAGGCTCCATGAGACTTTTCGTTAGGTAACGCAAAAAAATATACTCTCCAGCATTTTTTCCGACAATCGGCATTCATCATCATCTTTACAATCGTAGATATTGATACACCAAATCTCATGTGATTCCAACATTTTTGCACCGTTGATTTAGTGGCGGCAAATTTAATGCTTTACCGATAATAAAACGTTTTACATTGCTAAATCAACATGATAAGATGTTAGAATCATATGACATTTGGTGTATCCACATCTTAGATGATAAAGATGATGATGGGTGCCGTCGTCGAATAAAATGATGAAGGGCGCCGCCTAGCTAAAAAAGCCGCGCTTTTTTACATCATTCTCCTTTTATATAATAATAAAAATCAGAGTTAGAATTATATATGAACTGATATTTTGAAAAATATGTTAATATTAAGTATCAATGATTTTCTAATTTGAAGAACATATATCAACCTAAAGCTTGCTAAATAATAATGACATAAGCTTACTTTGCTATATAAGCATTTATTATTGTTCTCAAAACTTTTAATAGCCCGAAATATTAAACCCATTAATTTATGAGGAAAAAGGTCCAGCAATATCCTGGAGGCCCAAACTTCAGTGGGCTCTCACATGGGCCATTGGGTTCTGCTGTCTATTTTGCAGTTAGGCCCCTGTGTCCTACTGATCCATGTGAGAATCCACTGCAGTTTTGGACCTGCAGAGTCCATGCAGACCCCGTTTTCTCTTAATTTATATGTTACATCAATATATCAACTTTCATTGATACCCTTTTATCAACCAAGAGCATATAAATCACAAAATTTTGGTCTGTTCCAAATTGGCCATGGAGAATAATTCCTATGACCCAAAAATATTGGTTTTAGGTCCTTAGCATAGGCCGCCACCTTCCTAATTTCTAATGTATATATACTGCCCTTGTGCTTTACATGTCAAAAACATTAAGCCTGGCTAAACTGTTACATTTAGGGAAACAAAGATAGTACATATGTATTTGATAGGTACTACATATAATTAGATAACTATTATATTTTAATTACTCATGTACGACATAATTAATTTCGTGGAAAAAACCTTAGCACTCCGAAGTGTTTTATGTCTTATAATAGTTTTTCCCTTCCAATAACATCAAACATATATATTTAACTCCAAGGAACAACTTCTCTTTCCTCCATACTTCATTATTATTTATTTCTGCTTGCCAATCCTTATTATTTTTGTTGGTGTAGTAACTAATTGATATATAGATATAGTATCAACTAATAAATATAGTAGCTAGTAAAGGGTAAACGTAGTAGTTAAATGGTATTTGTAGATGTAAAATGGTAAATATATGGTAAACATAGTAGTTAATGGTTACGTAGATGCAACTGATAAATATATGGTAAACGTAGTAGTGAAATGGTACATGTAGATGTTAAATGTTAAATGCAGTAGTTAATTGCAACATGAAGAAATTCACTGTTATATATATATGTATACCTGTTTAAAAAGTGTCATTTGGGATTTTATTAATTCATATTCTAATCCATGTCTTCATACTAAGTACAATTATAAGTCATTCATGACAAGTTGGAGATATAAATGAGCCCCATCCAACAAATTTTATTGCTCTTCATTGAATCAAATATCGGTAACATCGGCTGATATCCTGTTATTGGTATAACATCATATTGATAAGTATCATTGGTAATTTTCCTTTGAGCTCGATATCGGCCGATGCTTATATATCAATTATAGATTTCGGTCCAATATCGACAGATATAGATCATATCAGATTATTATTAAATTAATATAAATTGTGTATTTTGTTTATTTAATAAATTGGGTTTTTTGGTATTCCTTGGTAGTGTGCCAACCGTATTATAGACCCACTCAGAAACCAATATATATCAAACCAAATTGAAAAATACAAAACAAGAACAAAAATAAAATATTGAAAAATTATGGTCGACCCCTTGTTTAAAACCTTTTTTAAAATTTTTTCTCTGGTTACTTAGGTTATATTGGAAAAATATTCAAAATTTTCATGAATTTTGTTTTATATACTATGCAAAATATTTTAAAAAACAATAATTTAGAGTTCAAATTTCACGATTTTCATTCGGTATTGCGAAAAATTATAGAAAACCCAAATAAAATAAAATTTAATATTTTAGAAAATTTGCTATTTTCATGTGCGGTAGAATATTTAATTTGAAGGAAGCAAAAAATTTGATAATTTTGAAAATCTGGAGAATTTTTTGTGCTATAGCTTGAGTGATTTAGAAATAAGAAAGAAAACTCGAATATTTGAGATTTATAAAATTTTTGCGATTTTATAACATGTTAAATATAAAAAACGGAAGAAAACGGAAAATATTGAAAGAACGAATAAAAACAAAATATTATTTTTTTCGAAATTTTCATATTCTAACCTGCAAAATATTGTAAATTTAAAGAATGCTTATTTACCAAAAACTACCCTAAAGTTTTAGGGTTTTCAAAAAACTATCCTAACGTTTCAAAATGGTGGATAACCCCCATTTTTAATGGTGAAATTTAACACCGTTAAATTCCATATCAAAAGACTATTTTGCCCCTCTATATTACAGTATTAACAATTTTAAATTATTAAATATTAATTAGTTAATATTAATTAAATAAATTATTAGTTTGGGGATGAAAAGAGGCCTTGGGCGATGGAGGGAGGAGGCGGTGTTATAGCGGCGGAGGGAGGAGGAGGCGGTGTTGTGGTGGAGGATAGGGTTCGGGGAGGTCGGGAGGAGGGCATGAGAAAAGAAGAAGAAGAGGAAAATAGATGACGACGACGGTGGTGGAGGGTGATTTTGATGATGATGTAGAAGTGGGGAAGTCGGGAGGGGAGGGGAGGTGGGGTGGGCATGGGGGTGGGGTGATGGTGATGGTGATGGTGGAGGGGGTTGGCCCGTGGGGTGGGGGGTGGGGTGTAAGTTGACGCTATACACCCTGCGGAATCGCGAGGAGGCGGAAGGTGTAAAAAACGATAATTTTAGTATCATAACATCGACTATTAGCTTTGATCGTAATCTAAACCATATCTAGCAACTACCAAATGAAGTATAAAGATAAGTACATAAATTATACTTCAAGAAATCTGATCCTTCTTCTCCTTCTTCCGCTGTCCTCCACACCTGCACGAACTCTTCGGAGTGATACGGATGTGGCCTCCTCGTCGGCTTCCTCTAATCCAAGATGATCCATCCGAACGTTTGTGCACCAAACTTTTTCTTCTATACCAAAAAAACTAGATCAACTAGTGTGCTAAACTAGATGAACTAGAGTGTGTAGATGATGTAGATGGATTGAGGAGTCTCTAATTGCTCAAGGTTACTCAACTCATGAGTGTTCTTGAGCTTGAGGGAATTAGAGACGGCAAAGGAAATTTTGTGTATTCTCAAGTTGAAGAAGGAAATGGTTTGCTCTCTCTTGTAAACTGAACTCTCACACATTATCTCATAGATAATCTATTTCAACAATAGAAATGAGGTTCAATTAACAAAATAATGACTCATGGGTCAAATGATCACCATGTGTCCTTAAAACCCAAGTCCTTATTCATGCATAATACACATCATTTCCAATTACTTAAATGTATTAATTATTTAAACCAAAATGATTAATACAATTAGATCACGCCATCCACAAAATCATTTTTGTACAATTACAAAAACGCCCCTCGTCTGTATATACATACATGTATTCATATTCCGAAAAATACGAATACCGAAGACGAAGACAATCCATCAGTTCAATACTGGGATCTGGCTTAAACCAAAGCCCATTAGTATTGTCCGTCCGAATCATCATGTGTGCACAAGTGTATGCACGTGATCGAACCCTTTCGTAAAACTATACGATATCTACACGTTTTGCCTCATGCAGGGAAACGCTCTGTGTGGGACTCTAAAGACTCGACTCCACGCTGGCAGTGGGTTTAACCACAGGCCGTAAGCGGTACTAGCTATACTTAACGGTCCCCAGGTATTGTCGATAAGAAAGCCGATGAGCATAACTCATCCGAACTCCTACTGAGTCTGTATGTGACAATCTCTGTACTGTCCGGTCTGTTCGTATAAAAGTATCGCATATCGGGCCTAGGGGGCGGTAAACATCAGACCCCTAATAGCGGTATAAGTCGTGTCGGAGTGTAGCTCATTAAACCCTGAGAAACTACTGGAGTACCTACCAGTAAATCTAGCTTGCTCTGGCCAGGGACTTTGCGTAATGGCTCTCCAAACACAGCGCGATATCAATCCCTAATACCGAGAGAGACGAATCCTATCTAACCGCCCCTGCCTCTAAGTACTTCGAGACTGTACCCAACTACTACCTGTTTGCACGACTCAGTAGAGCCGTGGTAGAGTGGTAATCTAAGAACAGTGGGAACACACTTGAGGCGAAACAGCAGTGTCAAGTCAAAGAACTAAGCTGTACTCATGTCCCCTGGGAACTGCTATCTGACGATAGGTATATTACCAACCAGCAGTTCCCAATGAGTCCGTCCAGTGTAACTCATAACCTAATGAGCACCTGCATACTATCTCCAGTACGACGTACCGATGGCTGTAGGACAGACCATCTCCCCTCCTGGGAAGAGAAATGTATACACTAGTCTATTCTGGAGTATCGATACCCTGTATCGATAATCCTGTGACCAGGGACCTGTATAAGGATGTGCTTGTAGATTACCCAGCCCCCACTAGTGTGACTGCCATCACAACGCTGGTAATCAAGCATAGATCCTGAGGGCTCCACTAATATGTATAAGCGATATGCTAAAAGAAACACATGCACATCTTGAAGCAGAAACAAACCAAGTAGCATACTACTATTTTGAGCAAGACTGTCAATACATCTGTGAATATCCCAATCTTCCATTAAGTAATATACAAACTAGTATGATACAATAATGGCCTCTAGGGCATATATACTAACAATCTCCCATTTGCACTAGGGCCATATGCTGGCATATCGCAGACCTATCATCTCGAATAGCCTCTCGAACTGTGTTTAAGAGATGGCCTTTGTGAATGGATCTGCAGTGTTGTCCTCTGTAGCAACCCTCCGAATCTCGATCTCCAGGCGATCCACGATCTCCCTGATCAGGTGATACCGCCTCAAGATGTGTCTGGACTTCTGATGGGACCTGGGTTCTTTTGCTAAAACTATAGCCCCGTTGTTGTCACAATACAGGGGTATTGGATCAACAATGGATGGAACCACCTGAAGATCTGTTAAGAACTTTCTCATCCAGACTGCTTCTTTTGCGGCGTCAGAAGCAGCAATATATTCCGCTTCTATCGTTGAGTCAGCAACGGTATCCTGCTTGGAACTCTTCCAACATACCGCCCCTCCATTGAGGGTAAAGACATAACCCGACATGGACTTGGAGTCATACTTATCACTCTGGAAGCTGGAGTCAGCAAAAGCCTCGATCTGGAGGTCTTTTCCGCCATACACCAAGAACATCTCCTTAGTCCTTCTCAGGTACTTGAGAATGTTCTTTACCGCTACCCAGTGGTTCTCTCCTGGGTCTAACTGATACCGAACCACCACGCTTAGTGCATAAGCTACATCTGGTCTGGTACACAACATCACATACATTATAGAGCCTACTGCAGAAGCGTAGGGTATAATAGACATGCGATCCCTTTCCAAATCATTCTTGGGAGACATCTCTTTGGATAGGGCGACTCCGTGACAAACCGGTAGGTTACCGCGTTTGGAATCTTCCATACTGAATCTTTTCAGTATGGTGTCGATATACCTGGACTGTGAAAGTCCCAACATCCTTTTTGACCTATCACGATAGATCCAGATCCCCAGAATGTAAGAGGCATCACCCAGGTCTTTCATGGAGAACATTTTGACAGATTGTAGGGTAGGAATGTCATTTCCTATCATGAGAATGTCATCCACGTACAATACGAGGAACACTACAATTCTCCCTGCAATCTTACTATATAAGCATGGTTCATCTGGATTTTTGATAAAGTCAAAATCTTTGACTGTTTCATCAAAACAGATGTTCTAACTCCGTAATGCCTGTTTTAGTCTATAAATGGACTTAAACAGCTTGCACACTTTCTCGCTGCTCCCACTCTGATTAAAACCTTCTGGATGATTCATATAGACGCACTCTTCTAAATGTCCATTTAGGAAAGCCGTCTTTACGTCCATCTTCCAGATTTCATAATTGTAGAAGGCAGCAATGGCAAGAATGATCCGGATGGATTTGAGCATAGCCACTGGAGAAAAGGTTTCATCATATTCCAAACCAGGTCTTTGAAGAAAACCTTTTGCAACAAGTCTAGCCTTATAGGTTTCAACCTGTCCATTTACACCCACCTTCTTTTTGAAGATCCATTTGCAGCCAATGGGTTTTACCCCTTCTGGAGCAAAGTCTAAAGTCCATACTTTGTTAGTGTACATGGACTCCATTTCGGTCCACATTGCATCCAGCCATTTTACCGAGTCGCCGCTCTGAATGGATTGCTGGAAGCTAGTTGGCTCATCATTGTCAATGATGCAATCCTCTCTATCCCCGTCTATGAGAAAACCGTAGTATCTCTCAGGTGGATGAGATAGCCTACTACTCATGCGGAGTGGTGCCGGAATGTCCTGTTCTTTTGAATTTTCTGGTTCCACTATGCTTTCAGTAATAGCTTGTGGTTCTGGAATTTCTTCCAGTTCTATTGCACTCCCACTTATCTGATTTTCTAAAAATTCAGTTTCCAAGAAGCAGGCATGACTAGAAACAAATATCTTTTGTTCCTCTGCGTAATAGAAAAGATACCCCTTAGAGTTCTTTGGGTATCCCACAAACTTGCACTGTACTGAGCGTACCTCGAGTTTGTCCGCATGCTGCTTTTTAACAAAAGCTGGACATCCCCATGTCTTAAAGTGTTTAAGACAGGGTTTCTTCCCACTCCACATCTGATATGGTGTGGTAGGCACTGACTTAGTAGGAACCTGGTTCAAAAGATATGCAGCTGATTCTAGTGCATAACCCCAGAAAGATCGCGGTAACTCAGTATTACTCATCATGGAACGAACCATATCCAATAGGGTTCTGTTCCTTCTTTCCGATACACCATTGCGTTGTGGTGTGTATGGAGGAGTAATCTGAGAGAGAATTCCTTTCTCTTTTAGGTAATCCAGGAACTCGGCACTCAAGTATTCACCATCTCGATCATATCTTAATGTCTTGATACTTTTGCCGATTTGGTTTTTCACTTCATTCTTATATTCTCGGAATTTCTCAAAGGCCTCGGATTTATGTTTCATCAAGAAGACATACCTAGAGAAATCATCCGTAAAAGTAATGAAATAAGAATAAACACTTTTTGCATGTGTAGACATTAGACCACACACGTCGCTGTGTATTAGTTCCAAAAGCTCACTTGCTCTTACTCCGTGTCCAGTGAACGGAGTCTTTGTCATCTTTCTTTTGAGACATGATTGACAAGTTGCATAAGATTGATATTCGAACGGATCCAAATATCCTTCTTTATGTACCTTGGTCAACATTGTTTCATTGATGTGACCTAGTCTACAATGCCATAAGAAAGCATGATTTAATTCTGGAGACTTTCTTTTGTGTGTATTCTGGACACTGAAAATCTGTGGTTGATTTAATACGTATATACCGTTGCTTAATGTACCCGACCCAATCAAACCATGATTAAGGTGGATGTTTACGACATCGCTTACAAATGTAAAATCATAACCTTATTTAGACATTAAAAATACAGATATGATATTACAAGTCAAACTAGGTACATAATAACAGTTGTGCAAAACCAAAACATGTCCATTAGTCAATCCTAAGTGATATTCCCCCACAGACACAGCATCCATGCTTGCTCCGTTTGCAACTCTGAGGGTCATATCACCCGCCTTCAAAACCCTACGGCTTCTCAGTGCTTGCAAAGAATTACAGATATGAGATCCTGATCCGATATCCAATACCCAGGAAGTAGAGTTGATTGACAGACAGTTTTCAATTACATACGCACCTGAAGCCGAAGCCACAACCTGCTTCGCTCCCTGGTTCTGGGCTTTCCAGGACCTGCAATCTTTCTTCCAATGGCTTTTCTTGTGACAATAAAAGCATTCTTCTTTCTCTACTGTTTGCCCCCCAACTTTTGCTTTTCTCTTTGCTTCAACCTTACTAACACCGCCTTTCGGTTTGGTGGGGGTCTTCTTCTTCTTTCCTTTGGCTTTCGCCTTGTATCTAGAAGAGGAAGCTCCACCAACAAACAGAGCGGGTATTTCTCTTGCTTTCTGCAGGGTGCCCTCAGCACTCCTCAACATGTTGAGAAGTTCCGGAAGTTCAACTTCTTTACCTTGAATACTAAAATTCAAGATAAACCGGGCGTAGGTGGAAGGAAGGGAATGGAGAATCAAGTCTGTATACAACTCATTCTGTAACGTGGTCCCGAGGTCCGCGAGCTCCTCAATGTAGCCAATCATCTTAAGGACGTGTTCCCCTACAGATGATCCGACTGCCAACCTCGCCTGAAATAATTTCTTCGAGGTCTCGTATCTTGCGATACGAGATTGCTCTCCATATAATTCCTTGGTATGGAGGAATATAGATTCAAGATCTATATTCTCGTGCCGCTTCTGGTGTTCATTGTCCATCGAGGCCAGCACGAGGCACTTAGACTTCGTGCAGTCTATCTCCCAGTTCTTACGGATTTCCTTATCCGCGACACTGGATTCTGGACCTGGGATGGCGGGGGCTTTAGTAGTAAGCAGATAGCCCAGTTTGTCATAAGTAATTACAATCTTGACATTCCTGAACCAATGTTTATAGTTTGGCCCTGTCGATATATTTTTATCTAATAGCAACTTAAGGCCCGTCATGTTTGGTCGCTGCAATTAGAAGAGAGAGAGAAGAAATACTTTAGCATGATGCTCTTGCAAGTTTAGAATGGTTTTTAGTTTATCTAAACAGGATGGCTCCCACTGTTTCTCGAATCCTTCCTCAAACCACAAAAGAGGAATTAGTCAGGATTAATCTCACCGTACAATTCTTGCTTAACCGTTCAACCAGGATAGTGTTGGTACTTCGAGAGAGGTTTTCCAACGCTTTCACGAAGTTCCTTAATTACAAAACCTCTTTTCCCTGGAGGCATAGCCCCGCTAACATCGTTCTAGACACCTACTTGGTTTATAACATTGATCGTTTAGTGAAAAATCTCCTGAGGAGTAGCATATACTCACAGTAGGATCGGGATCCAAATACCATTGTGTGATAAGGCTGAAGGAATCCTACCAAAATTATCACACTCCAAATGGTATGTAACACTAGCCAGTTTCAGTTTCTTTAGAAACTCCCGATGTGAATTTTTGCCCCATGCTCTTATGACCTTGACTATGGCCAACAAATCATAAATCACATGTCAAGTTCTACCCGTCATTCTCCAGGTTAATTTGAACCCACCCGTACATACCCTTGACTATGGCCAACAAAGCAGTACGACTTTCCCAAACCAACGCATCTATCTATGCTTCATATGAATATCCAGCAGCTACCAATCACTATGCCTTGACTAAGGCCAACAAACATAGCTTGAATACTATTGACTAGTCATATAAAATGACGGGGGGCTACAAATGGTTTTGGTAAAACCGTGAACGTAGTAAACTTGATATAATCGAAGGAACTTGATAGCTTTTAAAAGGAGTGATTTAAGCTCCGCATTTAAAAAGTTTATTGTTTTGAAAAAACCGATTGGTTTTCAAATTTGTTCCAACGATTCAATTTTGGTTTATTTGCTTTGCATTAATCTAATGCAGTCCCATCATTTACTCCTATCATTACAGAGAGAATTGGAAAAAAATATCACGTCCTCTTATGCCATCCGCATTCGCCACGGGGCCCCATCATCATCCGTTACGTTACTTAACTAACGACAGAGCGGGGGATGGACTAGCGCGGATGTAAAACATAAGTGACGCCTACTATATACAATATATAGATATTTTACAATTATCTCATGCAATATTAATCATTCCAGTCACAGATAAACATTTCAGATATGCTAGGAATGCCGCGTTTCGTCTAAGCCTGTAACGAAAAACGGATCCCATGGTCGCGATGAATAGCCAAACCCCACCCCAGACCCCTACGGGTATGGAAAACTACCCGCCAAATTCCAGAAGTGAAGCAACCTCCCTCAACAAAGTGAGTAGGCCACTCGACACTTCAAAGAACCCGGTAGTTTGTGTACCCCACCTTGGGTCTATCCTAAGAGCAGAAAATAGTAAAAAGAAAATAATACAACGGTGGCTACAACCTCAACCCGGATGTGCCTCGCAAAATAATATTACATCAATTTTACAATTTATATGAATGAAAGATAAAAACACTCATCTCACATTCCCGGCTATTCATCATCGACGATAAAAAATGTTTATATACACAAACCAACAGATATGTGCAACCCCCGACTAATCGACGTATAGCAATTAGTCGACGTTTAAAACACATATAACAAAACAGAAGAACCGATTAGCTAAGTACAATAGAAATTCGATCGAAACATATTTTCCGTATCTACCCCAAATGCAAACCAGCACTCAGAAACTTACTGGGTAGAAACCAAATATTCCAGAAACCAAAATACCAAAATTAAGATATAACAGAAGAAATACGAGTTGAATCGGCCTTGACTCGGCCGCGGTTCCGCCGCATAATAACGATTCTGCCACGGATCCGCGGTTGTCTTGGCGATTCAGTATCTCAAATTTCTTGTGCCATCTTAGAAAACCCTGCACGTATTTTTCATGGTACTGAAATAAATTTACAGACAGTTTTGAAAATCGAAAGAATGTAGGGTTTTCGGTATTTAGTTTTCCGGTTTTTCTGACGATCGAAATTCTACTACTTGCTAATATGCTAGATTAGGTTTAGTTGGCTCTAATACCACTGTAAGTCGATGCTATACACCCCGCGGAATTGCGGGGAGGAGGAAGGTGTAAAAAAACGATAATTTTAGCATCATAACATCGACTATTAGCTTTGATCGTAATCTAAACCGTATCTAGCAACTACCAAATGAAGTATAAAGATAAGTACAAAAATTATACCTTAAGAAATCTGGTCCTTCTTCTCCTTCTCCCGTTGTCCTCCTCACCTGCACGAACTTTTCGGAGTGATACGGATGTGGCCTTGTTCATATCAGATTTTTGTATTTTTATATCGCCCATTCTTAATCACATTGCATATAAGTAGGTACTTTTGATCCATGTCTGCTAAATAGTTGCAGGTTACAGGTTCTCAGCTTTTTACAGTGAAATTCATGAAAAGTTGCAACAAATGCAGGACTACAGCCAACAACAGATAAATACGGGTTTCCGCGCACTATCCGTATGATGCCGCCTACCAGTTCAAGAGAAAAAATGGAAAATCGTTGGTCACTTCAATACACAAAGTATAAGGGCAACACAAGATCTAAGACTTCAACGCGGAGCTTAAGGCAAAAGTCCACATCATTTTTGCACTGTTGAAAATCTGGAAGGAAGTTGAAGAGACTCTGAGAAACCAAGTGGATAAATCAGAAGATAAAAGCAACTTGGAGAAGCCCTGAGAAGATTGTCCCACAATTGCACCAAATGGCCGCGGAACCGCGGCCAAACAGGCACTTCTTTCGCGGTTCCGCGGCCTCGTATGCACATTGTCGGTAGGAGTGTCGGTGCGTTGACTCGGCTCTTTTGGGGTAGTTTTGAAAATTCGTGATTGGATCAGAATGTAAATCTAGGGTTTTCCTATCTATAAATAGGAGAGCTCAAAACCAAATTATGGAGCCTCTTTTTTATTAGATCTAGGATTTAAATTCTCTATAAAAAATTGTAGTGAGTTTTGAGAGGTTATCAATAAAAAAAAGTTCTTTTATTTATCGTGCATGCCTATTTATTTTCTGCAACTTATTATCGCTTTTTATTATTTGCTAATCTAGTCATAATATTTAATTGTGTTTTTCTTTTGTTTTTCTCTTTTCTCTTTTTCTTTATCATTAAACAACGATGATATTTGAGTAAGATCCTTACCTATGTGAGGTCTCAAATAGCTAGTTGTAAATTTCTCTTAGCCTAAATTCTTTCTACCTTCTCTCTTGTTTTATTTTTATCTTTTTAATGGGTGAGTAATTTCTCACTTGTTAGGGCAGGAGAAGGAAAGTTTGAGAGAAGGAAATCTTTCTCACTCCTTTTTTTGCCCAATACCTTAATTCGGACTCCCTTTAATTGAACCACAATCCGCTCACTACGGCACCCTATCCTACATGATAGCGGTGATTCCCTAGTTAGACCAGTTGTGGTTGAATTAATTGGAGGTTAGGGCTAAGAGACAAGAACGGATGGACAAGGACCAAAAAGAAGAAACTAAGCATGGAAAGCCTAGCTTATACTTGCAAGTTCCTTCCTAGCCGTGCTAATCCCCGTTGTTGCCGATTACCTTAACACCGATATTAAAAAGGGCATTGAAAGAGATGAGATATTCCTAACGCGAACTAACCTAATCCTAACCCTAGCAAGTCCTTTCTCATCTTTTATCTCGTTAGTAGATCTTAACACAAAACCCAAAATATTTGGATTTAACTCGTTAAAACATAAAGAAAAAGATTCCATCTCCCTGTGGAATGACTTGTACTCAACCGGCTAGCTACCAAGCGACACCGTCTTGATTGTGGTAATTAAAAACTAAGCAAACGCATAAGAAAATCCCTAACAATCAAATGGCGCCGTTGCCGGGGAGACGGTAGTTTAATTCTTTGTGTAATTTCGGGTTAATTAAAAAAAATAAAAAAATAAAAAAATTGAAAATATAAAAATTGAAAAACCAAGACAAAAAAAATATATCATCTTGTTATTTGTGCAAGTGTGCAGGCTTGGAGCAAACTCAGTGAACAAATCAAGATTCAGGGGATCTAAACAGAAAGAGGAGAACCAACTAAGCACAGGGACTAAATTTGAAGTAGTCAAATATCTGAACAGCCGCGGAACCGCGGCAGAAGCAAGGGTTTGTCCACGGAACCGCGATCAATGGGTGACGTCAGAAACTAAAAACTCTCTGTGAGTATATCTCTTCTCCTCTCCTCTCCTCTGCACTCCACTGAAATATTTTTCCTGCAGGATTCTTTGCACAGATTCTCTTCCCCTTTCCAATAAACTGATTTTGTGCAGGATTTTTTGCGCCGCAGCCAAAACAAAATTTTTGAAAGTGTTTTATAATTTTGGTTGTTACTGCTTTGTATAATTAATACGGACTTTAAGGGGCTATAACACCAATTCAGATTGGGTGAGAATTTCATAAACCTTCCTAAGACCCCAAAAATCACTAAAAGCATATGCATCACCCTTGAGCTAAATTAAAAAATATCTAGACTCAGCCAGTTAAGGACTGTCGTGCTTATTAGGACAGAGGAAGGTTGTGGGCATTCAATCGTTTATCTAAACTTGACTTTGTGGTGCCTAGGTTAGACAAGTGAGAAAGGTAATTTTAAAAGGCCCGTCTCACGGTAATTCGTGAGCGGAACCCTCCTTTCTTTATTTGTGCTTACCTGGCCACAATTGGCAGTGAAGAGATAATTTGAGGGTTATCTCACAACTTGTCACTTTGGAACAGTTAGGAGCAGTCTAGTGGACTTTGAAGACCATAGCTCTAGGTTTGATTGTGCATGTTTTAACTGTGATTATTTGAAGTTGTGCCGTAAGTCCGTACATATTTTTTTTATAAAAAAAAACACAAAACAAAAACTTTTATAAAAACTTGCCCTTTGTCGTTAGAATCCCATTTCACCCACCTTTCATCCGCATTTCTCCATTTTCATTTTCTTACCCTCACATTTCTACGCGTTGATTATACTAAACTCGTTTAGTGTATGTCCGGTTGGACTCGGGATACTAGTGCCCGCCTAGTCCGCATTTCGTTAGTCGCTACCGACTACGCGATCGACTCCGACGTCGAAACTTCATCCTCACCTTCATCTTCATCATCATTACCAAATTCTTCTGAGATGTCAGGATTTCCTCCTAACATCCTTTTACCTCCTCCGAGACTGATTCCACCCCATCTGGGTGCGAATAACTCGCAACCACCTCCTGTTGAAGCGCCACAGCAAATAGCGCTCCAGGATCGTTTCTATCCTACCCGCTCCGCACTTCCTACCTGTCTTTCACTTCCACCGGCTAATGGGGATAATTTCGAAATTAAGCCCCACTTCATCAACATGTTGCCCAAATTTCACGGGCTGGAATCCGAAGATGCCTACATCTTCAGCAATAAGTTCCAGAACGTCTGTGCAATGATGAAGACAACCCAACTGTCCGACGATGCTATACGGCTACGAGTCATTCCTTTCACTCTGTGTGACCTTGCTGAATAGTGGCTGTATAGTACCGCACCGCATTCCATAAACAGTTGGAAAGAGTTTGTAAAAGCGTTTCTTAAAAAATTCTACCCAAATCACAAAACCGCGAGAATACGAAATGAAATTAACCAATTTTCCCAGCTTCCTGCCGAACCTTTTTGGAAGTGCTTTGACCGTTACAAAGACCTTCCTGTTCAGTGCCCTCATCATGGTATTGAGAGATGGCAATTTTGCCAAACCTTATACGAGGGACTGAACCCAGCAACTAAGCAGTTATTGGAGACCATTTGTCAAGGCCACTTCCTATCCAAATCTGACGAGGAAGCTTGGCAATTCTTAGACGATCTCGCGGAGCAAACGCTTCAGTAGTAAAGAACTAGACCTAACACTTCATCTAATTCTTCTAATTCTTCCGGTCCCTCTAGGGCAGGCGTTCATCAACTTGATCTTTCGATTGCAATGAAGGCCGAAATGGCTGCGATCACACGAAAACTAGAAGCAATTGAGAGCAAATTCTCATCGCCTTCTCTTGTCCCTGCTTTCCCGTCTCGTACTATCTGCGCTTGTTGTTCAGACCCATCACATTTAACCGAAGAGTGTCCTTACAACCCACCTGCTCAAGGATAGGATCAAGTCAATGCTGCATTTTAGCAAAGATAAAGAAATGATCCATACTCTTCAACTTCCAATCCTGATTGGAGGAACCACCCTAATTTCGCCTGGAATCAGAATCAGCAACAATTCCATGGCAACAACAACTTCCAGAGGCCTCCTCCTCCTCAACAACAAGCTCAAAATCAATATCAGCAGCCTTTCCAACTCCAACCTTTTCAAAATCAGACGAACAATTTTGCACCCAACAATTCTTTTCCTCCAAACAATTTTGTTCCATCAAACAACGATAAGGTTTCCTCGCTAGAACGAAGTCTGGAGGCGTTTGTAAAGCAATCGACTCAATCCAATTGCATCATCCAGTCTTCCATTCATTCTTTGGTGAAACACACAGCTACACACAGGCAAAGCATCAAAACCATCGAAGCCCAGATTGCACAACTGAATGCGGCTTTAAGAGAGCAAGAGAAAGGGAAGCTTCCATCTCAACCACTCCCAAATCCTGGTCACCCACATAATGCACATGTTGCTCTTGAACAACAAAACCATAATGTGAGTGTCGTGACTACGTTGAGATCTGGAAGAATGCTGCACAACAACATTGGCACAGATGATGACACCCCGGCCGCTTCTTCTTCTTCTTCTTCTTCGTCTTCTGAGCCTGTTCTCCATTCTTCAAAAGGCTCTACTTCTTCTGCTACTCCGAACGGACCCACATCTCATTCCACGAAAACACCAGCACTGGGATCTGTTCCAATTCCACAGTCTCCTCCACAAGCATTGGACTCAACCAATTTTCAAAATATTTCATTTCCAAACCGGTTGAGGTCCAATAAACAAAATCCCCAAATGGAGAAGATTGTGGAGTTGTTTAAACAGGTTAACATTAACATTCCCCTATTGGATGCAATCCAACAAGTCCCTTCCTACGCAAAAATCTTGAAGGACTTGTGCACTAAGAAGAGGAAATCTCAGGTACCCAAGAAAGTTTTCTTAGCTAGTGCCGTGAGTGATGCTCTTACCCAAACTTTATCTCTAAAACGAAAGGACCCTGGCTGTCCTACAATTTCAATAACTATTGGGATAAGAACATCAACCGCGCACTTTTGGATCTTGGTGCCAGTGTTAACCTGCTTCCGTATTCAGTATATGAGCAACTAGGTATAGGAGAGCTGAAACCTACACACTGTACTGTTCCCCGCCGAACACAGAGACGAGACCGCGTAGGTTCGTCTTGCCTGAATTTGGGGGCAGATGCTATTTGGTGCTATCCGTCCACCTTTCCGAAGATGCCAAGTTGATTTATGGCACCATGTATCGAAAGTTTAGACGGATGCGGCCGATGTAGCAGACTTCGTCAGATTCCCCCTCGTTTGAGGGGGTTTTGATTGTGGGGACACTCTTCCCTGCAGGCGCAAGCCCATGCAGTTAATTACATTACCGCATCGCGGTAACCACTTTCTCCTTTTTCAGATGGTCACTTCGTGTCGTGGGTGTTTTTTTTTATTTTTGGTTGCCCGTGGATTGTATACGGAGACTAATTTATGTTGTCGCCCGTAGGGCGTGAATTAGTCCAAATCCGTATTTTTGTAGATTTGGGTTTTGGATTGGGTTTAAGGATACGTTAGTCTCATTTGAGACTAAGATCAACTTAAACGTATGTTAATGACACGTTAGTCTAATTTCAGACTAAGATCAACTTAACAGGATCGTTTAGATCTTACAAAAGAGCATTTGAGCTATATTGTTTAGTTTAGGGACATTACGGTCCATAATTAGTGTAAGGACATTACGGTGCAAGGTTAAGGACATCATGGTCCGTGGGTTTAAAAGGGACCCCACAGTCCGAGGTTAAGGACATCATAGTCCATGGGTTTAAGGACCCCACAGTCCAAGGTTAAGGACATCATAGTGTAGGGTGTTTTTCGTCACCCCATTGAGATGGGAATACGCGCGCGCTTGTCAGGCATACTATAGATTCCCCCTGCCTAGGGTAGGCTGGGGTTTATTGATTGTGGGGATCCGGATCTCCGGCAGCCGCGGACTAAGCTGCCGTTAATTACCCCTCGCATTTGGAGCGAGAGAACCTCCGATTAACGGGTTAAACTGGTCATGCGAACTCAATGTGAAGTGTTGTGTTTTGAAGGGGTTTTGGATATATCGGGGACCCCGCAGAGTTTTTACGGGGGTCCCGCTACCCGGATAGCGGGCTGGGGGTCAAGGGGGCTAGCAGCCCCCTTGCGGGGTGCAGGGCAGCGCCCCGGCCCAATTTTTTTTTGAGGTGGATGGTGTTGTAGAGTATGTGTGTGCATATATATATATATATATATATATATATATATATATATATATATATATATATATATATATATATATATGAAGGGAAAGGGCATCCAAAGGATGCGTGGGGGCCAGTGCCTCACGTGCATGGCACGCAGACGCTGGGCGCTAGCGCACTAGGCGTTGGGCGCACCACGTGTCGGCACGTGGGCGCAAGCACCCTGGGCGCTGGGTGCTCGGCGCCAAACAGAAAGGGAACTTTGGTCCCTGCACTGGGAGCTGTGCTCCCGATTTGTGGAGTTAAACTCTTAAAAGGTTTTACAAGTGATCAAAGAGGGGCTGCTTTGTTTCTCCCTTTGGCTCTGGATCTTCCCCAGATGAGATTTTTGGAGATGGGTCTCCTCCTTCCTCCTCTGTTGGCAGGATCTTGAAGAACAAGAGATGCGGGCTTTTAAAAATCTCTCCTATCTGAGATCTGATGGCAGATCTGAGTTCCCTTTTGTAGGTTTTGTGGTGGAAAACTACTTAGTTTTGGAAAAGAAAGAGTAAAAACTCTTGATTTAATTCAAAAGAAATGAGAAGGTTTAGAACCTTGGAGAAGGAGCAGGAGGCACAAAGAACCCTAGTTTTTAGGGGAATGAAAAATTGTATATGTTATTCATCATCATGTTGCCTTATATAGGCTTACATATTTACATATAGCCCCTTGGGCTTTTCAAAATGGCATTTTTCCTATCACATGGCTCATGTGCCATTTCTTTTTGCACATAAGCTATGGGCTTACAAAAATTTGGCTTTATGCCCATTTTGTTTACATTCATGCATAAAAAAAAATTACATAAAAATTATTTATTACATGATTTTTATGTTGGCATAGGGGAGGCCGGCCGCTTCATGTTCGGGCTCGACTCGGGCATGGGCCCACTTGACCTGGGCTTGGGCCCATTTGGCTTGGGGTTAACTTTGACTTTGACTTGGTCAACCGGGGTGCAATTTTTGACCCCAACACATAGTCCATAGGCTTAAGGACCCCACAGTCCAGTTTAAAGATGTCATAGTCTATGGAATGTATGGTTGTCGGGACCCGTCACCTCTCTGAAGACGTTGAAGGATTACAACGAAAAATATCAGAGGAGTGAAGAGATGTACCCTTGAACCGATATTGGTTGGGATCTGCAATTGGATTGATTTAAGGATCGTTAATCTCGTTTGAGATTAAGATCAACTTAAATGTTTGTTAAGGATACAATAGTCTTATTTTAGACCAAGATCTAGTTAACATGATTATTTAGATCCAACAAAAGAGCATTTGGGCTCTGTTGTTTAGTTTAGGGACATTGCGGTCCAAGTTCATATGCAAACATGAGTTTGGAAATGCACCAGATAGTTATTGGTCATTGGGACCCACCACCTCTCTGAAGACGTTAAAGAATTACAACGACATGTATCAGAGGTGTGAAGAGATGTACCATTAAACCATAGTTGTCTGAAAGGCTCTGGGTTCTACTTTGAATATCATATGAGATGACCAATTTTGGAAGACAAAAAAGTATTTGAAGCTCAGTCAAAAGGAGAGTCCTGTCTCTGGAAAACTTGGCTAGTTCAAGCTAAGATTGGCTTGGATATAGTGTTAAACACTAAAGCATATTCGGCTATCACGTGCTCCCACGTGATGCATCAAAAATATAGTGTTAAACACTAAGATTGAAGCGCTCACGTGGGGTCACGTAAGGCGCCTGATGATTGGGCCCTGCCTTTATTTATTCTCAGAATATTCACAGAAGTGTTAAACACTTGGCCCTTATGATTGTCACGTGTGGGCACGTGATGGGTATCCATGATTTGGATATTGAAGTGTTTATTAGGGGTCACGTGGGAGCACGTGATACCGCAAAAGAGAAACTGTCCTGGCTCTATTCCCCTTTGTGCTAAGGAGCTTTTTAAAGATCACGTGGGAGTGTTCATACCATAATTTTGCATTATTTTATTCCCCATTCTTATTCAGTTTACAAATAAATAGGTGCTTTTGACCCATGTCTGCTACATAGTTGCAGGTTACAGGATCTCTGGAAAAAAAAGTGAAAAAGATGAAAAGACGATACAAAAGTGAGACTACGACCAATGAATGGAAGAATCTTGATCAAGCCTACATTTTGGAGAATAAACGAAGATCAATGGACAATTTCACAAAGAACAAAGGCAGAGCAAGGTTCAAGACTTCGACACGAAGCAAGCGGTAAAAGTCCATGACTTTATTCACTGTGGAGATCTGGAAGAAATATAGAAGCCAGTCCGAGAACACAAATGAAGAAACAAGTATAAAAATGCCTTAGGAAAATAACCAGGAAGTTTCAGCAGAAGAAGCTTCTATTTGGCCGCGGAACCGCGGCCAAACCCTGCTCTTGGCCACGGATCCGCGGTCACGTGTTGTACGTGTTGGTTGAAAAACTTTCTGGCGGCGCGTCGGTGCGTTGAATAAGTCTTCGTAGGGGTATTTTTGTAATAGCAGATGCGCGTCGATTGTAACCCTAGGGTTTTCTATGAATGTATAAATAGAGACCCTAAAACCTATTTTAGATCATGCCTCTTCTTGTGCCTCATTTCGTCTATCTAAATTCAGATCTGTAAATTTCTGTAAAGAAGGAAGAGAGCATCAAATAAAAATCAGGAGTAAGTTTTCTTTTCATTGTCCTAATTAAATTTTATTTCCATGCCTTAAGTAATTTCTTTCTTGCCCTAGCATAGATCTTTATTATCTGCCCTAGTTAATTAGTTTAGAACATGTCTTTTAATTTCCTAATGAGTGAGTAGTCTCCTCGCTTGTTAGGGTTAGATTTGGGGAAGGCTTGAGAGATGAAGATCTTTCACCCCTTTCTTGTCCATCACACGTTTTTATAGGACTCCATGCATACATGCACACACCGCTCCCTATGGCACCCTATCCCACGAGGTAGCGGTGATACCGTAGTATAAACGACCGGTTGAGCGTGTTTTCCATGGAGGTTAGGGTAAGGATTAAGAAAGGAAGGAAAAGAACCTAGAGGAAGAAACATCGTTTCTTCCCGATGGTCCTAATACCCTTTATTAATAATTACCATAACACCTAAAGAGATCTTAATTAGGGCATAGAAAACGGTGATGAATATTGACTTTCCAAACTTAACCTAAACCTAACCCTAGCAAGATTTTAATCTTAGTTTAGATCAAACTTAGTTTTTAGATTTAATCAATCTGACACCAATCGGAATTAACTCGTTAGAACAATTAGGAAATACACAAAATCCCTGTAGACCGACCCGTACTCACCGGCTAGCTACCAAGCGACGCCGTTCTTGATTGCGGTAAACAAATTCTTTGACCAAATCAAATGGCGCCGTTGCCGGGGATGGCGTATTATTTTCTTTTTGCAATTTCGGGTTAATATAAAATTAAAAAAAATCATAAAAACTGAAAAATTAAAAAAATATAAAAATTTATCATCTTTTGTGAAGGGTATTTTTCGTGTGAATTTTGCAGGATCGACATACGAGTTCGGATCTGGAAATCTCCAGAGATCAAAACAGAAAATTGAAGATCTGAAAAACAGAGAAAAATCATAACATAGGAACTGCAGAAGTCTCGGGAACCGAACCTACTTTCCAGCCGCGGAACCGCCGCAGGACCCCTACTTCGGCCGCGGAAGCGCGGTGCGGTAGTGACGTCAGCTGTCCTGTTTTCTTCTGTGAGCTTTCTTTTCTCCTACTTTGCAACCCCCTGATATCTCCTCTGTAAATTTGCCTGCAGGATTTTTTGAGCTAAAAAATCTCTCCCCCTTCCAATAATTGATTTTGTGCAGGATTCTTTGCGCCGCGCTAATTTTTTTTTTGTTTTTGCAAGTGTTAGATTGTGTTTACTGCTTTGCATGATTTAAATTGACTTTAAGAGGCTTTTACACCAATCCAGATTGGGTGGGGACTTACCCCAAAAATCACATAAGGCATATTGCATTGACTATAAATTAATTAAAAAAGATTAGACTCAGCCCTAAGGACTTCGCGCTCAATAGGATAAAGGACTAGTTGTAGGCATCGACCGTTGATCCTAACCTAACTTTGTGGTGTCTAGGCAAGTGTGTCTAAGGCAAGTGGTTACTTAATTAGGTCCACTACTTACGTGGTGGAGAGCCTCCCACTTATCTGGCACTTACCTGGCCATAATTGGCGGTGAAGAGGCGGTTTGAGGTCCTATTTCTTGCCCTTTGGAACAGTTAGGAGCTGTCTAGCTGACCCTAGATCTAGGCCTGATTGTGCATTTGTGGTTGATTGAAAGTGTGTTTAAGCCTTTTATCGAATTTTTTTTGTTGCAAAAAGCTCCACATAAAAAAACACAAAAAGAAAAAAGGAATTTTTTTTTTCAAAAACTTGCAACTTATCGCTAAGAAATCCGTGCACCCCACATTCTTTTTCTTCTCCTTTCTTACATCATGGGTACCCCACCTCACAAAAGCCTTGCCGAACTTTGGTACCCTGAACCAAACTTTGCTTCATACGCGAATTGTTTCAGTCGAATTAAGGACGACCCCTCCATGCCCAAAATTTCGTTGAAAGATCGAATAGAAGCGTCTAGGAGAAACAGTTGGACTCTGAAATCCACTTTGTATCAACCGTGTCAACCTTCACCACCTTCTTATGTTGATACTCCTTTTTCGAGTCCTATTGTAACTCCGAAACCCATGTCTATTGCTGAGCATATTGAACAATCTCATAGCCGATCTTTCACTCCTTTCAACACATCCAGTTCTTGGGATCAACAAGTCCATTCACCTTTTTATCCAAATGTTGATCCTACTCCTGTCCAACCATTCAATTCCTACCAGTCCTACCCGACTTCCGCACCTTCCCTAGACATTGCTTCTACACAGCCATTTGGGAGTTTCACGTATCCAAATAATTTTGAATCTTTTACTGCAACCCCTTCACAACCCATGTCTAGTTTGGAACAGTCGTTGGAAGCTTATATGGTAGTGACAAACCAAATGATGAGGAATGTGGATGCGTCTATGGCCGCCCTTATGCAACCTAGTGACCCGGTAGCTAGTTTCCAACTAGCTCCAAAAATTCCAATGTATGATGAGGCGGTTGGACAGATCGATAATTTGAGAGGAGAAAGTGAGCTATACACCCTTCCAAATCAAACCTACCCATCACCAATTGAATCCCACAACTCCGGTTTTGAATGTCTATCAAGTGTTTCAAATGATTCACCAGTTAAAGATAAAACATTTAATGAATTTTGCGATTTTGTAATGCTTGATTTGCCAGATTGTGAAGGGTCTCTTTCGAGTGAAACCACACCTAATCCTTTTGAACTTTACACCTCCACTCTAGAACCTGAATTGATAAATATCCATGCTTTTGATGAGGTGTTGGAAAAAATAGATTTTCACTTGATTGAGGATATTGACGCCGGGAATATTTTGGATGATGAACCAGTAGATTTGACTGAAATTTTATCTCCAATTCATCATCCCGGGTCATTAAATGTTTCTCCCGAACTTCATATGCGTCTTGATTTTGATGATAATTGCATGGATGAGATAATTTTTTAGGAGAATTATGAGGATAGTATTGAGGATAGTATTGAGGATGAACCATTTTTGTTTGATGAGTCGGATTTTCCAATTCATCATCCTGAACCTTTAACTATAATCCTTCCTAAATCACCCTCCCTCCTTTCCATCATTCCGACCACGCAAAAGATCATGCAGGAGGACTGTGAGTTTGAAAAATTTCTGTTCAATCATAGCACATTTGACGCCACTAGTGCGTTCCTCCTTGAATCTGACACTCTTCTCACAGCCGATAACGATTACGAGTGTTTCACTTTTTTGGACGATGTTGAAGACTCACCGCCCGAGTTTGAGTCCTTTGAATTTTCAGATGAGTTAGTTGAACCATCAGACTCGGTTGCTTACAGTCATTTCGAACCATTGATAGAATCCTTCGAGTTCGAGATAGATTACTTAGGTGAGATTAAGACTATCCCTAAATCACTCCCTTTCGTCCTTCTTATCGTTTCGACTACGCAAGAATCCGTCGCGTTTCCATTTTCAATGGATGGTTTACCAAGTTCGACGTACCCATGTTTTCTTGCGAATCTTAAGGGATTTGACCCCATTTCTCGAGGGTTGATAGATTAGCACAATCGTTTTTAACACATCTGTCATTACAAATTGCGCTAATTTATTCACTCGATTTACACCCTCAAGTTCGTACTACACTTCTTTCTCTTTTCCGACATTCTTCTCCTCCACCGAGACCATATTCCACTCTTCTTCCCATACGGTCTCGTGTGTTTCTCAACTCCTTTCTCTACACTCCATTCTTTCACCAGCCCTACCATTATCACGATAAAATTTTTGAATGGTTGGTGCTAACCTTTGGTCTGTGTAAGGCCTTGTATAGTTTGATTTTTCTCCTCCCTAACTCTGAACTTTAACGCTTAAACAGTGGAAATATTGTTTCACTTAAGTTTCGGGGAACCTTGTTGTATATATATATATTTTTTCTTTTAACAATAAAAAAAAATTATAAATAAATAAACAGGGGAGTGCCGGCATTTTAACCCTCTTGGTATAGCATGACAGTGAGGACACTGTCAAGTTTAAGTTTGGGGGCATGCTCGGTAAGCTTTTTTCCTTCGCATTCATATGCATATTTTTGCATTTACATACTTATTTTAAAACCCATAAAAATTGAAATTTTTAAAAACTTATAAAAATTAAAAAAATTCAATTTTGGCCATAATTGACTTGTGTTTGACAAAAAGGTTAACTAGCTAGGAGCAACTAGATCTTAGACGCAGTAAATTAAAAACCCTAAAAATAACCTTTCTTAAAATTTAATGGTAGAAAGTATATGTCTTTGTAGTTTATTTAGAAATAGGCAAATTTCGAGTTTACTTCTTGGGCTAAATTAAAACAAGGGAAAAATATTGATATTTTTATTAAAGTATAAGTTTGAAAAATAATTCCTAGCTTGAGTCTAAATTCTGAAAATGTATACCCTACAAATTGCACAAACACGAATCTTGAAACTTGGAATAGTAGAAGAGACCTTGAAATGCTCTTGTCTAAAGTCCTTAGTACGAAGAAAAATAAAATAAAAAATACAAGTGTGAATAAAGAGATAAAAAATAAACACTAGTTTTTGTGATTACTTAAGGCTGCATTAATAGAAAAATATTTAGCGAGGGTGCTTCATCACCTAGTGCCTTAGACCAACTGGTTGGGGAGTCACTGCTAAAAGCCTTAGGTGTTACAAGACTAGAAAGTACGCTTTAACGTGCAAATACATTTTGTAATCGGTTGTTGGTACCTCAAGAAATATTAACAATCGCATGAAGGATGTGTAAGAAAAATTCATCTAAAAATTCACCAATTAAGAAGTGCTTTGGACGATGGACTAGAGTATGATAGCTTGATTTGAATTTCCAAGTGTAGGGGTTACATATACACACACGTAGGGGTATGTGATTGGGGTTTAGATAAGAGATGTGAATGGAAAATATGACTTATATCTTTAATAGAGATGATAAAAATTCCTAAGTTGAGATAGAACCCTAGAAGGAAAACTTAAAAGATGCCAAAAGCTAAGTAAATCCACAAGAATATATATAATCTTAACTTAAATGATAAGGAAGCGTGAAAAATACGGGTGGATAATTTACGAGTCGAAAATAATAGAATTCCTTGTTGGAAAACCTAATTGGAGAATAAAAGTTAATGGACCGAATTGATAGGATTTTGTGGGTAGTATCCGCTGAAAACCCTCAGGAGACAACACTCTTCCTACTAGGGACACCTAGAGGTTTAATGACTTGTTGCACAAGCTCAGTGCAATCGCGTTTCCCTGCGAAAGTGAGGTTAGATTTTTGTTGAGAATAAAACTAGGTTTGCTCGAGGACGAGCAAAAGATAAGTTTGGGGGTATTTGTTCATACCATAATTTTGCATTATTTTATTCCCCATTCTTATTCAGTTTACAAATAAACAGGTGCTTTTGACCCATGTCTGCTACATAGTTGCAGGTTACAGGTTCTCGGAACAAAAACAGTGAAAAAGATGAAAAGACGATACAAAAGTGAGACTACGACCAACGAATGGAAGAATCTTGATCAAGCCTACATTTTGGAGAATAAACGAAGATCAATGGACAATTTCACAAAGCACAAAGGCAGAGCAAGGTTCAAGACTTCGTCACGAAGCAAGCGGTAAAAGTCCACGACTTTATTCACTGTGGAGATCTGGAAGAAATATAGAAGCCAATCCGAGAACACAAATGAAGAAACAAGTATAAAAATGCCTCAGGAAAATAACCAGGAAGTTTCAGCAGAAGAAGCTTCTATTTGGCCGCGGAACCGCGGCCAAACCCTGCTCTTGGCCGCGGATCCGCGGCCACGTGTTGCACGTGTTGGTGGAAAAACTTTTTGGTGGTGCGTCGGTGCGTTGAATAAGTCTTCCTAGGGGTATTTTTGTAATAGCAGATGTGCGTCGATTGTAACCCTAGGGTTTTCTATGAATGTATAAATAGAGACCCTAAAACCTATTTTAGATCATGCCTCTTCTTGTGCCTTATTTCACCTATCTAAATTCAGATCTGTAAATTTCTGTAAAGAAGGAAGAGAGCATCAAATAAAAATTAGGAATAAGTTTTCTTTTCATTGTCCTAATTAAATTTTATTTCCATGCCTTAGGTAATTTCTTTCTTGCCCTAGCATAGATCTTTATTATCCGCCCTAGTTAATTAGTTTAGAACATGTCTTTTAATTCCCTAATGAGTGAGTAGTCTCCTCGCTTGTTAGGGTTAGATTTGGGGAAGGCTTGAGAGATGAAGATCTCTCATCCATTTCTTGCCCATCACACGTTTTTATAGGACTCCATGCATACATGCACACACCGCTCCCTACGGCACCCTATCCCACGAGGTAGCGGTGATACTGTAGTATAAACGACCGATTGAGCGTGTTTTCCATGGAGGTTAGGGTAAGGATTAAGAAAGGAAGGACAAGAACCTAGAGGAAGAAACATCGTTTCTTCCCGATGGTCCTAATCCCATTTATTAATAATTACCATAACACCTAAAGAGATCTTAATTAGGGCATAGAAAGCGGTGAAAAATATTGACTTTCCAAACTTAACCTAAACTTAACCCTAGCAAGATTTTAATCTTAGTTTAGATCAAACTTAGTTTTTAGATTTAATCAATCTGACACCAATCGGAATTAACTCGTTAGAACAATTAGGAAATACACAAAATCCCTGTGGACCGACCCGTACTCACCGGCTAGCTACCAAGCGACGCCGTTCATGATTGCGGTAAACAAATTCTTTGACCAAATCAGGGAGCACATGATATACCCCAAAAGAGAAACCGTCTATTGTTTTTAAGGGTTCCCTTTTAAATAAGTGTTAAACACTTGATCTTTGCGGCCATCACGTGTGGGCACGCGATGGGTATCCATGCATTGGATATTAAGAGTATTTGTTAGGGGTCACGCAGGGACATGTGAGGGCGCCCAAAATATGTTCTGACTTGGCCTTGTTCTGTTTATCTTGAGGAATTTATCCAAGGGTCACGTGGGAGCACGTGATCAAGTTGGGTACTGACTTCTTTTACGTGCATGAAAAGGCTAAGTCCCTTGCTTAAGAATTAAATTCTTGTGTAGGGTTAAACCCTAGTTTCATTTAGAGGAATTAAATTCCTATGTATTTGGAAGAACTAAATTCTTATATAGGGTTAAACCCTAGTTTCATTTGGAGGAATTAAATTCTATGAATTTGGAAGAATTAAATTCTTATATAGGGTTAAACCCTAGTTTCATTTGGAGGAATTAAATTCCTATGAGTTTGGAAGAATTAAATTCTTTAAACTTAATCCTCCCTCTGGGTTTTGGATCTGCATGGCAGAATCTCTCCGATGAGAATTAAATTCTCAACTTGTGGGGAGATCTGCTTCTGCCGATTCTCAACCAAAAGAAGAACTAAGTTCTTATTCAGAAGAGTTAAACTCTTAGATTGAGAATTAAATTCTCTTTTGTTTTATGGAGCTTAGATCTCTTTCCCTTTTCTCACCTAGGGTTTTTTTTCTCTGAAGAGATCTTCTTTTCTCTCTTGAGAATTAAATTCTCCTTTCTTTTTTTTTTCTCTCTGTTGTTGTATCTCTCCAGAAAACCAAAAATCGATCCCCCTCTTCTCTTCTTGGCTCCTATTTATAGGAGAAAGAAAAGAATCAATTTGTTTAGTCAATCTTTCATTGAAAGATTTTTAATTGATTTTGTAACCAACATAATCTTTTAGATTACTCAGTGAATTTTATTCACCATTGGATTTTTAATCCAAAAGATATTCTAAATTTCAGGGAAAACTTTCCTTGTATAAAATCTTTCCATAAATTGGTGATTTCTAATCACCATTGGATTTTTAATCCAATGGTGCTCCATTTTACAGAGCACCATCTTTTTTGTTTGGAAAGATTTAAAGAAATATTTTTCCAGTTAGGGTTCTCGATTCCCTCTTAATTAGAATTTAATTCTATTAGTTCAGAAGGCTTAAGAGCATGTCACGTGTTGGCATGTGACCCCACTGATTGACCATTTAATTAGAATTTAATTCTATTAGTTCAGAGATCTTAGGAACCCATCACGTGTTGGCACGTGACCCCCTGTCACGTGTGGGCACGTAATGCCCCGTTTAGGGTTTTCTTTCCTTTAACTCAGAGAATTTTTAAGACCCCATCACGTGGTGGCACGTGGCCCACTGATTAAGCTTTTAACCAGAATTTAATTCTATTATTTTAAAGCGTTCGGGAACTTATCACGTGTCAGCACGTGACTCTTGGTCACGTGTGGGCATGTGATGCCCTATTGGGGGTTTTCTTGCTGTTTTATTATACATCAGTGGGCTTAAAGTCCTATCACGTGCGGGCAAAGGACCCCATTTAATTATTTATTTTATTCAGTGCCTACAGGCTTTGCCTGTAAATGGTCACGTGTAGGCACATGATGCCTCATAACTTTTGATACCGGATGAATTATGAGGCCCATAATATTTCAAATCGAAGGGTTTTTCGAGACGCTTTCAATACCATCAGAATTTAGCTGTTTCTCATTTGGAAGTCTGTCAAAATACAACCCGAAAAATACTGGTTCGTATTTTCTTAAGCGTATCGCTGCCATTTGATACCTTAGGCTCTTTTGCGCAGAAATTTTTGGCGGGAACAAATGCCCCCCACTACTTTGTCCACGTAAGTATGTACGTGGGTGAAGTAGTGCAGAGTTATGCATGGCGTATGACCAGTTTCGGGTTGGTATATAACTTTCAGAATTTTGATTTGAGAAGATAACGAGCGGACACAAGCGTCGTCATTTATCATTGACTCAAATCTCGACTCTTAAGGGATATAGTTCCAAAACTTCAGCCCCATGAGCCGCACCCTTCTATTTCTTTTGTCTTACTCTGGCGTGAAGCATTTTATATGCTCATGAGTAACTTCTCCATTTCAGTGGCATGTAGTTTTGGCAAGTGTGGCCCATAGATGGTAGATAACAGTTCATCTTGAACTCTTTATAGGGTAGCGATGGCTTAGGAGACAGGGTTAGGATCTGCCCCTAAGACTTTTCAACTTTATGAGCCATGAGGGTCTCATAAAGACTTTTCTCCCTACAGGTCGAGAGGATCTCGCAGGTGTATTTTCTCCTTAGGGGTCGTGAGGACTCTTAAGTGGGTTTTCTCTTGAGAGTCGTAAGGATCTCACAAGAGAATTTTCTCCCTTACAAGTCGAGAGGACTCATAAGTGATCGTTTCCCTCCTTGTCGATGTTTAACTTCGAAGAGTGTGACCCGTAGATAGTCTATCTTGACCTCCCTGCAGGGCAATGATGGCTTAGGAGATAGGGTTAGGATCTGCCACCTAAGACTTTTCAACTTTATGAGCCATGAGGGTCTCATAAAAACTTTTCTCCCTACGAGTCGAGAGGATCTCGTAGGTGTATTTTTTCTCCTTAGGAATCGTGAGGATTCCTAATTGCGTTTTCTCTTGAGAGTCGTAAGGATCTCACAAGAGAATTTTTCTCCTTACAAGTCGAGAGGACCCGTAAGTGATTGATGAGGTTGACATTATCCGCATTTCACGGGGTCAAAGGTTGACATTACCTGCATTTCACGGTGTCAGGGGTTGACTATCCGCATTTCACGGAGTCAGGGGTTGCTCTGGGCGTTTCCCACGGGGTCAGGATTGACATATGCCGTGTTCTACGTGACCAGGATTTGCTCTGGATGCTTCCCACGGGGTCAAGTTTGACATAAGCCGTGTTCCGCAAGGACCGGGATCCGCTCGGACGCTTCCCACGGGGTCAGAATTGACATAAGTCGTGTTCCACGTGACCAGGATTTGCTCTGGACGCTTCCCACGGGGTCAGGATTGACATAAGCAGTGTTCCGCAAGGACCAGGATCCGCTCTAGATGCTTCCCACGGGGCCAGGATTGACATAAGCCGTGTTCCACGTGACCAGGATTTGATCTGGATGCTTCCCACGGGGCCAGGATTGACATAAGCCGTGTTCCGTAAGGACCAGGATCCGCTCTGGATGCTTCTCACGGGGTTAGGATTGACATAAGCCGTGTTTCGCAAGGACCAGGATTCGCTTGACTTTATCCGCATTTCACGGAGTCAAGGGTGACTTTATCCGCGACGGGGTCATTGGATGACGTATTTCCGTGAAGGGTTCATTGGATGACGTATTTCCGCGACGGGGTCATGTGCTGACGTATTTCCGCGACGGGGTCATGTGCTGACGTATTTCCGTGACGGGGTCATTTGCTGACGTATTTCCGTGACGGGTTCATTGGATGACTTTACGTCTGCTGTAACGAGACGAATTTCGAGGTGATCTCTAGGTTGTTGGTGAACCGTCAGGACCTGGAACTAGGGACTTTGCCATGGCTCCGTTGGGCTGACGTCGTATATTCCTGTAGAGACATTGATTTCTCTGCGGGTCGGCGCGAATCGAGATGCTCCCGTCAAGGACGCTGATTTCCCTGAATTGAGGTTTTTGCCAAGGACACTGATTTCCCTGGGGTTGAGACGAATCGAGGTATTCCTGCAAAGACACCGATTTCCTTGCGGGTCAACGCGAATCAAGATGCTCTCGTCAAGGACGCTGATTTCCCTTAATCGAGGAGTTGGCCAAGGACACTGATTTCCTCGGAGTTGAGACAAATCGATGTATTCCTGCAAAGACACTGATTTCTCTACGGGTCGACGCGAATTGGGATGCTCTCGTCAAGGACGCTGATTTCCCTGAATCGAGGTTTTGCCAAGGACACTGATTTCCTCGGAGTTGAGACGAATCGAGGTATTCCTGCAAAAACACTGATTTCTCTGCGGGTCGACGCGAATCGGGATGCTCTCGTCAAGGACGCTGATTTCCCTGAATCAAGGTTTTGCCAAGGACACTGATTTCCTCGGAGTTGAGACGAATCGAGGTATTCCTGCAAACACACTGATTTCTCTGCGGGTCGACGCGAATCGGGATGCTCTCGTCAAGGACGCTGATTTCCCTGAATCGAGGTTTTGCCAAGGACACTGATTTCCTCGGAGTTGAGACGAATCGAGGTATTCCTGCAAAGACACTGATTTCTCTGCGGGTCGACGTGAATCGAGGTGCTCTCGTCAAGGACGCTGATTTCCCTGAATCGAGGTTTTGCCAAGGACACTGATTTCCTCGGAGTTGAGACGAATCGTGGTATTCCTGCAAAGACGCTGATTTCTCTGCTGGTCGACGCGAATCGAGGTGCTCTCGTCAAGGATGCTGATTTCCCTGACTCGAGGTTTTGCCAAGGACACTGATTTCCTCGGAGTTGAGATGAATCGAGGTTTTCCTGCAAAGACGCTGATTTCTCTGCGGGTCGACGCGAATCGGGATGCTCTCGTCAAGGACGCTTATTTCCCTGAATCGAGGTTTTGCCAAGGACATTGATTTCCTCAGAGTTGAGACGAATCGAGGTATTCCTGTAAAGACGTTGATTTCTCTGCTGGTCGACGTGAATCGAGGTGCTCTCATCGAGGACGCTGATTTCCCTGAATCGACGTTTTTGCCAATGACACTGATTTCCTCGAGGTTGGTTGACTTGTTTCCGCGACGGAGCATTGATCCGGCGGGGAAGGCATTGGTTGACTCTAGGTTATCTGTGGACCGTAGAGTCTTGGAACTAGGGACTTTGCCATGGTTCCGCTTTATTGACGCCGCGTCCGCATCCTGCTTGGGGAAGAACGCTAGGGTGACATCGCGTTTGCTATATCGAGACGAATGTCGAGGTGTTATCTAGGTTGTTGGTGAACCGTTGGGACCTGGAACTAGGGACTTTGCCATAGCTCCGTTGTTGGTGTCGCGTCTGCATCCTGCTGGGAGAAGAACGCCATTGGTGATCTCTTGGCTTTCTGTGAACCGTCGAGATTTGGAATTAGGGACTTTGCCATGGTTCTGTTGTTTTGACCCTGGAGTCATTTGTTGACGTCGCATCTGCATCCTATTGGAGTAAGGAGAAACGCCATTGGTGATCTCTTGAGATGCAGATGCTGCCATCGAGACTTGGCTTTGAGCCTGGTGGGATGATATGGTTCTATCTTTGTTTATTCCCCTGGATTGTATACAGGGATCTATGTGATCTCACCTGTAGGGCAAAAAGTTTCATTTTATATATTTTTCTTTCCGCGATGCTCTATCATTTCAGCTTTTATATCGCGAAAGTCGCGATTGCCCAATCATTTCGGCTATTTTTCGCGGTGCCCAATAATTTCGGCTATTTGTTTTATTTACTCGCTGCTTTTTATTGCAAATTGCCTAACCATTTCGGCTATTTTGTATGCATACATTTTTACTTGCTGATTTTGTTGCAAATTGCCCTATCATTTCGTCTATTTCATATGCATTTGTGGCTCGCTGACTTTTCGCTGCGAGTTAGTGTCTTGGGATCTGATACCGATTTAAGCATCAGCATCACTTCAACTGGGATATTGCCAGGAGCGAATCATCATTTGCCTTTGTTGATGTCGAACAAAGGTGGCTTAGTAAACAGGGTTAAGATCCTGTCGACTAAGGCTTTTGACTTCATGAGCCGTAAGGGTCTCATAAAGGTATTTCTCCCTACGAGTCGTGAGGATCTCGTATGTGCGTTTTCTCCTAAGAATCGTGAGGATTTCTAAGTGTGTGTTCTCTTATAAGTCGTAAGGATATTATAAGAGTGTTTTCTCCTTATAAGTCGAGAGGACTTACAAGGGCTGTGCACTGTGTAAAGATATCCCTAGTCGCGGGTGGGACTTTGTTAGGGAAATGTTTATTCGCGCCCCTGGATTGTATACAAGGGTCAATATTGAACCGCTTGTAGGGCAGAATCGGAGATTGTGATGGCTTAAGAACAGGTTCAGATCCCTGTAGCTTAAGGCTTTTGAACCCTATGAGCCGTGAGGGTCTCAAAGGGGAATTCTCCTTACGAGTCGTGAGGATCTCGTAAGTGTAATTTCTCCTTAGGAATTGTTGGGATCCCTAAGTGTGTTGCTCCCTTGTGATTCGTAAGGATCTCACGCAGGTATTTTCTCCTTACAGGGTCGAGAGGACCTTGCAAGTGTCTTTTAACGAGATTGCGTCCTTTCGGGTTTTCATAAAACTCGCCGGTAGCCCTGTTGTTTTTACTCACGGAGCCCTTTCGGGTTTTCATCCGTACCCATCTTGCTTATGGAAGTACCAATTTTTTTTACCATGTCAGCCTAAGGATGCCGCGGGTCGGTAGTAGTTTAACGAAGTTTCGGTCAACAGCCAGTTTTAGGACATAGTGGTCCATCGTTGCCATATTTGAGGCAAATTTGTAGTTTACGGACTTTTCGGTCCTTTGTTGTCATATTTGAGGCGAATTTCTAGTTTATGGACTTTTCGGTCCATGGGGCTTTCTCTATGAATGAGCACGATGCCCCCGTCATGTCCATCTTTTTTGGAGCATGTGGTTGTGGCGGGTTCACCTTTCAGTTTTCGGAAAGCGCGAACTTGCCCTGTTGATACTGGTCTTCAACCCAATTTTTGAAGACGTAGCAGTCTTCGATCGGATGGCCCAATACTCTGTGGTAGGGACAATAGCTAGGATGGTTGACGTCACCAGGTTGCGACGGATGTCTCGGATCTGGCAGGGTGATGAGCCCGTTGTGCAGTGCCAGTTTGAACAGTCTCCTTATTTTGTCCTGGGGAAATGAGTAAGGACGTCTCAATTTCTCATCAAGGGATTGCCGCTTGTTTCTTTGGCGAACAACCGGTCTCGGGACACTCGGTTGTTGTTGAGCGTTGGCGATGAAAGTTGTTTTCCCTTTCCCCTTCTCATTCCGAGGATCCGTCTTTGAGGAGGACGGTCTATGGCCCATCTGGTCCATTTGGGCCAGCTTGTCAATCAAGGCCTGGAAAGTGGTTGGCTTGAAGAACATCATGAATTGGGAGATGGTTGCCTGCGGATCGAGGGTTCCCACGAACATGCCCACGGCAGGAGCCTCTTCTATGCGCTGTTCGCATTCCGACCATAGGTTCCGCCACCGTATTGCATACTGAACCCATGTCTCGCCCGGCTTCACTCTGGCGTTAATTAGCGCCGTGATTGGGGTACGTTCGCTAGCGCTCGCGAAACATTGGGTGAATAGCAGCTCCATCTCCGTAAAAGTTTTGACGTAAGTTCTGAGTACCATTCGAACGCCGTTTTCTCTAAGCTGCCGACGAATTGGCGAAGCAGTAGCTTATCATCCCCTCCAGTGTTGCCGCAGAGAGCCCTGAACTGAGCAACATGTTGCTGGGGATTGCTTGTCCGCTTGTACACATAGAATTTAGGAATCGTATATCCCGGCGGGTATCTTATTTGGTCATACCAATCCGGATAGGGTCGTCCAGTCTTAACAATTTGCCCAGCCGCTTCATTCGCCTGATGAACTCGTATCTGCTGAGCTATATAATCAACAAGCGTGTATTTAGAGATGGTTTCCTCCTTGGCTGCTGACAGAGCCGGCAGAGGATTCGATGTCTCTCCTCTATCATCTTCAATTATTACTGGAGGATCTTCGGCTGGAGGGTTCGGCTGGAGGGTCCGGCTCACCATATCTTGGAATAGAAGGGCCATTTGTTTTATATTGGCCGCTTATTCTGCGGTCTCTTTGTCTTTCTTCTCAAGCATTCTCCGAAGGAATTCGGCATCAGTCTCCTGCTCACGGCGCTGCTCCGAGGATGTCTCCGGGCTTGCTTTTGGTCCCGTGAGTGCGGCCATGGCTGTTAGCATCTCTTGGAGCTTTTGTTGTTGTTGCTCCTGAGCCTTAGTCACTGATCGCGTAAGCGGTCGATGACCTGTGGAGATACGGCTATCCTCTTTTCCGAATGCTATATAGACGGTATGTACCATCATGCCCCCAGAATTGGGGCATTTAGATTCAGTGCCCTTACGATTCGTCGCCGGCATAGGGATTTTCTCCGGCCTTCTCCTCTTGTGGGCGGTTGAAGTTGAGGGAGCCGTTGCAGCGGGCACCCAAATAGATGACGTCTCCTGTGGTATGACAGGGTGGTCCTTCTCTTGCCGAACCTTCATCTTTTCTATCGGCGGAGATAGTCTTGATCTATCACGGAGTCCTGGACCTGTCGCCAAACATTATAAATTTTAGAGGACAGCCGCTGAGGGGGCTGTTCAAGCATTGCCTTTGTGGAATTCTTCACAGGTGAAGGAGATCTTTTGAGTACGGCTTTCAAAGAGTTCTTGCGCACCCTCCTTAATGGTTCAAAACTGTTCCCAGTTGGAACAGCAGCGTCGACTTCCACCATTGGAGCTGGAGGAGTCAATCCAGAAGGGGAATTGCCCCCAGCCTTTCTTACTCGGCGCCAGTGATGGTGGCGAGCATGTCGTGCGGACGGTGTTGGTTCAGCTATGGGGGTGGCTTCTTCATGCCCCCTATCTTGGCGAAGGGTTGTTTCTGGTGTCAGCCTCTTGAAGACTGACGTTCGCCGAGAAGTAATGTCTAATCTGCCAAAGACAGACCTGTAGGTAGGGGAAGCAGTTTTGAGGACTTCGCCTGGAGCGGGAGCCGGAGCCGGAGTGACCAGCCTCAAGAAGACTGACTTCTTGGCAGAAGAAGCCTCTCTGATGATTTCGTCCGTCAGAACTGGGATGGATATCCGCTTTGGGATGGCTGCTTCAGGTATTGCGGGCTTGTTGGCGTTCTGGCCCAGTCTGTCGAAAACTGAAGTACTGGATTTGGACGACCCGTTGAGAGGGGTCGCAGTATTGATGAGCCGATCAACGACCGACTTCTTAGGTGCTTCCGACGGTAGAGGGGCGTTGAATCTCATCGGTGGGAGCATGGTCCCGAAGAATAGCCTAGTGGTGGCTTGAGTTACCTGCTCCACTGGCATCTTGAAAAGGGAGGCCGCTTGGGGGCCGTAGGTTACTCCTCCCGACGAGGCGGCATAGGAGTTGCAGTTACAATTAGTGCAGTTTGAAACCATTGATCTTTTGCTTTTTCTGCACTGAGCAAGACACCAAATCTTAATAGCTTGAATCCATAGGGCAACCATATCAAACCGCGACTTCTTCGCGAAACACGACACACGAAGTGTGGAGTGGAAAGAGGAAAAGGTCCCACCGGGCGTGCCAGAATATGTTCCCCTCCGAACACAGAGACGAGACCGTGTAGGTTCGTCTTGCCTAAATTTGGGGGCAGATGCTATTTGGTGCTATCCGTCCACCTCTCCTTAGATACCAAGTTGATTCATGGCACAATGTATCGAAGGTTTATACGTATGCGGCCGATGTAGCAGACTTCGTCATATTCCCCCTCGTTTGAGGGTTTTTTGATTGTGGGGACGCTCTTCCCTGTAGGCGCAAGCCCCTGCAGTTAATTACGCTACCGCATCGCGGTAACCACTTTTTCCTTCTCCAGATGGTCACTTTGTGTCGTGGGTGTTTGTTTTATTTTTGGTTGCCCGTGGATTGTATGCGGAGACTAATTTATGTTGTCGCCCGTAGGGCGTGGATTAGTCCAAATCCGTATTTTCTTAGATTTGGGTTTGGGATTGGGTTTAGGGATACGTTAGTCTCATTTGAGACTAAGATCAACTTAAACGTATGTTAAGAACACGTTAGTCTAATTTCAGACTAAGATCAACTTAACGGGATCGTTTAGATCCGATAAAAGAGCATTTGGGCTCTATTGTTTAGTTTATGGACATTATGGTCCATAATTAGTTTAAAGACATTACGGTCCAAGGTTAAGGACATCATAGTCCGTGGGTTTAAAAGGGACCCCACAATCCGAGATTAAGGACATCATAGTCCATGGGTTTAAGGACCCCACAGTCCAAGGTTAAGGACATCATAGTCCAAGGGCTTAAGGACTCCACAGTACAGTTTAAAGACGTCATAGTCTATGGAATGTATGGTTGTCGGGACCCGTCACCTCTCTGAAAACGTTCAAGGATTACAACGACAAATATCAGAGGAGTGAAGAGATGTACCCTTGAACCGATATTGGTTGGGATCTGCAATTGGATTGATTTAAGGATCGTTAATCTTGTTTGAGATTAAGATCAACTTAAATGTTTGTTAAGAATACGTTAGTCTTATTTTAGACCAAGATCTACTTAACAGGATTATTTAGATCCAACAAAAGAGCATTTGGGCTCTGTTGTTTAGTTTAGGGACATTGCGGTCCAAGTTCATATGCAAACATGAGTTTGGAAATGCACCAGATAGTTATTGGTCATTGGGACCCACCACCTCTCTGAAAACGTTGAAGAATTATAACGACATGTATCAGAAGTGTGAAGAGATGTACCTTTGAACCATAGTTGTCTGAAAGGCTCTAGGTTCTACTTTGAATGTCATATGAGATGACCAATTTTGGAAAACAAAAAAGTATTTGAAGCTCAGTCAAAAGGAGAGTCCTGTCTCTGGAAAACTTGGCTAGTTCAAGCTAAGATTGGCTTGGATATAGTTTTAAACACTAAAGCATATTCGGCTATCACGTACTCCCACGTGATGCATCAAAAATATAGTGTTAAACACTAAGATTGAAGCGCTCACGTGGGGTCACGTGAGGCGCCTGATGATTGGGCCCTGCTTTTATTTATTCTCAGAATATTCACAGAAGTGTTAAACACTTGGCCCTTATGACCATCACATGTGGGCACCTGATGGGTATCCATGATTTGGATATTGAAGTGTTTATTAGGGGTCACATGGGAGCACGTGATACCCCAAAAGAGAAACTGTCCTGGCTCTATTCCCCTTTGTGCTGAGGAGCTTTTTAAGGATCACGTGGGAGCACGTGATATACTCCAAAAGAGAAACTGTCTTTATTGTTTTTAAGGGTTCCCTTTTAAATAAGTGTTAAACACTTTATCTTTGTGGCCATCACGTGTGGGCATGTGATGGGTATCCATGTATTGGATATTAAGAGTATTTGTTAGGGGTCACGTGGGGACACGTGAGGGGGCCCAAAATATGTTCTGACTTGGCCTTGTTCTGTTTATCTTGAGGAATTTATCCAAGGGTCACGTGGGAGCACGTGATCAAGTTGGGTACTGACTTCTTTTACGTGCATGAAAAGTCTAAGTCCCTTACTTAAGAATTAAATTCTTGTGTAGGGTTAAACCCTAGTTTCATTTGGAGGAATTAAATTCCTATGTATTTGGAAGAATTAAATTCTTATATAGGGTTAAACCCTAGTTTCATTTGGAGGAATTAAATTCCTATGAATTCGGAAGAATTAAATTCTTATATAGGGTTAAACCCTAGTTTCATTTGAAGGAATTAAATTCCTATGAATTTGGAAGAATTAAATTCCTATGAATTTGGAAGAATTAAATTCTTTAAACTTAATCCTCCCTCTGGGTTTTGGATCTGCATGGCAGAATCTCCCCGATGAGAATTAAATTCTTAACTTGTGGGGAGATCTGCTTCTGCAGATCCTCAACCAAAGGAAGAACTAAGTTCTTATTCAGAAGAGTTAAACTCTTAGATTTAGAATTAAATTCTCTTTTGTTTTATGGAGCTTAGATCTCTTTCCCTTTTCTCACCTAGGGTTTCTTTTCTCTGAAGAGATCTTCTTTTTCTCTCTTGAGAATTAAATTCTCCTTTCTTTTTCTCTCTCTCTGTTGTTGTATCTCTCCAGAAAACCAAAAATCGATCCTCCTATTTTCTTCTTGGCTCCTATTTATAGGAGAAAGAAAAGAATCAATTTATTTAGTCAATCTTTCATTGAAAGATTTTTAATTGATTTTGTAACCAACATAATCTTTTAGATTACTCAGTGAATTTTATTCACCATTCGATTTTTAATCCAAAAGATATTCTAAATTTCAGGGAAATCTTTCCTTGTATAAAATCTTTCCATTGATTGGTGATTTTTAATCACCATTGGATTTTTAATCCAACGGTGCTTCATTTTACAGAGCACCATCTTTTTTGTTTTGAAAGATTTAAAGAAATATTTTTTCAGTTAGGGTTCTCGATTCCCTCTTAATTAGAATTTAATTCTATTAGTTCAGAAGGCTTAAGAGCATGTCACGTGTTGGCATGTGACCCCACTGATTGACCATTTAATTAGAATTTAATTCTATTAGTTCAGAGATCTTAGGAACCCATCACGTGTTGGCACATGACCCCCTGTCACGTGTGGACACGTGATGCCCCGTTTAGGGTTTTCTTTCCTTTAACTCAGAGAATTTTTAAGACCCCATCACGTGGTGGCACGTGACCCACTGATTAAGTTTTTAACCAGAATTTAATTCTATTATTTTAAAGCTTTCGGGAACTTATCACGTGTCAGCACGTGACTCTTGGTCACGTGTGGGCACGTGATGCCCCATTAGGGTTTTTCTTGCCGTTTTATTATACTTCAGTGGGCTTAAAGGCCTATCACATGCGGGCACGTGACCCCATTTAATTATTTATTTTATTCAGTGCCTACAGGCTTTGCCTGTAAATGGTCATGTGTGGGCACGCGATGCCTAATAACTTTTGATCCCGGATGAATTATAAGGCCTTTAATATATCAAATCGAGGGGTTTTTCGAGACACTTTCAATACCATCAGAATTTAGTTGTTTCTCATTCGGTAGTCTGTCAAAATACAGCCCGGAAAATACTGGTTCGTATTTTCTTAAGCATATCGCTTCCATTTGATACCTTAGGCTCTTTTGCGCAGGAATTTTTGGCGGAAACATGTACTCTCCAAATGGCCGACCGATCTATCACCCATCCTAAGGGTGAGCTAGAGGATGTGTTAATAAAGGTAGGGGACTTCATATTCCTTGTTGATTTCATTTTTTTAGACACACAACCTGTTGCTAACCCCCGGAATCAAATTCCGGTGATACTCGGTCGTTCATTCCTTATGACCTCAAATGCTGTGATCAATTGTCGAAATGGTACGATGAACCTATCTTTTGGAAACATGACAATTGAAGTCAACATTTTTAGGTTAGGGAATCAGCCCTCCGAACCTAATGCTCATATACTAGATGTTTGTTCGATCCAGGAGATCGTCCCTGAGGACCGTGAGTTCGAGAAATTTCTGTTCGATCACAGCAATTTTGACGCCACTAGTGCGTTCCTCCTTGAATCTGATACTACTCCCGACAGTGATTATGAGTGTTTCACTTTCTCGAACGATCTTGATTTTTCTCCACCCGAGCTTGAATCCTTTGAATTTTCGGATGCGTTAGTTGAACCGTCCGACTCGGTCGCGTACATTCGTTTTGAGCCGCTGTTAGAATCCTTCGAGTTTGAGACATTTGCGCCGATTTTGCCTTCAATCGTTTCACATCCAACGCTTGAACTCAAGCCGTTGCCGTCTCACCTCAAGTATGCTTACTTAGGTGAGAACGAGACCCTCCCTATTATCATCTCGACTTCTATAGCTTCAGAGCAGGAGAAAGCCCTTCTGACGGTCTTGTAGAGCAATCAGCAAGCTTTTGGCTGGACTATGACAGACATCAAGGGGATTAGTCCCTTGATCGTAGAACATCACATTCATATGATGGATGATGCCAAACCAGCCAGGGATCCACAGAGGCGACTCAATCCAGTCATGAAGGAGGCTGTGAAAAAAGAGATCGTCAAATATCTTGATAGTGGTATCATTTACCCTATCTCTGATAGCCAGTGGGTCAGTCCGATACATGTTATCCCCAAAAAGTCGGGCATAACGGTCATCACCAATCAGGCAAACGAGTTAATCCCTACTCGCACCCAAACTGGATGGCGAGTGTGCATTGATTACAGAAAACTCAATGCCGCGACGCGGAAAGACCACTTTCCGCTACCTTTTATTGACCAAATGCTTGAACGATTGGCTGGACACGAGTACTACTGCTTTCTGGATGGCTACTCCGGCTATAACCAGATTCCCATCGCCGAAAAAGATCAGGACAAAACCACGTTCACCTGTCCTTTCGGCACGTTTGCTTATCGCCGCATGCCTTTGGGTTATGCAATGCACCCGCTACCTTCCAGCGGTGTATGATAGGAATTTTCTCAGACATGGTGGAAAAATTCTTGGAGATATTCATGGATGATTTCTCCATTTTCTGCGATTCCTTTGATGAGTGTTTACAGCATCTCGACGCTGTCCTTACCCGGTGTAAGGATAAAAACCTCACTTTGAACTGGGAGAAGTGCCACTTCATGGTGCGCGAAGGTATTGTCTTAGGACATATCATCTCGCAAAATGGCATTGAGGTGGATAAAGCTAAGATTGAGGTCGTTTCCAATCTTCCTTCTCCCAAATGCGTCAGAGACATCCGAGCTTTCCTTGGCCACGCCGATTTTTGTAGACGGTTTATCAAAGATTTTAGTAAAATTGCTAGACCCTTGACTCTTCTGTTGGCCAAGGACACCACATTTGATTTCAACTCGAGCTGTGTGACTGCATTTGAATCACTTAAAAGGTCACTCATTTCTGCTCCCGTACTTTCTTCTCCTGACTGGAAGTATCCCTTTGAGATTATGTGTGATGCATCTGACTTTGCTATTGGTGCTGTTCTAGGGCAGCATATCGACAAGATGCCGCATGTAATCTATTATGCTAGCTGAACCCTGAACGATGCCCAATTGAATTACACAACAACCGAGAAGGAATTCTTGGCTGTTGTGTTTGTATTAGAAAAATTTAGGCCTTATTTAATCGGCTCTCCAGTCATTGTCTACACAGACCATTCTGCTTTACGCCATCTTTTTGCAAAGAAGGACGCAAAATCTCGGCTGATATGTTGGATCCTCTTACTCCAAGAGTTTGATCTTGTCATCAAAGACAAAAGAGGATGTGAAAACGTAGTGGCCGACCATCTTTCACGACTTCCTTCTGCGCCGACGCTTTCACTTCCAATAAACGACGTTTTTCCGGATGAACAGCTCTTGACAGTATCGTGTGAACCCTGGTTTGCAGATATTGTGAACTATTTGGCCACAGGACTACTACCGAATGAATGGTCAAGTCAGGACAAACTCCGATTCTTATCCTAAGTAAAACACTTTTACCGGGACGAACCATATTTGTTCAAATACTGTCCCGACCAGATTATTCGTCGGTGTGTGCGTAATAATGAATTTAAGAGTGCGCTATCATTTTGCCACGATCAAGCGTGTAGCGGGCATTTTGGCCCAAGAAAGACAGCTGAGAAGATCTTGCAGTGTGGCTTCTACTGGCCACAACTCTTCAAAGATGCTAATGATTACTGCAAGACTTGCTCCCGGTGCCAACACTTGGGTCGGATATCCAGGAGAAACGAGATGCCGCTCCAACCAATCTTGGTTGTCGAGATTTTCGATGTTTGGGGGATTGATTTTATGGGGCCGTTTCCCAGCTCTTTTGGGAACCTATATATTCTTCTAGCTATTGATTATGTCTCTAAATGGGTCGAGGCCGTGCACAGCCGGACTAACGACAACAAGGCTGTCGTTAGATTCCTTAAGGAAAACATTTTTTCCGTGTTTGGACACCCCCGTGCAATCATTAGTGACAATGGAACATATTTCTGTAACAGGATTTTCGAGACCTTAATACGGAAATACTCCATTAATCATAAGTTATCCATGCCCTACCACCCCCAAACATGTGGGCAAGCCGAAGTTTCTAATCGGCAAATCAAACAAATTTTGGAGAAAACGGATTCTAAGAATCGTAAGGATTGGTCTTTAAAACTCACCGATGCCCTTTGGGCATTTCGAACTGCTTATAAGACTGATCTTGAAATGTCTCCTTATCGGCTTATTTACGGAAAGGCTTGCAACCTTCCAGTGGAAATTGAGCATAGAGCATTTTGGGCGATCAAGGAATTGAATTTATCCCTTGATAATGCGGGCAGCCATCGGAAGATACAGATCAATGAACTAAACGAGCTTCGGATGAAGCTTACGAGAACGTGGTTGTCGTTAAGAACCGAACGAAGGTGTTTCACGATAAACACTTTATGCGCAAAACTTTCACACCTGGTCAACAGGTACTTCTCTACGACACCCGGTTACATTTCCATCTCGGTAAGCTCAGATCTCGATGGAAAGGACCATTCTTTGTACGGACTGTATATCCGCATGGTGCGGTGGATTTGGAAAATCCTGAGGACAGTTCACTCTTCAAAGTGAACGGACATAAGTTAAAACCGTTTCTCACCGCTGACCCATCGGAGGAGCTCCTGATATTACAGGTGCCAGTTTACATCGACTAATCTTCCTCCGCTTACCACCAAACTTCGGTATCCAGCCATATACAGTGGAAACACTGTTTCAAATAAGTTTGGGGGTATGTCACAGTTGTAATTATAAAATAAAAAAATAATAATAAAATAAAAAAATTCAAATTTTCGGGGGGTATTTTTGTAAATATTCAGTTCTATTAAATAAATAAATTTTTATAATAATACAATTTTTTCTTTACAAAATAAATTCTTCTTTTCAAGGGGTCTTTTGTACAAATAACCAATAACCCCTATAAAAATACCCCGACCCCTCTTCTGAATTTACAGAATCCTAAAATATCCCTCAACCAAAACCCTAGCCGCCGCAGTAGAAAGAGCAGCGAGATCGCATCTAACCGCCGCGCTTCCGCCGCCGATACCCCGTTCGACCGCGCTTCCGCCGCTTCTCTGCTATGTCGCCCTCTGAAAATTTCAAAGGAGGTTTGCAATATTTTCTCCCTCTCTGTAAAATTCCTACTTTCAGTATTTTCTCTTTGTAATGGCCCATACTCTGCAATTTGAAAGGGATTTCTCCCAATTGTTTGCACATAATATTTATGGTAGCTATTTCGGCGATGAGATCCGAAGGCGCGGATGGAACTTTTTGTTATTTAACTATCCAAATGCATTCGCGCTTCCGGATCTAGTTGCCCGTTTCTACGAATGTATGGGGGAGGGTTGTCTTGCACAACACGGGTACATTAGATTAATATGGGGGGAGGGTAGGGAAATTTTAATTGATAGGGACTTCATTCACGAAGTCAACTTAATACCAGGACTCCCCATTTACGACCAACCCCTCTGTTTTGAAGACTACCTACCTCTAATGCGAAACGACTGTTCTAGGGAGCCCCGCAAGGGTATTCAGGCTCACACACTTTTTGTGAACATTTTAACTGTGTGTCGTTGGGCACAAAACAATATTTTTGGTAGTTCGCACAACACAACATTTTTCACACCATCCCTACATATAGTGCACACATTGATGACACGAAACCCAAGCTATGACATGTATTGCTTCACTCGATTGGCGCCGGCAAACGGGTGGCCAATTATCCATGCCCTATGTTGGTAACACAACTGTGTCGCCATTTCCTCTCCGTTGAGGAATTTGAATTTTATATGCATGGGGGGATCCCCATTCAACCCCTTCTTGAGGGTGTCTCCACGTCCTACACACGATTACATGATTTATGGTCGCGCACCGAGCCGGCCGAGGACGTGATGGCCAAAACCCCTAGCTCGAGCTCCATAGCGAGCGACAAAGAGCTTACCCCCGCTGCGCAAGCGCAATTGATGCGATGAACCCATAGGGGGGTAGAACGAGTGATAGGGATGATGACCAACCTTGATCAGCGAGTGACGGGTTTGGAGCAGGGAATGGTCACCCTACTGGCCAGAGAAGAACGATCCCACTCACGATCGAGGGGACGGGAGGCTGATAGGGGAGAGGCTGGGACCAGTGAAGCCGCGTCTAGTAGACGCCACAGGGAGCAGTGAGGACACTGCTATTAATAAGTTTGGGGGTGGGGGTATTGTAAATAGTTATCTTTGCATTGCATCTGCATATTTTTATTTTTTTGTACATATTTGTTTTTTTCTTTGCATATTTAATTCCGCATTGCATCTTTATAAAAAAATATATAAAAATATAAATATATAAATATATATATATATATTGAAAAATTATAAAAATTATAAAAATTGAAAATTTCAATTTTGGCCATATTTGACTCAAGTTCAACATGACGGTTGACTAGTTAGGAAAAACTAGAACCTCAGCTTAGTAAATTAAAAACCCTAAAAATAATCTTTCTTAAATTTTAACTATAGAAAATATACGTCCTTATAGTTTATTTAGAAATAGGCAAATTTTGAGTTCAGTTTTTGGGCTAAATCAAAATAAGGGAAGAGTATTGAAAGCTCTATTTGAAGTATAAGTCTGAAAAATAATTCTGAACCTTAAATCCAAATTCTGAAAGTATATACCCTACAAATCGTGCATACACACATCTTGAAACTTGGGATAGTACAGGATACCTTGAAATGCTCTTGTCTAAAATCCTTAGTATAAAGGAAAATAAAATAAAAGTATAAATGATGAATAAAGAGATAATAAAAAAATGAACACTGGTTTTGTAATTGCTTAAGGCAGAATAAATAAAAAAAATATAGCGAGGGTGCTTTATCACCTAGTGCCTTAGCCCAACTGGTTTGGAAGTCATTGCTAAGCCTTAGGTGTTGCAAAACGAGGAATTACGTCTAAATGTGCAAGCAAATTTTGTAATCGGTCGTTTAGTACATCAAGAAGTATTAACGGTCGCATGAAGGACGTGTGAGCAATTTCATCTAGAATTCACCAATTAAAAAGTATTTTAGAAGATAGACAAGAGTATGATAGCTTGAATTGAATTTCCAAGAGTAGGGGTGATAATTACACACACGTAGGGGTATATGATTTGAGTTTGGAGGAGAGATAGGAATAAAAGATAGGGCTTATATCTTCATTAGAGATGATAAAAATTCCTGAGTTAAGATTGCGCCTTAGAAGGAAAACTTAGGAGATGCTGAAAGCTTTATAAAACTGGCAAAACGTATATGATTTTAAGTTAAATGAAAAGGAGTTGTGAAGAGTACGGGTTGATGATTTCTAAGTTGAAGATAATAGAATTTCTTGCTAGAATACTGAATTGAAGAATTAGAGTTAACGGCCAAATTGATCGGATTTTGTGGGTAGTATCCGCTGAAAACCCTGAGGAGACAACATTCCTCCTACTAGGGACACATAGAGGTTTAACGGTTTGTTGCACGAGCTCAGTGCAATCGCGTTCCCTGCGAAAGTGAGGTTAGGACTTTTTGAGAATAAAATTGGCTTTGCTCGAGACGAGCAAAAGATAAGTTTGAGAGTATTTGTTCATATCAGATTTTTGCATTTTTATATTTCCCATTCTTAATCACATTGCATATAAGTAGGTATTTTTGATCCATGTCTGCTAAATAGTTGCAGCTTACAGGTTCTCAGCTCTTTACAGTGAAATTCATGAAAAGTCGCAACAAATGCAGAACTACGGCCAACAATAGATAAATACGGGTTTCCGCGCACTATTCGTATGATGCCGCCTACCAGTTCAAGAGACAAAATGGAAAATCGTTGGTCATTTCAATGCACAAAGCATAAGGGCAGCACAAAATCCAAGACTTCAACATGGAGCTCAAGGCAAAAGTCCACGTCATTTTTGCACTGTTGAAAATCTGGAAGGAAGTTGAAGAGACTCTGAGAAACCAAGTGGATAAATCAGAAGATAAAAGCAACTTGGAGAAGCCCTGAGAAGATTGCCCCACAATTCCACCAAATGGCCGCGGAACCGCGGCCAAACAGGCACTTCTGCCGCGGTTCCGCAGCCGCGTATGCACATTGTCGGTGGCAGTGTCGGTGCGTTGACTCGGCTCTTTTGGGGTAGTTTTGTAAATTCTTGATTGGATCAGAATGTAAACGTAGGGTTTTCCTATCTATAAATAGAAGAGCTCAAAGCCAAATTATGGAGCCTCTTTTTTATTAGATCTAGGATTTAAATTTTCTATAAAAAATTGTAGTGAGTTTTGAGAGGTTATCAATAAAAAAAAGTTCTTTTATTTATCTTGCATGCCTATTTATTTTCTGCAACTTATTATCGCTTTTTATTATTTGCTAATCTAGTCATAATATTTAATTGTGTTTTTCTTTTGTTTTTCTCTTTTCTATTTTTCTTTATCATTAAACAACGATGATACTTGAGTAAGATCCTTGCCTAGGTGAGGTGTCAAATAGCTAGTTGTAAATTCCTCTTAACCTAAATTCTTTCTACCTTTTCTCTTGTTTTATTTTTATCTTTCTAATGGGTGAGTAATTTCTCACTTGTTAAGGCAGAAGAAGGAAGGTTTGAGAGAAGGAAATCTCTCTCACTCCTTTCTTTGCTCAACACCATAATTCAGACTCTCTTTAATTGAACCACAATCCGCTCACTACGGTACCCTATCCTACATGATAGAGGATTCCCTAGTTAGACCGGTTGTGTTTGAATTAATTAGAGGTTAGGGCTAAGAGACAAGAACGGACGGACAAGGACCAAAAGGAAGAAACTAAGCATGGAAATCCTAGCTTATACTTGCAAGTTCCTTCCTAGTCGTGCTAATCCCCGTTGTTGCCGATTACCTTAACACCGATATTAAAAAGGGCATTGAAAGAGGTGAGATATTCCTAACTCGAACCAATCTAATCCTAACCCTAGCAAGTCCTTTATCATCTTTTATCTTGTTAGTAGATCTTAACACAAAACCCAAAATATTTGGATTTAACTCGTTAAAACATTAAGAAAAAGATTCCATCTCCCTGTGGATCGACCCGTACTCAACCGGCTAGCTACCAAGCGACACCGTCTTGATTGTGGTAATTAAAAACTAAGCAAACGCATAAGAAAATCCCTAACAATCAGGCCTCCTCGTCGGCATCCTCTAATCCAAGATGATCCACCTGAACGTTTGTGCACCAAGCTTTCTCTTCTATACCAAAGAAACTAGATCAACTAGTATGCTAAACTAGATGAACTAGAGTGAGTAGATGATATAGATGGATTGAGGAGTCTCTAATTGCTCAAGGTTACTCAACTCATGAGTGTTCTTGAGTTTGAGGGAATTAGAGACGGCAAAGGAAATTTTGTGTATTCTCAAGTTGAAGAAGGAAATGGTTTTCTCTCTCTTGTAAACTAAACTCTCACACATTATCTCATAGATAATCTATTTCAATAATAGAAATGAGGTTCAATTAACAAAACAATGACTCATGGGTCAAATGATCACCATTGTCCTTAAAACCCAAGTCCTTATTCATGCATAATACACATCATTTCCAATTACTTAAATGTATTAATTATTTAAACCAAAATGATTAATACAATTAGATCATGCCATCCACAAAATCATTTTTGTACAATTACAAAAATGCCCCTCGTCTGTATATACATACCTGTATTCGTATTCCGAAAAATACGAATACCGAAGACGAAGACAATCCATCAGTTCAATACTAGGATCCGGCTTAAACCAAAGCCCACTAGTATTGTCCGTCCGAATCATCGTGTGTGCACAAATGTATGCATATGATCGAACCTTTTCGTAAAACCATACAATATCTACACGTTTTGCCCGATGCAGGGAAACGCTCTGTGTGGGACTCTAAAGACTCGACTCCACACTGGCAATGGGTTTAACAACAGGCTGCAAGCGGTACTAGCTGTACGTAACGGTCCCTAAGTATTGTCGATAAGAAAGCCGATGAGCATAACTCATCCGAACTCCTACTGAGTCTGTATGTGACATTCTCCGTACAGTCTGGTCTGTTCTTCTAAGAGTATCGCATATCGGGCCTAAGGGGCGGTAAACGTCAGACCCCTAATAGCGGTATAAGTCGTGTCGGAGTGTAGCTCATTACACCCTGAGAAACTACTGGAGTACCTACCAGTAAATCTCGCTTGCCCTGGCCAGGGACTTTGCGTAATGGCTCTCCAAACACAGCGCGATATCAACCCCCAATACCGGGAGAAACGAATCCTATCTAACCGCCACTGCCTCCAAGTGCTTCGGGACTGCACCTAACTACTACCTGTTTGCACGACTCAGTAGAGCCGTGGTAGGGTAGTAATTTAAGAACAGTGGGAACACACTTGAGGCGAAGCAGCAGTATCAAGTCAACGGACTAAGCTGTACTCATGTCACCTGGGAACTGCTATCTGACGATAGGTATATTACCAACCAGCAGTTCCCAATGAGTCCGTCCAGTTTAATTCATAACCTAATGAGCACCTGCATACTATCTCCAGTACGACGTACCGATGGCTGTGGGACAGACTATCTCCCTTCCCGCGAAGAGAAGCGTATACACTAGTCTACTCTGGAGTATCGATGCCCTGTATCGATAATCCTGTGACTAGGGATCTGTATAAGGATGTGCTTATAGATTACCCAGCCCTCACTAGTGTGACTGCCTTCACAACGCTGGTAATCAAGCATAGATCCTAAGGGCTCTACTAATATGTATAAACGATATGCTAAAAGAAACACATGCACATATTGAAGTAGAAACAAACCAAGTAGCATACTACTATTTTGAGCAAGACTGTCAATACATCTGTGAATGTCCTAAGCTTCCATTAAGTAATATACAAACCAGTATGATACAATAATGGCCTCTAGGGCATATACACTAACATGGGGGAGGGGATGATTCTGATGATGGTGGTGGTGATGGGGGTGGAGACAAAGGGATAGGGAGCGGAAGGATGAAGAAGAGGATGAAGGTGGTGATGACGACGATGATTATTATGATTAGATTTGATGATCCCCCGGCGGCGGAAGGACACGGGTAGGGGCGAGAGAAGAGGGTAAGAGGCGATGGGGTGGGATGATGGCGGTGGTGATTGGGAAAGTGGGTTGGGGGATGAAGAAGATAATGGTGATGATGGTGATTGTTGTCACGTCCCACCTCCAATACAGAGAGTATTGTCCGTTCTGGCTGAAGCCGCACGGTTTTGTCCTTCGGTGCGAACCTGGACCCGACCAAGAGCCATTACCCAGTAGGTCACACATCCCAGAACTTCTCTGGCTCGAGCATGCTTAACTATGGAGTTCTCAAACTCCTGTAGTGCCGGTTCACTTAAAAGGCGTCTCTGTATTAAAGAGTGGTATCATTCCATTTATAGTACAGATCTGCCCTCTTTCGGAATGTATTCCGAAAATTCCCCATTATTCTACAGTGGGTCCCACGGACTCAAGAGGTGGCCCCCAAGGAATCAAGATGTGGCCCTCCCGCCCCCTTAGCATGACACTTGTCATGGCACTTTATTCTGTGTAGCACTTTATTCCGTGAGCAAGAACCGGGTACCGACATCCTCCCCACTTTTGAACAATGGTTCGTTCTCGAACCACAGACCTACTATTGAGGGACCCGCTCTGATACCATTCTGTCATGCCCCACGCCCAATACAGAGAGTAGTGTCCGCTCTGGACGAAACCGCACGGTTTTGTCCTTCGGAACGGACCCGACCAAGGGCCACTTCCCAGGAGGTGGCCCATCCCAGAACTTCCCTGGCTCGAGTACGCTTAACTACGGAGTTCTCAAGCTTCTGTAGTGCTGGTTCACTTAAAAGGTGCCTCTGTATTGAAGAGTGACATCATTCCATTTATTGTACAGATCTGCCCTCTTTCGGAATGTATTCCGAAAATTCCCCATTGTTCTACAGTGGATCCCACGGACTCAAGAGGTGGCCCCCATGGATTCGAGAGGTGTCCCTCCGCCCCCTTAGCATGAAACTTTGCGTGGCACTTTATTCCGTGAGCAAGAACCGGGTCCCGACATCCCAATGGATTTCGTGACGGCACTACTTCGAAGTCCAAGGGGCAACAATGTTGTCTGGGTTATTGTTGATCGTCTTACGAAGGAAGCACATTTCATACCTTTCTGAGTCGGACAATTGACGGAGTCGCTTGCAGAGAAATATATGCAGGAAGTCGTGAGATCGCACGGAGTACCCGTTAGTATCGTATCTGATCGAGACACTAGGTTCATTTCCCATTTCTGGAAGAGCTTGCAGGAGAGTCTGGGCACTCGTCTCAAGTTCAGCACGGCTTACCATCTGCATACGGACGGGAAATCCGACCGTACTATCCAGACGTTCGAGGATATACTGAGGGCATGCATGCTTGATTTTCAGGGTTCTTGGGAGGATCACCTCTATCTGATAGAGTTTTCGTATGACAACAGCTACCAAGCTAGCATTCAGATGGCACCGTTCGAGGCTCTGTATGGACGGAAGTGTCGGTCCCCCTATGTTGGGATGACATGGGTGAACGAAGGTTGTTGGGCCGTGAGCTCATAGTGCAGACAGTGAGCAAGGTTCAGACGATCAGGTAACGGATCAAGGCGGCTCAGGACCGACAGAAGAGTTGGGAAGATGCCGGCAGAAGGTCGTTGGAGTTTGGGATTGGTGACCACATGCTTATGAAGATATCGCCCATTCGGGGAGTGATTAGGTTTGGTAGTCGCGGGAAACTCAGTACCCGATTCATCGGACCTTTTGAGGTGCTAGAGCGAGTAGGAGAGGTGGCTTATCAACTTGCTTTGCCTCCATCGCTAGCCGATGTGCACAATACTTTACATGTATCTCAGTTGAGACACTACGTTCGGGATGACATCCATATCCTGGACTATTCAGAGTTAACGTTGGCACCGATCTGTCTTACGAGGAGCAGCCTACCACCATTCTCATCGTCGGAAAAAAGTGCTAAAGAACAAGATCATTCCCTTGGTTCGAGTTTCTTGGGGTGGTCGTTCTCCAGGAGAGTTGATTCGTATGTCAAAAATATTTCTAAACCGCAATCAAGAATGGCATCGCTTGGTAGCTAGCCGGTGAGTACGGGTCGGTCCACAGGGATTTTGTGTTTTCCTAGTCGCTCTAACGAGTTAACTCCGATGGGTGTCGGATTGATTATTTCTAAAACCTAAATTGATTTATACTAAGATTATCTAGATCTAAGTCTTGCTAGGGTTAGGTCTAGGGTAAGTTGGGAGATTAAAGGTTTCCTCACCGCTTTCAATACCCTATTTTAGATCTATTAGGTATTATGGTAATTATCAATAAAAGAGCTTAGTACCATCGGGAAGAAACGGTGTTTCTTCCTCTAGGTTCTTGTCCTTCCTTTATCGATCCTTACCCTAACCACCATGGAAAACATACACAACCGGTCCTTTATACTACGGTATCACCGTTACCTCGAGGGGTAAGGTGCCGCAGGGAGCGGTGTGTGCGTGTATGTATGGAGTTATAATTATTATGTGTGATGGGGCAAGGGGTGAGAGATCTCATCTCTCAAACCTTTCCCTAAAGCTAATCCTAACAAGCGAGGAGACTACTCGCTCATTAGGGAATTGAATGACATTCTAAATTAAAAGTAAACTAAGGCAATGAAAATAAAGGAACTTACTAATTTTTATTGATGGCTCTCTCCAAACATCAACACAGTACAGATATGAATTTATGAAATGAAAAGAGGTATCGATGCTCTCCAAAAGAAATATGAATTTTATTAATGAAAGGAGGCATGACCTAATACAAGGATTTGGGTCTCTATTTATAGGACATAGAAAACCCTAGATTTATAATTGCCGCATGTCTTCTATTACAAAAATACCCCTAGGAAGACTAGTCAGCGCCGCCCATCTTTTTGGTAAAATTTGCAGCCTCTAAGTGCTTCACACGGCCGCGGAACCGCGGCCGCAGCCATGGTTTGGCCGCGGTTCCACGGCCAAAAGATGGTCTTGAAGGCTGAGTCTTCTGGGCTGGGTTCTGGTTGCATTGGGCTACTTTTTTCTTCACTTTATTCTTCATAATAGCTTCTGGTTCTCTTTCAGATTTCCACAGTGAGTAAAGTCGTGGACTTTTACCGCTTGCTTCGTATCGAAGTCTTGAACCTTGCTCTGCCTTTGTGCTTTGTGAACTGATCTTCATATAGGCTTGATCAAGATTCTCTGTTTGTTGGTCAAAGTCTCACTTTTGTATCGTCTTTTATCTTTTTCACTGTTTTCGTTCCGAGAACCTGTAACCTGTAACTATGTAGCAGATATGGGTCAAAAGCACATGTTTATTTGTAAAATGCATAAGAATGGGGAATGTAATAATGCAATATTATGATATGAACAAATACCCCTAAACTTATCTTTTGCTCGTCCTCGAGCAAACCTAGTTTTATTCTCAACAAAATCCTAACCTCACTTTCACAGGGAATCGCGATTGCACTGAGCTCGTGCAACAAGCCGTTAAACCTCTAGGTGTCCCTAGTAGGAGGAGTGTTGTCTCCTGAAGGTTTTCAGCGGATACTACCCACAAAATCCTATCAATTATGCCCATTGACTTTTTTCTCCAATTAGGTTTTCCAACAAGGAATTCTATTATCTTTGACTCATAAATTATCCACCCGTATTCTTCACGCTTCCTTATCATTTAACTTAAGATTATATATGTTCTATAGACTTACTTAGATTTTGGCATCTCTTAAGTTTTCCTTCTAGGGTTCCATCTCAATTTAGGAATTTTTATCATCTCTATTAAAGATACAAGTCATATTCTTCATTCCTATCTCTTATCTAAACCCCAATCACATATCCCTACGTGTGTGTATATATCACCCCTACACTTGGAAATTCAAATCAAGCAATCATACTCTTGTCCGTTGTCCAAAGCACTTCTTAATTGGTGAATTTTTAGATGAATTTCGCTCACACATCCTTCATGCGACTGTTAATACTTCTTGAGGTACCAACAATCGATTACAAAATATGTTTACACATTAAAGCGTAATTCCTAGTCTTGCAACACCTGAGGCTTTAGCAGTGACTCCCAAACCAGTTGGTCTAAGGCACTAGGTGATGAAGCACCCTCGCTAAATATATTTTTTTATATTTTTGCAGCCTTAAGTAATCACAAAAACCAGTGTTCATTTTTTTATTATCTCTTTATTCACACTTGAATTTTTTTATTTTATTTTCTTCGTACTAAGGACTTTAGACAAGAGTATTTCAAGGCCTCCTCTACTATTCCAAGTTTCAAGGTGCGTGTTTGTGCAAGTTGTAGGGTATACATTTTCAGAATCTAGACTTAAGCTTAGGAATTATTTTTTAAACTTATACTCTAATAAAAATATCAATACTCTTCCCTTATTTTAACTTAGCCCAAGAAGTCAACTCGAAATTTGCCTATTTCTAGATAAACTACAAAGACATATACTTTCTACCGTTAAACTTAAGAAAGGTTATTTTTAGGGTTTTTAATTTACTAAGTATAAGATCTAGTTGTTCCTAGCTAGTTAACCTTCTGTCAAACTCAAGTCAAATATGGCCAAAATTGAATACTTTCATTTTTATAATTTTTGAAATTTTTCAATTTTTATGGGTTTTAAAATAAGTATGCAAATGCAAAAAAAAATGTACATATGAATGCGAAGGAAGAAGGCTTACCGAGCATACCCCCAAACTTATACTTGACAGTGTCCTCACTGTCATGCTACACCAAGAGGGTCAAAATGTCGGCACTCCCCTGTTTATTTATTTATAATTTTTTTATTGTTAAAACAAAAATATATATACAGAAAGGCCCCCCCAAACTTCATTGAAACAATGTTAAACGTCATTGCCACACTTTGCAAAGACCAAACGTCAACACCAACCAGTCAAAATATTTATCTGTATAGAGTATCGGTTGGTGGAAGAACATGTTGTACCGATCCAAAAAGAATTGGGGAAGATAAAAGTGGTGGTATGGAAAGTGTGGAAGTGAATAGATAGGAGGTGATGATGAATCAAAACGAGAATGTGAATGATCAGCAATCAGTGGAATATTGGCATTCTCGTAGCTTATTAAAAGAAAAAGGGGGTGGTTCAACATCTAAAGGAGGAGGTTGACTAACCACACTATCCCCAAGATGCTTCTGTGGATCCTTTATCGACTTGGTATCATCCATCATATGCATATGATATTCAATTATGAGGGAACTAATCTTCTCGATGTCCGCCATAGTCCAGCCGAAAACTTGCCGCCTATCTTGTAAGACCATTAAAAGGGCTTTCTCTTGCTCTAGGGTTAGAGAGGCCGATATGATAACTGGAAAGGTCTCATTCTCACCTATGTAAGCATATTTAAGGTGAGACGGCAAGGGCATGAGTTCGAGTTTCGGAGGCGAAACAATCATAGGCAAAATTGGGACATCTACCTCGAACTCAAAAGACTCCATCACAGGTTCGAAATCACTGCAAACAACCGATTCGGATGGTTCAACTAACTCATCCAAAAATTCAAAAGACTCATATTCGGGCGGTGAGTCGTCAAAATCATCCGAAAAAGTGAAACATTCATAATCAATATCGGTTGTGTCAACTGTGGTAGATTCAAGGAGGGACGCACTAGTGGCGTCAAAACTGTTTTCATCAAATAGAAATCTTTCAAACTCGCAGTCCTCCGGCGTGATTTCGTGAATAGAGCAAACTTCTCGTGTACTAGTTTTAGGCACGGGGGGGAGGGGGAGGGGGGCAGACTTCCTAACTTGTAAATATTGAACACATTAGATGTCTTCCCGAAGGATAGAGTCATGGAGCCATTGCGACAATTTATTACGGCATTGGAAGTGGCCAAAAATGGTCGACCGAGGATCACCGGAAATTGGTTCCGTGGGTTAGCAACAGGTTGTGTGTCCATAACAATAAAATCAACGGGGAATATGAAGTCCCCAACTTTGATCAACACATCCTCTAGCTCACCTCTAGGATATGTGATTGATCGATCAGCCATTTGGAGAGTACAACGAGTGGGTTTCAACTCTCCAACCTCTAATTGCTCGTACACGGAGTAGGGAAGCAGGTTAACACTGGACCCAAGATCTAAAAGTGCTCGATTGATTTTCTTATCCCCAATTGTTATTGAAATCGTAGGACAGCCGGGGTCCTTTCGTTTTTGGGGTAAGGGTTGAGGTTGGTTAATAGCATTGCTCACTGCACTAGCCACTAGCACTTTCTTGGGTATTTGAGATTTTCTCTTCGAGGAGCATAAGCCCTTTAAGATTTTCGCGTACGAAGGGACTTGTTGGATTGCATCCAAGAGAGATATATTTATGCTAACATGTTTAAATAACTCCACAATCTTCTCCATTTGTGGAGTTGGTTTATTGGGATTCAACCTGTTTGGAAATGGAGCATTTTGAAAATCAGTTGAATCCAATATCTATGGAGTAGAATGTGGAGTTGGAACGGATCCCAGTGTGGGTGTGTTCGTGAAGTGAAAAGTGGGTCCGTTCGGATTAGAAGAAGAAGAGCCTTTTGAAGAATGAAGAATAGGCTCTAGCGGAGAAGATGAAGGTGAAGAAGGAGAAGAAAAAGAAGAAAGAGAACCACCGGCGGGGGTGTCATCACTAGTACCCACGTTATTTTGCAACACTCTTCCAGATCTCAACATGGTCACCGCATTTACATTATGATTGTGATATTCATGTGCGTTGTGTGTGTGACCGGGATTTGGCAATGGTTGAGATGGAAGCTTTCCCTTTTTTCTCTCGCTCAACGCAGCAGTTAGTTGTGCAATTTGTGCCTCCATAGATTTGATTCTTTGATCGTATGAAGCATTGTTGTGCACCAAAGACTGGATGGAATTTTCCAACCTTTCTGCGGATTCTGTAGACTGTTTGAGAAACGCATCTAGACTTGTTTCTAGCGAGATAACCTTATCATCAGTTGGTTGAACAAAATTGTTCGTTTGATTTGGATAAGGTTGTGGTTAGAAAGGTTGCTGGTATTGAGTTTGTTGGGGTGCTTGTTGTTGTGGAGGAGGAGGCCTTTGGAAGTTGTTGTTTCCTTGGAATTGTTGATTTTGATTCCAAGCAAAATTTGGGTGACTCCTCCAACCCGGATTATAGGTCGAAGAGTAAGGATCATTTCTTTGTCGTTGCTGAAAGGCAGCATTGACTTGATCTTGTCCTTGAACAGGTGGATTGTAAGGACACTCTTCGGTAAGGTGTGATGGGTCTGAACAACATGCACAAACAGTTCGTGGGGGTAAAGCAGGGGCAGGAGAAGACGATGAGATTTTGGTCTCAATGGCTTCTAGCTTTTTCGTAATTGTGGCCATCTCGGCCTTCATAGCAATCGACATATCTAATTGATGTATGCCTGCCCTAGATTGACCAATAGAAGAAGATGAGGTTGTCTTTGTGCTCTCCCACTGAATTGTTTGTTCCCTAGATCCTCGAGAAACTGCCAAGCTTTCTCACTAAATTTGGTTAGAAAGTGACCTTGACAAATGGTTTCTAGCAACTGCTTCGTTGCCGGGTTCAATCCCTCGTATAATGTTTGGCAAAGTTGCCAATTTTCGATCCCATGGTGAGGGCATTGAACAAGTAGGTCTTTGAATCTTTCAAAACACTTCCAAAATGGTTCGGAAGGAAGCTGGGAAAATTGTATTATCTCATTGCGAATTCTCGCGGTCTTGTGATGAGGATAAAACTTTTTAAGAAAAGCTTTACCAAACCCGTCCCAATTTCTAATTGAATGTGATGCAGTGCTGTATAGCCACTTCTCGGCTAAGTCACATAAGGTGAAAGGAATGACCCTCTTAGCCTTATAGCATCGTCGGATAATTGGGTTATTTTCATCATGGCGCAAACGTTTTGGAATTTATTGATAAAGATATAGGCATCTTCGGATTCCAATCCGTGAAATTTTGGCAGCATATTGATGAAGTGGGGTTTTATCTCAAAATTGTCCCCATTTGCCGGTGGGGGTCAAAGACAGGTAGGTAAGGAGGTGCGGACATGGTAGAAGAGATCCTAGAGCACGATTCGTTGGGGCGCTACAACAGGCGGGTGATTCGGGTTATTCACACCTAACGGAGGTGGAATCAGTCCTGTGGGTAAGGTGTTGTTTGGATTATATCCTGACATACTTTCGGAAGAAGAATTTGAAGGTGGAGGTAAGGAAATGGAAGGAATTTCGACTTCGGAGTCGAAAGGTTCGTCGGTCGGTACCAACGAGACACGGACTAATCGGGCGCTAGTATCCCTAGTCCAAAGTGATATACACTAAAGAGGTAGTGTAGTAAAAAAAAGTGAAAAACGGAATGTGGGGGTAAGAAAATGTCAATGAGAAGAAAGTGGGTGGTGGTGGGGTGCACGGATTTTAAGCGACAAGTTGCAATTTTTTTTTATAAATTTTTTTTCCTTTTTTCTTTTTCTCTTTATTTGGAACTGTTTGAAAAAAAGATTTTTGATAAAGGGCTTAGACAAAAAATGCAATCAATCAGGAATGCACAATCAGGCCTAGATCTAGGGTCACCTAGGTCAGCTAGGCAGCTCCTAACTGTTCCAAAGGGCTAGAAATAGGACCTCAAACCGCCTCTTCACCGCCAATTGCGGCCAGGTAAGTGCCAGGTGAGTGGGAGGCTCCCCACTACGAAAGTAGTGGTCCTAATTAAGTAACCACTCGCCTTAGACATACTTGCCTAGACACCGCAAAGTCAGGTTAGGATTAACGGCCGATGCCTACAACTAGTCCTCTGTCCTATTGAGCGCGACGTCCTTAGGGCTGAGTCTAGTATTTTTTAATTAAATATGGTCAATGCAAATGCCTTATGTGATTTCTAGGGTCCTGGAAAGGGTGATGAAATCCCCACCCAATCTGAATTGGTCTGAAGCCCCTTAAAGTCCGATTAAAGATATGCAAAACAGAAAAAATCACTTGCAATCAATTTTTTATTTTAAGCACGGCGTAAAGAATCCTGCACAAGATTTGTTGTTGGAAGGGGGAAGATTTTTTTAAGCGCAAAGAATCCTGCAGGAGATTTGACAAAAGATATATCGGGATTTACAGAGGAGAAAATTAGAAGACTTACAGAGAGGATCCACGTGCTGAAGTCACCAGATAGCCGCGTTTCCGCGGTCGGAATAAGCAATGCGCGGCGGTTCCGCTGTGGAGCAGGCTGCACGGATCCCAAGAATTTTTCCCACGTGCTGAAGAGGTCAACCTGCGGCGGATCCGCGGTTGAAAGCTGGCTACGGCGGCGGAAGGGCGGTCGGCTCAACAGTTCAAATCCCGAGAAAATTATGGTGTGGATGATATCACCTTCTTGCCGCGGATGTGCGGTCAAATCTAGGTTTGCGCGGCGGAAGCGTGGTCAAGAGGCTGGTTCAGATCCCGAGATTGTTTCTGCTGTTCTGTTTCTGAAATCCCCTTCTGTTCGGATCTCCCGTTTTCTGTTTCGCACTCTGGATTTTTCCAGATCCGTCGATCCTGAAAAGATTCACACAAAAAATACCCTTCAAACAATAAATGATAAAGTTTTTATAATTTTTATTTTTCTGTTTTTATGATTTTTTAATTTAGATTAACCCGAAATTGCAAAAAGGAAATACTACGCCATCCCCGGCAACGGCGCCATTTGATTCGTATGTCAAAAATATTTCTAAACCGCAATCAAGAACGGCGTCGCTTGGTAGCTAGCCGGTGAGTACGGGTCGGTCCACAGGGATTTTGTGTTTTCCTAGTCGCTCTAACGAGTTAATTCCGATGGGTGTCGGATTGATTATTTCTAAAACCTAAATTGATTTATACTAATATTATCTAGATCTAAGTCTTGCTGGGTTTAGGTCTACGGTAAGTTGGGAGATTGAAGGTTTCCTCACCGCTTTCAATGCCCTATTTTAGATCTATTAGGTATTATGGTAATTATCAATAAAAGGGATTAGTACCATCGGGAAGAAACGGTGTTTCTTCCTCTAGGTTCTTGTCCTTCCTTTATCGATCCTTACCCTAACCTCCATGGAAAACATACACAACCGGTCTTTTATACTACGGTATCACCGTTACCTCGAGGCGTAAGGTGCCGCAGGGAGCGGTGTGTGCGTGTATGCATGGAGTTCTAATTATTATGTGTGATGGGGCAAGAAAGGGGTGAGAGATCTCATCTCTTAAACCTTTCCCTAAAGTTAACTCTAACAAGCGAGGAGACTACTCGCTTATTAGGGAATTGAATGACATTCTAAATTAAAAGTAAACTAAGGTAATGAAAATAAAGGAACTTACTAATTTTTATTGATGGCTCTCTCCAAACATCAACACAGTACAGATCTAAATTTATGAAATGAAAAGAGGCATCGCTGCTCTCCAAAAGAAATCTGAATTTTATTAATGAAAGGAGGCATGACCTAATACAAGGATTTGAGTCTCTATTTATAGGACATAGAAAATCCTAGGTTTACAATTGCCGCATGTCTGCTATTACAAAAATATCCCTAGGAAGACTAGTCAGCGCCGCCCATCTTTTTGGTAAAATTTGCAGCCTCTACGTGCTTCACACGGCCGCGGAACCGCGGCCTCAGCCATGGTTTGGCCGCGGTTCCGCGGCCAAAAGATGGTCTTGAAGGCTGAGTCTTCTGGGCTGGGTTCTGGTTGCATTGGGCTACTTTTTTATTCACTTTATTCTTTATAATAGCTTCTGGTTCTCTTCTAGATTTCCACAGTGAGTAAAGTCGTGGACTTTTACCGCTTGCTTCGTATCGAAGTCTTGAACCTTGATCTGCCTTTGTGCTTTGTGAACTGATCTTCGTGTAGGCTTGATCAAGATTCTCTGTTTGTTGGTCAAAGTCTCACTTTTGTATCGTCTTTTGTCATTTTCACTGTTTTCGTTCCGAGAACCTGTAATCTGTAACTATGTAGCAGACATGGGTCAAAAGAACCTGTTTATTTGTAAAATGCATAAGAAAGGGGAATGCAATAATGCAATATTATGATATGAACAAGAGTCTACCTGGGAACGTGAGGAGGACATCCGTCCACGTTTTCCGCGCCTGTTTGAGTAGTGTTGTTTGTTCTGTTGTTTTTGTTCTTTAATTTCGAGGACGAAATTTTTGTAAGGTGGGTATGATGTAAATCCCCAATTCCATGTATATATTTTTCCGTATTTGTCCAGATTTTCCCCCCATTTTTTTCATTATATATATATATATATATATATATATATATAATTATTATTATTTATTTTATTTTAATTTCCTAAATCTAAACTCTAATACAAAACCGTAAACCTACCCATAACCCGACCCGGCCCCTACCCGACCCGACCCGCTCCCACTCCATATTCTCCCCTTTTCTTTTCCCGCCTTCTCCCTCGTTCCTCCTTCCTCGTCTCCACCTCCGCGACGACCGCGCCTACCTCCGCGACGATCGCGCCCACCTGCCGACGATCTCCCTGCGATCCCCTCCACAAAATCCTCTCCCTCTAATGGCTTCCCCTCTCTCGTCCTCGCCACGAGACCCGCTCCCCCACGTCCTCGCCCTTATCCACGTCACAACACCGAGCCCCCTCTCACTACTTATCCCATCTTGCTCACTCCCCCTTGTCCTCACTCATCATCACCGATAACCCCACCGAACTCCCCAGCCCCTCCTTCAGCCCGAGCTCACCACCACCACGAACCCATCACCACCTCGCCATCTCCATCGACCCACCGAGCTCCCCAAGCCTTCAAGCCAAGCCGACCCAACTCCATCCACCGGAGCTTTCTCCTTCGTCGAGCTCTCCTCCACTTCATCGAAGAGCCTTCTCCTCCGGCCACCCCATCAGCTCCTCCCCACTACCCACTGCACCCAAACCCACTACCCAGTGCACCCACTTTCTCCTCGTCATCCTCCCGATGCCGCCAACTTCTTATTGAGCTCCCTTCACCGTATGCAAACCCGCCGGCACCCCACTGCCACAATCGAGCCCCTTTTAGACAATCACTGCCATGCCACAGCCTGAGCCGCCGTTGCTGCCATCATAGCAAACCCCCTGTCCCGTGCCGTCGCCACGCCATTACCATCGCCGCGAGCCGTCGACAAGCCCGGCATTTTATCGAGCCCTCAAGCTCGTCACTGTTGTCGTGTCGTGCCTTGCCCGTGCGTGCGTCGAGCCCGTGCCATCCGTCGTCGTTCACTGTTGTTTTGTCTTCTACCATTTAAGGAAAGAGAAATTCTATCTATTGCTACTCATTCTATCATAATTTTATAGATTAATGCTAATTTTAGATAATTATAAATAGATATGTATATATGTGTGTGTGGGTGGATATATACATTTATATATAAAAATAACGTTAAGTAATAAATTGAACACTTATACTTGAGCTATCATGTTGGTAGTAATGAATCGAACCCAACTCGGTTGGTTAGCCCGTATTGATGTCATTTAGAATTTATAAGAATCAATTATCGCTTGTTGGTTAAGGAAATCTTGTGTTTTCGACCGATTACCAAACGCTTCCTAAGGTGTTTGATGCGAACTATAAATCAAAACATATTTTATTATGGCGAAAATTATGATAGTTAGATCTCTTTACTGTTTACGAATATCGTGTAGAAATTTGGATGCAAAATATCGTGTTTTTAATTATGTAAAGTCGCCCCCTAAAGGCAACGCTAAAACCGGAATGCGCCGCACATGTCACGTTGGAAAACATATATTAAATTCAATACAGATTGGAATGTAATTTTCTATGGTTCGTATCGAAGCCGACTTGATAAAATAGAACCCTATAAAGTTTACCCTTCAATACTGATAGGCCACTGTAACAAGAATTGACTGGGAACACGGCTCTGGACTGCAGTCCGTGGCAGCATTCCAAGAGGATACCTGAATTTAAGCACCTGTACATAGCTACATAAAACTGAAAATGCACGGAAACCCATATATTCGCGTATATAATTTAGTTATCTAACACATGAATCCGGTCCCGTGCAGTTTCACAGTCGTTTGATATTTAATTTGTATTTTAGAATATCGACGTGTTCTACAGTTTCTGCAGTGACATTTCTTACCCCTTCACATTAAACAGGACATAACTTCTAGTACGGAAAGACTATTGTTAATCCGTTTGATGCGTTGGAAACCTAACAAATAGAACTAGGTTTTATTAAACTAGGGAAATACCTGAATCTGAACACAATTCTTAGTAAACCGCGCATGAAGTTGGACTTCCAGTTCGGAAACCGGAATTTCAGCAACTGATCGCTGATTTAAAATGATGATAAGTCCCTAACCTGAAATTCTTTTGACATGAAACTAATTTTACTGTTTAGACGGTCAAGTGTACTTCGTACGCCTTTTATACTGTTTTGGTCGATTCTTTACATGTAATTTACGGTGAATTTTTCAAGTCATATGGCGTTGGGTATCATAATTTAGTGAATATCCATTCAGTGCATTTTTGCCTATTTTTGTGCTTGTTTTATACCTTCTGCACAGTGATCGTTTACATTGAGACTTAACGAATGTTGTGCATTGTCGATATATAAGTGTTAACGATTGGGTTGTGGTAAGTACGAATGTGATATTGATAAGTGGAAACGTGATTGAAAGTAAAAGCGATACGTATTTGTTCACAACTTATCTAATACATACTATAACCTAGGGAATGGGGAAATAAATGTGGAATTGAACTCGTATTTAGCGAGATTCAGTGACTTAGAGGATGATCATTCGCTATACACACACACACACACACACATTAGGTCATGGGCTTAGCGGCACGGCTGCAAGGTTATGTCCCGAGCAACAGTGGACTGTAGTTTCGGACATGCACGAGACCCTTGTTAAACATGAACTTCTTTTCCACCAATTGATTTCATTGACTTAGTGACTGTTAAGTAGTGACATACACATTATCTGGTTTACTGACATGATACTTATATCGCACTGTTCATATTCAAATGATGTTCATTATTCTCATGTTCTGTATTCTGTTGTACCTTTCATGTTTAATAGCATTGCACCCGTCATATATATTTATTGCTATATGTGTCGTCCCGACGACCCGAGTGTGCATGCTCAGAGGACGAGGTGGACCCAGCTTAGGAGCAGGACCTGCCATTCGAGATCGCGGAGGTCTAGACCGCAACATCAGCGCCATTTCTTTTTGCTATAAGCACATTGTATTTCGTTGGTTAGTTATTTCCTTATGCAAAATAAATGTATCTCGAACTCTTTTATTGTAATGTAATAAAATGGTGAACTGTGATTTCCTTTACTCTAGTACTGTTTACTGACTACCATGTAATGCTAGAAATCGAAGTGTGACTACGGCGAGATTATTCCCTGACCGTAGGAGTATGGCTGACCCAGTCACCCCTCGTATTCCGTATTTTGGGAAGCGGGGTGTGACATGATTTTGTTGGTATCAGAGCCAGCTTTGAAAAAATCATGGTTCCGTTGAGGGATCCCTAGATTGAGTTTTACCCTTGATGTTTGCTTTATTACATTTCTTTTCACTTCCTAATCCTCGTTGAATCATCATGAAATCCTTAACTAAATCTGATTTCTTTCTTGATCATCTTTCAGAAATATGGACTCCTCGAGCAACTCCTCAGGTGCTGGTTCCCACGATCGTACCGAGAAAATTCTCAGCACACAAACGACCCTAGCCCAGGCTCAAGAGAGGAACGTCGATCTCCTGACCGAGGGATTGGAGGCGGTACAGGAGACCGCAATTACCGCTCTAGAGAGATCTACGGCTGTCCCCGCTGCCCCCGAGGACGCTCTCGTACCGACTACACAGGCTAGAATTGGTACCGTTTCGGACTTTAGGAGGCTTCAACCAGCGGTTTTCACGGGATCAGCAAATCCACTCGAGGCCGAGCAATGGCTCATCAACGTGGAGAACCTTTTAACGGCCGCTCGAGTTCCTGACGATGATAGAGTGAACGTGGTGAAGATTCAGCTGGAGGACGAACCATTGTTCAAAAGTGGGGAGGATGTCGGGACCCGGTTTTTGCTCACGGAATAATGTGCCACACGAAACAAAGTGCCATGCCAAGTGTCATACCAAGGGGGCGGGGGCCACCTCTTGAATCCGTGGGTCCACCTCTTGAGTCCGTGGGACCCACTATAGAACAATGGGGACTCTTCGAAATACATTCCGAAAAAGAGCGGATCTGTATTATAAATGGAATGATACCACTATTCAATACAGATGCGCCTTTTAAGTAAACCGACACTGCAGGAGCTTTAGAACTCCGTAGTTAAGTGTGCTCGAGCCAGAGATATTCTCGGATGGGCGACCTCCTGGAAAATGGCCCCTGGTCGGGTCCAGTTCACTCCGAAGGACAAAACCGTGCGGTTTCGATCAGAGCGGACAATAATCTCTGTATTGGGGGTGGGGCGTGACAATTATGATGACAACGTAGGTGAGATTATTTTAATCCACATATCTCAATATAGATATTTTGAAAATTTCGTGATTTTCGTGTGTGATTTTAGCATACAAGAAAACTATAGTTTTTTTTAGATTTTTAAAAATTTCGTGATTTTCATATGTTATAGCAAGCAAAATATTTTAAAAACCGAAGATAGAAAAGTTAGAGAAGTTCGGAAATTAAATAATTTTCGTATGGATCGATAACATGCAATCTATTATATATTTGAACAAAATGAATAATTTGTGGATTTTTATAAAGTTCGTGTTTGTCATGTGATATAATATGCAAAATATTAAAAAATTGAAGAAAACAGAAAAATTCCAGATTTTTGAAAATTTCATGATTATCGTGTCCTATATAGCATGCATAATATTGAAAAAGAAAAAAAATAAAAGGTTGAGATTTTTGAAAATTTTATGATTTTATTATGATATGTACTGAAAAATATTGAAAACCCTAAAGAAAATATTTCATTTATGAAAATTTCGTGATTTTTATATATATCAATCAAAATATTGGAAAACCAATAAAAGCAGAAATTTTAAGATTTTTAAAATCTCACCATATTTCTATGTTAAAAAAGAAAACAAAACAAATTAGGATTTTTGTACATTTCATGATTCTCATATGTTATACAATAAGAATACTATTGAAAAAACCAAAGAAATAGGGAAATTTCACGATTTTCATATGAAATTTATAAATATAAGATATTACAACCTATAAATGATACAGCAATAAACTTCTATATAAAATGGGTTTTCTTGACAGATTGCATGGGCCCTTGATAGTATTATAGATAGATAGATGGCACCTACATAAACACCACTTCCAATAAATCGATAAACTGTGCCGATAAAATACCCAAAAACTCGTTTTGGACGCTGTTGCCAAAGAAAACGACTCATGTATTCACCATAAATGGACCAGCTACAGTCAGCACCTCATGTGATTCCACTGGAAATGCAAAACTACGGAAATTCTTGCAATGACACAAGTAATGCACAAAAAATGTGATCCCGCACGAGCTTTGATACACCGCATAAACTCTCCAAATACCACTGCGAGTGCAAATAGGATAGATTCCATATTAATCATAACAAGCAGATAGTTTCTTAGTGCTTAAAATATTCAAAATTTTCTTCCAGCTGAAGGAAGCAGAACAGGTAAGCAAATCTTAGCTCACAGTGACTGCAGGATTAACATCCACGAAGAGTTCCCAAAAAATCTTTGAAAACTATACAAAACATCTCCCCATCCCACCCAAACCTGGAGCATCTGAACCTGCTTCCGTTCTTTGATAGAACCCTATCATACCACCTGTACCGCTTCCCTTGCAATTTTTCATCTTTAAAGCTAACAACGGCATAAGAGAGCAAAATGGTAAAAAAAAAGAAAATAGCTGCTTCCCTTGCAATTTTTCATCTACTAATGCAAGGTCTACCCAAACGGTAAAAAAAAGAAAATAAGGAAGAACAAAATGCATAAGAGAACAAGTCGGAAATTTTCATAAACCAGCATCAGATCTCTAGCTGCTTCAACTGCTCTATTTCCGCAGATTGTTCCAAATCCTTTGCCTCTCCACCCGAAACAGCTGGCTTCATACGCTTCTCTTCAGCATCTTCCTGAGCTGCTACTTCGACATCCTTAACCTCTATTGTAGTTGGGATCTCAATGGCCGGTGAAGGCTGTATCTTTGCTTCAGATGGGCAAAAAACGGGTGCTGGTTCATTGTTTGCCCGCGCTGGTCGTATCACCACTGGTGGCGGAGCAGCAAAGACCGGAACTGCCTGCCTTATGCGAACCGGCGATGCCATTCGTATAGAATGTGGACCCATCATTTGAGGAGGAAGATGTTGATGTCCAGCTGGCGGCGGAAGAGGCGGGGCCGAGAATACCGGGACAGCTGTCCTTATCGTCACAGGCGGGGCCATGCCATGGTATGGCATTCTGTACTGATGCCGAACTGGCACGTAAGGTTGAGCTCCTACAGCTGGGAACTTCTGGGGTAAGAAGGGTGCTGAAGAGGCCCCTCCATCAATTGGTGACAGGGAAGACGGTCTCGTTCTTGGATTAGATTTTGGGCGGATTAGAGGGAGGATTTTCGATCCAGATTGTGGTGGAGGTTGTAACGATGCTGATGGTCTTCTCTCCGGTTGCATTGGGAACTGCCTAGGGAATGGTGAGGCGTTGGGATTGTTGGCCATTGCTATCTTTTCTTTGAGGCGGTAGTTGAGGAGGGCTCTGGTTATTCTGATTTGCTCTTGCTCGTCGTTGCTTTCCGGTTCATTTGATGAGCTTGCAGCTTGGCGTGCCACTGTTGCATTTTACATTTAAAATGGGTTAAACATTGGACAATTTTTAGCAGTCGCTAAAATCATAAAAGGATGGTTTTGGAGAATAGGAGCTGGCATTCAATTGAACCGTGCTATAGGCAAGTAAGAGACCTGTTCTCAATCTCAACAATCCTAGCGCAAGAGGATGAGGTAGCAAAATAATGAAAGGCTCTATGGTAGCTAATACTTGGAAAGCAATGCATCAAGGAATTTAATCTAATCTAAGTTTTTCCTTCCCAGTTCTCTTGTTCATGGAATTAGCAGATTAAGAAACTACAGCTTAAAAAAAGATTTGTTTTGAGACTCACATTGTTTCAGTGAAGACCATGCAGCCATTGCGGCATTCTTCTCGGCTTGCTTCTTGTTCTTAGCTGGTTCCCCGGTGAAGATAATTCCAGCAAGCTCGACCGTACAGGTGAAAACCGGTAGGTGGCCTAACCCTGATCGAAACGTTGTGTATGACGGAAGCGGTGCACCAACTCTCTGAGATATTTCCTGCAAGAGGTTCTTATAAACTCCTGTCTCGTCCTGCTTAGGGGTGAACACATAAGCTCAAGAAAACATATGATTTCAGTAAACGAAGCGATAAACATGGCTAAAACCAAACTTTTGGCAGTAGGTGTCAATCCAAGAATTTTGCTATACAGCCTGCCACGGATGTTGACTGATCTTTTGATTGAGCTCCCAGAAGTCATTTGGTTTAATGAAATTATTACGTTAGTGCCCATAACAAATGTTCAGGTCAATGACTAAAATCACACATTGGAGTCCCAAAAACATTGTTGTCAAATGCTAATTACTTGAAAACAATTAATTTCTTACCGAGTCTTCCTAGGACAAAAAAATTTTGCAACCATTCTTCAAGGATCATTCAAATATTGAAAGGTTCAAGAAGTCACGATCTTTCAAGAAACGAGTTCAGAATTTTAGTCAACCAAAATTTTATCCATTACAATATTTAAACTTACTGGTTAAACACTCTATTCTCTTTGGATGTTGTGCAACGATTTAGTGATTTGAGGTCGGTCCCAGAGCAAAGATGCAAAATCTGGCCAAACATGTCGGTGCATCCATAGTTGCACTAGAGTAGAAATGAACCAACTTATAAAATTTTGGCGTCTATATATTTTCTGCTTTCATATATGCATAATCAAATACTGCATCCGTTCCATAGTGAACACACACACACAGTCACAATCTGTATGCATAATATACTCAACCAAGTTTTGAACACATTATATGATGCATGCCCAAGCATTTGAAAGTTAGCACCAATTCTCTAAGTATTCGCAAGCCGTAAGATATGGCAATATTACACTCCATATTCAACATACGGTTTTAGCTAAACTATTATACCATGAAAAGCATAGCACATTTACAACGATTACATGCTAAAATGGGGAATGATGGGAGTTGGAAGGGCATGCAAATCGTGATAATGCAAGCCATGCAACCTACAAAAAAGAAGAATAGTACTAAATGCATGGTCTCCCAACAAAAGGAACTAGATCCGAGATGGACAAGTTGAATAGCGTGGAGCCAATATGACTTAATAGGGGAAACCTTCATTGGAGGAGAATAATACTAAATGCGTGGTATGCCAACAAAAGGACCTAGATCTGAGATGGACAAGTGAATAGCGTCAGGCCAATATGACTCAATAGGGGAAACCTATGTTGGAGTATCGAGTCAAATCTTACTTAGTCACATATGCATCTATTAGATATCTGATGCATACTAATTTAGCTACTCGAGAAAATGTGAAAACCCCCTGACAGCCCCAACACTAGTTGTTTTAGGGGGTGGTCCATCATGCATGAGCCGCGCCTTAATAGTTAAAAGAGATTAAATGTTAAAATAGGGTTACATCTCTGTTTTTAACGAAACTAAAATCACTTCAAGCATTTTGATTATCAAAAGATTCTAGATGGACCACCTACATAATTTAGTTGTGCAACTGATTGTGTGACTGTCACGGTTAAACTAGGATTAACACCAATTCCCAATTCTGTGATCATTTCAAGTATACTAATCTTGTAACTCCGGCAACACTAGCCTGTTATCCCATTTTTTTAATTTTTTTTGGGATCAGCGACATAAATTTCTTCAATACGGGTTAGTTAACTGTCAACAAACTTTAAAGGCCAGCTAGACCCAAGAAGGTTCGGAGCGTGCGATTTAGTCTCCACTTTCTTCCTAATAATAATTAGAGAGTTTTCTAGGGTTGGATACACTGGTCATCTTTGACGAATAAGTCTCTCCACCAAACTTTGCTGGTTCAACCATTATTTACGCACATCTTTTTTGACATGGGGCATTATTTTTGGAGGGACAATAATACCTCCACTAACTCGAAACCACGCAATATCCCATCACCACCACCACAATCTCACGAGGGCCCCTGCTATTTATTGGTGTCCATCTCAATCAACAGCGGTCACATGCCCATATAAATAGTGGAGCATATGAATCCGACGCAGTTTACAAAAATTTCGGTAGAGCCTTTAAAATTACTAGAATCCGTGCACGTGCTTGCACGTGTTAATTAAACAATTAATTATTTTTTGGGAGGAGAGAGAATATATATATATATATATATATATATATGAGGTTAATGGAGAAAAGGTGTCATAGGAGGGAATTTCCTCCTATGGCGTCGGAAAAATGCACCCTCTATGATTTTTTTCGACGATCGTCATACATCACCTCCATCTTTATCATCTAAGATGCGGATACACCAAATTTCATGTGATTATACCATTTTTCATCGTTGATTTAGTTGGTGCAAAATCAACGGTTTACCGACAATAGAACTTTTTACATTGCTAATTCAACGGTGAAAAAGTGGTGGAATCACATGAAATTTGGTGTATGCACATCTTAGATGATAACGATGATGATGATGGACGCCGATCGTCGGAAAAAATGGTGGAGGTTGTATTTTTTCGACGCCATAGGAGGAAATCCCCTCCTATGGCCTCTTTCCTCCATTATTCTCTCTCTCTCTTTCTATATATATATATAGAGAGAGAGAGAGTTCTAGATAAACAATTAATTAGAGAGAGATAACATGAAGGGCATGAGAGATGAGGATTTTTCTCATTTTTCCTTTCTTTTTTTTTTTAAGAAAAAGGGAGGGGGACCTCTAATCTTGGATATTTGCATTATATAATAGACTAGAAATAGATGTAGCAACAGCAAAGGAGATCATTATTATATCATTACCCAACACAATATTAAAATACAGTGATTGCTGTAGCTTTAAACGAGGCTTGTTAACATTTGCACCCAAAAAACGACATACAAAACAAGCGGTCAAATGCCACGTTGTTTCGCCCTAAACTGCCCTTCAAACCTGAGTTATTAACAAACGAAGACAAAAAATGTACCTCTCTCTCTCTCTCTCTCACACACACACACACCACACACACACAAAATAACGCTATTTGTTTTCTTCCTACATCCCACGCGCTTTGAAGCACAAAGGAGACATTACGGATGAGTTCCTCAAAAATTAAGAATAAATTATTAAGAAAAACTTATAATTAATGGAAGCACCGTCGCCGTTTGGTTGAGGTTCACATTATTAAGTTGACCTCCCTATAAAAACAGAAGGTACAGACTAACGCCTGCAAAACTTCCGCAAAGCAACTCAGCTCGCGATTCGAGTTCCCCGTTTTCCAAGACAATTAATTAACGCAGCATTTAAAAAATAACAAAAAGAAAGTTTTGCAAAAAGAACGCCCAACATTTCTTCCAATTTTTTTTTTTCGTTTTTGTAAATGATAAAATCAGACGGTATATCGTCGTCCCACTCCCCTCCGGCAACATTTGGCCATATTTCCCTAATTTATACCAGCCAGTAAATTTCTTCAAATAAGAATCCATAAAAAAGACGGAAATGCGAATAATAAACTAATTCATCTACATAATAAAAACTAATTCCCCAATCTGTCGATTTTGGGCAAATTTGCTAATTCGAGCACTAGAAACTGCAAGAAACAAAATTACCCTAGAAGTGAAGGAGGAAGTGAAAAGGGGAAAGTAGAGAGAGAGAGAGAGAGAGACTTTAAATTACCAGGATCCTAGCAGCGAGAGAGTGAGAAGGGCCTCGATTAGAAAGAGAGCTGAGGGCGACCTCAGCAGCAGAGTGCTCCGCTTGCCTCAGGGTGGTACAAAAGCTGGGGCTCTCGAAGACCTCGCCGTTGAAGTTGACGGTGGCCTTGAACCTGGGGGCGTGGTCGGGCCCCTCTCTGATGCAAGTGTACGACGGCAGATTGAAGCAGCTCCGCTGCGCTAGCTCCTGCAGCTGGTTCTTATACATCCTCCTCCTCGTCCCCCTTCTCCTGCGCTAGGTTGCTGCTGCTGCTGCCGATCTCGGTTGCTTAGGATCACCGCGCGGCGGTGACCCGATCCGAGCTTCCGATCTCGATTCCCGGCGAGGTAAGTCCAGATCGGATCACTGTAGGTGACCAGATCGCTGCCGTTGGTTTTTGTTGGCGATCGGAAGAGAATTTGGGAAGGTGCGAGGTTTATTTAGGGTTTCACAGAACCAGAGAAAGAGAGAGAGATCTGAAAAGGTTAAAGAGGAAATGAAGAGGCGAGTAGTATTAGTAATTAATAATAAATATTAATTAGAAAGGAGGTGGGGGAGAAGTCCACCATAGACTTCATTATTATTTTACTTTGGACTATGCGCCCATTTGGTTTGTTTTTTTTCCTTCCTATTTCTAGCTGAGAATCAGTAAAGATAATTACTTGACACACTGGGGTTAAAATCGCATTTGGACAGGACTTGGTTTGTTGCTGTTAGGGGGTTGGACGGATTTTCGGGTTGCAGCGGGCGTGTCGGTCATATGGTTTTTTGGGCTTGGAACATTGTAAATTATTAAATTAATTAAAGAGGTGAAACTTATGCGAAATTCTAACATATATATACATAGAGAGAATAATGGAGAAAAGATACCATATGAGGGAATTTACTCCTATAGCATCGAAAAAACACTCCCTCCATCGTGTTTTCCGACGATCGGAATGCATCATCTTCATCGTTATCATCTAAGATGTGGGTATACCAAATTTCATGTGATTCTACAACTTTTTCACCGTTGATTTAGCAATGTAAAAAGTTCTATTGTCGGTAAACCGTTAATTTTGAACCCACTAATTCAACGGTGAAAAGATTGTAGAATCATATGAAATTTGGTGCACCCATATCTTAGATGATAACGATGAAAATGATGCATTCCGATCGTCGGAAAACATGATGAAGGGTGTGTTTTTTCGACGCCATAGGAGCAAATTCCTTCCTATGGCATCTTTCCTCCATTATATATATATATATATATATATATATATACTGAGGGAGAGAGAGAGAGAGAGACGAAGAAAAGAGGTCACAAGAGGCATTTTCGTTAGGCAGCGTCAAAAATCAATATCTTCCATAATCTATATCTTTCATAATTTTTTTCGACGATTGGCATCTCTCATCATCTTTATAATGCTAGACGTGGGTACACGAAATTTCATATGATTCCACCACCTTTTCACCATTGAATTGACAATATAAAAAGTTTTATTGTCGGTAAACCGTTAATTTTGCACCTACTAAGAACCCGTTTGGTTGGGCATTTTGAGCTCCTAAAGCTCTTTTGGAGCTAAAAGAGCACATTTGAAGAAGAAAAAAATACCAAAATCGCCCTATGCCCAAAAGCTGTTTTGGGACTAAAAAAAAAAGAAAATCTTTTTATCCAGAAGCTAAAAAATGAAGTTTTTGAGAAAAGCTCTTCCTAAATTGTTTTTTATACCTATCATCTCTTCATCATCATCACCCAGCCTGATGAGGCTCGAGATCGGTGACTCTCCAGATGCTGACACGTTGCAGATGACGTATCTCAGAACTTACAAGAAAGGATCAAGAACTTCAGTTGGAATCGCATCTCGGGCCTCCGGCCCGAGGAGTCTCCTAACCTCTGGTGGCCTTCCAGACCACCCCTCCCGCTCGCCTCCGAGCTATCACAGAACCAAGATATCTCGGCCTCCCGCTCGTGCCCGAGCCTCCCGCAGAGCTCATCTTCCTCGGTCTCACCCAGATCGACCCACAGCGCTGATCACAGGCGTCTACACCACGGCTCCGCAAATCTCACCATGCGCGAGATATCCGCCGCCCACGATTCCACGTTCCACGCCATCACGATTCCGCATTAACGAGCCTGTTTCGTCATTAATGCGGGATCCCGCCTATCACACGGGCGTGACGCCAGGGGCGTAACGGCCGGTGTGATTCTCGCGCCCGCCTTCCCTTTGCTGCCGCTATATAAACCCCTTTCTCAGACGATCGAGATAGGCTATTTTTTACTCCAATAGGCCGTTACTCTGCCAAAATACCCCATCTAACTTGATCGTCGGAGGGTCCTCGGTGGCACAACCACATCGGGACTTCTTTGCAGGTAGCTCGGTCACAACCATACAAAACCCATTGAGACCCACACGCTCCAGAAGTTAACCTTCCAGCTCAATCTCAGCCGTCCATCAGCACACGGAGAGATCAACGGAAGATAGCATCTGAAGGAGATCCAGAGATCCACCAGTTGGCGCCGTCTGTGGGAACTTAGTTCCACTCAACCAAAAGTTCATCTTCCGATCTCGTCTACATGGCAAGCGGTCACCGCGACGATCCAAGCACCAGCCGTCGGCTTCCCCACAGTGGAGACGAGGGAGAATCTCCTCCTCTACCGAACGCCATTCATGCCCTATCCGCTTGGATAGATCGACTCACGTCCGTCGTGGATGCGCTCGTCCGTGTCCAAGCGGGCGGGCAAGCTCCCTAGGTCGCCGCTCCCCCTCCGCGGGACCGGGACCCCTACAGAGGGAGAGAAGACTCTGCCCGTGTTGGCATGACCGATCACCGCCTCACTATCTCCGGCGGCCGCAGATCCCCCGGGTCGACATATTCAATGACCCGGTGGGCGCCGCACAGTTTAACTACGAGGTCTTACGCTAGAGCGCCTCTCCCCAAGCCCCATCGCATCCCTGTCTCTCCCGAGGAGGTGTCGGTCAGCTCACCTGCACCCAAGCATGACCGGCACCCCCTCCCTCGACGAGGTCGCGTGCACGGGACTCGCCACGGCATCTTGAAAACGACCTCACCAGGAGACCTGAGGAACGTCATCGAACGGAATCGGGGCCGTGGCCAGGCAGAGGTCTCCAGCAGGAGAGGCCAAAAATCAGAGCATGCCGACTCGTCGGGATACCACGACTGACTAGACGCCCTCGAAAAGAAGATCAAAGGTATGCATCGGGAAGGTGGCCATTCGAGCGACGGGGCTAAATACGCCGCCGACTCCCTCACGAAGCCATTCACCGAGGAGCTTCTCGCCGTCCATGTCTCCTCCCGGAACAAGCCCCCGAAGGTCTCACTCTTCGACGGGAAGTCAGACCCGAATGACCACTTGGACGCGTTCACAGCCGGGATGAGTTTCCAGGACTGTTCCGACGCCGCCCAATGTCGCGCTTTCCCAGCTACTCTCATCCGCTCCGGACGAGACTTGTTCCGAGAACTCGCGCCACGCTCGATCTCAACCTTCGATGAGATGGCCACCCAATTCCTCGGCCACTTCGTCGGGAACAGACGGCAAAAGCAGACCGTCGACCATCTCTTCACAATAAAGAGCGGGGACAAAGAAACCTTCAAAGGGTACGTCACCCGGTTCTACAACTTCCTCCTCGAAGTCCCAGAACACCGGGACGAGACGGTCATTATGACACTTAGGTCGGGTCTTAGGCACAAGGAGTGGTTACACTCCTTTGCATTAGCGCAACCTAAGACCATGGTCGAGGTAAAGGCCTGGACCGAACGTGAGATCCAGCTGGAATCCGAGGTGAATGCCAAACTTCCCCGTGTTAGTTATGTATATGCCCTAGAGGCCATTATTATACATATGATGTATATTATAGTGGATGCTTGGATATATATAGAGAGGACTTTCTTGCTCGACATGATAGTATGCTATCTGGTTACTCTTTGTCTTAACATGTAGACTTGTATCGGAACAATGTCTTGCTCTCACATGTTGATAAAGCCCTTAGGATGAGTACTTAACTACTGGGACTATGATGTAGATCATACTAGTGGGGCCAGGGTAGTCTACAAGTACATACTATAATTGTTCTTAGTCGAGAGTGTATCGAGACAGGGCATCGGTACTCCAGAGTAGACTAGCGTATACGTATCTTGACCCATATGATGGGCGATGGATGGTCCCACATCCATTGGTGTTTGACATCAAAGATGGTATACGGGTGCTCAGTGGAGACTGGGTACATTGAACGGACTCGCCGAGAACTCCTAGCTGGTATTATACTTATCGTCAGATAGCAGTTCGCTGGTGGCACTGGTACAGGTTAGTCTGTAGACCCGATATTGTCATAGAGCCTTGTGTGATTCCCACTGTGCTTTGATTTCCACCATACCACGTTTATGAGAACGTACAAAACGGTGTATTTTGGGTGCAGTCCTGAATCACATGGAGGAAATGAGCGATAGGAGGGGTTTCGTCTCTCCCGGTATTGAGGGTTGATGTTGCGCTGTGTTCGATTGGCTATAACTGGAAGTCCCTGGCCAAGACTGATATGGAGATCTACTGGTAAGTGTTATCGGTAGTTTCTCTACCCGTTATGAACCTCACATCGACACGACTTATCGGTTACTGAGGTCTGACGTTTACCACCCCTAGACTGGATATGCAGCATATCAGACGAAGAGACCAGACTGTACGGTAAGTGTTGCCAATTGGCTCGAAAGGAGTTTTGATAGGTTCGCTTATTTTTCTTCTGATCGCTCAATACCCGGGAGGCCGTTACGTTTAGCTGGCCGCTTGCGGCTTGTGGGTGTTTGATATGATCATCACCTATTGCCGGCGTATTGACAAGTCTTAGAGTCCCACACAGGAGTTTCCTAGCTCAGGCGAAACGATATAGTGTGCATATGAGATATGCGCGGGCCCCCCGATTAAATGCGTGTATGTGATACCGTATATTAATCGGGCGTTTTCTATTGGTCGGGTCGTATGTGATATGATCGGTTTATTAAATCAAGTGTTGATTTAATATTGACTTTTAGCTCACTTTTATTAAACCTTTTCTTTTTGGATGTATGCATATATGTATATACATACACATGTTGATGTGAATGCATACATACATACATGCATATGTATCATGGTTGATGATACATAGAAGATGGCAATGCAAGACTCACATGGTTTGAATTTATATGTGTGTATTTTTGTTTTTGAGATAAAAGGAAAAAGGAAATTTATTCATGACTCATTGTTTCTACACACTTCTAGGGTTGACCATTGACTTTAACCCTAGGTTAAATTTCCTTTATTCTTTAACTCACTATAAAAATATCTAGATATTTATTTCAACCATAGTTAGTTGTGGGAGTGTCTCATATAAATATCCTTTTGATTTTCTTTTTAAAAGAGATTATCATAAAATTGAAAAAAAGCTTTTGCCATCTTCTTCTTCCTCCTCCTTCAAGTTCTCTTGAGTTTTATTTTGAGTGAGGAACTCAAAAAGAAAGGGTTTTTAAGTGAGAATACAAACCACATCATCATTCTATACTAGTCTAGCCTATTGGTGTAGGGTTTTTGCTCCACTTCTTCATTGATCAAGTGAAACTAGGAGCTTTGAGCAAAGGGACTTTGGGTGGATCGTCGTGGACTTGGGAGGATTCAAGCGAGCCGGTTCAAACTCTTGGAGATCCAAAGGAGTCACAAAGGAGTTCTACAAAGGTTGTAATCTCTCCACTTAGTGATAGATTCTTTATTGTATGTGATACTATTAGATGTTACTCTAAATTTCTAGTTCGATTCCTAGGTTAGTTCGCTTAGCACCTTCTTAATTTTTATCGTGGCATGTGTGGTGCTTCCAAACCTTAGGTAAGGTGCTAAGGAAACCCTACAGTGGTATCAGAGCCAAGCTAGAGTTTTAGAGTAATCTAGACGAAGTTAAAAACCTCGAACGAACGAAAATCGACACCCGAAAATTGATCACTGGAAATTTTTCAAAAAGCTGGATTTTTTCATGTTAAAAATATTCAGAAAAACATGCAGGGAATTCTATGGACACACCTGAAGAATGAAACCCTAACTCGTCTAAGTGACTGCGGATCCGCGGTGCCACTTGAGAGGCTTGGGTCGGGCCTTCAGCTGTAGGTCCGTAGGAACTGTGGTATGTCTCTGGTTAACTTTAACAGTGCTCAAGTGTTGAGCTCTCTGGGAATTTTTGGGAATTCTTGAATCGATCGGATTATCTAACTTCGTCTAGCTATCTGTGATTGTGATACAATATGTGGAATTCATATAGTTAGGCATGAAATCCGTAGTATGTGATATTTCGGGTTTATGATGTCTAAGGTGATTGTGGATTCCAAATGTTGTAGTTTGACATTTTCTTTTCTGCGACCGTAAGTGTAATATATGGTGTATCGCTATTTTCGTTTCTATATGTCAACGATAATTGTGATACGCATATTTACTTACGATGATGACATGCGATGTTATGTGTTGCTGTGATATGTTATATTGGATCGTCGTGATTTTGAATAGCCAGGGTTTTTATGTGAGACGAAAGTTTTTTCTTTTTCATTCATGTAAAATTCAATGTATGTAATATTCTTTTATTGGGGCACTTCCGGGTTGAGGATGATATCACCATTGTATATTATTTACTTTTCCGCATTAGGATAGATCCAAGGAGGGGAGCATAAGTAACCGGGTTCTAGGGTCCAGTGGGAGGCCATCTCGAGGAGTCGAGATCGGGTCTCCTAACCCTAGAATTGGTAGGGTTGCTTGCCGCTCTCGTAGGGGTCTAGAGATGTGGGTTTGGCTATTCATCGCGACCGTGGAATCCGTGTTTTATACAGGCTCAAAATAAAACACGGAACTCCTATTATATCCAATATTTCATATGTTATCTTCTGCTGCTGATATTCTGTGATGCGATCATTTTATATGCGTGAGACGAATGCTTTATTAATGTATATATGATATATATTAAACGTTGTTTATGTTTTGCACTCGCGCTAGTCCCGCCCCGGTATGCTGTTAGTTAAGTAACCTAACGGTGCATAACGGGACACTGTGGCGAATCCGGATGGCATAAACGTACGTTGTATTTTCGTTTCTTCTATGATGCTTAGGAAGCATAAATGATGGGACTTCATTAATGAGATTAATGAAAGAAAAAGAAACCTAAAAGATGATGTAGAATCAAATTTTCAAAAAAGTGTAGCTCTAGTTTTTGCTTTGCATAGCGGTATTCCTTGTAGAATATCCAGCACCTTATTCGATAAGGAAAGAGCAGAGATCTCTTCACCGGAAGTGACCTCTTTAGCGAAACTAGCAGATACTACAACTCACTCGGTTTTGTTTTTGATTACTTCTATAGTTCTTGCTTTGCATAGTGGTATTTGTGGAATATCCAGCACCTTATTCGATAAGGAAAGAGTCGAGATCCCTTCACCGGGAGTGACCTCTTTAGCAAAACTAGTAAAAGCCTCAAAAACGCCCCTTTTCAAAATCACTTGTTTCTACAACGATATCAAGTTCATTACGCAAAAGGTTTTCATACAAACCTGTCGTAGCTCTCCGTTATTTCAGATAAGTCCTACTTAGTATTCGTGCTACGTTTGTTGACCTCCGTCAAGGCGTAGTGTGCGGTAGTTGACTAGTATTTGTTTGTTGCATATGATACGATTGTTTTAGGGTAGTTGTACGACCTTGTTGACCTCCGTCAAGGGTCGTGCGGGTGGGTTTAATTCAATCAGGAAATGACGGGTTGAACTTGATTAGTAGCCTATGGTTTGTTGACCCCCGTCAAGATCATAGGACGCTAGGGGCAAAAGTATTATCGGGAATTTCAAGTGTTGAAATTTGCAATGAGATTGCATACATTCTATGAGATAGTTAGATCCCGATACCCACTACGAGTAAGATTTACTCCTGGGATAATTTTATACATCACAATTAGCCGATCAAGTAGGTGTCTAGAAAGGTGTTAACGGGGTTACGCCTCTGGGAAAACGAGATTTATTCTAATTAGGTCCGTGCAAAAGCACGGGGAACCTCCCTCAAAGTACCAACACTGGCCTGGCTGAAAGATTTGCGAACTTGTAAAGTGTAATTAATCCCGGCTAGTCTTACCTTTTAGGGTTTGAAGGAAGATTTGATAAAAGCAGTGGGAGCCATCCTGATTAGATAAGATAATAACCAATTTAATTTTACAAGAGCGTACGCTAAAGTGTTTTCCTCTCTCTCTCTAGGTAGCGACCATGTCAGACCTTAATCAAAATAATAATATGGATGTATTGACTGAACCCGCTTGTTATACTGAGCAGGGGAACGTTGGTTCCGTTCTTTCTTATAATCTGAGCAGGAAATAGGAGAATATCCGGATTCTCACTCCGCCCAAACGAAGAATAAGCATGTTGATGTATCTTATTCGGGTGTGTTTGTTATCGAGAACTGTTTCTCAGTTCACTCTACGTCCTGGGTATTAGATACCGGATCAGGATCCCACATATGCGCAATATGTTACATGGGCTACGGAAAGGTAGGGAACTAGGAATGAGTGATCATTCCATAAGAGTAGGGAATGGTGCAAATGTTGCAGCCAAAGCAGTTGGCGAATATCATCTTGTATTACGAAATGGTAATACATTGATTCTGAACGAATGCTATTATATTCCGACCCTGATATGCAATCTTATATCAGTTTCTTTATTAAGTAAAGAAGGATATAATTTTGTAGTACAAAATAATGTTATGAACATCTTTCGGAATCAAAAGTTGATTGGATCAGGCTCGTTAAATAATGACATATACGTTCTAAATCAAACTACAGTTCTTAATGTACAAAACACACACAAGAGAAAGAGTTCAGAAATGAAAAAATCCTTCTTGTGGCATTTTAGACTAGGTCATATCAATGCGACACGACTAGCTATGTTACATAAGGATGGATATTTGAATCCGTTCGAATTATCATCTTATGAAACTTGCCATTCATGTCTCAAAGGCAAAATGACCAAAACTTCGATTAGTGGACACGGAGAAAGAGTTATGGAACTCTTGGGACTGATACATAGTGATGTATGTGGTCCCATGTCTACACATGCCAGGAATAGTTCTTCGTACTTCATTACATTCACTGACGATCTCTCAAGATACGGACATGTGTTCCTGTTGAAACACAAGTCTGAAACTTTTGATAAATTCAAAGAATATAAGCATGAAGTCGAGAACCAAACGGGTAAAAGTATTAAAATCCTTCGATCTTATCGAGGAGGAGAATACTTGAGCAATGAGTTCCTGGACTATCTAAAAGAGAATGGGATTCTCTTTCAGCTTACTCTTCCATATACACCACAGCACAACGGTGTATCGGAGCGGAGGAATCGCACCCTATTAGATATGGTGCGCTCTATGATGAGCACTGCTGAGTTACTTATTTACTTTTGGGGGTATGCGCTTGAGACGGCCATATACTTATTGAATAGAGTTCCAACCAAATCAGTTTCTACCACTCCATATGAGATATGAGAGGAGAAGAGACCATGTTTTAATTTTGTTAAGATATGGGGTTGCCTGGCCTATGTTAAAAAGCAAAATCCGGACAAGCTCGAGGCAAGGTCTGTTCTGTGCAAATTTGTAGGATATCCCAAGCATTCACGAGGACATATCTTCTACCACCCTGAGGAACAAAACGTGGTTGTTGCTCAGCATGCCACCTTTTTAGAAAAGGAATTTCTTACAAAAGAAATTAGTGGCGAGGAGGTAGAACTGGAAGAAGTTCCAGCGATACAAACTACGACAGATGATTTGGTAGAACCAGAGGATTCGATAGTAGCCAACGAACCTCATCCCCTCCGCCGATCTAGTAGGGTTCCTCATCCACCTGAGAGATACTAGGTTTTCTCATTGATGGTGGGAGCGAGGACTGCATCATGGAAGATGATGACCCTACTAGCTTCGAGCAGGCCATCACGAGTGGGGACTCTGTGAAATGGCTGGATGCAATGCGATCTGAGATGGAATCCATGTACACCAACAAAGTATAGACTTTGGAAGTTGCTCCTGAAGGGGTAAAACCTATTGGGAGCAAATGGATCTTTAAGAAGAAACTTGGTGTAGATGGAAAAGTTGATACTTTCAAAACTAGACTTGTTGCAAAAGGTTTTTATCAACGACCAGGTGTGGATTATGATGAAACCTTTTCTCCAGTGGCTATGCTTAAGTCTATCCGGATCATACTTGCCATTGCTGCATACCATCACTACGAAATCTGGCAAATGGATGTTAAGACCGCCTTTCTAAATGGCGATTTAGAAGAGTGCATGTACATGACTCAGCCAGAAGGCTTCGTAGACTGTGGGAGTAGCGGAAAGGCGTGCAAGCTGCTTAAATCCATCTACGGGTTGAAGCAGGTATCGCGGAGTTGGAACATCTGTTTTGATGTAGTAGTCAAAGAGTTTGACTTCATCAAAAACGTAGATGAACCTTGTATATACAAGAAGGTAGCAGAGAGTAAGGTTGTCTTCCTCGTATTGTACGTGGATGACATACTCTTGATAGGAAATGATGTTCCTATGCTGCACTCGGTCAAGCTCTTCTTATCACAAAAATTCTCAATGAAAGATCTAGGTGACGCCTTCTGCATTTTGGGGATTAAGATCTATAGAGATAGATCTAAACGGATACTGGGATTATCCCAATTCAGGTACATTGACACCATACTAAAGAGATTTAGTATGGAAGAATCTAAGCGTGGGAACCTACCCACGATCTCGGGACTCACTCTCTCCAAAGAGATGTCTCCCAAGACTGATTTGGAGAGAGCTCGCATACAAGGGATACCCTATGCTTCGGCGGTATGCTCTATCATGTACGCGATGCTATGTACCAGACCCGATGTAGCATACTCACTAAGTATAGTAAGTAGGTATCAAGCAGATCCAGGACAGAGTCACTGGATAGCTGTGAAGAACATTCTCAAGTACTTGAGAAGAACTAAAGATATGTTCTTGGTATATGGTAACGGAGAACTCCAGGCGGAGTCCTTTACTGATTCGAGCTTCCAAAGTGATAAGGACGACTCTAAGTCGCACTCAGGATTTGTATTTACCCTCAATGGAGGGGCGGCTTGTTGGAAGAGTTCCAAACAGGAAACCGTGACAGAATCGACGATGGAGGCTGAATACATCGCTGCCAACGATGCTGCTAAAGAGGCTGTCTGGATGAAGAAGTTCATAACTGAATTTGGTGTGGTTCCATCCATTGAGCATCCAATACCTTTGTATTGTGATAACAATGGAGCTGTGGCTTTGACCAAGGAACCCATGTCCCATCAACGATCATATTCTGAGACGGTATCACCTGATCTGGGAGATAGTTAATCTCCGGGAGACCGAGGTCAGGAGAGTTGACACGAAGGACAACACTGCGGTTCCACTCATGAAGGCCATACCCCAGATAAAATTTGAGAGACTTTTCGGGATGTTGGATATGAGATACTACAATAGCTGGCCTCAGTGCAAGTGGGAGATTGTTAGTTATGTATATGCCCTAGAGGCCATTATTGTACATATGATGTATATTATAGTGGATGCTTGGATATATATAGAGAGGACTTTCTTGCTCGACATGATAGTATGCTATCTGGTTGCTCTTTGTCTTAACATGTAGACCTGTATCGGAACAATGTCTTGCTCTCATATGTTGATAAAGCCCTTAGGATGAGTACTTAACTACTGAGACTATGTGTAGATCATACTAGTAGGGCCAGGGTAGTCTACAAGTACATCCTATAATTGTTCCTAGTCGAGGGTGTATCGAGACAGGGCATTGATACTCCAGAGTAGACTAGGGTATACGCATCTTGACCCATATGATGGACGATGGATGATCCCATATCCATTGGTATTTGACATCAAAGATGGTATATGGGTGCTCAGTGGAGACTGGGTACACTGAACGGACTCGCCGAGAACTCCTAGTTAGTATTATACCTATCGTCAGATAGCAGTTCTCTGGTGACACTGGTACAGGCTAGTCTGTAGACCCGAGATCGTCATAGAGTCTTGTGTGATTCCCACTGTGCTTTGATTTCCACCTTACCACGTTCATGAGAACGTGCAAAATGGTGGCTTTTGGGTACAGTCCCGAATCACATGGAGGCAATGAGCGATAGGAGGGGTTTCGTCTCTCCCGGTATTGGGGGTTGATGTTGTGTTGTGTTCGATTGGCTATAACTGGAAGTCCCTCGCCAGGGCTGATATGTGTTGGGGTAAAAATTTACACCCCAGTTGACTAAGTCAAAATCAAAGTCAACCCCAAGCCAAGTAGGCCCATGCCCAGATCCAGTGGGCCCATGCCCGGGTCGAGCCCGAACATGAAGCGGCCGGCCTCCCCCCATGCCAAGATAAAAATTTTGTAATAGATAATTTTGTTGTATTTCTTTTATTTTATTTTATGGATAAATATAAGAAAAATAGGCATAAAGCCAAATTTTTGTAAAGCCCATGGCTTATGTGTAAGTGCACGGCGGCACCCCGGCCGTCAATCCGACGCCGGAATGCGGAAGCGGTGAAAAACTTAAATTTTTGCGGACTTTGCAAACCGGCACCACCGCGCACTAAACTCCGGATCGTAACCATTAAACTAGTCTAAGCTAACTTGAAGATGGGTTAGAGATATACCGACGATCCAAGTCCTCCGGTCTTCATCTCCGCTCCGATCTCCTCGCGGGATCTCCGTCCATCTCCTCCTCGTCGGAAAGGGCACCACGAAGCCGGGTACTTTTACGGGCTCCCGCCTCTATACCGAGGCAACTCGGGCATGAAGCCGGCAACTCGACATGCCCAAGGCTTGCTGTAGGATGTGTAGGGTTTATCTCTTTGGGGTAGTTGCCTTTGGATGGAGGAATGAGGATTGAACTTTTGAGGGAAATGAAGCTACCAATTTTTGCAAGGAAATGAGATGAAGAATGAAGCATCAAAATGAACCTCTCATTTTTTCCTCTCCTCACAATGTGTGGCCGGCCAAAGCTATCTTGAAATGGTGGAGGAAAACCAACTAAATCATATGAGGGAGGTGAGTGTAGGAGTGAAGAAGGGGTGACCACATCAAGGGACATAGAAACATACAAGCATGCTTTACACTATTAAAACCATGCCCACTCAAATCACAAGTCAAAGCAAGCATGGAAGAAAGATTCAAATCCTATCATAATCAAACCATTATGCAAGAAAACCCCTCCACAAAAGTAATTTGCAAAACTGCAAATTACCCCCTCCATCGGAAAAGTCCAGCCGGGAAAGAACAAAGGAAAACCGGCCGGAACGGAATGCAAACTGGCAACTCCAGAAAACTGGTCCCGTAATAAATTACAGGAAAACCCCGACACTGTGCATACACACCCGCATCTGTATTCCGTCCGGATACAAATGCAAAGAGACAAAATCTACACTGTACTAAACTAGGACCGGCTTAAACCAAAGCCGGCTAGTAATATCCGTTCGATCCCGATCCGTGCAATACCGCACGTATCTGATCGAACCCTGCCATATACCTATACGGCTACTAGTACAAACCGTCCGATCCTGATCCGTGCAATACCGCACGTATCTGATCGGACCCTGCCATATCTCCATACGGCCTCTACAGCGTTTCGCCCGAAAGCTGAGTAACTGAAAGTGTGGGGGACTCTAAAGACTCGTCAATACTATGGCTGTGGATTTAACCACTAGCACGTCAGAGGTATAAGCCAATACGTAACGGGCCACCAGCTATTGACTAAAAGGGACGTCGATGAGCGAACTCATCCTGACACCCTACTGAGCCTGTCAGTGACAATATCCGTACAGTCCGGTCCGTTCGTCTATGAGCATCGCATGGCGGGCCTAGGGGGTTGGTAAAAGTCAGGCCCCCAAAAGCGGTACAAGTCGTGTCGGAGTGTAGCCCAGAACACCCTGAGATACTACTGGAATACCTACCAGTAAATCTCCTTGCCTTGGCCAAGGACTTTGTGTAATGGCTCTCCTAGACACAGCACGACCTCACCCCCAATACCGGGAGAGACGAACCCCTGAAGATACGCTCACTGCCTCCATGTGGCTCGGGACTGTACCCAACTAAAACCTGTTTGCACGACTCCTTTGAGCCGTGGTAGGGTAGTAATCAAAGTACAGTGGGAACTCACACGAGACAAATGACGATCCCCAGGTCGATGAACTAACCTGCACACATGTCACCAGGGAACTGCCATCTGACGTCTGGTATATGACCAACTAGCATGTTCCCGGCGAGTCCTGTCCGGTGTACTCATAACCCAATGAGCACCTGTATACATCTTAGGTGATCCAACTGACACCAGTGGCTTGTGAGACCGGCCACCGCCCCTCGTCGGGGTCTCGACTGTATACACTAGTCTACTAATGGAGTATCGATGCCCGGTCTCGAAACTCCCACGACTAGGGACCTTTTAAGGATATGCTTGTAGACCCCCAGCTCCCACTTATATGATCGCCCTCATACTGCTGGTGGTCAAGCAAGAATCCTAGGGGCTCTATCAACGTGTAATAGCGACGTGTCAGGTCACCTAAAACAGTACACGATGATAAAGGTAAACCAGATAGCATACTATCATCTCGAGTAAGACTGTCCTACCGGGATAGGTCCTCCCTCAATCATTACAATCACGTACCTGTGACCTAATAATTGACTCTGAGGGCACTATCTCCAACAATCTCCCACTTGCACTCAAGGCTCATTATTGCGATGTCGCATACTCACAGCCCGTGTGATACCGAACATCCAACTCCTCTACTAGTCAGTCTCACAAAGCTCGTTTGCGGAACTATTGCGTTCGAGGAATAGCCTCAGTGAGTGGATCCGCTTTGTTGTTTCTTTCCATGTCTCTCTAAATCTCAAGTTCGCGGAGAATGCCATCTCCCGAAATGAGCAATACCTGCCTTAGAATGTCTGGATGTCTGATGGGACATAGCTCATAAATGAACTCCAAATCCAAACTTCTTAGACTGTATCGTCAACTGAATTTAATCAGTATCCTGCGCGCCATGCCTCCCTCAGTATTGCCTTGGATCACCTGTCCAAAATACTGCCCCTCATCAGAAGGAAAACTATAACTCTGACAACTTCCTTGTCGTCCATGTCACCTTGGAAGCCTGGAATGATAACTGTCTCCTGAATGAGGCTGTCGTTATCATATCGCTAGAACATCCACTTATGTTCTAAAACTGCTTCCGATTGTTTCTCCAGGATTGGATTAATGTCAACTTATTGCATCTTGTGCAAGAACAACATCTGGTGTGGTACTTGACATCTCATGATTGACTCAATTGCCTGAGCAAGTGATCTGCCAATCATGCACGTCCCTCTCCCCTTTAGTCTGTAAGACACCTTTGGAGAGGGTGACTCCATTACCTGCAGGTACACTACCGTGCCAGGAGTCGTCCATCCTAAATACTCTTAGAATGCTGTCAAGTACCCAGATTGGGAAACCACCCAAATCTAGATCTAATACCATAGATCCAGTAACCAGTATGTCTGATATAATGTCCAAGTCCTGTGTGGAGAAACTACTGTGTGACGACCAAAGTATAACCGATCGTAGTGTAGGAGTTTCCTTTCCCACTCTGTGTATATCATCCAAATACCAGGATATCACACCCTACTACCTTCTCAACAGATCCATCCCCTATTCTGATGACGTCAAACCCATGACTGTCACATCAGAAATAGATGATCTATCTCCGCTACATCTGCTTTAGTCTATAAATAGATATAAGCTTCCTGTCCACCAATGCTTCCGCTGCTCCTACTGACTACGACAACCCTCTGGCAGAGTCATATAGACGTACACTTCTAAAACTAGTTTAGAACGACGCTATACTCATCCTCCCGCCGGGTCTCGTAACCTGGAACAACAGCAATGGCAATTGTGGGTAAACAAGAACTTCCCTGTCACCGTCCTTGAGGCTACCGTAGTGCCTCTCGGGTGCCTGAAGTTACCCACCTTATCTGCGGAGTGGCCAATGGAATGTCAAACCAGATTGAATCTTTAGGTTCCTTATCAAATCTTCAGTAATCGTTTGTGGTTCTGGAATCACTTCCAGTTCTACCATACTCCCACTACTGCTTTCTGAAAAAATCCATTTTTTAATAAAACTGTGGCGAGTCTAGAACAATATCGCTATTGTTCATCCAGATGGTAGAAAGTCAACCCTCGTCATAGCCTGGGTCAACCCACAAACAGCCATTACAGAAACGTGCCTTGAGTTGTCCAGTGTCTGGTTTTAATCATAAACCGGACAACTCCCCGTACCTTAACATCGTTAAGATATGAACTGTTCTATATCCAATATAGAACCAGAGGCACTGATTTAATTGAACTAGATTCAAATCATGCAGCTGTCTCCAGTGCATGTCAACTAAATGGAAGGAGGCGGATCAGCGTTACTCAACTTAGGAACACTTCCAATTATGAGTAACCTGAAAGAGAAGCAAGATCTCTTTATCAACTGAATACCATACACAAGTATCTACATCTTCGATCACCTTGAAGAATCCCGATACTTGCTACACCTGGTTCTCTACTCTATTCAAATACCTATAACTCCTCAAAACTTAGACCCTGTGTTTCTATGAAACACATGTCTAAGAACTAGAGAAGTTAAAAGTAAACAGAATATAGTATGAGGACCAACCCCTCTGTCCTAATGGACACTGGACAACATACAATACTCTGTATAAGTCCGCTGAGTCTAACAACTCTTTCACTGTGTGTCGTAGGTTGAAAACTGGACTTATGGTTAAGAAGAATTACACCGCTGTTTAATGCTCCTTACCTAACCATCCACTGATATAGGTAAATGTCGTAGACATAATTTCAGAAAGGTATATCTCACTCTATGAAAATAGACGTACAGATATATCAATTTGAAATTGGTGCATAACAGCGGATAATCAAAACCAAATATTTGCCGACCGGCAAACAGCCCAGGTGATTTCCTCAAATATCACCGATTACAACGAATCCCGATATAATGAGGATAATCACCCAATTCCCAATAACTTACTCCCACTCATCATCTGTAAAACCATACAGATATGAGAATCAAACCTGGTAAATACATACCCTGGAGCAAGTATCTAATCGGGAAATCAGTTTTCCTTTAACATTACACAGTGAAACTGAAACATTGAAATGTTCCGATGGGGTATTCTGGTATTCCTAGTAATGCCTCTTCCATTATCCAGATTCACAACTATAACCGCATAATTCTTTGCCACCTCTCCAAATCCCTTTATATGTCTTTAGTCATTACCTTCTGCACACCCCTTAGGCCAAATGGTTTTCTTCCTTCCCTACCGTTCGGCACCAGCCTATGGTTTGGAAGAAGACTATCCAATAAGCATAATGGGTGTACTGTCCTAGTCCTAGGAGCACTCGCAATGCGAGAGAAGGTGAAGATAAAAGACAACCGAATAAACCTTATTCTTATTTCTCCTGAACCAGAATCCATCCCCGAACTGGAACCAGTTCCATTCGAGTTCGTATATAACCATACGATGGAGTATCCAAATAAACTGTGGATCTTCGTAGTGATACGGAGTGTCCTGGAGAAATACAAAGGTGATGTGGGAGTGGTAACGAAATATTTGGTTTGGTCGTGAATATCTGTTGCAATTTACTTTGCCCTCTTACTAATCCCTTGTTTTGTCTGAACTTAATACCTTCTGTACACCGTTTAGGCTAACTGGTTTTCTTCATTCCCTACCGGTCGGCACCAGCCTATGGTTTGGAAGAAGACAATCCAATTTGCGTAATAGGTGTACTACCCCTAAACCAAGGAGTACTCGCAACCTGAGAGAGGGTGAAAAGAAAAGACAACTGAATAATCCTATCCGTTTTCTCCAGAACCGGAAACCATCCTCGAATCCCTTCGAGTTCGTATCTAACCATACGATGGTTTTGTCCAATGGAAGTGGACGTTCGCAGTAATACGGGGTGTCCTGGAGAAAAGGGTAAAAGTAGGAGTGGCAATGAGGTCTGCAACTCTGACAATCCAAAAGGTTGTGTTAAGAAAGTTCGGTCAACTTGGTCACTGAGTCAAAGTCTTAGGGTCGGGTCAATGGTCGCTGCCAAAGAGAGAGAGAAAAGAAACACTCAGCGTGCACTCTAACCTAGATCAGAATGGTTACCAATTTATCTAATCTGGAAACCTCCCACTGTACCTCAAATTCTCCTCCAAACCTGAAAGAAGAATTAGTCGGGGTCACCCGAGGAGTAAACCAACTCATCAGTGGGAATCGGGATCCAACTCTCATCGCATGACAACGTGACGGAATCCGCTCACGGTATCACACTCCAGAAGGTATGCGCATATATGGCAAGTTTCAGTACTTTTGAAACTCCCGATGTGATTTCTGCCCCATGCTCTTATGACCTTGACTTTGGCCAACAAATCATAAGTCACATGTCAAGTTCTGCCCGTCATTCTCCAGGTTAATTTGAATCCACCCGTACATACCCTTGACTTTGGCCAACAAGGCAGTACGACTGTTCCAAACCAACGCATCTATCTATGCTGCATATGAATAACCAACAGCTACCAAACACTGTGCCTTGACTTTGGCCAACAAACACAGCTTGAATACTATTGACTACCCATATGAAACGACGGAGGGCTACGAATGGTTTCTGGCGAAAACCTTTAACGTAATGAACTTGATATTGTTGAAGGAACGGATAGCTTTTTAGAAATATAGTGACGACAACTTCCGCTAAAGAGGTCACTCCCGGTGAAGGGATCTCGGCTCTTTCCCCGTAGAATGGGGTGCAGGATATTCCAACTGAATACCACGGTGCAAAGCAAAAGTAATCGGCTATAGTGAAGTTAATGCCCTGACGCAAACTTATTGTCCAAGGGGTCACTCCCGGTGAAGGGATCTCGGCCCTTGCCTCGTCGACTGAGGAGCAGGATATTCTAAATGAATACCGCGATGCAAAACAAAAGTGAACGTCCTTGCAATAACAGCTTTTTGAAAAGTGTTCCAACAACATCAGATTAGGTTTGTTTAACTTGCATTGATCCGAATCAATGCAGTCCCATCAATTGATCACACCACAAAGAACGAAAATATACTGACGTACGTATATGCCATCCGCATTCGCCACTGGGTCCCGTCATCACCCGTTAGGTTAGCTTACTAACGACAGAGCGGGGACTGGACTAGCGCGGATGTAAAACATATACAACATCTACTAATATATATACCAATATATTATATTCGCTCAAGGCGTGAATAAAATGCAACATCACAGAGAATGAACAGCATCACAGAAACAATACAGATATCTGGGATCCCCGGGTTTCACAGAGCCACTACTGAAACCCGACGTTCCCCTGGTCGTGTGGATAGCCTGTGCAATGTAATCCTAGACCCCTACGGGCGCGGCAAGTCACCCGCCAAAACCTGAAGCGAGGCAGCCCCCTTCAGCACCGTGAATGGACCACCCAGCACTTCACGGAATCCGGTAACTTGGGCACCCCTCCTGGGTCAAACCTGTACCCCCTACGAGTGCGGCGAATAGCCCGTCAATCCTGGAGTGAAGCCCCCTCCGTCCCAATGCCATGAGATGCGGGCTAGTTGCCTTCTAGAACCCGGCTATCCGTGCACCCCTCCGCGGGGCAATCCTAGTACAGAAAGTAAAATATACATACACCGGGTACATCGACCGCAACCAGGTCGTGCCCCAAAAGAATAATACAAACAGGCAGTGACGGCAGTCCACATGTCGGACGCTCGCCCCGCAATATCAAATGTACATAATACAACTACACTGTACTAGCATTGCATCCAGGCTATCCCCACCGACCGATCCGCAACATCACAGCAAATACATAGAACATCAACGTGAAAGTCACGTTCGCAAATCCGTCTAACCGGGCTATAGCAGTTAGACCGGATTTACCGATCGAGTGACATTCACGGTCGCAGATATAATGTAAATACTGTGAAAAATGTGTTTTAAAAAAATTTCCGATTGATCAAACAATTAACAAGTGGGCCCCAAAGAAAACTGTAGCACTCACAGAAACAATTGGCCCAACTTTAATATTCCAAAGCCCATATTTTAAGCCCAGAAGGCCTCTGTAAAAAAATGGTGAAGTGATGTGAATAGTGCGCGGCGGAAGGGCCGCACAAAGGTGGTTTTCGCGGCGGTTCCGCGCTCCAACTGTGGAGTTACTTCGTCAAATTTTTACAGAACTCTTAGATTTTCCAGTACATCAATATTTTACAACCTGAAAAATTTTTCGAGACTGAAAAATTTCAACAGAAACTGTCGTGGGTAAAATGCAGTTTTGGAACTTTTTGATCGATCGGAAATGCAAACACATTACACAAAGCTAGACTAAGTTAATGGTGAGGCTCTGATACCACTGTAAGTGCACGGCGGCACCCCGGCCGTCAATCCGACGCCGGAATGCGGAAGCGGTGAAAAACTTAAATTTTTGCGGACTTTGCAAACCGGCACCACCGCGCACTAAACTCCGGATCGTAACCATTAAACTAGTCTAAGCTAACTTGAAGATGGGTTAGAGATATACCGACGATCCAAGTCCTCCGGTCTTCATCTCCGCTCCGATCTCCTCGCGGGATCTCCGTCCATCTCCTCCTCGTCGGAAAGGGCACCACGAAGCCGGGTACTTTTACGGGCTCCCGCCTCTATACCGAGGCAACTCGGGCATGAAGCCGGCAACTCGACATGCCCAAGGCTTGCTGTAGGATGTGTAGGGTTTATCTCTTTGGGGTAGTTGCCTTTGGATGGAGGAATGAGGATTGAACTTTTGAGGGAAATGAAGCTACCAATTTTTGCAAGGAAATGAGATGAAGAATGAAGCATCAAAATGAACCTCTCATTTTTTCCTCTCCTCACAATGTGTGGCCGGCCAAAGCTATCTTGAAATGGTGGAGGAAAACCAACTAAATCATATGAGGGAGGTGAGTGTAGGAGTGAAGAAGGGGTGACCACATCAAGGGACATAGAAACATACAAGCATGCTTTACACTATTAAAACCATGCCCACTCAAATCACAAGTCAAAGCAAGCATGGAAGAAAGATTCAAATCCTATCATAATCAAACCATTATGCAAGAAAACCCCTCCACAAAAGTAATTTGCAAAACTGCAAATTACCCCCTCCATCGGAAAAGTCCAGCCGGGAAAGAACAAAGGAAAACCGGCCGGAACGGAATGCAAACTGGCAACTCCAGAAAACTGGTCCCGTAATAAATTACAGGAAAACCCCGACACTGTGCATACACACCCGCATCTGTATTCCGTCCGGATACAAATGCAAAGAGACAAAATCTACACTGTACTAAACTAGGACCGGCTTAAACCAAAGCCGGCTAGTAATATCCGTTCGATCCCGATCCGTGCAATACCGCACGTATCTGATCGAACCCTGCCATATACCTATACGGCTACTAGTACAAACCGTCCGATCCTGATCCGTGCAATACCGCACGTATCTGATCGGACCCTGCCATATCTCCATACGGCCTCTACAGCGTTTCGCCCGAAAGCTGAGTAACTGAAAGTGTGGGGGACTCTAAAGACTCGTCAATACTATGGCTGTGGATTTAACCACTAGCACGTCAGAGGTATAAGCCAATACGTAACGGGCCACCAGCTATTGACTAAAAGGGACGTCGATGAGCGAACTCATCCTGACACCCTACTGAGCCTGTCAGTGACAATATCCGTACAGTCCGGTCCGTTCGTCTATGAGCATCGCATGGCGGGCCTAGGGGGTTGGTAAAAGTCAGGCCCCCAAAAGCGGTACAAGTCGTGTCGGAGTGTAGCCCAGAACACCCTGAGATACTACTGGAATACCTACCAGTAAATCTCCTTGCCTTGGCCAAGGACTTTGTGTAATGGCTCTCCTAGACACAGCACGACCTCACCCCCAATACCGGGAGAGACGAACCCCTGAAGATACGCTCACTGCCTCCATGTGGCTCGGGACTGTACCCAACTAAAACCTGTTTGCACGACTCCTTTGAGCCGTGGTAGGGTAGTAATCAAAGTACAGTGGGAACTCACACGAGACAAATGACGATCCCCAGGTCGATGAACTAACCTGCACACATGTCACCAGGGAACTGCCATCTGACGTCTGGTATATGACCAACTAGCATGTTCCCGGCGAGTCCTGTCCGGTGTACTCATAACCCAATGAGCACCTGTATACATCTTAGGTGATCCAACTGACACCAGTGGCTTGTGAGACCGGCCACCGCCCCTCGTCGGGGTCTCGACTGTATACACTAGTCTACTAATGGAGTATCGATGCCCGGTCTCGAAACTCCCACGACTAGGGACCTTTTAAGGATATGCTTGTAGACCCCCAGCTCCCACTTATATGATCGCCCTCATACTGCTGGTGGTCAAGCAAGAATCCTAGGGGCTCTATCAACGTGTAATAGCGACGTGTCAGGTCACCTAAAACAGTACACGATGATAAAGGTAAACCAGATAGCATACTATCATCTCGAGTAAGACTGTCCTACCGGGATAGGTCCTCCCTCAATCATTACAATCACGTACCTGTGACCTAATAATTGACTCTGAGGGCACTATCTCCAACATTATGTGCAAAAAGAAATGACACATGAGCCATGGGATAGGCAAAATGCCATTTTGTGAAGCCCAAGGGGCTATGTGTAAAGTGTATAGCTTATAAAGGCAAGGATAATGAAAATATCTCACAATCTTTTCTCCCTCTAAAAAATTTTTAGATCTGAGATCTTTCTTCTTCCTCAAGGTTCTAAAACCTTCTTCTTTCTTTTGAATTAAATCAAGAGTTTTACTCTTCATTTTATAAAACTAAATAGTTTTTCACCACAAAACCCATAAAGGGGAACTCAGATCTTCCATTAGATCTCAAAAAGAAGAGATTTTTAATATCTCACATTTCTTGATCTTCAAGATCCTGCCAACAGAGGAGGAAGAAGGAGACCCATCTCCAGAAACCCCACTTTGGGGAAGAACTAGGGCTCAAGGGGAGAACCCCTTTCATCAACTCCAAAACATCTCAGGAGTTCAACTCCACTCTGATTTCTCTTTCGGGTGTTTCTGGGGCTAAAAGCCCCTTTTTCTCGCCGGCGCCCAAGCGCCCTGCGCTCAAGCGCCCAGCGCCCACGTGCCGATACGTGGCGCATTAGCGCTCGAGCGCCTAGAGCTCAAGCGCCCAGCACTCAAGCGCCAAGCGCCCACGTGCTGACACGTGGAGCGCTAGCGCTTAGCGCTCAAAGCGCCCAGCTCCCACATGCCGACACGTGGTGCGCTAGCGCTCGAGCGCTTAGCGCTCAAAGCGTCCAACGCTCAAGCGCCAAGCGCCCACGTGCCGACACGTGGCGCACTAGCGCTCGAGCGCTTAGTGTTTAAAGCGCCCAGCGCTCAAGCGCCAAGCGCCCACGTGCCGACACGTGGCGCGCTAGCACTCGAGCGCTTAGCGCTCAAAGCGCCCAGTGCTCAAGAGCCAAGCGCCCGCGCCGACACGTGGTACGCTAGCGCTCGAGAGCCCAGCGCCCACGTGTCGGATACGTAGTGCGCTCGCGCCTAAGCGCACAGCACCTAAGCGCACAACGCTCAAGGCGCTGACCCCACGCGTCCTTTGGGCGTTTTTTCCTTTTTTATATATACGTATACATGTATATATATGTATATCTATACACACACTCCACAACACTGTCCTCCTAAAAAAAATTTTGGGCCGGGGCTGCTAGCCCCCTTGACCCCCAGCCCGCTATCCGGGTAGCGGGACCCCATAAAAACTCTGCGTGGCTCCCGATATATCCAAACCCCTCTCCAAAACGACACACACGTACTCCGCACATTGAGTTCGCATGACCAGTTTAACCTGTTGATCGGAGGTTCTCTCGCCCCAAAGGCGAGGGGTAATTAACGGCAGCTTAGTCCGTGGCTGCCGGAGATTCGGATCCCCACAATCAATAAACCACCGCCTACCCCAGGCAGGGGGAATCTATAGTATGCCTGACAAGCGCGCGCGTATTCCCATGTCAATGGGGTGACTAAAAACACCCTACAGATTCTGGCACGCCCGGTGGGACCCTTTCTCTCCTCCCATATTTCGGGTTAAACGTTCACGCGAACTCATTCAATATACATATCGATTGCCTATACTGAAATGATGTTTTTATTTCATGCAGCAATAAAATTTCGACGACAATGTCTCCCAAGACGAATTCAGCTTCCAACGTGACCCCAATCCCGTACGTGGTCAAGGTCAATGCTCGTGTGGTTCTCCCCGCAAGCCTCAGTCGACAGTGTGAGGAACTGCCCCGCCAGTTTGGTTCTGTCATCATCTACCCTGTCGGAAGTGCTCATCTGGCAGAAATCCCGGTGAAACAGGTGGCCAAGCCGGTCTCAAGGGACAAGAGGCCGAATGTCGTGATCGCTAAGGCACCACAACCGAAATTCAAGATGGTGTCTGAACGACTCTCTGGTGCTCCAGCGGGGGGCAAGACCTCCGGTACAAAGGGCAACATCAAATGTTGCGGATGAGCTCAGGTGATGACTCCAACAAATGCACAATCGAGCGTGTCTCCAAAATCCTCTATCGCCTAGTCTACGGCATCTTCCCAAAGAGTCGAAGTCTGCCAGGTGCTTAGAACAGAAAGGTTAAGGCAGAAACGGCTCAGGTATCGAGCCAACAAGAGGGCCAGGGCTTCGGCCAAATGGAATCTTATGAAGTTCCAAGAGCAGGGTCGCCCTGCGACGACGGCTGAGTCGGACGTAAGAATCAGCAATTCCTTCGAGCCTCTGAAGTGGGTTCAGAAAAATGCCATGACCGCCAGAATGAAGAAGACAACGGTCCGAACAATGCTATAAAGAGACGTGTCCCGGCCCTAACAGAAAAAGTATGACACTGTCTCTTCAAGAGTCTATCAAGCGCTCTGTGCCGCGTGAAAGTAGCGGGGCAAATCCAGAAAAGAAGCGCCACCACCATTCAAGAATCCGGCCAGGCCATCCGCCTTCAATCGACTGCCCGCTACTGAAACAGGGGGTTCAAGACAGTGATATGTGAAATCAGCCACCGATAATAAAAAGACGGCTGGATATATTATCCATACGGTCTATATGGCGGGCGGGCGCCCTAGCGACAACCTTCGCAGCAGAAGCAAGGATGGGGCCACCACATCCCAAGCCCAATCTGGCTTGAATGTAGTTGCCGCTTCCTAAGAACCGCCGCCTCCGCCGGATGCTGAAAACCCTCTCGAAGAGGACGATAGGCAAAAAGACCCTTCAGTACAGGAAGAGTCAAGCTCAGAAAACGAGGAAGAGCCGACTTTCTGCCCTAGGACCGCGGAGTAAGAGCTGCTCCAAGAGCTTCGAAAACAGCTCAAGAGCAAGGATAAAGAGATGGCCAAGCTCTATTCAAAAATTGACGACCTAACGAATATTGTGATGCAGCTTACGGCTCAAATTGCTCGAGCGCCTCCCAATCAAGCACAAGTCGCTACTCATCAGCCGGGTGATGACAATCCGAAGCAGCCAATGCCTGTTCCTTTAGGTCCAAGATTGGTCGAGCCGCACGAAAGCCGGCCACATTCCGCTTCTGGGGACGCCTTGGCCCCAGATAGCACTATCCCGCTAACATAAGACCGGATAATGGATTTGGTCACTGATCAGTCGAAAATATTGCATATTTTAACTGGCAATTTCCTTATCATTTGCATCCATATAGAAGTGTACGGTATTCATAATTCACATATTAGCAAATCGGTCGCAAAATATCAGATTACATGTATTCGACCTTAAAACCGGCATTTCTAGGAAAATTGACTGCATTACATTACATAGCATATTTTCCATATCTTGCAACCCCTGTTTCGAAGTCTATGCAGGAAAAGAGATGCTTGCTCGATCATTACATTGCTCGACCATTACAATTGCCCGTAAATTCACTTAACTCAAATCTGGTATCAACACAGAAGAGGAAGTACAAATATAAACATCAAAGAAAGCTATAAACAGCAGTACAAGACCACTGCAGAAGACACAGATCCCAAGGCCACCAACAGACCGCGGAAGAGCGGCATATATAGGGTAAATGCGGCGGAAGCGCGGCATACTGGTGACGTCATCAAGGAATTTTGGCACCAAAATTCCTGTTTCAGTGGCTACAGCTCAGAAATGCTCACAAACTTCCAGAATATCCCAGATACTTCCTCCAGATCAGCAAACACCCAAACTAGCCTAATCATTCTAGAACTTTCCCTAAACCCTAGCTTAAACCCTAAGCTAACTCCTAACAAACTCCTTCTAGAAACCCTTCAACAAACTTTGGGAGGGAAAGTTCTAATTCAAATCTAACCTAGGGTTTGGGAGTTCTATAAATAAGACCCTAGGCTCACTCATTTCTCATGTTAGAAAAAGAATTCAACCTTGATTGAAGTTTAGAAAATCAATCTCTTTCTTCATTCCCTCTTCCTCAAGTTTAGTGAGAGAGCTTGTAGGAAACCCTAACCCTAAATCCAACAACAATTCAAGATCTTGAGTGCAAGCCAAGCAAGATGCCTTCAACCCTTTTATGAGCCGAGCCGATCTTCAATCGGGCAAGAGATCAAAGTAGATCCACGATCCACGGAGACGAGCGAAGCCGAGTCAACGATCGATTTCTTCTTCTTGTAGATTCTTGAAAGAATGTATTGAAATTGTTGATTAAATAAAAGGTGATATTCTTTTATCTTGTTTTCTTTAAATTCCGCATCATGTTATCATTACTATTCTTGAATATTGTCTTTGTGGTGATGTGTGAATAAAACTCCGCTCGTCGGGGAATCGAAACGATCTTTAGTATGATGATGTAACAAATTTGTAATCGATTCTTGAATCCCACGAGTTTGTAAACCCTAGCAAGTTCAAGAATCGACGACCCAATTCGTTGCGATGCTTTCTTGATCGACATCGCTCGAGATTGGGGAGTTCCGATCGTTTCTTGAAATTGCTAGAGGCTAGAATATAAATGGTATCCTCGAAAGAACAAGGGTTAAGAGATGAAACCCTAATTTCATCAAGAAAACCCTAACTCTCGTCGATCACCATTGATCTAGTATCAATTCTTCGAAAGACAAGAACACGAAACCCTTTAGATTGCATCACGTCTAAAGATCCGATCGATTCCTACGAGCCTTTCTTATATTCTTGATTGTTGAGTGGAAATATTATCAAAACAACCGATTCTTGAGTGTTTATAGTTTCTTGATTCTTGAGTAAAGATTAGTGACACTCGAATACAAATCACATCTTGAATCATGTTTTCGTTTATTGTTGTTTAACATTTCATTTCAAAAGTATCAAAATACAATTGAATTGCACAATCCCTGTGGACGATCCGCACTCATTCATTAACTACATCCGACACCGTGGTTTGATTGCGGTCAATATAATTTTTTGATTGTCGTTACTTTTTACATATACACGTCAGAAAAAAAAATTCCAATCAAAATGGCGCCGTTGCCGGGGATCGCGCTAATTCATTTGCATTTATAGTTTGAAGTGAAAGAATTATTACGTTTTACTTCTTGAAATCAAAATTCGTACAAACTCTTACACGTGTGTTGTAATTTGACTGCATGGTGATCTGGAGCATTTTGTGCTGTTGAAAAATTATTTGGGATATTCCAGAGAGCTGGATATAGGAACAGGAAGCAGCTGAAAAAGTTTGGTACAGTGAATCCATCATCAAGCCGCGGAAGCGCGGCATATACATGCATATTGCGGCGGAAGCGCCGCAGTCTTGAGGGATCACTGAAATATTTTCAGTGCAGGTATTTTCTGTCTCTCTCCCCTCTCTCTTTTTAGCTCCAATTAACCCTTTGCTGCAGGATTCTTTGCAAATAAATCGCAGCGCGCAAAAGCAAAATAAAAATTGTGTGTGATTTTGATTTCTTGGTTGTTTGCATTCTAATACGGAAATTTAAGGGGCACGGCCAAATCCAAATTAGGTGGGGATTTCATTACCCTTCCTAGGCCCCGAAAATCGTCAAACTTGCATCCGCATTACCTCCATTAACTAAAAGAAATCTAGAGAAGACTCTAAGGACTGTCGCGCTCAATAGGACAAGAGAAGGTCGTGGGTAATTCATTGCTTATCCGCGTTTTCTTGTGGTGCCTAAGGCGAGTGTGTCTAAGGCTAGTGGTTATTAATTAGGTCCACTGTAGTGGTGGTTCCTTCCCACTTACCTGGCACTTATCCGGCCACAGGGGGACAAAGAGGCAGTGGAGGATTCTATCCTGCGGCTTGTCTTTTGGCAGTTAGGAGCGGTCTAGAGATCGGACCTAGGTGACCATTAGATTCTAGGGTTTGTATGCTGCATCTGTTTTGTCGCATCATTTTTTCAAAATCCGTCCCTTTTTAAAGCAAGCACCGCATTCATTTTACCCCTAATTATAAGTCAACGCTGCCACTTGTACTAACCCTTTTTAGTACAAGATAGGCTGGACACGGGATTCTAGTGCCCGTTTAGTCCGCGTACCTCCTATCGACTCCGAAGTCGGTAATTCTCCATTTACCTTTTCTTTACCTACTACCACACCCACACCGATGGATCCGAATCCATCAAACTTCTTTAACCCTAATCTGCCACCGTCCGTTGGTGCGCAGAATCCTACTCCACCCCACATTTCTCTCCAGGAAAGATGTTATCCACATAGAGGTCCACTTTCGACCTGCTTATCCACACCACCAGCCAATGGGGATAATTTTGAGATTAAGCCCCAGTATATCAATCTTTTACCCAAATACCACGGACTCGAGACCGAGGACGCTTACGTTTTCATTACCAAATTTGAAAACGTTTGCGCAATGATGGGTACGTCTCAACTTTCAGTGGATGCGATGCGTTTACGACTTCTTCCATTTACTTTGTGCGATATAGCCGAGAAGTGGCTATATAACACCACCGCACACTCTATTACGAATTGGGAAGAATTCGTCGCTGCATTCCTTAAGAAATTTTACCCAGTCCAAAAGACGGCTCGAATCCGTAGCGAACTGAACCAATTTGCCCAGCTCCCTGCCGAACCATTTTCAAAATACTTTGAACGTTTCAAGGATCTATTGGTTCAATGTCCTCATCACGGCATCCCGAGATGGGAGCTTTGCCGAATCATATATGAGGGCAGTAACCCTAGCACTAAACAGAGCCTTGAAAACATGTGTCAAGGTACATTTATGACCAAAGATGACGGGGAAGCCTGGCGATACTTAGAAGAGTTCGCTGAAAAGTCACTAATTTGGGAGAGTGGAACACAACCATTGAATAGGGGTGGCGTACACCAAATAGATGTGTCCATAGGTGTCCGAGCTGAAATGGCAGCAATGCAAAAGAAGCTCGACGCTATGGAACACAAATTTGCAGCAGCCTCCCTAAACCCAATGTCGCTCCCCAAAACTGTTTGCGGGTGCTGTTCTGATCCGTCACATTTAACGGAAGAATGTCCATTAAACTCTGCGTTTCAAGGTCACGAGCATTCTAATGCCGCATTTCAAAGACCTCGAAACGATCCATATTCTTCCAGTTACAATCAGGGTTGGAGGAACCACCCGAATTTTGCTTGGAACCAAAACCAATCTCAAAACACGGTTCCAAACACGAATCAATTTCAACGGGCTCTTCCTCCACCACAACAGCAACCCCTACAACTCACTCAGCACCCCTACCAGTCACAAAATTTCCAAAACCAGGGCAACACTCCTGCACAGTCTAATCCTATGCAGCCCTGTTCTGACGAGTTCTCTCAATTCACTCAAACCATGAAATCACTTTTATCAAATTTCATGGATGTTTCGACTGAGGTTAGATCTTCCGTCAGTGAAATAAAGAAAAACTCAGCATCCCAAGCTGAGAGTATTCGCACGATGGAAGCTGAAATCGCACGCCTAAAAGCCGAAATGAGTGCGAGAGAAAAAGGGAAACTTCCCTCTCAACCCCTACAGAATCCTGGGCATTACAATGTAAATGCCATTACCACGTTGAGATCGGGAAGAGTGCTGAACAATCATGTCGGGGAAGATATTGATAATACTAAAAATCATATCAACACCCCGGCTGAGTCTTTCCCACATACACACACTTCACCTTCTGATCCTTCTTCTTCTACCAAACCACCTTCGCACGAGCCTATTCTCCATTTCCCTTTAGGCTCAACACCTTCACCCAACCATTATAGTTCTCCACAGACGGTCCCCACACCTCCTTTGGGACCTCGTCTACCCCCCTTTCCTTCTCCTATGATGGACCCCGCGCTTATTGCGAAAGCACCTTACCCGAACCGGCTAAGGGCTAATAGAACGAGTCCTCATATGGAGAAAATTTTAGAGATGTTCAAACAGGTTAACATCAATATCCCTCTCTTAGATGCGATTCAGCAAGTCCCCGCTTATGCGAAGATTCTAAAGGACTTGTGCACTAGGAAGAGGAAGACCCAAGTGCCAAAGAAGGTCTTTATGTCTAATAACATTAGCACTGCTTTTATACCCCAGCTTCCAAAGAAAAGAAAGGACCCAGGTTGTCCTACAATTTCGATTTCAATTGGGGGTAAAAACATAAATCGTGCTCTGTTAGACCTTGGCGCGAGTGTTAACCTGTTACCTTATTCTGTCTATGAGCAATTAGGGATTGGAGAGCTGAAACCTGCTCATTGCACTCTCCAGATGGCAGACCGATCTATCACCAAACCAAGGGGTGAATTAGAGGATGTGCTGATAAAGGTCGGGGAATTTGTTTTCCCCGTAGACTTCATTGTGCTCGACACACATCCTGTAGCAAACCCCCGGGGCCAAATTCCGGTGATTCTAGGTCGTCCTTTTCTTGCCACTTCCAACGCTGTTATAAACTGTAGAAATGGTTCAATGAATTTATCATTTGGAAATATGACCATTGAACTAAATATCTATAGAGTTGGAAGTCAGCCGTCAGAACCCTCTGCTCATATTTTAGATGTGTGCTCTGTCCATGAGATCGCTCCCGATAGTTGTGGAGCTGAGGATTTTTGCTTGACTGATCTCGATGACATTAGCACATCTCTGTTTGATTTCACACATGATCTTAGTGAGGACACTTTAGCTACACATGAGTCCTGCACTTCTGACTTTTCTCCACCCGAGTCTGTATCTTTCACAGGCTCTGAGCTTCTTTGTAGATCCAAAAATCAATCTATGACCCTTCCTTCTATCATTTCTCCGCCTGAGTTAGATCTCAAAGTTTTACCTTCTCACCTGAAATATGCATATCTTGGTGAGAACGAGTCATTACCGGTTATCATTTCCGCTTCTCTTGCATCAGAGCAAGAGAATGCCCTTTTATCGGTATTGAGATCTAATAAAGAGGCGTTTGGTTGGAGTATGGCGGACATCAAAGGGATTAGTCCCTTGATAGTTGAACATCATATACATGTGATGGATGATGCCAGACCGACCCGAGAACCACAGAGACGGTTGAATCCCGTCATGAAGGAAGCTGTCATGAAAGAAATCGTCAAGTGCTTAGATAGTGGTATTATATACCCAATCTCCGATAGCCAGTGGGTGAGTCCTATACATGTCGTTCCTAAGAAATCCGGCATCACAGTTATCACAAATGAAGCGAATGAGTTGATTCAGACACGCGCCCAAACTGGGTGGCGTGTATGCATCGATTATAGAAAACTCAACGCTGCTACGAGGAAAGATCATTTTCCTCTACCATTTATTGATCAGATGCTGGAACGCTTAGCGGGACGAGAGTTTTATTGTTTTATGGACGGTTACTCAGGCTACAATCAGGTCCCCATCGCCAAAAAGGATCAAGATAAAACCACTTTTACTTGTCCTTTTGGTACCTTTGCTTACAGTCGCATGCCCTTTGGGTTATGCAATGCTCCCGCTACCTTTCAGCGGTGTATGATGGGGATATTCTCTGATATGGTAGAGAATTTTTTGGAGATCTTTATGGACGACTTCTCGATTTTTGGAGACTCTTTTTCTGATTGCCTAGCGAATCTTGACGCAGTTCTTACTCGTTGCAAAGAGAAGAACTTGACTTTGAACTGGGAAAAATGCCATTTTATGGTCCAAGAAGGAATAGTCCTTGGACATGTCATTTCACAGAAAGGCATTGAGGTTGACAGAGCTAAAGTAGATGTCATTCAAAACCTGCCTCATCCCAAAAGCGTCAAAGATATTCGCTCTTTCCTTGGCCATGCAGGCTTTTATAGGAGATTCATAAAGGACTTTAGCAAAATTGCTAGACCTTTAACACTACTCCTGGCCAAGGATACGACCTTCCACTTTGACTCGGATTGCGAGACAGCTTTCGACTCACTTAAACACTCACTCACCACAGCCCCCGTTTTATCATCACCAAATTGGGACTACCCCTTTGAGCTGATGTGTGACGCATCTGATTTTGCAGTAGGTGCAGTCTTAGGACAGCACATCGATAAGATGCCACACGTGATTTACTATGCTAGTAAGACCCTGAATGATGCGCAAATCAATTACACAACCACCGAGAAAGAGCTTTTAGCGGTTGTATTTGCGTTAGAAAAATTCAGGCCTTACTTAATCGGCTCACCTATAGTTGTATATACTGACCATTCCGCTTTGAAACATCTTCTGGCGAAGAAAGATGCAAAAGGTCGACTAATACGTTGGATCCTACTGTTACAAGAATTTGATCTTGTGATCAAAGATAAGAAAGGATGTGAAAACGTAGTAGCCGACCACCTTTCACGCATCGTTTCTTCCCCTGTGACCCTGCCGATTAATGACTCATTCCCTGACGAACAACTCTTGAGCATATCCGCTGAACCATGGTTCAGGGATATTGTGAACTATCATGCCACGGGACTTATACCGAGCAATTGGTCAAAACAGGACAAATATCGTTTTCTTTCCCAAGTAAAACACTTTTACTGGGACGAGCCCTATTTGTTTAAATATTGTCCTGATCAGATCATTCGCCGGTGCGTCCCAAATGAAGAGTTCAAGAGTGTTCTTTCATTTTGTCATGATCAGGCTTGTGGGGGTCACTTTGGTCCTAGAAAGACAGCGGAAAAGGTTTTGCAATGTGGATTTTACTGGCCGACCTTATTCAAGGACGCATTTGAGTATTGCAAAACCTGTACACAATGTCAGTATACGGGTAGAATATCCCAGAGGAATGAAATGCCTCAGCAACCCATCTTGGTTGTTGAAATGTTTGATGTTTGGGGCATTGATTTTATGGGTCCTTTTCCCAACTCCTTTGGGAATCTGTACATTTTGCTGGCGGTTGATTATGTCTCAAAGTGGGTAGAAGCCATTCCATGTCGCACTAATGACAGGAAAGTTGTCATTAAGTTCTTAAAAGAGAATATCTTTTCGCGATTTGGACACCCACGCGCTATCATTAGCGATAATGGGACACACTTCTGCAACAGATCTTTCGAGACTCTGATGCGGAAATATTCAATCAACCACCGTCTTTCTACACCCTATCATCCCCAAACAAGTGGGCAGGCTGAGATCTCAAACAGACAAATCAAACTTATCCTGGAGAAAACTGTTGCTAAGAATAGAAAAGACTGGTCGACCAAATTGACGGATGCTCTTTGGGCATTCAGGACTGCATATAAGACCGACCTAGGAATGTCTCCATATAGGATAGTGTTTGGAAAAGCATGTCATCTACCTGTTGAGATAGAACATAAAGCATTGTGGGCTATAAAGGAAATAAATTTTGATCTAAACCTTGCTTGCAACTTTCGGAAGCTGCAACTTAACGAGCTAAGCGAACTCCGCGATGAAGCTTATGATAATGCTGTAATCACAAAGAATAGGACTAAGGTTTTTCACGATAAAAGCATTTTAAGGAAAACATTTTTACCTGGTCAACAAGTCCTTCTTTATGATTCACGTTTACACCTTCATGCGGGTAAGCTCCGATCTCGTTGGAAGGGACCTTTTGTTGTGCGGTCTGTATTCCCGCACGGGGCAGTAGAAGTAGAAAATGTTAAAAACGGCACAATTTTCAAAGTAAATGGACATAGACTAAAGCCGTATTTTTCTACTGACCCCACGGAGGAGCTCTTGTTTTTACAAGAGCCAGTTTATTTAGATTAAAATTCCTCCGTCTCACCTTCATATCCTGTATATCATTGCATCATCTTTTGAATGAAGGTGAGTGAAAAACAAGTTTGGGGGAAGTTCTTCACTTATATATTTTGCCCCCACTAATAATTCCCCCCAGATTTACAGGTTTTGTAGATATAGCTGTCGGCAACAGTGAGGACACTGTTGAAAACAAGTTTGGGGGAGGTTTGTGCTTATTTTTGCATCATGTGCATATCATCTGCATAAGCACAAAACATTTCTTTTAAAAATCTATAAAAATTGAAAAATTTTCAAAACCCATAAAAATTTAAAAATTTTCAAATATAAAAATAATTTTAATATTTACACCTTTTTTGTATATAAATAAGATAATGAAAGTTTAGATAGTGAAAAGTTACATCCATAAGATTAGAAAATTTTTAGAAAACTAAGAAAATTAGAAGTTTTCTTATACGAACTAGTAATAAGTAGTTATGAGCCGTTGTCCCAAGGGTTAGTAAGATGAAGGACGTCACTAATCTGAGGATAAAAATAAGTCTGAAAAATAGTTTCTATTCTGGAAGCCAAACATTTTGAACGTGGCTACCCTGCTATTCGCACTTACACACGTCTTAAAGCCTGGGATAGTAGAGGATACCTTGAAATGCTCTTGTCTTAAAGCCAAAAGTATGAAAAAAAAAAAAAAAAAATATGTGTTTTAAAGTGGTGAGAAAAATGGATACTGGTTTTGTTATCACCAAGGGCAATAAAAATATATAGCAAAAGGGTGCTTCTTCACCTAGTGCCCCAAGGTCAACTGGTCTGGGAGTCACTGCTATGCCTGAGGTGGTGCAAGACGAGGAAAATACACCAAGCATGCAAGCACATTAGTAATCGGTCGGTTAGTACCTCAAGAAGTATTGACGGTCGCATGAAAGTGTGTAAGCAATCTCGTTTGCCAAGAAGTACTGAGGCCGATGGGCAAGGGTATGATAGCTTGAATTGAATTCTCCGGGTGTAGGGATGTCTTTACACACACGCAGGGTGATATGATCGATGTTTGGAATAAAGATAGGAATGAAGAATAAGACGATGTTTTATTGAGGGAGGACGTGATTTCTAACATTTTTTCATGACCATTAAGATAGGGCTCATGACAACCGAAAAGCTAGCTTAGTTGGAAACCCTAATTTTCAAAGCTTTTCTTTTACAATTCTCTTCTTTAAATGTAATATTCATGATCTTGCTTTTATTATTGGATTTTGTGGGTGCAATCCGCTGAAAACCCTCAGGAGACAACACTCCTCCTACTAGGGACACCTAGAGGTTTAAAGGCTTGTTGCACATGCTCAGTGCAATCGTGTTGCCTACGAAAGTGTGCTAGTTAGTTTTTCTCTTTCTTTATTTTCTCCTTCTCTCTTTTTAATAAAACATTCTCTCGAGACGATCGAAATTAAGTTTGGGGGTATTTGATCAGTCGAAAATATTGCATATTTTAACTGGCAATTTCCTTATCATTTGCATCCATATAGAAGTGTACGGTATTCATAATTCACATATTAGCAAATCGGTCGCAAAATATCAGATTACATGTATTCGACCTTAAAACCGGCATTTCTAGGAAAATTGACTGCATTACATTACATAGCATATTTTCCATATCTTGCAACCCCTGTTTCGAAGTCTATGCAGGAAAAGAGATGCTTGCTCGATCATTACATTGCTCGACCATTACAATTGCCCGTAAATTCACTTAACTCAAATCTGGTATCAACACAGAAGAGGAAGTACAAATATAAACATCAAAGAAAGCTATAAACAGCAGTACAAGACCACTGCAGAAGACACAGATCCCAAGGCCACCAACAGACCGCGGAAGAGCGGCATATATAGGGTAAATGCGGCGGAAGCGCGGCATACTGGTGACGTCATCAAGGAATTTTGGCACCAAAATTCCTGTTTCAGTGGCTACAGCTCAGAAATGCTCACAAACTTCCAGAATATCCCAGATACTTCCTCCAGATCAGCAAACACCCAAACTAGCCTAATCATTCTAGAACTTTCCCTAAACCCTAGCTTAAACCCTAAGCTAACTCCTAACAAACTCCTTCTAGAAACCCTTCAACAAACTTTGGGAGGGAAAGTTCTAATTCAAATCTAACCTAGGGTTTGGGAGTTCTATAAATAAGACCCTAGGCTCACTCATTTCTCATGTTAGAAAAAGAATTCAACCTTGATTGAAGTTTAGAAAATCAATCTCTTTCTTCATTCCCTCTTCCTCAAGTTTAGTGAGAGAGCTTGTAGGAAACCCTAACCCTAAATCCAACAACAATTCAAGATCTTGAGTGCAAGCCAAGCAAGATGCCTTCAACCCTTTTATGAGCCGAGCCGATCTTCAATCGGGCAAGAGATCAAAGTAGATCCACGATCCACGGAGACGAGCGAAGCCGAGTCAACGATCGATTTCTTCTTCTTGTAGATTCTTGAAAGAATGTATTGAAATTGTTGATTAAATAAAAGGTGATATTCTTTTATCTTGTTTTCTTTAAATTCCGCATCATGTTATCATTACTATTCTTGAATATTGTCTTTGTGGTGATGTGTGAATAAAACTCCGCTCGTCGGGGAATCGAAACGATCTTTAGTATGATGATGTAACAAATTTGTAATCGATTCTTGAATCCCACGAGTTTGTAAACCCTAGCAAGTTCAAGAATCGACGACCCAATTCGTTGCGATGCTTTCTTGATCGACATCGCTCGAGATTGGGGAGTTCCGATCGTTTCTTGAAATTGCTAGAGGCTAGAATATAAATGGTATCCTCGAAAGAACAAGGGTTAAGAGATGAAACCCTAATTTCATCAAGAAAACCCTAACTCTCGTCGATCACCATTGATCTAGTATCAATTCTTCGAAAGACAAGAACACGAAACCCTTTAGATTGCATCACGTCTAAAGATCCGATCGATTCCTACGAGCCTTTCTTATATTCTTGATTGTTGAGTGGAAATATTATCAAAACAACCGATTCTTGAGTGTTTATAGTTTCTTGATTCTTGAGTAAAGATTAGTGACACTCGAATACAAATCACATCTTGAATCATGTTTTCGTTTATTGTTGTTTAACATTTCATTTCAAAAGTATCAAAATACAATTGAATTGCACAATCCCTGTGGACGATCCGCACTCATTCATTAACTACATCCGACACCGTGGTTTGATTGCGGTCAATATAATTTTTTGATTGTCGTTACTTTTTACATATACACGTCAGAAAAAAAAATTCCAATCAGTCACCAACAAAGTTAAAACATTGGTGGCTGAAGCTGAGGCTCAGAAAGATATTGGCAGTAGTGGGAGGCCATATTCCGCACGATACGATCTGATCGAGTTCCTGAGCGGCTATGTCATTCCTAAGTTCGGAAGATTTGACGGAACGGGGAATGCAAATCAGAACGTCGCCCACTTCAAAGCCTCGTGCGGAAATACAGGGGGCAATGACGCGCTCCTTCTTCGTCAGTTTGTCAACAGCCTGACCGATGTTGCTTTCGAATGGTACGCGAGTATACCAGACGGGTCCGTTATTACCTTTGCCCAAATGGAGTCTCTGTTTCGGCAAAGGTTCATGAGTGTCAGTGATAAAATCTCCATTGCTGACCTTGTGAGGACCAAGCCGGGGAAGAATGAAAGAAACACCGACTTTATCGCCCGATGGCGTAATCTCATAGTCAAGTGTGAACCGTCGCTGGAGCAGGACCAGTCCGTCAGCCTTCTCATTAGGAACCTCAGTAATTGGATGGTCCCGTTCTCGTGTACAGCAGGACTCAAGACGTTTCAAGAGTTAACCAAGAAAGTCCAAATGCTGGAACGCTCTAAGCAAGAGTCTACCCCGGACTCTCAGAGAGACAAAACTTGGAAAAGCAAGCGGGACGACAACCGTAGAAGCGGGAGTTCCAGCAGTACCAATGTCTTCAATGCGTCCGACAATGAAGAAAAGCGAAGGGTGGGCGAATCCAAAACCAACCGGTCTCGAAAGCCATTGCTGGGAGGAGATGGGCCTTCCCTAGAGGAGAAGAAGAATAAGGTTTACTCTTTCAGAAGGGACAAGGTCCGCAAGATATTTAAAGATGCTTTGAACAACGACCTACAATTGCCGGAATTGAAAAGACCCCAAGAAGCAAAAATGACCGACAATCCCCTGTATTACCCGTACCACCGAGTAGTGAGCCATGCAATCGAGGATTGCTATATCTTCAAGGACTGGGTCGAGAAGTAGTACAAGGCTGGAGAGATCGAGCTGGCCAAAAGCGTGTTGGTGAACAATCAAGTTGCAACCGCCAACTTTATACAGACAGAAGTTGAAGCCTTCTAGGAGCAGACAGCTGAACCCGCTGCCTCGACAAATGAAACTGACTCACTGCAGCCTCCGTGGAGTACGCACATATCTAATAAGACGAAGAAGATGATAAAGCTACTTCGGAAAGAGCCCAGGACGGAATGGAAAGGGCAGAAGAAGACTACCAGTCTAGCTGCCAATGCGGCTCCATCAGGCTCAAAATCCAAGAAGCTCAAGAAGAAGAAAAGTGCAGCTTGGCGCGAAAAGGAGTTTGCAGGGAGATCGACCATTCAAAAATATATAGATTCCCTCGAAGAATATGAACAGAAGGAAAGAACTCTGATTCAATTGAAGGAGTTCCTCCTTGTACGAGCAGCTGAAATTCTGGAGGAGTTAGAAGAAGACTCCAATGAAAAGATCCCTATAGTGACCTGCTATGCCATCCATCTGGGCAGCGACTCTGAGGGGGAGCTCTGTTTTCCCGAAGAGGACGAGGAGCTTGCCACAAAGGCCAATCAAATCCAGCTCAGAAGCGGCAGGGCTCTACCGCCAAATCAGGGCAACGCCCCAAAAGGGAAAGAAAAACAAGTCGCTAATGAAGAAGATGGTAGAGAACTTGCTCTTGAAGATTCGAGTCCTTCCTCAGTAGACTATAATGTCTTGGCTCACCTCCGAAAGCTTTCGTCTCTCCTTAGCATCTACGATGCCTTGGCTCTATCTCAAGAGCTTAGAGATGTTCTCATTCATGCTCTACAAAACCCTAAGCGGTATCAGGCTCGCTTTGCGAAAATTAATATGAAAGAAGCTCAGTACACTTTGCAAGCCGCCGCAGTCACGTTTAAGGATGCGGACTTACTACTGGGAACGGCTGAGCATAATCGGCCACTTTACGTGACTGGGTACAGCGGCGGAGATCGGATTAATCGCATATTGATTGATCCGGGATCCTCAGTGAACATCATGAACTTGTGGACACTGAAGAGTTTGTCAATGGACGTCCGACACCTGTCAAGGGAAAGGATTGTAATTCAAGGCTTCAATCAAAACTGCCAGCAAGTTCTGGGGTCTATAGCTTTGCTAATCAAATTCGGGGATTTGCAAACTGAAGCTAAGATATACGTGATCGACACCGACACGTCTTATAAAGTTCCCTTGGGACAGCCATGGCTCCACGATTACGGCATCGTTCCGTCAACTCTCCATCAATGTATGAAGTATACTAAAAATGGCGAAGAAAGAAGCATTGACGGAGACATCCAGCCGTTCGGTGTGCATGAAGTCCGATATGAAGATTCTCGGTACTTTATGAACCACCAAAATGTTAAGCCACAACTGACCGAGGATAGAGCGGCCCCAAGAAACAAAAGCAAATCTGAGCCGGCTGTCACTTTCAAAAGCAAAAACGCCCAAGTGCGCCAGCGTTTCGGTAGCGACACTGATGAGTCCGATGCTGGAAGTCCGTCCTTCTGTAAAACCCACCCTCGTTTCGGTAGCGATACGGACGAATCTGTTACTGAAGGCCCATATAGCAGCAAAGTTCGCCCTCATCTTGGCAGCGACACTGAAGAGTCGGAGGAAGAGGACCTGCCGTGCAATAGCGGTGCAGATTGGACCCCCATGCAACAAGCGAAACTATGAGAGACCTTCGAAATTGCAGACGGGTCCCTAGCCGTCACAAGGGTACCAGAGCAGATGTGCAAAGAGCTCGATGCGTTGTCAGTCTCCACCGTGGACCAGCTGAAAACTTTCTACGTCCCCGGAAGGAAAAGTGGGCAGAAAGGCATCCTGTTTTATGGGTTAAACCCCGTTGTGCACCCGGACGATTTGTCTATCGCGTGCCTTCCATATGAGAGAGGCATAAGAGCCGTCCTCAATCCAAGATACTATGCGCCCGAGATGCGAGAGTACTTTAAAAAGTGCGGATGCCGGTTATATCAAACGGAGTCGAAGCAAAGTTTTACGAAGGGCTATGGCATCCACCTCAGGTCCGAGCACTCATCGATGGACGAATTCCAGATAGGCGGGGCATAGGTTTCATCCAGCCTGATTCTAAGGAATGCTATATGACCCATATTGGGGAAGCCAACGAAGAGTCAAATGATGAAGACGAGCTAACCGAGCCTGAAGAAGCTCCTCAAGAGCTCGAAGATGGCGGACAAGCAACCTTTGACGAGATAACCGAGATTGACTTAGGAAAGCCCGATGATCCAAGGCCGACCTACATCAGCTCACTCTTGTCGGAGGAAATGAAAGACCAGATAATTTCCTTGCTGCATGAGTTCGTCGACTGCTTCGCGTGGACATACAAAGAAATGCCTGGCCTTTCCCCTGAAGTGGCCGTGCATAAGTTGTCTATATCTCCTGATGCTAAGCCAGTCAAACAAGCTCCTCGAAGAATGAGAAGGGAACTAGAAGAAAAGGTCATCGAGGAAACCAAGAAGCTCATCGATGCCGGCTTCATCAGGGAAGAGAAATATGCGGACTGGATCGCATGCATAGTCCCAGTGAAGAAGAAAAATGGGCAGATCCGAGTTTGTGTCAATTCCAGGGACCTCAACAAGGTATGTCCTAAAGACGACTTTCCTCTACCGGTCATGGAAATGATGGTCGATGACACCTCAAATTATGAGTTGTTCACCTTTATGGATGGCTCGTCTGGATATAATCAGATCAAAATGTCGCTTAAGGATGAGAAGCACACAGCATTCCGAACCCCGATCGGAATATACTGCTACAAGGTGATTCCGTTCGGACTGAAGAACGCAGGTGCTACGTACCAAAGGGCAATGACCAATATCTTTGATGACCTAATTCATAAAGTCGTCGAATGTTATGTTGATGATCTGGTCGTCAAGATTAAAACCAAGGCCGATCATATCCAAGATCTTAGGACCGTTCTCACCAGATTGAGGGAATACGATCTGAATATGAATCCTCTGAAATGCGCTTTTGGCGTGTCATCGGGAAAATTCCTAGGTTTTATAGTCCGTCATCGAGGGATCGAAGTTGACCCATCAAAGATAAAGGCCATCATGGAGATGCCCCCTCCGAAGAGTCTGACGCAGCTAAGATCTTTTCAAGGCAAGCTTGCTTATATACGGAGGTTTATCTCAAATTTATCGGAAAGGTGTAAGCCCTTCTCAAAGCTCATGAAGAAAGGAGCTCATTTTATCTGGGATGCCGAATGTCAAGCAGCGTTCGAAAGCATCAAACAATACTTGTTGCACCCTCCAGTGCTGGCCGCCCCCATTCCAAATAAACCGCTGATTCTCTACACTTCCGCGCTAGATGAGTCACTCGGTGCGCTCCTTACCCAGAATAACGAGGAGGGAAAAGAAAATTCCCTCTACTACTTCAGCCGAACTTTATTCGGGGCGGAACACAACTATTCTCCAATCGAAAAGCAATGCCTGGCTCTGATATTTGCTGTGAAGAAGCTGAGACACTATCTGCTCGCTCATCTGGTTATGCTGATCTCCAAGGTCGACCCGCTCAAACACTTGATGACCAGAGCGAGCCTAGCCGGCAGAATGGCAAGATGGGCTGTTATGCTACTTGAGTTTGACATAGTTTATACTCCTCAGAAAGAAGTAAAAGGGCAAGCTCTTGCAGACTTTCTCACTGCTTATCCCATACCAGAAGGGTCAGCGCTATATTGTGAGTTACCCGACGAACAAGTGCTGCACCTCGAGGAAGATGAGCCATGATGGGAGCTTTACTTCGATGGGTCCCATCAATAAGGAGCTCCGGAAGATCAAGCGTCCCGAAGGTAAAAGCGGGGATAGGATTGGTGTTCATCACGCCATCAATGGGAACCCTACGGCGTTCTTTCGCTCTCACCGAGCCTCGGACAAACAATGAAGCTGAGTATGAAGCTCTGATAGCTGGTTTGGAGCTCGCCATAGAAATGGAAATCCTTCGGCTACGGGTTTACGGTGACTCCCAGCTTGTCGTCAACCAAGTAAGCGGCGACTATAAGATATACAAACCCGAGTTAGCTCGGTACAGAAGCCGGGTGGTGGAACTCATGAAACGGTTCACTCATATTGAACTAATGAGAATCCCCAGAGCGTTGAACGGAAAGGCTGACGTACTCGCTCGCTTAGCCAAGGAGTTAGCTGATCCTGACATGGACGAAATTCTGATCACGGTCAGGAGCCCGAAAATTCTACCCCCTGTCTCTCTACGAGAAGAGGAAAGCGTGGAACAGAAGAGCAATCCCGCCGAAGAAGCTTCGATCGTTCAAGACGAGCCCGATTGGAGAGAACCCTTCATAGAGTGCTTCCGATACGACAAGCCCCCCGAAGGAAGATCTGCGAGGGTTCAGCTGAAGAAGAGAGCTCTCCGATACGTATTTGTAAATGACACGCTATACTGCAGGTCATATGACCAACTCTGGCTCAGGTGTCTGTCATTGGCCGAAGCCCAAAAGGTCATGAAAGAAGTTCACTCGGGCGTTTGCGGTGCTCACCAATCTGGCCCCAAGATGCGACTTCAAATTAAACGGCTTGGGTATTACTGGCCCACTATGATACGGGATTGCGGAGAGCATGCAAAGAAATGTTATATCTGCCAAATTCACGGTGATTTCATTCACAAGCACCCCAATCCGTTGCATCCTACGGTGGCATCGTGGCCCTTCAAAGTTTGGGGCACCGACATAATTGGCCCAATTGATCCTCCGTCATCTAGAGGCCACCGGTTCATACTGGCCGCAACAGACTACTTCTCCAGATGGGCTGAAGCCGTCCTGCTAAAAGAAGTCAAGACAGGAGATATTCTGACATTCTTCCAGCATAATATTCTATACCGCTTCGGTACACCAAGAAGAATCATTTCTGACAACGGGCCTTCTTTTAACAGCTTCAAAGTCTCAAGATTCGCTACTCAACACAAGATAGACTGGAGATATTCCTCTATCTATAATCTAAGAGCCAACGGGCTAGCTGAAGCCTTCAATAAGACTCTATGCAAGCTCCTGAGGAAAAATGCTTCAGCCAACAAGAGAGATTGGAATCTTAAACTTCACGAGGCGTTGTGGGCATATCGTACCACGCATCGTACTCCAACCCAGTCCACTCCATACTCATTGCTCTTCGGAGTGGAGGCGGTCCTCCCCCTCGAAGTTGAAGTTCCAAGCTTAAGAATGGCCGTTCAGCACGAGTTGACGGAGGAGGAAAATGTGCTCCTTCGGCTTGAAGAGCTTGACGCCCTCGAAGAAAAGAGGCTTGCAGCACAGCAGAATCTGGAGCTGTATCGAGCCCAAATGTCACGGGCCAATGACAAGATGACTCGTCTCTGCGCTTTCAAGAAAGGCAAATTAGTGTTGGTCCTCAAAAGACCGATCATCCTAAATCGACATGCTAAGAGAAAATTCGAGCCAAACTGGGAAGGACCATACGTCATCGAAAAAGTGTTCGACGGAGGATCCTACCAACTAATAAGTGCCGAGGGAGAAAGGCCCATGCCACCTATTAATTGCCGATATCTCAAGAAATACCACGCGTGAATGCTCTAAGTCGCAGGCGAATTGAGCACACCGGTCCTACGGTCTGGATCATACATCCTGCAAAACCGTATACAATCCACGGGCGTAAACGACCCCTATCTCTCCCAAATCCTGCCGGTGAGACTACTTTTAAAGTCCCACCAGCGGCAAAAAAAAAAGAACGGTATGTCCATAAGCAAAACAGGCACGGATAAAAACCCGAAAGGGCTCCGTGAGTAAAAACAGCAGGACTACCGGCGAGTTTGTGAAAACCCGAAAGGGCGCAGACTCGTGAAAAGAGATGAAATACACTCGCAAAGTCCTCTCGACCTTGTGAGGAGAAAACCCCCGCGTGAGATCTTTACGACTCACAAAGGAGCAACACACTTAGGAATCCTCACGATTCCTAAGGAGAACATACACCTGCGAGATCCTCTCGACTCGTAGGGAGAAAATGCTTTTATGAGACCCTCACGGCTCATAAAATTGAAAAGCCTTAGGTGATAGGGACCCAAACCTGTCTTCTAAGCCATCGTTCCCCAACGGGCAACGGCAAATGATGAGTCGCTCTTGGCATTTCGCTTCTGTGTTAGCGGTGCTGATGCCGACCAAAAACCCAAATCCCAAATCCCAAGTCCTCCCAAGGCAAATGATGAGTTGCTCCTGGTATTATTACAGTGCAGCAATGCTGATGCCAAACAAGATCCAAATTCCAAGTCCCCAAACGGCGAATGATGAGTCGCTCCTGGTACCATATTCCAGTGTAGCGATGCAGACGCCAACCAAAATCCAATTTTTCAAAATTCTCCAGCCCTACGGCCAGTCCCCAAATTGACTGCCGTATACAATCCACGGGCTCAAATAATTCTCGTCATACCCATGCCCCGCCATAATCACCAGTTACGCGGCTGGTCTCCGCCTTTGGAATTATGCTCCATTGAGAAGACCCACTCATGTGTCCTCACGACACATGAGGAGAAGAAACCTTTGTGGGATCCTTACGACTCATAAAGGAAAAACACACTTATGAGTCCTCACGACTCCTAAGGAGAAAATACACCTGCGGGATCCTTACGACTCGTAGGGAGAAAATGCTTTTATGGGACCCTCACGGCCCATAAAATTGAAAAGCCTTAGGTGATAGGGACCTAAACCTGTCTTCTAAGCCATCGCTCCCCCAACAGGAATAGGCAAATGATGAATTGCTCCTGGCACGTGTGCTTCAGTGTTAGCAACGCTGATGCCTACCCTAACCCCAAAATCCCAAACTCCAATCCAATAGACCCCTAAGTCTTTAAACTAGGAACAGATGACTCCTAAGTCGTTAAACTGGAAACATATGACCCCTAAGTCGTTAAACTGGGAATGAGGGAAATCTCCTCATGGCAGATGATGATTCGCTCCTGGTACATATTCCAGTGCAGCGATGCTGATGCCAAACCAAAACCAAAATCCCCAAATCCTGTCATGACAAATGATGATTCGCTCCTGGTACCATATTCCAGCGTAGCGATGCTGATGTCAACCCAAATCACATCAAGTCAGCAAAACAACCAATGACCTCCCTGGCAGAATCAAATTCCACCTCGGAAACAAGTCAACTTCATCCCTGACGCCGCAAGAAGCGGGGCAAGTCAAATCCAGAATCGACCGTCCACGTCGCTAAAATAGCAGCACCGACCGTCCACGTCGCTAAAAGGGCAGCAACGACCGTCCAAGTCGCAAAAAGGGCAGAACCGACCATCCAAGTCGCAAAAAGGGCAGCACCGATCGTCCAAGTCATTAAAATGGCAGCACTGACCGTCCATATCGCTAAAATGGCAGCATCGACCGTCTAAGTCGCAAAAAGGGCAGCATCGACCGTCCACGTCGCTAAAATGGCAGCACGACCGTCCACGTCGCTAAAATGGCAGCACCGACCGTCCACGTCGTAAAAAGGGCAGAACTGACCGTCCAAGTCGCAAAAAGGGCAGAACCGATCGTCCACGTCGCTAAAATGGCAGCACCGACCGTCCACGTCACAAAAAGGGCAGAACCGACCGTCCAAGTCGCAAAAAGGGCAGCATCGACCGTCCAAGTCGCAAAAAGGGCAGAACCGACCATCCACGTCGCTAAAATGGCAGCATCGACCGTCCACGTCGCTAAAATGGCAACACCGACCGTCCAAGTCATGCAGCACCGACCGCCCACGTCATAAAAAGGGCAGTATCGACCGTCCACGTCGCAAAAAGGGCAGCATCGACCGTCCAAGTCGCAAAAAGGGCAGCATCGACTGGCCACGTCGCAAAAAGGGCAGCATCGACCGTCCAAGTCGCTAAAAGGGCAGCACCGACCGTCCAAGTCGCAAAAAGGGCAGTATCGACCGACCAAGTCGCTAAAAGGGCAGCACCGACAGTCCAAGTCGCAAAAAGGGCAGCATTGACCGTCCGTGTCGTAAAAAGGGCAGCGTAGGATTCCTACAAAGCGTGAATCAGATCACTCCGGGCCAGGGAAACGTCTATCATGGACACTCCGTCTCAGAGACATGTCAAGCAACGACCGTCCATGTCGTAAAAAGGGCAGTGCCAGCTTCCTAAAAAGTGGGAACCAAATCAGGTCGCCTCCAAGTAAAAGAAGATTCATCAATTTCATGCACACGACCCACATATGTGGTGTGCATTTATTGATGGGGGGCAATTTGTTGGGGTAAAATTTTACACCCCGGTTGACTAAGTCAAAATCAAAATCAACCCCAAGCCAAGTGGGCCCAAGCCCAGATCCAGTGGGCCCATGCCTAGATCCAGTGGGCCCATACCCGGGTCGAGCCTGAACATGAAGCGGCCGGCCTCCCCCTATACCAAGATAAAAATTTTGTAATAGATAATTTTGTTGTATTTCTTTTATTTTATTTTATGGATAAATATAAGAAAAATAGGCATAAAGCCAAATTTTTGTAAAGCCCATGGCTTATGTGCAAAAAGAAATGGCACATGAGCCATGGGATAGGCAAAATGCCATTTTGTGAAGCCCAAGGGGCTATGTGTAAAGTGTATAGCCTATAAAGACAAGGATAATGAAAATATCTCACAACTTTTTCTCCCTCCAAAAAATTTTTAGACCTGAGATTTTTCTCCTTCCTCAAGGTTCTAAAACCTTCTTCTTTCTTTTGAATTAAATCAAGAGTTTTACTCTTCATTTTATAAAACTAAATAGTTTTTCACCACAAAACCCATAAAGGGGAACTCAGATCTTCCATTAGATCTCAAAAAGAAGAGATTTTTAATATCTCACATCTCTTGATCTTCAAGATCCTGCCAACAGAGGAGGAAGAAGGAGACCCATCTCCATAAACCCCACTTTAGGGAAGAACTAGGGCTCAAGGGGAGATCCCCTTTCATCAACTCCAAAACATCTCAGGAGCTCAACTCCACTCTGATTTCTCTTTTGGGAGTTTCTGGGGCTAAAAGCCCCTTTTTCTCGCCGGCGCCCAAGCGCCCGAGCGCCTTGCGCTCAAGCGCCCAGCACCCACATGCCGACACGTGGAGCGCTAGCACTCGAGCGCCTAGAGCTCAAGCGCCCAGCAATCAAGCGCCAAGCGCCCACGTGCCGACACGTGGCACGCTAGCGCTTAGCGCTCAAAACGCCCAGCGCTCAAGCGCCAAGAGCCCACGTGCCGACATGTGGCGCGCTAGCGCTCGAGCGTTTAGCGCTCAAAGTGCCCAGCGCTCAAAGCGCCCAGCGCTCAAGCGCCAAGCGCCCACGTGCCGACACGTGGCGCGCTGGCGCTCGAGCGCTTAGCGCTTAAAGCGCCCAGCGCCCACGTGCCGACACGTGGCGTGCTCGCGCTCGAGCGCTTAGCGCCCAGCGCTCAAGCGCCCACGTGCCAACACGTGGTGCGCTAGCGCTCAAGCGCCCAGCGCCCACGTGTCGGATACGTGGTGCTCTCGTGCCTAAGCGCACAATACCTAAGCGCACATCGCTCAAGGCGCTGACCCCACGTGTCCTTTGGGCGCTTTTTCCCTTTTTATATATACGTATACATGTATATATATGTATATCTATACACACACTCCACAACACTGTCCCCCTAAAATTTTTTTTGGGCCGGGGCTGCTAGCTCTTGACCCCCAGCCCGCTATCCGGGTAGCGGGACCCCCGTAAAAACTCTGCGTGGCTCCCGATATATCCAAACCCCCTCCAAAACAACGCACACGTACTCCGCACATTGAGTTCGCATGACCAGTTTAACCCGTTGATCGGAGGTTCCCTCGCCCCAAAGGCGAGGGGTAATTAACGGCAGCTTAGTCCGCGGCTACCGGAGATTCGGATCCCCACAATCAATAAACCCCCGCCTACCCCAGCAAGGGGAAATCTGTAGTACGCCTGACAAGCGCGCACGTATTCCTATCTCAATGGGGTGACTAAAAACACCCTACAATATGGAGATCTACTGGTAAGTGTTATCAGTAGTTTCTCGACCCGTTATGAACCTCACATCGACATGACTTATCGGTTACTGGGGTCTGACGTTTACCACCCCTAGACTGGATATACAGCATATCAGACGAAGAGACCGGACTGTACGGTAAGTGTTGCCAATTGGCTCGAAAGGAGTTTTGATAGGTTCGCTTGTTTTTCTTCTGATCGCTCAATACCCGGGAGGCCGTTACGTTTAGCTGACCGCTTGCGGCTTGTGGGTGTTTGATATGATCATCACCTACTGCCGGCGTATTGACGAGTCTTAGAGTCCCACACAGGAGTTTCCTAGCTCAGGCGAAATGATGTAGTGTACATATGAGATATGCGCGGGGGGGGGGCCCGATTAAATGCGTGTATGTGATGCCATATATTAATCGGGTGTTTTCTATTGGTCGGGTCGTATGTGATATGACCGGTTTATTAAATCAAGTGTTGATTTAATATTGACTTTTAGCTCACTTTTATTAAACCGTTTCTTTTTGGATGTATGCATATATGCATATACATACACATGTTGATGTGAATGCATATATACATACATGCATATGTATCATGGTTGATGATACATAGAAGATGGCAATGCAAGACTCACATGGTTTGAATTTATATGTGTGTATTTTTGTTTTTGAGATGAAAGGAAAAAGGAAATTTATTCATGACTCATTGTTTCTACACACTTCTAGGGTTGACAATTGACTTTAACCCTAGGTTAAATTTCCTTTGTTCTTTAACTCACTACAAAAATATCTAGATATTTATTTCAACCATGGTTAGTTGTGAGAGTGTCTCACATAAATATCCTTTTGATTTTCTTTTTAAAAGAGATTATCATAAAATTGAAAAAAGCTTTTGCCATCTTCTTCTTCCTCCTCCTTCAAGTTCTCTTGAGTTTTATTTTGAGTGAGGAAATAAAAAAGAAAGGTTTTTTAAGTGAGAATACAAACTACATCATCATTCTATACTAGTCTAGCCTATTGGTGTAGGGTGTTTGCTCCACTTCTTCATTGATCAAGTGAAGCTAGGAGCTTTGAGCAAAGAGATTTCGGGTGGATCGTCGTGGACTTGGATGGATTAAAGCGAGCCGGTTCAAACTCTAGGAGATCCAAAGGAGTTACAAAGGAGGTTTACAAAGGTTGTAATCTCTCCACTTAGTGATAGATTCTTTATTATATGTGATACTATTAGATGTTACCCTAAATTTCTAGTTCGATTTCTAAGTTAGTTTGCTTAGCATCTCCTTAATTTTTATTGTGGCATGTGTGATGCTTCAAAACCTTAGGTAAGGTGCTAAGGAAACCCTACGCCCCGGACAGAACAGGCTGATCACAAGAAAAGGGGCCGAGAAGAGAAAAAGGGGCTTCAGCGGCCAAAGCCCTACTCCCCGAAGTTTCAGGAGTACACCCCGCTCAACGTCCTCCAGACGGTACTGCTGGAGGAGGCTAAGGACAAGAGATTCTTCAAACTCCCCCTAGTCTCGAACAGGGCAGCAAAACGCACCCGGGGCCCCTTCAGCGGCTTCTACAGGTCACAAGGCCACTCCACGGAGAACTGCAAGCAGCTCCGAGACTACATCGAGGAGCTAATCCGCTCGGGGCACTTAGCAACGTACTTACAAGACAAGCGGCAAGTCGACCGTGAGCAAGAACAACGTCCGTCTCCCGGCGAGTTGACGATCGGCCAAATCATGGCCATATCAGTGGGGGGTACGGCGAATACCGATGAGACTCAGCACCCCTCATCGGTCGAAGAGACTAACAGCCATCCGAGGAAGAAGGCCAGGGAAACCGAACCGGTCGTTTTTAACGATGATGAACTCCACGGTATATCCCTGCCCCACAACGACCCGCTGGAGATCACAGCTCGGGTCCATCGCTACGAGGTGCAGAGGATACTGGTTGACTCTGGAAGCTCGACAGATATTCTATTTTATGACTGCTTCCTACGTATGGGACTCGCCCCGTCGTACCTAAGGCCGACCACACACGTCCTGTTAGGGTTCACCAACCACTCCATCCCGGCGGAAGGGGTAATCACTCTTCAATTTAACATCGGGGAGGTCGGCCGTACGCGCATCGTGCCTGTGGAATTCATTGTAGCGAGAATCCCGTCGGCCTACAACATCCTCCTCGGCCGCCCTACACTGAATTCCCTAAGGGCCCAGATATCGACCTACCACCTGGCAATGAAATTCCCGCTCGACCAAGGCGTGATAGGTCGGGCCTACGGAGACCAACGGACTGCAAAGGTTTGCTTCACCGCAACATCTTCGTCTGAGCGGCCAAACAACGATGTTGAGGGCGAGGGTGACATCAGAGGTTCTCTGGACACTCGAGACGAGCAAAAAGAGGTCTGAAGGACCCCGGTGGAGCCACTGACAGAGGTCCCCCTTGTAGAAGGGGACCAAGGACGAACCGTTCAGATCGGGTCACTTCTGACAGGGACTCAGCGAGACACCCTAGTTCATTTCCTCAGGAACAACTCCGACGTGTTCTCCTGGGCACCTGCCGACTTGCCTGGGATCGACCCCAAAATCATATCTCACAAGCTCGGGATAGATCCTTCTGCCCGACCCGTCAGGCAGAAGAAACGAAGCTTTGCCCCAATCAATCAGAAGGAAATCGAGGACGAGGTAGACAGGCTCCTCGCCGCCAACTTCATTTGGAATGTGCCATATTCTGAATGGTTGGCAAATGTGGTCATGATCAAAATTCAAGCGGGAAGTGGCGAATGTGCGTCGACTTCACCGACCTCAACAAGGCCTACCCGAAAGACAACTATCCCCTCCCTCGGATAGATCGGCTCGTCGACAGCTCGGCAGGCCACGAGCTACTTAGCTTCATGGATGCTTTTTTCGGCTACAATCAGATCCGTTTGAATCTGGAAGACGAGGATCTCACCGCATTCACAATGGACCGGGGGGTATACTGCTACAAGGTAATGCCTTTCGGCCTCAAAAACGCTGGAGCTACATACCAACGCTTGGTCAATCGCATGTTCAAGACGCAGATCGGCAGGAACATGGAAGTCTATGTCGACGACATGCTCGTCAAGTCGGTCTCATCAGTCAACCATGCTAAAGATCTGGGCGAGGCCTTCGACGTCCTCCGCAAGTTCAAGATGAAATTGAACCCCGCCATGTGCGCATTCGGGGTCCCCGGGGGAAAGTTCCTCGGTTTCATGGTCACTCACCGCGGGATCGAAGCTAACCCGGAGAAAATCAATGCCATCCTCAACATGTCTGCGCCCAAGACTAACGTCGAGATCATGCGGCTGACAGGGTGGGTAGCCGCTCTGTCACGTTTTATGTCGAGGTCAGGGGAGAAGTGCCTCTCGTTCTTCAAGGCTCTAAGGAAAATTCTAAGGTTCAAGTGGTCGGAGGAGTGACAGACCGCCTTTGACCAATTGAAGAGGTACCTTGCGACTCCACCGCTTCTCACCCGACCGGTTGATGGGGATGAGCTATCGCTATATCTGGCGGTATCCGACCAAGCAGCGGGGTCAGTGCTCGTCCGAGGGGTCGACGGAGTCCAGAAGCCTGTATACTATGTGAGCCACGTCTTCAAAGACGCAGAAATGAGGTACCCAGCCATAGAGAAGATCGTCTTGGCACTCATCATGGCCTCAAATAAGCTACGACACTATTTCCAGGAGCATACCATCCTTGTTCTTACCGAGCGCCCTCTGGGGGCTATCCTCGCCTCACCCGAGTCCTTTGGCCGCTTAGAGAAGTGTTGGTAGGAGTTGTCCCAGTTCGACATAAAATACCGCTCGAGGTAGGCCATCAAAGCACAAGCCCTGATAGATTTTATCGTCGAGTGCACCGTCCCCAGCAAGGAGCCGGAGTCAACAACGGCCCCCGCAGCTTAACCCTCAGTCGATGGGAAGCCCGACTCAGTCCCTGATTGGATCCTTTACGTCACCGGGTCCTCGACCGAGGAAGGCTGTGGAGCCGGCCTCATAATTCAGGGCCCGAACGAGGCATAAATGGAGTATTCTCTGAAGCTCAGGTTCAAAGCCTCAAATAACGCGGCGGAATATGAGGCTTTGCTGGCCGGACTGCGCATAGCCTCCAGACTGGGGCTGAAAACGATTCGGATCCGCAGCGACTCCGCCCTAGTCGTTGGCCAAGTGAACGGACGATTCGAAGCATGAGAGCCTCTGATGGTGAAGTATCTGGCCGAGGTAAGAAGACTGCGAAAGTACTTCGACGATGTCTAGGTAGAGAAGATCCCCAGACAGCTCAACGTCCAAGCCGATGCCTTGAGTAAGCTGGCTTCATCCTACTCGGCCAACAACAAGAGGAGCATCCTCTTCGAGGTCTTGCCACGGCCCAGCGTGGAAGATAGGGCAACAATACTTCAAGTGTATACAGCCCGGGAAGAAGGCTGGGACTGGAGAAAACCCCTCGTAGTATTTCTGAGGGAAGGTACGCTCTTAGAAGATCGGGGAAAAGCCCGCCGTCTCCGAGCCAGAGCTCGCCATTTCGTCTGGAGCAATGGGAACCTCTACAAGAAGTCCTTCACTCGGCCCTTGCTCCGGTGCGTCGAACCCCACGAAGCCGACTACGTCCTCCGTGAGATCCACGAAGGGTTCGACGGCGCGCACCAAGGGGTCCGCACCTTAATCCAGAAGGCATTGCTCCAGGGGTACTACTGGCCGACCATTCATCAGGACGCCCAGAAGCTGGTCAGAAGATGCAAGAGCTGCCAACTCCATGAAAGCATACCTCGCCTTCCCGTTACCGAGCTAACCGCCCTAACCTCCCCGTGGCTATTCGCCCAGTGGGGAATGGACATGATAGGCCAGTTCCCTACCGGTACGGGCGGGCACGAGTACGTCCTTGTCGTGGTGGACTACTTCACGAAGTGGATCAAGGCCATTCCCATTAGGAAACCGGACGCCACCACGACTATTAAGTTCCTGCAGAACAACGTGATACTCCGGTTCGGCATCCTGAGGTGCATCATCACCGACCACGGAACAAATTTCGAAAACGAAAGAGTTAAGGAATTTTGCAGCGTCGCACATCCCCAATGCAACGAGCAAGCCGAGATCGCTAATCTGGACGTCCTCCGAGGTCTTCGGACACGCCTAGAAGGACGCCAAGGCAGTTGGGTCGAAGAATTACCCCGGGTCCTATGGGCCCTATGCACGTCGAAGAAAACCCCCCACCGGGGATACCCCTTTCAGCCTCTGCTACGGTACAAAGGCAATGGTTCCAGCGGAGATCAGGCTCCCCAGTCACCGGGTCAAGCATTTCGACGATGAGGCGAATACCTCAGCCCTACGAACTAACCTGGACATCTTGTTAGAGAAACAAGACCGGGCTCAGATCAAAGCTGCCGCCTATCAATAACAAACCGCCCACTACTACAATGCACGAGTCAAGCGTCGCTTCTTCAAGGCCGGAGATTTAGTCCTAAGGAGAACGAGTTCGTCGACTAAGGCAAGCTGCATAAGTTTTCCCTAAAATGGGACGGTCCTTTCCTCGTCTCTGAAGTCCTACCCGGCGGAGCCTACAGCTTACAAGACGCGGATGGTTGCAAGTTTCCGCGGCCTTACAACGCTGAGAAGCTCAAGCTGTATCTCTGAAAGAGTATCTATGTATATTTCTTCTTTTACAAAGACAATGTAAACCTTTATGAAGTTATTTCTATTTAATTAATAAGAAGGGAACACTAGAATATTGCAAAAAGAAGAGTTTTATTCATTCAAAAGGTACCACGGGCTCCTCAGCCTTACAGGAAAATAAAAAGAAACATTTACAACAGAGGTGGAACGGGATCGAGGAAGTACTCCTGGTGATACTCGGAGTAGATTTTCGCTAGCCGAGCCCTAGCCTCTGCAGCCCGCTCCTGCCGATGCTGCACGTGAACCCGGGACGCCACAGAAGCCCCCGACGCTCCGCCCTCTAAGCCTTGGCTCACGATGTACCTCATTTTGAAGCACTCCAGAATGAGGGCCAAGGATCGGTTGTTCTTGGCTTTCGAGATGAGGCCGAACAGGAAGATCGAACGCACCTTGTCGAGCACCTCGTCCAGAAGCTCCTCGGTGAAGGGGTTGTCCAACCCCGGGGACCTCCTCCAAATTGCGTACATCATCAACTGAAGCAGGGACGACCGCCGAGGGAGAGGCCGGCCGACGTGATCCTCGAGGTGCTGAACCACTCCTCGGTACCCATACTCAGCCAGGGATTAGTCATATAAGGAGACGTCATCGAAGGTGATGATCTCTTCGATCGAATACGTACGACCATTCATCTCAAAAGAAAACGATGCCGAAGGGGTTGCCACCTCCTTCTCTATTTATAACCCCAAACAGAATCCTTAAGGACCCAGATTCACGCACGAATCCTGGGATCCGCCAAGATTAACCTAATACAGATCCACCATGTGGCAAAAGTGACGCGGCTCCCCGAAACGTTATGCCTCTTCCAAGAATTCCTGGCACATGCCGCCTGTGACGGTCACCCCTCCCAATGTTCACGAACCAGAGAAGGTCGGGCTGAACCTCCGGATCCACCGAACAGCTACCCTGCTCGGTCCATCCTTCGCAGACCGCTACTTGGATTCTTCAACAAGGTAATATATATTCTCCTAAGTTCTTTTTATTTAAACAAACAAGAAGGACGCGAAAGAGCATTGCAGAAAAGAAGAATTTTATTAATTCAAAAAGGTATTGTGGGCTCCTCAGCTGTACATTGAAAAAAAGAAGGAAAAATTACAGTAACGGGGGAAGGGGGTGCAGGAAACATTGCTCGTGGTATTCCGAGGATATTTCTGCCAGCCGAGCCCTCGCCGCCTCGGACCTCTGCCTCTGATGCCGTCCGCGAAGGTTGGCATCATGCCTCAATTGGTAGCACTCAAGGATGAGTGCCACCGAGTGATCCCGCCGACCCATCGAGATTAGGCCGAAGCGGCATAAGGACCTCAGCTTACCAACCGCCTTGTCATTTAGTTGCTCGGACAAGGGGTTGTGCAGCCCCGGGGACCTCCTCCAGATTGAGTACATCAACAGCTGGAGCAGGGTTAGGCGCCGGGGAAGCAGTTGGCCAAAATGATCCTCAATGCGGCCTATAACTAACTGCACCGTATCCTCGGTGCAGTAGTGGTCGTAGAGGTACACGTCCTCGAAGCTTATGATGTCCGGGATGGTAAAAGAGAAGTCCTCCATTCTTACGTTTTGGGTGTGAAGAAAGGAGTGATCAATGCTCCCTCCATTTTATACCCCCACAACGCCCCAAAAGTCCAACAGTCGCTCGTTTCTTCCACAACTGTACCACCACACGGTAGACATCCTGCCTTTCTCGAAAAAATCGGAATGATGCGGCTCTTACGCTTCGCCTCCCCCACACGCATTAATAACACGTGTCGATCGCGACGGTCACTCTTCCCGATGTTCAAACACCGGGGAAGATCGAACAGAACCTCGCGACTCAACCGAGCAGCTATACTGCTCGGTCCATCCTTAGCAGGCCTCTCAATGCCCTCCCGCGCTAAGGATCAAAGCCCTCACCAAGAGACAACCGGGCAGTTACCCTGCTCGGTTATCCCTGACCGGTAGCCCCTACCCACCGACGCCAGGGATCAAACCTCTCGCCAAGAGGCCACCGGGCATTAACCCTACTCGGTCTATCCTTAGCAGGCCTTTCTATGTCCTCCGGCGCTAAGGATCAAAGCCCTCACCAAGAGGCAACCGGTTAGTTACCCTACTCAGTTATCCTTGGTTGGTAAATTCTTACCCCACGACGCCAAGGATCAAAGCCCTCGCCAAGAGGCCACCGGGTAGCAACCCTTCTCGGTCCATCCTTAGCAGGCCTCTCTATGCCCTCCCGCGCTAAGGATCAAAGCCCTCACCAAGAGGCAACCGGGCAGTTACCTTGCTCGGTTATCCCTGGCTGGTAGTTCCCTACCCACCGACACCAGGGATCAAAGCCCTCGCCAAGAGACCACTGATTTGAATGAGATTTTTAGATCAAAAATATTTTTTACCGCAATCAAGAACGGCGTCGCTTGGTAGCTAGCTGGTGAATACGGGTCGGTCCACAGGGATGTTGTGTATTTCCTAATTGTTCTAACGAGTTAATTCTAAACGGTGTGAATGGATTATCGCTAAAAACTAAGTTGACTTAGACTAGGATTAAAAATCTTGCTAGGGTTAGGTTTAGGTAAAGTTTGGAAAATTAAGATTTCCCACCGCTTTCAATGCCCCACCGCTTTCAATGCCCTAATTTAGATCTCTTAGGTGTTATGGTAATTATTAATAAAGGGGATTAGGATGATCGGGAATAAACGATGTTTCTTCCTCTAGGTCCTTGTCCGTCCTTTCTTAATCCTTACCCTAACCTCCATGGAAAAACATGCACAACCGGTCTTTTATACTACGATATCACCGTTACCTTGGGGGTAGGGTGCCGTAGGGAGGGGTATGTGTATGTATGCATGGAGTCCTAATTATAATATGTGATGGGCAAGAAAGGGGTGAGAGATTTGCATCTCTCAAACCTTCTCTATTCCTAACCCTAACAAGTGAGGAACTACTCGCTCATTAGGGGATCTATGAAAGACATGCTTTTTATTTGAGTTTTTGATTTAAGAGATTAATTATCTAACTACTGCAGATTAATAGAAAGTTCTAATCTAAATTAAACTAGGGCAGAGAATAAATTAAACTAGGGCAGAAATAAAAACTAAGAACTAGGGCAAAATAAAAGAAACTACTTACAAAATTGATGCTCTCAAAGCATGAAGGGAATTCTGAATTTTATTCAATGAAAAGAGGCATGACCTAAAATAAGTTTTAGGGCTTCTATTTATAGAGTATAGAAAATCCTAGGGTTACAATCGACGCACATCTGCTTTTACAAATATACCCCTAGGAAAACCCTAGTCAACGCACCGCCGGCCTCCAAGATTTTTATGCACCGACACGGGTTATACACGGCCGCGGAACCGCGGTTAAATGGAGAGCTTGGATTCTGGTTTTTGCTGTGTTGCTTCTGGTTGCATTTGTCTTCCTATTTCTTTGGTTGGTTCTTCAGAATGTCTTCTAGTTCTCTTCCAGATCTCCACAGTGAGTAATGTAGTGGACTTTTACCTTTCGCTTCATGTCGAAGTCTTGAACCTTGCGCTGCCTTTGTGCTTTGTGAACTTGTTCATTGATCTTCATTGTCCCTCAACATGTAGGCACGATCAAGATTCCACCCTTTATTGGTCGTAGTCTCACTTTGTATCATCTTTTTCATTAATTTCACTGTTTTTGTTCCGAGAACCTGTAACCTGCAACTATGTAGCAAACATGGGTCAAACGCACCTGTTTATTTGTAAAATAAATAAGAACATGGAATATAATAATGCAAAATTATGGTATGAACAAATGCCCCCAAACTTATCTTTTGCTCGTCCTCGAGCAAACCTAGTTTTATTCTTGAAAAAGACCTAGCCTCACTTTCGCAGGGAAACGCGATTGCACTGAGCTCATGCAACAAGCCGTTAAACCTCTAGGTGTCCCTAGTAGGAGGAGTGTTGTCTCCTGAGGGTTTTCAGCGGATGCTACCCATAAAATCCTATCAATTAGGCCTATTGACTTTTATTCTCCAATTAGGTTTTCTAACAAGAACTCTATTATCTTCGACTCATAAATCATCCACCCGTATTCTTCACACTTCCTTATCATTCAATTTAAGATTATATATTTTCTGTAGACTTATTTAGCTTTCGACATCTTTTAAGTTTTCCTTCTAGAGTTCTATCTCAACTTAGGAATTTTTATCATCTCTATTAAAGATATAAGTCCTATTCTTAATTCCTATCTCTTATCTAAACCCCAATCACATACCCCTATGTATGTGTATATATCACCCCTACACTTGGAAATTCAAATCAAGCTATCATACTCTTGTCCGTCGTCCAAAGCACTTTTTAATTGGTGAATTTTTAGATGAAATTTGCTCACACATCCTTCATGCGACCGTTAATACTTCTTGAGGTACCAACAACCGATTACAAAATTTGTTTACACATTGAAGCGTAATTCCTAGCTTTGTAACACTTAAGACTTTAGCAGTGACTCCCAAACCAGTTGGTCTAAGGCACTAGGTGATGAAGCACCCTCGCTAAATATTTTTTTATTTTGCAGCCTTAAGTAATTACAAAAACCAGTGTTCATTTTTTTCTTTTATTCACACTTGTATTTATTGTATTTTTCTTCGTACTAAGGACTTTAGACAAGAGCATTTCAAGGTCTCTCCTACTATTCCAAGTTTCAAGGTTCGTGTTTGTGCAATTTGTAGGGTATATATTTTCAGAATTTAGACTTAAGCTAGGAATTATTTTTTAAACTTATACTTTAATAAAGATATCAATACTTTTCCCTTATTTTAACTTAGCCCAAGAAGTCAACTCGAAATTTTCCTATTTCTAAATAAACTACAAAGGCATACATTTTCTACCGTTAAATTTTATGAAAGGTTATTTTTAGGGTTTTTAATTTACTAAGTCTAAGATTTAGTTGTTCCTAACTAGTTAACCTATTTGTCAAACTCAAGTCGATTAAGGCCAAAATTTAATGTTTTAATTTTTATAATTTTTCAGATTTTTCAGTTTTTATTTTATTTTTAATTTTTTTCTATTTTTTTATTTTTCAATTTTTTCAATTTTTATGATTTTTATTTAAGGATGCAATGCAGAATTTAAATATGCAAAAGAAAAAGAAAAAATATATACAAAAATTTATTTTGTAAGACCATCAAAAGGGTTTTCTCTTGCTCGAGGGCTAGAGAGGCCGATATGATAACGGGAAGGGTCTCATTCTCACCTACATAAGCATATTTAAGGTGAGACGGCAAAAGTTTTAGTTCGAGTTTAGGAGGTGAAACAATTGAAGGTAGCATTGGTGAAACTGTTTCAAACTTGAAGGATTCCATCAACGATTCAAATCGAGTGTACATAACCGAGTCGGATGGTTCAACTAACTCATCCGAAAAATCAAAAGACTCAAACTCGGGTGGTGAGTCTTCAAAATTGTCCAAAAAGGTGAAACACTCATAATCGTTGTCCGGCGTGAAAGCTGTGTCGGATTCTAGGAGGAACGCACTAGAAGCGTCAACACTGCTGTGATCGAACATAAATTTTTCGAGCTCACAGTCCTCCTCTGTGATCTCATTGATCGAGCAAACATCAAGTACATTAGAATTAGGCTCGGAAGGCTGATTTCCCAACTTAAAAATGTTGATTTCAATTGTCATATTGCCAAAAGATAGATTCATTGAACCATTACGACAATTGATCACCGCATTAGAAGTCGCAAGGAATGGTCGACCAAGTATCACCGGAATTTGACTCCGGGGGTTAGCTACAGGTTGTGTATCCATAACAATAAAGTCAACGGGAAAAATGAAATACCCTACTTTAATTAACACATCCTCCAACTCACCCCTAGGATGGGTGATGGATCGGTCGGCCATTTGGAGAGTACAATGAGTGAGTTTAAGCTCTCCAACGCCTAATTGCTCGTACACTGAATAGGGTAGCAAATTGACACTAGCACCAAGATCTAATAGTGCTCTATTGATGTTCTTGTCCACAATTTTTATCGAAATAGTAGGACAGCCGGGGTCCTTATGTTTTTGGGGTAAAAATTGGACAAGAGCATCGCTAACAACACTAGCCACGAAAACTTTCTTTGGTACTTGTGACTTCCTTTTCTTTGTGCATAAGTCCTTTAAGATTTTCGCGTAAGAAGGAACTTGTTGGATTGCATCCAAGAGAGGTATATTTATGCTAACCTGCGTGAACAACTCTACAATCTTCTCCATTTGTGGAGTTGGTTTATTGGATCTCAACCTGTTTGGAAAAGGGCCATTTTGAAGATTTGTCGTGTCCAATTTTTGTGGATCAGATTGTGGAGTTGGAACGCATCCCCGTGTGGATGTGTTGGTGATGTGAGAAGTGAGTCCGTTCGAAGTAGAAGAAGTAGAGCCTTGTGAAGAATGAAGAATAGGCTCTAACGAAGAAGATTAAGATTAAGAAGAAGAGGGTGAAGAAGAACCACCGGCAGGGGTGTCTACCCATGTTATTTTGCAACACTTTTCCGGATCTCAACGTGGTCACAGCATTTACGTTATGATTTTGCGGTTCATATGCAACATGTGCGTGACCGGGATTTGGCAGTGGTTGAGATGGAAGCTTTCCCTTTTCTCGTTCGCTCAACGCAGTATTGAGTTGTGCAATTTGTGCCTCAATAGATTTGATGCTTTGATCGTGTGAGGCACTGTTTTGCACCAAAGATTGAATGGAAGTCTCCAACCTTGCTGCGGATTGTGTAGACCGCTTTAGGAACGCATCTAGACTTCTTTCTAGCGAGGTAACCTTATCATTATTTGGTGGAACAAAATTGTTTTGAGGGTAAGGGTTGTTGGGCATAAAATTGTTCATTTGGTTTTGGTAAGGTTGTGGGTGGAAAGGTTGCAGGTATTGAGTATGTGGAGGTGCTTGTTGTTGTGGAGGAGGAGGCCTTTGAAAGTTGTTATTTCCTTGGAATTGCTGATGTTGATTCCAAGCAAAATTTGGGTGACTCCTCCAACCCGGATTATAAGTCGAAGAGTATCGATCATTTCTTTATCGTTGCTGAAAGGCAGCATTGACTTGATCTTGTCCTTGAACAGGTGGATTGTAAGGACACTCTTCGGTGAGATGTGATGGATTCGAACAACAAGCGCAAACAGTTCGTGGGGGTAAAGCAGGGGCAGGAGAAGGCGATGAGATTTTGGTCTCAATGACTTCTAGCTTTTTCGTAAGTGCGGCCATCATAGCAATCGACATATCTAATTGATGTATGCCTACCCTAGACTGACCAATAGAAGAAGATGAGGTGGTCTTGGTGCTTTCCCATTGAAGTGTTTGTTCAGCAAGATCCTCGAGAAACTGCCACGCTTCCTCACTAGATTTGGTTAGAAAGTGACCTTGACAAATGGTTTCTAGCAACTGCTTCGTTGCAGGGTTCAATCCCTCGTATAAAGTTTGGCAAAGTTGCCAATTTTCGATACCATGGTGAGGGCATTGAACAAGTAGGTCTTTGAATCTTTCAAAACACTTCCAAAAGGGTTCGGAAGGAAGCTGGGAAAATTGTATAATCTCATTGCGAATTCTCGCAGTCTTGTGATGAGGATAAAACTTTTTAAGAAAAGGTTTAACAAACTCTTCCCAATTTTTAATTGAATGTGATGCTGTGCTGTATAACCACTTCTTGGCTAAGTCACATAAGGTGAAAAGAATGACCTTTAGCCTTATAGCATAATCTGATAATTGGGTTGTTTTCATCATTGCGCAAACGTTTTGGAATTTGTTTATGAAGATATAGGCATCTTCAGATTCCAGTATGTGAAATTTTGGCAATATGTTGATGAAGTGGGGTTTGATCTCAAAGTTGTCCCCATTTGCCGGTGGGAGTGAAAGACAAGTAGGTAAGGCGGTGCGGATCGGGTAGAAAAGATCCTGGAGCGCGATTCGTTGGGGCGCTTCAACAGGTGGGTGTTGCGGGTTATTCGCCCCTAACGTATGTTGTGTATTTCCTAATTGTTCTACCGCAATTAAGAACGGCGTCACTTGGTAGCTAGCCGGTGAATACGGGCCGGTCCACAGGGATGTTGTGTATTTCCTAATTATTCTAACGAGTTAATTCCAAACGGTGTGAATGGATTATCGCTAAAAACTAAGTTGACTTAGACTAGGATTAGACATCTTGCTAGGGTTAGGTTTAGGTAAAGTTTGGAAAATTAAGATTTCCCACCGCTTTCAATGCTCTAATTTAGATCTCTTAGGTGTTATGGTAATTATTAATAAACGGGATTATGACGATCGGGAAGAAATGATATTTCTTCCTTTAGGTCCTTGTCCGTCCTTTCTTAATCCTTACCCCAACCTCCATGGAAAAACATACACAATCGGTCTTTTATACTACGGTATCACCGTTACCTCGGGGTTAGGGTGCCGTAGGGAGCGGTATGTGTATGTATGCATGGAGTCCTAATTATTAATATGTGATGGGCAAGAAAGGGGTGAGAGATTTGCATCTCTCAAACCTTCCCTATTCCTAACCCTAACAAGCGAGGAACTACTCGCTCATTAGGGGATCTATGAAAGACATGATTTTTATTTGAGTTTTTGATTTAAGAGATTAATTATCTAACTACTGCAGATTAATAAAAAGTTCTAATCTAAATTAAACTAGGGCAGAGAATAAATTAAATTAGGACAGAAATAAAAACTAAGAACTAGGGCAAAATAAAAGAAACTACCTACAAAATTGATGCTCTCAAAGCATGAAGGGAATTCTGAATTTTATTCAATGAAAAGAGGCATGACCTAAAACAAGTTTTAGGGCTTCTATTTATAGAGCATAGAAAACCCTAGGGTTACAATCGACGCACATCTGCTTTTACAAATATACCCCTAGGAAAACCCTAGTCAACGCACCGCCGGCCTCCAAGATTTTTTTGCACCGACACGGGTTATACACGGCCGCGGAACCGCGTCCATAGGCCAGGTTTGGCCACAGTTCCGCCGCCAAATGGAGAGCTTGGATTCTGGTTTTTGCTGTGTTGCTTCTGGTTGTATTTGTCTTCCTATTTCTTTGGTTGGTTCTTCAGAATGTCTTCTAGTTCTCTTCCAGATCTCCCCAGCCTAACAAAACGCCCGGAGGCTTACAGAATTTCAGCGCAAAAAGAAAGGAGACGAGGAAGCTCAGGCCTCAGGGCCGGGGAGAACCTCGATGAGCCGCGCGTACACTGCGACCACAGGGGCGGCATCTTCAGGGATGGCACCCACCACAGGAGCCTCGGCGCCGGTAGTCGGAGGAACCGAATTCTCCCCAACGCTCCCATCGGGGGCCTCTTCCCCGCATCGTTTCCAGGGACGTTCCCCTGCGCGTCCTTCTCGCTAGGGTACTCCTCCCGGAGCTTGCCGTAAGAGATCCGGCATCTGGCCCTTGACAGCGTCGAGGGCATCGTGCCAAATAACGCCGGCAGCTCCAGCAAGGTCGGCGTAGAACTAGTCCGACTTCTTGTAGTTCTCTACCACCTTCGACGCCAGAAGCTCAGCTTTCGACGCCCGAAGCTCGACACGCCTCGTCCCCTCCTTTGCCGCCTCATTCTCCTATCGGAGGGTGCTCACCGTCTTCTTCAAGGTGGTGATGAACACCCGGGAGTATTCCAACTGGGCCTCGGCGGCTCGGGCGGCCTCTCGACACCTGGCGACCTCCCTATTACCAGTCGCCACCCGGTCTTCAAGGACAGCGACCCTCTCCATCGCCGCCTCCAGCTCCAGCCTCCAGCTCTCCTCCCGCGAGGAGAACTCTCCCGCGGCCCGTATCGCCGGGGCTATTTCCTCGTCCTCCATGTTGACGACGAGGCCGATGTGGTGGAGGACCTGAAGAAAAGAAAGAGGGTTAAAGGGAAAGGGAAGGACCCAATCACGCGAACAAAAAATGCTGAATAAAGAACCAGGTGGAGTGCGAACACTAACCTGCACGGCCTCTTGAGCTGTGGCCACCATTTGGGCCCGGAGGGTCCCCCGAGGGATTCTGCCCCCGGCCGACCTCTCCATCTCAGAAATCAGGTTATCAGCGACGGAAAGCCTCGAAGGCACCTCGAAGCGAAGCTCCCCATTGTCCACGAGGATTAGGGAAGCCGGGGAGTGGGGAACCGTCCTGTGAAACCACTTGAGGAGCGACGCGGGAGAACCAGTCTCGCCTCCCACCTCGAGAGCCCGGGGCTCTTCTTCCTAAGCACGCTTTCAAACTGGCGCACGGCTGGACTCGGGGGCCCGGGACACGCTTGGGCGCCTGGATGGAGAGGCCACCGGCGGATCCGTAACCGACGAAGGACGAGAAGGGCCGGCGCCTCTGGCCTTCTTCCCCTTCTTCACTTCAACCACTGCCGCATGAAATTTGCTCAGGTCCATGGGTCCTACATAAGAAAAAATATAAGGAGTCAGCAATGCAAGGAAAAATGAAAGAATGCACAAGTCTAAACAGGTCGCCTAAGAGCTCCTAACTTACCCGCGTAATAGGCGAGGCTGAGACCGGCCCAACTGAGGGCCCGCTCAGACAGCTGAGACCGGCCTAACCAACGGTCGACAACGTTCCACCTGTCGTACTCATATTGGACGCGTCCCTTCGAGCACGGGAACGCCTGCGCCACGTCTCGCCAGCCAACCAGCGTCAGACCCGTGGGCTGTCGCTTCGACGAACGTACACACGATCCGGCGCTTCCGCTTTAATGCGAGATCTCTCCCCTGATCCGCTGACGTCATCAAGAAATTACTGCTCTTTGACCGGGAATGCACGCCGACGATATCTTCGAGTGAGAGCTCACCCCGGGTGATCGGTCAGACCACTCTCGACCTGACCCAGGAAAGGGTCCGGACGAGAGTTGGGGGCTAATGATGAGGCTCGATATCGGTGAATTTCCAGATGCTGACACGTTGCAGATGACGTGTCTCAGAACCTATAAGAAAGGATCAAGAACTTTAGTTGGGATCGCACCTTGGGCCTCCTGCCCAAAGAGTCTCCCGACCTCCGGTGGCCTTCCAGACCCCCCCCGGCTCGCTTCCGAGCTATCACAGAACCAAGATGCCTCGGCTTCCCGCTCGTGCCCGAGCCTCCCGTCGAGATCATCTTCCTCGGTCTCACCCAGACCGACCCACAGCGCTGATCACAGGCGTCTACGCCACGGCTCCGCAAATCTCGCCATGCGCGAGATATCCGCCGCCCACGATCCCGCGTTCCACGCCATCACGATCCCCCATTAACGAGCCTGTCTCGTCATTAATGCGGGATCCCGCCTATCACGCGGGCGTGACGCCGGGGGCGTAATGGCCAGCTTGATTTTCACGCCCGCCTGCCCTTTGTTGCCGCTATATAAACCCCTCTCTCAGACGATTGAGGTAGGCCATTTTTTACTCCAATAGACCGTTACTCTGCCAAAACACCCCGTCTAACTTGATTGTCGAAGTGTCCTCGGTGGCACAACCACCTCGGGACTTCTTTGCAGGTAGCTCGGCCATAACCATACAAAACCCATTGAGATCTACACGCTCCAGGAGTCAACCCTCTAGCTCAATCTCAGCCGTCCATCAGCACACGGAGAGATCAACGGAAGATAGCATCTGAAGGAGATTCAGAGATCCATTATAGCCCGACCCTTGCACTTTGTAACATCCTAGTTTTGGATACGATATTTTTTTTTATTTATCAGAATGTTTGTTGGCATTAATAAAACTATTCCTATTATTTTTTAAGAATTGATTTCCTATTGTCATGAAATGTTGATTGCTAATATGTTCTTTTGGTGCAAATAATAATCGATACGATAATCTTCATTTTAAGTAAAATATGTTAATTTATTTACATCTTAATTAGCATCCCACATTATATGGCATGATATATATATATATATATATATATATATATATATATATATATATATATATATATAGAGAGAGAGAGAGAGAGAGAGAGAGAGAGAGAGAATAATGGAGGAAAGATGCTATAGGAGGAATTTCCTCCTGTGGCGTCGAAAAAGTACGCTCTCCGTCGTGTTTTCCGACGATCGACACACATCATTTCATCGTTATCATCTAAGATATGGATACGCCAAATTTCATGTGATTCTACAAATTTTTCACCGTTGAATTAGTGGGTTCAAAATTAACGGTTTACCGACAATAGAACTTTTTACATTGCTAAATCAACGGTAAAAAAGTTGTAGAATCACATGAAATTTGGCGTACCAACATCTTAGATGATAACGATGAAGATGATGGATTCCAATCGTCGGAAAACACGATCGAGGGCGTTTTTTTCGACGCCATAGAAGGGATCTTTACTCCATTATATATATATATATATATATATATATATATAATCCCATACAAATCCCCAAATCTCGCTATCTCTCCATATATTATAACATATATACACAATTCGCATATCAAATCAAATCTCTCCCTCTCCCCCTACTTTAATTGGCCGGCCCTTATAACCCGCTCTCTCTTCTCCCATATATCTCCCTATGACAATCCTAACAAACCCTAACCTATAAATAGAACCGACCATCCATCTCTTCATCTTCACCATCATATCTCTCAACAAAACCCAAACCGATATCTCCTCTGCCTCCATCCACCATCGACCTCCGGCCCTACCCAGAACCACCGAGCCCAAATCCAGTCTCGTCTTCACCATCGTCACTACCCTCGAGCCCTCCTTCGCAGGAACCGACCTCCTCCGACCTCGACCGAACCCATAAAATACCCGCTGAACTCGCTCCAGCCGCATCATCTCCAAGCTGCGCCTTCAAGCTCGAGCACCCGCCTGCACACCATCGTAGCCTTCGACCGCGACCTCGGAGCACCACCTCCTTCCATCACCGGCGAGACCTCATCGTCGATTCCTCCCTGATGGAGCTCCTTTTCGGGCCTCCGTCAGATGTTGTCTTCCGTTGATTTCGAGGTGAACTTGGTTGATTGTCCTTTGTTGCGTGTGGGTCTCAATGGGTTTTGAAAGGAGAATGTTGGGTGAGGAGGCTGTCGCCGAGTACCTACAAAGAAGTCCCGAGGTGGTTTAGTACCACCGAGGACCCTCCGACGCTCAAGTCAGTGACAAGATCAGAGCAGAGTAACGGCGTAAGTGTAAAGAATGGCTTACTTGACCCATCTGTGATGGGGGTTTATATAGCGGTGGTGGCACGCAGCGTCAGACGTGAGAATCTCGCCGGCAGTTACGCTCCCGATGTCACGCTCGCGCAGAGAGCGGATCGCCCATTAATGGGGATCGTGATAGCGTAGAACGTGGGATGCTGTTGGCGTAGAATCTGCGCATGGCGAGATTCGCGGAGCGGCGGTTACGCCTGTGAGTGGTGGAGTTGGTCGGAGGGCCGAGGAAGACGGCCTCGGCAGGGAGCTCGGGGACGAGCAGGGAGGCCGAGGAGTCTTGGTCCTATGGCGGCTCAGGGCGAGCTGAATGGCCGAGGAGGCAGATTTTCAGAGGGCCTCGAGGTGGGCCAGTTTGTGCTTGCGGGTCAGGCTCCGGGTGGCCTCGTCGGCCCCTGCGGGCCCTTTCTTCTGAGCCTTGGGACACGTCATCTGCCACGTGTCCTGATCTTGGAAGTCGCCAATATCGAGCATTATCATTAGCCCCCCACTCTTGTCCCGACCAGATAGTGGTCGGGCCAGGAGTGGACTGCCGGGCCTCTTAAGGCGGGATCCCTTCTATGGTTTCGTCGGGGCGAGCCTTCGGTCCATTTGTCATCTTTCCTGCTAGCGAAAGAAGGCGAGGTCTCCGCACCTTAAAGGGTGTGTGTCGGTTCGAGCACAATGTGACTGAAGCAATGGTCTACGTGTCAAAGGGCGACTGGCCGGTGTGACGTACGCATGCCTACAGCGCCCGATTGGGTGCAATCCAGTTCGGGGCCGACACGTGGATCGATCGGAGCCGCCGATCGTGAGGAGTCGTTTCGGCGGGAGTTGACGGGTGCCGTTTGATGCGGCGATAAAACGGTGGCGGGGCCCGCCTTAGGGCCCCCAACCTTTCATCTCCTTCCTTCCTCGAGTCGCTATCGCTCGGCGTTCTTCCTCCTTCGCGAGACATGGTTCGTTCCCATTTTTCAGGCGGCTCGCGCCGGGGGGAAGCTAGTGGAGTAGCCGAGCCCCCGGCTAACTTGTGCCCTCCACCTAATTCTCCGCTGACAGCCGGGCCGTCCATCTTGTCAGCGGCATCTGGGAGCTTTTCTGGCTGCGGCCGGAGTCGTCAGCCGTCACCCAAGTCTCAGACTGGTGACGGGGGGAAGGGCGAGGGCCGGCCCCTTTCTAAGAGGAAAAGGACGGTTTCTCATGCGCCGCCGTTGAAGGCCCCCGAAGGGATTCCCGTGCGGGAAGGGGGCTCCGTCTTCACTGTTCCGTTGCCACTGGTCTGCTCGCCGGGATGGAGGAATCGGCAGGGGGAATGCTCCCGTGCGGCTCCTTGAGGGATCAATTGGAGGCCATGGCCCAAGGGGCGGTCCAGGTATGAATCCTTCTACGCGCATTCGCCTTGGTATGCCTTTTCTTGGTTTCTCATTGGCTTTCTGTCAGGTTCTTAAGCACTGCACCCTCGCCGTTCGCATGGAGGCCGAGGGAGCGTTCCACGCCCCGAGGCCAGTGGAGGCGTTTCCTTCGGAGGTCGAGATCTTGCAACGTGACCTGCGCCAGGAGAGGGATAAGGCCGACATCGTAGCTGGCCGGGCGGAGGCCGCGGAGCTCGCCAACTCGGCAACTCGGGGTGCCCTTCGCCGTCTAAACGCGTCACTCCGGGTTGCCGATAGGAAGCTGGCGGACCTGGCCGGAGGCTTTGCGGTACTGGAGAAGGAGAGGGACGCAAGCAGGGGGGATGCTGAGGCGGCGCTGCTGAAGGCTCAAGTTGCTGAGGCTCGGGCTAAGAAAGCTATGGCCGAGTACAAGTCATCGGAGCAGTTTTACGCCGAGCTCAGGGAGTATTCTGCGGTTGCGTGGAATAAGGCTTTGGACGCCGTGAAGGAACAGCTTCCCGAGTTCGACGATGGTGAACTCCGCGCTCGGGTCCCGCTTCCGGCGACGAGGTCTCCGGTGAGGGATGAGGAGGGGAGCCTGGCGCGCCCTTGGTGGCAAAGTCTTCGGTGGTAGGGCCTTGAGCCGTGATGCCGACGACGAAGTGGTCGAAGTAAGCCTCCAGGCAGTATGTAGGGCTGGGGGCCCCCAGAGTACCCTTTGTAAAGATCTTGATTTTGGCAATAAAAGAAAAAAAGAACCCTTAATTCGTCGGTTTGTGTTTTTTTTCCTCTTCTCTTTTTTGTGTGAAGGACGTTCATAGGATGCCCTTGTTTGTATTGTTGTGTTTCCGTGTAAGTTTGGCCATATGTCCGGCGATCTCCTGCCGAGTTTGCCAGCCGGCGAGGGCGCCAAGCGCTGCCGTGGAGGTATCCTCATGTACCCCCTAGGTCGATGGGAGATCGTTCAGATTTGGATGAACTAGCCGTTCTTCCGGGTGTCTCAGATCCTTAAGCGCGGCCACAGGGCAGTCGCCGGGTTTGGCCGAGCAGGGTGGTCGTTTGGTTGCCGCTTGGTGAAGGATTTGATCTCTGGCGTCGGGTTTAGGAAACTACCAGCCGGAGTTTTTGACGAGCAGGGTAGCTGCTCGGTTTCCCCTTGCGAGGGCTCTTGATCCTTCAGGACGGTGGTAGGAAGCTACCAGCCATCGACGGTTAGGCAAGGACCCGACCGCTTCGGGGAGGAATTTTGATCCTCAGCGTGTGGCAGGGAAGCTGCCCGCTGAGGATAGCCGAGCGAGGGAACCTCCGGCTCGGCCGCCTCTGGGAGGGCTTTCAGATCCTTCAGGATGAGGACCGAGCAGGTTTACTGCCCAGTGCCTCTTGGCGAGAACTTTGATCCCTGTCGGTTGTGGTAGGAAGCTACCAGCCGGGGATAGCCGGGCAAGGACCCGACTGCCTCCGGGAGGACTTTGGATCTTGGCGCGAGGAAAGCTATAAGGCTGTAGGAAGCCACCAAAGACCCTTGGACGGGCAGGGTTACTGCCTAGTGCCTCTTGGCGAGGGCTTTTGTCCTGAAAGATAGCCGAGCGAGGGAACCTCTGGCCTCGACTGCCTCTGGGAGGGCTTTTTGATCCCCGGCGTTGTGGCAGGGGAGCTGCCCGCGGGGGATAGCCGAGCGAGGGGACCTCTGGCCTCGACTGCTTCTGGAAGGGCTTTTCGATCCCCGGCGTTGTGGCAGGGAAGCTGCCCGCGGGGTATAGCCGAGCGAGGGAACCTCGGGCCTCGACTGCCTCTGGGAGGTGTAACGACCATGTTTTCTAATACCTAATAAAATATATTTTATTTATATTTCTACCATAAAATAATTATTTACGTGTTTCTTTTATAGAAGAATAATTTTTAAAGTAATGTTAATAATTTTCAAAGAATTAAATATGATTAAAGGAAATTCCTAAAATCTATTTATTGTTTTTATAGGCTTAAAATGTTTTAATAAAATTTTATAACGTCTTAAAATAATCTACATATTTTTATTCGTAATTAAAAATATTTTAAAGATGAACTAGATATTATATAATTATTATAACTAGCTAACAATTTAGAAATAAATATACTAATTGTTTTTAGCCCAAAATTATTTTAATATTAAAGATAATAATAAAATATATTTTCTGGAATTTTTCCATAATTTTCCCGTATTTTAAACTATTTTTTACAAATTTTTCAAAGCCAAATCAATATTTTAAATAATCTGTTGTTTTATTTATTTTTATTAATTTTATTTTAATTTTTTAAAAGCCTTTTAACCTGGACCGTTGGATCACGAGATCCAACGGCCCAGAAACCCTGGCGGCGCCCGCATTGTGGGGACCACGCGAAAGCGCGTGATCCCCACACACAGCTGTGGGCGAATCAACGCACGACACGTGACGGCGGCGGGGATATGAGGGCGCAATCTGGGTCGTTGGATGCAGATCCAACGGCCACGAATTAAGGCGGTGGGCGCAATCATGAGGAAATCATCAGCAATCATGGCCGGCGCAGATTTTGAGGATTTTTTTAACGTTTTTGGATTTTTTTTGTTACCATTTGAACCCTATAAATAGACACCTTCAATCCTAAATTTCTCACACCACCGAACTCCAAAAATTCTGAAAAAAATACTGGTGCTTTCGTATCGATGCCGCCGACGCTATGACTCCATCCAATCGCAGAGAAAAAATCGGGACGCGGATCTATTAAGGATTTAGTACGAGACTACGTTTCCAACCCTTCGGCATCCGACTCAAACAAAAGGTAGGATCCGCCTCTCTCTCCTTTTCCTGTCACCTTATTCCATCTCAATAACCTAGTCCCAACTTCTAATCATCAACCCCCATTTAAAATGGTGTTATAATATTTGTGCATACATTTTTTCCTTGTACCCTTAATCATGATAATGTTAACCCATATTTTTAAAACGGTGTTTAAATTTCCTCTGTACACAAAATTATATTGCACACCCATAATACCTAGAATCTGATGTAACCCATGAATTGTCATTTTCACCTCTGACATACCCATACTATAAAAATGATCTCGAAATAGGTTACTTCCACAAGATACCCTCGTTTAATTTAAATATTATATTTGTTTAAAATATCTATAAGGAATAAAGATATGTGAAATAAATATTTTAGATACAGCATACGTATATTTTACTTACAAATATTTTTAAAACCCCCTCAACTTTTTAAGAAAGAAAATATTAAAATTTAAATAACGATATCTTTTCAAAAGGGAATATTTAGTATGTTTTAAAAGGTAATTTTAAAATAACACCAATATAGGACAAATGAAAAGTTGTAGACATCGATCGTTTATCTAAACCAGACTTTGTGGTGTCTAGGCAAGTGTGTCTAAGATGAGTGGTTACTTAATGAGGGCCACTACTTGTAGTGGAGAGCCTCCCACTCACCTGGCACTTACCTGGCCGCAATTGGCGGTGAAGAGGCGATTTGAGGACCTCATAACTTGTCCTTTTGGAATATTAGGAGCAGTCTAGATTTTCAAATAAAAACTTCTTGTAAAATATTTTCAAATAAACACCACAACCTTTTATCAAAATAATATTTTCTGTAAAACATTATGCTTTTCCAAAATAATAAATATCCCGAATATCATGGTTTTTCTTAGAAGTAATAAAAGATATTTAAACCTTATTATTTTAACTAAGCTTTCTCTAAAGGACACGAAGTACTTTACAAATTCTAGAAAATAAAACGAGTGGTTGTGGAAAGCCATATTAAACGAGATCAATACTCTTTCTAAAATTCCATTTTATGACAACATGACATATACAAAACATGATACGATTAGGGTTAGAATGCGCGGACCTAGATATGGAATACTTATTATGAAGATCCCTGCAGGCAGGGTGAACAGTCCAATATATGGACGACTATACAAATATGAAGATCCCGATATTCCGGGTGAACAGTCCAATATATGGGCGACTATACAAATATGAAGATCCCGATATTCAGGGTGAACAGTCCAATATATGGGTGACTATACAAATATGAAGATCCCGATATTCCGGGTGAACAGTCCAATATATGGACGACTATACAAATATGAAGATCCCGATATTCCGGGTGAACAGACTAAAATATGGGCGACTATACAAATATGAAGATCCCAATATTCCGGGTGAACAGTCCAATATATGGGCGACTATACTATGTGGAAATTCCATGCCTAGAAGTATACGCACTAACTCTAATTCGTCTAAACCTTTATACTGAATTATGGGGATGGGTAGTTTGATTAGGCAAGGATAATTCGGAACTCGGATTCCCCTACTACTCGATCATGATCCCGAGAAGTGAAACGGTACATTTCGCTTTCCCAGTTGTTGTTCCGTAGCCACAACGGAATAATCACGAGTATGCGGACCCTTGTTTAACAAACTAATACAAACTATTACCTTATCTACATACAACTTACAACATACTCATGCTCATATATAGCTCTCTTCAAAACGTCTTAAGTTTGTGCATTTCAAAGATTTACACCCTTTAATTTACGTCTGCATGCATACATCATACTCTTATATACACCTGTTCATTTTATACTCCTACTTCCTTATGAGGCAATCCTACCCGAGTATAACTCGCTGACGGACCTTCCTTTTCTTCCTCTTATCTTTGGAATGTCCGTCAGATAAGAATGAGTATTATAGTGAAGATCAAGGTGTGAAGCCAGCTTATGAAGATTATGCAGACTGGACGATGGAAGATTAGATAGTTTTAATTTTTGTTGTTGCCCACATGTTTAGGGCTTTTGTTTCTCCTTTGATGTAATTAAACTACTCAGTTTATTTTACTCTTTCTTTTGGGATGTAATAAAGTTTGGTTAATGGAAATAAAATGCCTTTCGCTTTTATTATTTTTGTTTTGGTACACATCCTGCATGTTATATATTCATACGCTTAACGTAACTGTATTGAAAAGACCACCTTCAATACAGTTAGGTTGCGGACCTTACCACGTCATCCTTCTCCTTCTTTTGGGAAGCGGGGCATGACAAGTTTTTGTGGTGGCCTATGCAGGTCCTCTTGTGTACTAAAATGAAACCGTTAACTGACTTATTATATTTGTGAATCTCATCCATCTATATCGATATGATAGTTTTCCTATGTCCTTTGTCCCTTCCTTGACATTCTGTACCCTGACCATGACCTTTCTTTCAGGTCATGGAAAATCTTTCCGACAAAGATGACATGTATGATATTACTTTTGAAGCTACATTTAGAGATTCAGACGATGAAGTCGTAGACTCTCAGGCGGTTATTTCCGATAGCGACTCGGAAGACGAAGACGTCGATGCTGCAACTCCGGAGTCTATGATGGCCAACGACTTCAAAGAAGAAGAAGATCCCAGGGAAGAGGAGCATATAAAGGATGGGCCAGAAAAAGGAGGCTCCTGCAGAAGAAGAAAACCCTATAGAGGTGGAATCAGAGAGCGAGGCTCCTGCCGAGGATGAGTCGAAGGACGAAGTTTCGAGTGAGGAGGAACTCGAGACCGAAGAAACTTAGGCAGCTGTCCCCATAAGGCACCGTGGGAATGGTCGTACTTTTCTTAGATCGAGGACCTATCATCACCAGTTGAACTCCCGTAATCGAGACTAATAAGTCTTTTTCCTTTCTTTGGCCGAATAAAACTATGTAAGAACATTAAGGGCATGTCCTTACTTTTCGGTTGTACTCTCCATATTGAAGTTGGATAATAAAATCTTAGTTTCTAGCAATAATCTCTCTTGTGTCTCTTGCTCTTCTTAGTCTCTCCCTTGCATTAATTGTTGTTCTTCCATGCAAGTTATTATCTTGTCTCACCTCAGCCGTTTGTAACCTAACCTATTCTGATCCTAATCATCAATGGCCGGACGACACTATAACCGCAACAGAAGGGGAAATGGAGTCAATGAAGCCACGACTCATCGGCCGTTAAACATCTTGGGAGGAGACGGTGGGTTTATGTATAGCATACTTTTGCTACTTTCGTTGGAGGAAACCCTAGTCATACTTTTGATCATTCCGAGATTACGAAAAGGTTAGCATAACCTACGAGCAGCAACCAGTCGGAATACTAGAAAGATGAAACCTTGAGCGACAAGACAATCCAGCTGGCTAGAGCTGTATGAAGGAAGAACTACTAGGCAGACATACACGGAAGCGAGAAAACGGGATGAGAGTGTGAGACTAAAATATTTAACCGCGATAATCTATTCTTAGTGATTTCTTCCTTTCCTTGACCTACTTTCTGAAATTTCGAGGACGAAATTATTTTAAGGAGGGTAGATTATAACGACCATGTTTTCTAATACCTAATAAAATATATTTTATTTATATTTCTACTATCAAATAATTATTTACGTGTTTCTTTTATAGAAGAATAATTTTTAAAGTAATGTTAATAATTTTCAAAGAATTAAATATGATTAAAGAAAATTTCTAAAATCTATTTATTGTTTTTATAGGATTAAAATGTTTTAATAAAATTTTATAACGCCTTAAAATAATCTACATATTTTTATTCGTAATTAAAAATATTTTAAAGATGAACTAGATATTATATAATTATTATAACTAGCTAACAATTTAGAAATAGATATACTAATTGTTTTTAGCCCAAAATTATTTTAATATTAAAGATAATAATAAAATATATTTTCTAGAATTTTTCCATAATTTTCCCGTATTTTAAACTATTTTAAACAAATTTTTCAAAGCCAAATCAATATTTTAAATAATCTGCTGTTTTATTTATTTTTATTAATTTTATTTTAATTTTTTAAAAGCCTTTTAACCTGGACCGTTGGATCATGAGATCCAATGACCCAGAAACCCTGGCGGCGCTTGCGTGGTGGGGACCACGCGAAAGCGCATGATCCTCACACACAGCTGCGGGCGAGCAACGCACGAAACGTGGCGGCGGCGGGGGATATGGGGGCGCGATCTGGGCCGTTGGATGCAGATCCAACGACCACGAATTAAGGCGGTGGGCGCAATCATGAGGAAATCATCAGCAATCATGGCCGACGCAGATTTTGAGGATTTTTTTAACGTTTTTGGATTTTTTTTGTTACCATTTGAACCCTATAAATAGACACCTTAAATCCTAAATTTCTCACACCACCGAACTCCAAAAATTCTGAAAAAAATACCGGTGCCTTCGTATCGCCGACGCCGACGCTACGGCTCCATCCAATCGCAGAGGAAAAATCGGGACGTGGAGCTGTTGAGGATTTAGTACGAGACTACGTTTCCAACCCTTCGGCATCCGACTCAAACAAAAGGTAGGATCCGCCTCTCTCTCCTTTTCCTGTCACCTTCTTCCATCTCAATAACCTAGTCCCAACTTCTAATTATCAACCCTCATTTAAAATGGTGTTATAATATTTGTGCATACCCTTTTTCCTTGTACCCTTAATCATGATAATGTTAACCCATATTTTTAAAACGGTGTTTAAATTTCCTCTGTACACAAAATTATATTGCACACCCATAATACCTAGAATCTGATGTAACCCATGAATTGTCATTTTCACCTCTGACATACCCATACTATAAAAATGATCTCGAAATAGGTTACTTCCACAAGATACCCTCGTTTAATTTAAATATTATATTTGTTTAAAATATCTATAAGGAATAAAGATATGTGAAATAAATATTTTAGATACAGCATACGTATATTTTACTTACAAATATTTTTAAAACCCCCTCAACTTTTCAAGAAAGAAAATATTAAAATTTAAATAACGATATCTTTTAAAAAGGGAATATTTAGTATCTTTTAAAAGGTAATTTTAAAATAACACCAATTTAGGACAAAGGAAAAGTTGTAGACATCGATCGTTTATCTAAACTAGACTTTATGGTGTCTAGGCAAGTGTGTCTAAGGTGAGTGGTTACTTAATTAGGGTCACTATTTGTAGTGGAGAGCCTCCCACTCACCTAGCTCTTACCTGGCCACAATTGGCGGTGAAGAGGCGATTTGATGACCCTATAACTTGTCTTTTTGGAATATTAGGAGCAATCTAGATTTTCAAATAAAAACCTCTTGTAAAATATTTTCAAATAAACACCACAACCTTTTATCAAAAAGATATTTTCTGTAAAACATTATGCTTTTCCAAAATAATAAATATCCCAAATATCATGGTTTTTCTTAGAAGTAATAAAAGATATTTAAACCTTATTATTTTAACTAAGCTTTCTTTAAAGGAAACGAAGTATTTTACAAATTCTAGAAAATAAAACGAGTGGTTGTGGAAGGCCATATTAAACGAGATCAATACTCTTTCTAAAATTCCATTTTATGACAACATGACATATACAAAACATGATACGGTTAGGGTTAGAATATGCGGACCTAGGTATGGAATACTTATTATGAAGATCCCTGCAGGCAGGGTGAACAGTCCAATATATGGGCGACTATACAAATATGAAGATCCCGATATTCCGGATGAACAGTCCAATATATGGGCGACTATACAAATATGAAGATCCCGATATTCCGGATGAACAGTCCAATATATGGGCGACTATACAAATATGAAGATCCCAATATTCCGGGTGAACAGTCCAATATATGGGCGACTATACTATGTGGAAATTCCATGCCTAGAAGTATACGCACTAACTCTAATTCGTCCAAACCTTTATACCGAATCACGGGGATGGGTAGTTTGATTAGGCAAGGATAATTCGGAACTCGGATTCCCCTACTACTCGATCATGATCCCGGGAAGTGAAACGGTACATTTCGCTTCCCCAGTTGTTGTTCCGTGGCCACAACGGAATAATCACGAGTATCCGGACCCTTGTTTAACAAACTAATACAAACTATTACCTTATCTACATACAACTTACAACATACTCATGCTCATATATACCTCTCTTCAAAACGTCTTAAGTTTGTGCATTTCAAACATTTACACCCTTTAATTTACGTCTGCATGCATACATCATACTCTTATATACACCTTTTCATTTTATACTCCTACTTCCTTATGAGGCAATCCTACCCGAGTATAACTCGCTGACAGACCTTCCTTTTCTTCCTCTTATCTTTGGAATGTCCGTCAGATAAGAATGAGTATTATAGCGAAGATCAAGGTGTGAAGCCAGCTTATGAAGATTATGCACACTGGACGATGGAAAATTAGATAGTTTTAATTTTTGTTGTTGCCCACATGTTTAGGGCTTTTGTTTCTCCTTTGATGTAATTAAACTACTCAGTTTATTTTACTCTTTCTTTTGGGATGTAATAAAGTTTGGTTAATGGAAATAAAATGCCTTTCGCTTTTATTATTTTTGTTTTGGTACACATCCTGCATGTTATATATTCATACGCTTAACGTAACTGTATTGAAAAGACCACCTTCAATACAGTTAGGTTGCGGACCTTGCTACGTCATCCTTCTCCTTCTTTTGGGAAGCGGGGCGTGAAAGGAGGGCTTTTCGATCCCCGGCGTTGTGGCAGGGAAGCTGCCCGCGGGGGATAGCCGAGCGAGGGAACCTCGGGCTCGGCTGCCTCTGGGAGGGCTTTTGGTTCCTGGCGTCGTGGCAGGGGAGCTGCCCGTTGGAGATAGCCGAGCGAGGAAACCTCGGGCCCGACCATCTCTTGGAGACCCTTCTTGTTGTACAGGGGGAACCCTACCGGGAAAGAAGGTTCGAAAGTTCCTTTATTCGCATGGATAGGAATTTTAGACAACGCTATATATCATCATTTCAAAAGGAGATTTTGAGCGGTAGCCGGGGTACGGCGTTTTGCTAGTTTTGACTTCATAGGTATAGCTTGAGCTTCTCCACGTTGTAAGGCCGGGGTAGCTTCCGTCCGTCCACATCTTGCAGGAGGTAGGCTCCGCCGGGGAGCACTTCATAGACGAGGAAGGGACCTTCCCACTTTGGTTAGAACTTGTGAAGCCTGCCTTGGTCGATGAACTCGTTCCGCCGCAGGACTAGGTCCCCGGCCTTGAAGGATCGGCGCTTTACCCGAGCGTTATAGTACCGGGCCGTTTGCTGTTGGTAGGCGGCGGCTCTGATTTGGGCTCGATCCCTTTTCTCCAACAATACGTCGAGGTTGGTTCGTAGTGCCATGGTGTTTACTTCATCGTCAAAGTGCTCGACTCGGTGGCTGGGTAGCCCGATCTCTGCTGGGACCATTGCTTCGGTCCCGTAGCAGAGGCTGAAAGGGGTCTCCCCGGTAGGAGTCTTTTTTGACGTGCGCAGGGCCCATAAGAACCGGGGTAGTTCCTCGACCCAACTGCCTTGCCTCCCTTCCAGACGGGTTTGGAGGCCCCTGAGGACGTCCCGGTTAGCGACCTTGGCCTGCCAGTTGCATTGGGGGTGCGCGACCACGGCAAACTTCATGAGGATGTGGTATTCTTTGCAGAAGTCCCTTACTTTCTCGTTCTCGAAGTTCGTCCCGTGGTCGGTGATGATGCACCTTGGGATCCCGAACCGGTGAATCAGGTTGTTTTGGAGGAACTTGATGGTTGTGGCGGCGTCCGGTTTCCTGATGGGAACGATCTCGATCCATTTGGTGAAATAGTCCACCGCTATGAGGACGTACTTATGTCCGCCAGTCCCTGTGGGAAACTGGCCGATCATATCCAATCCCCATTGGGCGAATGGCCAAGGGGATGCCAGGGCCGTTAGCTCGGTAGCCGAGAGGTGGGGGATACTGCCGTGGAGTTGGCAGCTCTTACACCTCCTGACCAGCTTCAGGGCGTCTTCGTGCATGGTGGGCCAATAGTACCCCTGAAGTAGTGCCTTTTGGGTCAAGGTTCGAGCCCCTTGGTGTGCGCCGCCCACCCCTTCATAGATTTCCCGCAGGACGTAGTCGACTTCGTGGGGGTCAACGCACCGGAGCAAGGGCTGAGTGAAGGCCTTCTTGTAGAGGTTCCCGTTGCTCCAGACGAAGTGGGTGGCTCTGGCCCGGAGGCTGCGGGAGGCTGCTCTGTCTTCCGGGAGCGCGCCGTCTTTCAGGAATTCTACGAGGGGCTTCCTCCAATCTGGGTCGTTCTCCTGTGTTGTGTACACTTGGAGCGTCGCCGCCTCGTCTTCAACGCTGGGTTGGGCCAAGGTTTCGAAGAGTATCGAGCGCCTGTTGCTGGCCGAGTATGATTAAGCCAACTTGCCCTGGGCGTCTTCTTGAGTATTCATTTGTCTGGGTATTTGTTCCACCTGGACTTCGTCGAAGTTTCTTCGGAGCTTTCTCACCTCGTCTAGGTATTTCATCATTAGAGGCTCCGAGCCTCGAAGCGGCCGGTTACTTGGCCGACGATCAGGGCCGAGTCGCTGCGGACCCGGACGACCTTCAGCCCCTGCCCGACGGCCATGCGTAGTCCGGCTAGGAGGGATTTGTACTCCACCGCATTGTTTGATGCTTTGAAACCGAGCCTCAAGGAATACTCCATCTCGGCTTCGTTCGGGCCTCAGATAATGAGGCCGGCACCAAAGCCTTCTTCGGTGGAAGACCCGTTGACATAGATGACCCACTCCGAGGCCGAGCTACGGCCTTCCTGGTCGGGATGCCGGGCTGCGAGGGGCGCGGGATCCAGCTTCCTGCTGGGGATGGTGCATTCGACGACGAGATCGGCCAGGGCTTGCGCCTTGATGGCTTGCCTCGGGCGATACCTTATGTCGAATTGAGACAGCTCCCATATTCATTTCTCTAGGCGGCCAGAGGATTCTGGCGATGCCAGGATAGCCCCCAAGGGGTGCTCAGTGAGGACGATGATGGTGTGTGCTTGGAAGTAGTGCCGCAGCTTCCGCGATGTTACTACGAGGGCCAGGACGATCTTCTCTATGGCGGGGTATCTCGTCTCCGTGTCTTTGAATACATGGCTCACATAATACACTGGCCTCTGCACCCTCTCGGCCTCTCGGACGAGCACCGACCCTGTTTCTTGGTCGGATACCGCCAGGTACAACGACAGCTCGTCCCCTTCCATGGGCCGGGTGAGTAGGGGTGGCGTTGCGAGGTGCCTCTTCAGTTGGTCGAAGGCGGCTTGGCAATCTTCCGACCACTCGAACCTTGGGATTTTCTTCAGCGCCTTGAAGAACGGGAGGCACTTCTCCCCCGACCTAGACATGAAACGGCTCAGAGCGGCGATCCGCCCTGTGAGCCGCATGATTTCGACGTTGGTCTGGGGTGCGGTCATGTTCAGGATGGCGTCGATCTTCCCCGGGTTAGCTTCAATCCCGCGGTGAGTGACCATGAACTCGAGGAATTTCCCTCCAGTAACTCCGAACGCGCACTTGGCGGGGTTCAGCTTCATGTTGAACTTGCGGAGCACCTTGAACGCCTCGCCCAGGTCCTTGACACGGTCGGAAGACGAGACGGACTTGACGAGCATGTCGTCGACGTAGACCTCCATGTTTCTACCGATCTGCGGCTTGAAAATGCGGTTGACCAGCCTTTGGTATGTGGCCCCGACATTCTTGAGGCCGAATGGTATCACCCTGTAACAGCACACCCCCCGGTCCTTCGTGAATGCGGTCATGTCTTCGTCGTCAGGGTTCATGCGGATTTGGTTGTAGCCGGAGAAAGCGTCCATGAAGCTCAGGAGCTCATGCCCGGCCGAGCTGTCGACGAGCTGGTCTATGCGGGGGAGCGGGAATTTGTCCTTGGGGCAGGCCTTGTTGAGGTCAGTGAAGTCGACGCACATACGTCACTTCCCACTCGATTTCTTGACCAGGACCACGTTGGCCAGCCATTCCGAGTAGGGCACGTTCTTGATGAAGTTGGCGGCGAGGAGTCGGTCAACTTCTTCCTCGATGGCTTTTGTTTGACCGGGGCGAAGCTTCTCTTCTTCTGCCTGACGGGTCGGGCCGTAGGATCAACCCCGAGCTTGTGGGAGATGATTTTAGGGTTGATCCCAGTCATGCCGCCTGGGGCCCAGGCAAAGACGTCGGAATTGCTCCAGAGGAACTCGGTCAGGTCATCCCGCCGGGTTCCCGTCAGGAGTGACCCGACCTGGACGGTCTTCCCTGGGTCTCCTTCCGCTAAGGGCACCTCGGTTAGTGGCTCGATCGGTGCCCCACGGACCTCCTTCCGCTCGTCCCGGGTGTCTAGGGACCCCTCCATGTCGTCGCATGCATCGGCGCTATCGGCGTGCTGCTCGGGAGAAGATGCCTCTGCCAGACCCACCTCCGTGACCCGTTGGCTCCCGTAGGCCCGGCCCACCCCAACTTGGTCGAGGAGGAATTTTATCGCTAGGTGGTACGTCGAGATCTGGGCCTGGAGGGAGTTCAGAGTCGGCCGGCCGAGAAGGACGTTGTAGGCCGAGGGGACCCTAGCCATAATGAAGTCTACCGGCAGCGTGCGTGTGTGGCCAGGCTCCCCGATCGTGAAATGCAGGGTGACCACCCCTTGCGCCGGGATGGAGTGGTTGGTGAATCCCGAGAGGACGTGGGAGGTCGACCTCAAGTCCGCTGGGGCCAGCCCCATCCGCAGAAAGCAGTCGTGGAAGAGGATGTCCGCCGAGCTGCCTAAATCGATGAGTATTCGGTGGACCTCGTATCGGTGAATCTGCGCTACGATCACCAGTGGGTCACTATGGGGCACAGATATGCCGTGGAGATCCTCGTCGCCAAAGGTGATGGGCTCCCGGCCCCTAGCTCTTTTGGTCGGGCGGCCGCTGTAGCATGTGGGGTGGCAGCTTGCGGGGAAGCCGACGACCTCGGGTGAGGGTCCGCCCGCGCCTCCGTTGCGAGGGGGGCGGTAGCGGGCGTTTGGATCCTTAAAGGAGTCGGTTGCCATGCGGGCGGAGATTGGAAGGCCAACTTTGTATTTTGTGGAGTTACTTTTCCCACAGACGGCGCCAACTGATGGAGCTCCTTTTCGGGCCTCCGTCAGATGTTGTCTTCCGTTTGTTGGGGTAAAAATTTACACCCCGGTTGACCGAGTCAAAGTCAAGGTCAACACCAAGCCAGGTGGGCCCAAGCCCGGGTCAAGTGGGCCCATGCCCAGGTCGAGTCAGAAACATGAAGCGGCCGACCCTCCCCATGCTAAAATATAAATCATGTCATAAATAATTTTTTATGTAATTTTTTATGCATGAATGTAAACAAAATGGGCATAAAGCCAATATTTTGTAAGCCCATGGCTTATGTGCAAAAATGAAATGGCACATGAGCCATGGGATGGCAAAATGCCATTTTGTGAAGCCCAAGGGGCTATGTGTAAAATGTATGGCCTATAAAGGCAAAGATAATGAAAATATCTAACAACTTTTTCTCTCTCCAAAAAAGTTTCAGATCTGAGATCTATTCTTCTTCTTCAAGGTTCCAAAACCTTCTTCTTTCTCTTGAATTAAATCAAGAGTTTTACTCATCTTTTTATAAAACAAATTAGTTTTTCACCACAAAACCCACAAAGGGGAACTTGGATCTGTCATCAGATCTTAAAAAGGAGAGATTTTGAGATTTCACATCTCTTGATCTTCAAGATCCAGCAAGCAACAGGAGGAAGAAGAAGAACCACTTCCATTAAACCCAAAACACATTCAGGAGCCCGACTCCTCCCTAATTTCTCTTTTGAGAAATCTTTTTTCAGGCTAAAAGCCTCTTGTCCTCTCCGGCGCGCAGCGCTCATGCGCAAAGCGCCCGCGTGCCGACAGGTGGCGCGCGCGCTTGCGCACCTGCGCGCTTGCGCAAGCGCGCAAAGCGCCCGCGTGCCGACACGTGGCGCGCGCGCTTGCGCTCCAGCGCGCATTGCGCAAAGCGCCCGCGTGCCGACACGAGGCGCGCGCGCGCTTGCGCACCTGCGCTCAGCGCGCATTGCGCAAAGCGCCCGCATGCCGACACGTGGCGCGCGCGCGCTTGCACACCTGCGCGCAGTGCTCATGCGCAAAGCGCCCACGTGCCGACACGTGGCGCGCTTGCGCCTGAGCGCACAGCACCTAAGCGTACAGCGCTTAAGGCGCTGGCCCCCACGCATCCCTTGGATGCCTTTCCCCCCTCTTTTTATGTACATACATATACATATACATATGTATACAAATTCACATATATACATACTCCGCAACATTCTCCCCCTCCAAAAAATTTTCGGGCTGGGGCGCTGCCCCGAACCCCATAAGGGAGCTGCTAGCCCCCTTGACCCCCAGCCCGCTATCCGGGTAGCGGGACCCCCGTAAAAACTCTGCGTGGCTCCCGATATATCCAAAACCCCCCTTTCAAAACACAACATGCGTACACCGCACATTGAGTTCGCCTGACCAGTTTAACCTGTGAATCGGAGGTTCCCTCGCCCCAAAGGCGAGGGGTAATTAACGGCAGCTTAGTCTGCGGCTGCCGGAGATTCGGATCCCCACAATCATTAAACCCCCGCCTACCCTAGGCAGGGGGGATCTATAGTACGCCTGACAAGCGCGCGCGTATTCCCATCTCAATGGGGTGACGAAAAACACCCTACAGATTCTGGCACGCCCGGTGGGACCAATCTCTCCTCCCATATTTCGGGTTAAACGTTCATGCGAACTCAATCAATTTACATGTCTATATTTATACTAAAATAATACTTTTTCATGCAGATTTTCAAGCAATCACCTTTCAACAATGTCTCCGAAGATGAACTCAGCTCCCGTCCCCTACACAATGAAGATAGACTCTAGGACAGTCCTCCCGGCCAGTCTCGGGAGACAATGGGAGGAGCCGCTGCTACCATTCGGCTCTATTATGTTCATGCCAGTTGGCGCCATCCCAGCTCCTCAAGCCCCGGTGGCAGACAAACCGGTCTCGAAAGGCAAGAGACCAAATGTGGTGATCTCAAGGGCGCCCCAACCCAAACGCAAGTCGGTGTCTGAACGAATTTCCTTGGCCCCAGCTGGGGGCAAGGCCATCAACACCAATAAAGCTACAACGCGTCCTGAGCAAGCTCCAGCGGTGCCCTTGACCACTGCTCAATCGGGTGTCTTCTCTAAGCTCCCCTATGATCAACTCACAATGGCTTCCCGGGTAGCAGATGCCCGCCAAGCCTTCAAAATTGAGAAGCTGAGGGAGAAAAGGCTCAGATATAGAGCCAACAAAAGGGCCAGGGCTACTGCCAGGCTAAACCTCATGAGGTTCGAAGAACAGGGTTACCCCGCCAAAGATGAGGGGATGGCTGAATGTGTTATCCACACTGTCTACGTGGTGGGCACGCGCAGCAAGAGCAAGGACGGGGCTACCACATCTCAAATCCAATCTGGCTTGAATGTGGTTGCCACTTCCCAAGAACAGCCGCCTCCGCTGGATGATGAAAACCCTCTCGATGAGGCTGATAGGCAGAGAGAGCCCTCAATTCATGAGGAGTCAGGCTCGGAAAGCGAAGATGAGCCAACTTTCCGTCCTAAGACCGCAGAGCAGCAACTTCTCCAAGAGCTCCGAAAACAGCTCAGAAGCAAAGATAAGGAGATGGCCAAGCTCTACTCAAAGATCGACGACTTGACAAATGTCGTCTTACGGCTTACGGCCCAACTTGCCTCTCAGCCGCCCAATCAAGCACAGGGCTCAGCTCATGAACCGGGAAACGGTGTCCCGAGACAGCCGACGCCCGTTCCCTCAAATCCAAAAGTGGGCGGACCTCATGAAAGTCAATCGCATCCTATCTCAGGAAATGTCTTGGCTACCGATGACAGTAGCCCGCTAACTCAAGATCAAATCATGGATTTGGTTGCCAGCAAAGTCAAAACATTGGTGGCCGAAGCCGAAGCGCAAAAAGATATCAGCAGTAGTGGGAGACCATATCCTGCTCAGTATGATCTGGTGAAATTTCCTAGCGGCTATGTCATCCCTAAATTCGGAAGATTCGATGGGACGGGAAATGCGAATCAACACATCGCCCATTTCAAAGCCTCTTGCGGGATTACTGGGGGCAATGATGCGCTTCTCCTCCGCCAGTTCGTTAATAGCCTGACCGATGTTGCTTTCGACTGGTACGCGAGCATACCAGATGGCTCCGTTACTATTTTCGTCCAAATGGAATCTTTGTTTCGACAAAGGTTCATGAGCGTCAGCGATAAGATCACCATTGCCGAGCTCGTAAGGACCAAGCCCAAGAACAACAAAAGAAACACGGATTTTATAACCCGATGGCGCAATCTCTCCGTCAAATGTGAACCACCGATAGAGCAGGACCAATCTGTCAGTCTCCTTGTCGGAAATCTCAACAATTGGATGGCCCCGTTTCTATGCACCGCGGGTCTCAAAACATTCCAAGAACTGACCAGAAAAGTTCAAATGCTGGAGCGCTCAAAGCAGGAGTCCTCCTCGGATTCCCAAAATAACAATAGGTCCTGGAGAAACCGAAAGGATGATAATCGCAAAGGCGGAGATCCCGACGATTCTGAATCTTTCAATGCTTCGGCTAACCGAAATAAGCAAGGGATGAGCGGGCCTAGCGCCAACCAGCCTCGGAAGCCAATGTTCGGAGAGGGGGGAGAATCTCCACTGAAAGAGAAGCTGGATAAGATCTATTCCTTCAGAAGGGACAAAATCCGTAAAATATTCAAAGACGCCCTGAAGAACGGTCTACAACTGCCAGAGTCAAAAAGACCGCAGGAAGCGAATAGGACCGATGACCCCAAATACTGCCCCTATCACAGAGTGATAGGTCATGCCATTGAGGACTGCTTCGTCTTCAAAGATTGGGTCGAAAAGCAATACAAGGCAGGAGAGATAGAACTGTCCAAAGGCGCGTTAACAAACAGTCAAGCTGCAACCGCCAATTTCATACAAACGGAGACCGAAGTTCTTCGTGAAACCGATTCTCTCAGGCATCTGCCTTTCTCTGAAAACAATCAACCTCTAAGTCGTTAAACTGGGAATGTAAAAAAAAAAATGTAAATAAAAAAAAAAGTGTAAATAAAAGAAAAATAAAGAAAAGCCGAAATGATGGGGCAACTCGCAATAAAAATCAGCGAGTAAAAATGAAAATGAAAATAAAGCCGAAATGATTGGGCAACTCGCAATAAAAATCAGCGAGTAAAAATGAAAATGAAAATAAAGCCGAAATGATGGGGCAACTCGCAATAAAAATCAGCGAGTAAAAATGAAAATGAAAATAAAGCCGAAATGATGGGGCAACCGCGAATAAATAGCCGAAATGATAGGGCGATCGCGACCTTCGCGATAAGAAAAGCTGAAATGATAGAGCAATCGCGGTAAAAAAAAAAAAACAAACAAAAAAAAACAACAAAAAAAAAAAAAAAAAAAACAAGGGCGGATGATAAGTTGCTCCTAGCATTATTCCAGTGCAGCAATGCAGACGCCAAACAAAATTCAATTTCCCAAAATTCTTTCAGCCCTACGGCCAGTCCCCAAATTGACTACCGTATATAATCCACGGGCTCAAATAATTCTCAGCATACCCATGCCCCACCGCAACCACCAGTTACGCGGCTGGTCTCCGCCTTTGGAATTATGTTTCATTGGAAAGACCCACTCATGTGTCCTCACGATGCATGAGGAGAACAAACCTTCGTGAGATCCTTACGACTCAACAAGGAAAAACACACTTAGGAGTCCTCACGACTCTTAAGGAGAAAATACACCTGCGGGATCCTTACGACTCGTAGGGAGAAAATGCTTTTATGGGACCCTCACGGCCCATAAAATTGAAAAGTCTTAGGTGATAGGGATCCAAACCTGTCTCCTAAGCCATCGCTCCCCAATCCCCAAGTGGCGAATGATGAGTCGCTCCTGGTACCATATTCCAGTGCAGCGATGCAGACGCCAACCAAATTCCAAATCCCAATCCCCGACGGCGAATGATGAGTTGCTCCTGGTACCATATTCCAGTGTAGCGATGCAGACGCCAACCAAATTCCAAATCTCATACCAACAGCGAATGATGAGTCGCTCCTGGTACCATATTCCAGTGCAGCGATGCAGACGCCAACAAATTCCTGAAATGTTTCTGGCCCTACGGTCTGGATCATGCATCCTGCAAAACCGTATACAATCCACGGGCGTAAAACAATCCCAATCTCTTCCAAGTCCTCCCGGGGCAAATGATGAGTTGCTCCTGGCATCATTCCAGTGCAGCAACGCTGATGCCAAAGAAAAACCCCAATTCCCAAATCCTCTCATGACAAATGATGACTCGCTCCTGGTACCATATTCCAGTGTAGCGATACTGATGTCAACCCAAATCAAATCAAACCAACAATCTCTACGGCGGAATCATGCTCTGTCCCAGAATTTACCCCGTGTCGAAATCATGCTTCGCCTCGGGATATCTACCTTCCCTGCCGGAGTTATGCTCCGTCTCGGAATCAAGTCAGCCAACAAGCTCTGCGCCGGAATCATGCTCCGTCTCAGAATATACCCCGTGTCGAAATCATGCTTCGCCTCGGAATATTTTCCTCCCTTGTCGGAATTATACTTCGCCTAGGAATCTACCTCTGCATCGAAATCATGCTTCGGTCAGAATGTCTGCCGATCATCGGAATGATGTTCCGATCTCTGGAATTATGCTCCGCTCTTCGGAAAGATGCTCCGAACTCTGGAATCATGCTCCGCCCTTCGGAATGATGCTCCGAATCCTAGAACCATGCTCCGCCCATCGGAATGATGCTCCGATCCTTAGAATCATGCTCCGCCCTTCGGAATAATGCTCCGAATTCTGGAATTATGCTCTGCTCTTCGGAAAGATGCTCCGATCTCTGGAATTATGCTCTGCCTTTCGGAATGATGCTCCGAACCTTGGAATCATGCTCCGCCCATCGGAACGATGCTCCGATCTCTGGAATTATGCTCCGCTCTTCGGAAAGATGCTCCGATCTCTGGAATTATGCTCTGCCTTTCGGAATGATGCTCCGAACCCTGGAATCATGCTCCGTTCGTCGAAATGATGCTCCGATCCCCGGGAATCATGCTCCCCGGGATGATTCTTCGCCTCTGGAATGATGTTCCACCTCGAAGTTCAGCTTCAAGATCCATCAATTTCATGCACACAACTCAAATGTGCGGTGTGCATTTATTGATGGGGGGCACTTTGTTGGGGTAAAAATTTACACCCCGGTTGACCGAGTCAAAGTCAAGGTCAACCCCAAGCCAGGTGGGCCCAAGCCCGGGTCAAGTGGGCCCATGCCTAGGTCGAGTCCGAAACATGAAGCGGCCGACCCTCCCCATGCTAAAATATAAATCATGTCATAAATAATTTTTTATGTAATTTTTTATGCATGAATGTAAACAAAATGGGCATAAAGCCAATATTTTGTAAGCCCATGGCTTATGTGCAAAAATGAAATGGCACATGAGCCATGGGATGGCAAAATGCCATTTTGTGAAGCCCAAGGGGCTATGTGTAAAATGTATGGCCTATAAAGGCAAAGATAATGAAAATATCTAACAACTTTTTCTCTCTCCAAAAAAGTTTCAGATCTGAGATCTATTCTTCTTCTTCAAGGTTCCAAAACCTTCTTCTTTCTCTTGAATTAAATCAAGAGTTTTACTCCTCTTTTTATAAAACAAATTAGTTTTTCACCACAAAACCCACAAAGGGGAACTTGGATCTGTCATCAGATCTTAAAAAGGAGAGATTTTGAGATTTCACATCTCTTGATCTTCAAGATCCAGCAAGCAACAGGAGGAAGAAGAAGAACCACTTCCATTAAACCCAAAACACATTCAGGAGCCCGACTCCTCCCTGATTTCTCTTTTGAGAAATCTTTTTTCAGGCTAAAAGCCTCTTGTCCTCTCCGGCGCGCAGCGCTCATGCGCAAAGCGCCCGCGTGCCGACACATGGCGCGCGCGCTTGCGCTCCAGCGCGCAGCGCAAGCGCGCAAAGCGCCCGCGTGCCGACACGTGGCGCGCGTGCTTGCGCACCTGCGCGCTTGCGCAAGCGCGCAAAGCTCCCGCGTGCCGAAACGTGGCACGCGCGCTTGCGCACCTGCGCGCTTGCGCAAGCGCGCAAAGCGCCCGCGTGCCGACACGTGGCGCGCGCGCTTGCGCTCCAGCTCGCATTGCGCAAAGCGCCCACGTGCCGACACGTGGCGCGCGCGCGCGCTTGCGCACCTGCGCGCAGCGCGCATGGGCAAAGTGCCCACGTGCCGACACGTGGCGTGCTTGCGCCTGAGCGCATAGCACCTAAGCGCACAGCGCTCAAGGCGCTGGCCCCCACGCATCCCTTGGATGCCTTTTCCCCCTCTTTTTATGTACATACATATACATATACATATGTATACAAATTCACACATATACATACTCCGCAACATTCTCCCCCTCCAAAAAATTTTCGGGCCGGGGCGCTGCCCCGAACCCCGCAAGGGGGCTGCTAGCCCCCTTGACCCCCAGCCCGCTATCCGGGTAGCGGGACCCCCGTAAAAACTCTGCGTGGCTCCCGATATATCCAAAACCCCCATTTCAAAACACAACACGCGTACACCGTACATTGAGTTCGCATGACCAGTTTAACCCGTGAATCGGAGGTTCCCTCGCCCCAAAGGCGAGGGGTAATTAACGGCAGCTTAGTCTGCGGCTACCGGAGATTCGGATCCCCACAATCATTAAACCCCGACCTACCCTAGGCAGGGGGAATCTGTAGTACGCCTGACAAGCGCGCGCGTATTCCCATCTCAATGGGGTGACGAAAAACACCCTACACCGTTGATCTCGAGGTGAACTTGGTTGATTGTCCTTCGTTGCGTGTGGGTCTCAATGGGTTTTGAGAGGAGAAGGTTGGGTGAGGAGGATGTCGCCGAGTACCTGCAAAGAAGTCCCGAGGTGGTTTGGTACTACCGAGGACCCTCCGACGCTCAAGTTAGTGACAAGATCCGAGCAGAGTAACGGCGTAAGTGTAAAGAATGGCTTAGTTGACCCGTCTATGATGGGGGTTTATATAGCGGTGGTGGCATGCAGCGGCAGGCACGAGAATCTTGCCGGCAGTTACGCTCCCGACGTCACGCTCGCGCAGAGAGCGGATCGCCCATTAATGGGGATCGTGATAGAGTAGAACGTGGGATGTTGTTGGTATAGAATCTGCGCATGGCGAGATTCGCGGAGCGGCGGTTACGCCTGTGAATGGTGGAGTTGGTCGGAGGGCCGAGGAAGACGGCCTCGGCAGGGAGCTCGGGGACGAGCATGGAGGCCGAGGAGTCTTGGTCCTATGGCGGCTCGGGGTGAGCTGAATGGTCGAGGAGGCTGATTTTCAGAGGGTCCCAATGTGGGCCAGTTTGTGCTTGCGGGTCGGGCTCCGGGTGGCCTCGTCGGCCCCTGCGGGCCCTTTCTTCTGAGCCTTGGGACACATCATCTGCCATGTGTCCTGATCTTGGAGGTCGCCAATATCGAGCATTATCACTCCCTGATCAGCACCCAGAAACCGAACCCCCCACTCCACCGCCATCCTTCATTTCATCTCATGCATCTTCTTTTAGTTTCTGTTGAAAATAAAAAGGAATGTATAATAAAGGAAACAGTAAAAGAAAATAATTAAAACTCTACTTTTTTACTATAGCTTAGTTTAACAGTGACTAAATATGTTTAGAAAAGAAATAAAAATGATATTAAAAACCCAGCACTTATTTATCGCTAAAGTTTGGGTAGAAAACTGTATTTTGTTAAGTATAATTTCATGTATGGACTTGTTTGTTATGAGATATATAATTTTTTTGAGAGTTGATACCGTTAATTGATGAGTACTTTGATATAGGCGGAGCACAACCTCGATGCCAAGACGAACCCTAACCGAGATCGTGCTTTGCATTTTCATGTATATTTGTTCCGTGACTGTCGACTTTAAGACAAGTACTCTTGGTTTTGTTTCAATCAATACAATATCAGAATTCCTTAAAGATACTAACAATCTATAATATTTAAGCAAAATATTAATATTAAGCCATTTCTTAAATATACCCTATAACAACTGTATACATGATGAAAAACCTAGTTAGCGCATCTAGCAATTAACTCTTAAAGAATCATATTAATTTGATATGTGGTTTGATGACAAACATTGGTTTAACGTTATTGTTGAGACTATGATATTACCTGTTAAAACTGACATGCATAAGACCCCTTTAAAATGGTGTTACTAAATAAATCTTGTTCGATATAGATGACATGATTCAATTCACCAGACCCCTTTTCATGCCTTATACATATTTGAGAATACTGTTAAATAACATGGGTAAAATACCCTGCTTGACATACTAAACCTATTCACGATTACTGTTTCATTTCTAAACGAAATCACTAATTAGAATGCTGAGTTACATGCCATGACCCCATTTACTCTTGTTTACAAGTTTCTATTTCATACCGTCAACATGATATTACAAGTTCCAGTCCAGTCAGCATTTTATTTAGTGGTTGAGTTCACTGCCATGTTAGTCATAGATACGTAGGGTGTTGGGGTAGTTTGAGTGTGCGTTCGTTCAACAGGATCTCAGGAGTCCCATTGCCGGTAGCTCGTACCGAGCTATATCGGTCATTGGAGCTTGTATCGGGCTATATCGGTTATTTGTTCATTAGCTGGTACCGGACTTTAAACAATCATATATTACTATTGCCTGTACCGGGTTTTATACGGTCACTTATTCATTCCACAGTTGGGATTGCGTTTCTTTGCCCATGAGGCCCTACCCTTGGGTTGGGAATAGTCCTGCAGAGGTTGATGTACATGTTTACCGCCGAAAACCGGGAAAACAAACGTCTTGTTTGAATTTGGGGGCATATACTATTTGGTGTTATCCGTCCACCTCTCCAAAGATGCCAAGCTGATTTATGGTACCGTTCATCGGAGGTTTGGACGGATGCGGCCGTTGTAGCAGACTTCATCAGATTCCCCCTCGTTTGCGAGGGGTTATTGATTGTGGGGATGCTCTTCCCTGCAGGTATAAGCCCCTGCAGTTAATTACGTTACCGCATTGCCGTAACCACTTTCTCCTGCTCCAGAAGGTCACTTCGTGTCGTGTTTGTTTGTTTTATTTTCGGTTGCCCGTGGATTGTATACGGAGACTAATTTGTGTTGTCGCTCGTAGGGCGTGGATTAGTACAAATCCGTATTTTCTTAGATTTGGGTTTTGGTTGATTTAAGGATCATTAACCTTGTTTGAGATTAAGATTAACTTAAATATTTGTTAAGGGTACGTTAATCCGATATTGGACTAAGATCTACTCAACGGGGGTTCGGGATCATTTTTGATCTAACGAAAGAGCATTTTGGCTCTATCGTTTTAGTTTAAGGACATTACGGTGCATAGCTAGTTTAAGGACATTACATCTATGGGCTAGTGTAAGGACATTACGGTCCATAAATCACCATTTTTGGTGTGAGGGTTTAGTTTAAGGACGTTGCGGTCCACAGCTAGTTTAAGGACATTATGGTCCATGGCTAATTTAAGGACATTACGGTCCATGGAATCGTTGGTTGTCGGGACCCGCCATCTCTCTGAAGACGTTGAGGAATTACAATGACATATATCAGAGGTGTGGGGAGATGTACCCTTGATCCAATGTCAGTTGGGAGATCGGTAGTTGGGTTTGGGACTAAGGCCAATTTGGAAAACATATGAGCACATGGGCTCGGTTGATCTGAGTTAGGAACTTGTGGTCAACTTGGACTCAACCCACTCAGTTTTGAATAAAGTGTTCAACACTTGTTTGGGCCCGGTCCCTTTTCTGTGCAGCAAGGCTGAGTATTGATATGGGCTCTGACGCTCACCCTATTTTTTTTTATGGAGTGTTAAACACTCTTTATGGCGGTGGCTCTATTTACACAGCGCCCACGTGAGGGGCATGTGAGGCGCTTGGCGCTGAGAGCCGACTATTGAGTGCAGAGCACTCTTTATTTTATCAGCGCCCACGTGGGGCGCTTGGCGCTGGGCGCCAACCACTGAGTGTTAGGCACTTTTTATTTTCGGAGCACCCACGTGAGGGGTACGTGAGGATCTCGGCGCCGGGCGCCAACCACTGAGTGTTAAGCACTATTTATTTTAGCAGCGCCCACGTGAGGGGCACGTGGGACGCTCGGCGCTGTTTTCTTCTTTATGCATTTTTTCTGAAGAGTTCAATTCTTTGTTCTCCCCTGGATCTTCAATCCCCAAGAAAAATTTCATCCCTACGAGAATTAAATTCTCATTTATGGAAGATTTGTCTCATGGATCTCAGATTCAGGGAAAGAACTATGTTCTTTTATAAGGGTTAAACCCTTGGATATGCAGATGAGATACTATGATATCTTATTTACCTTGAAGAAAGTTCTTCTTTTCTCTCTCTTAAAACTCTGTTGAACTTGAAGTTTATGGGGGGAGGGGGGAGGGTTCCTCTCTCTTCAAGACTTGAAGTCTTGGGGCCTTTATATAGTAGATGCAGACTTGTTGATTCAGTTAAGGAAATCTCTCATTGAGAGATCCTCAATTGATTTGGGGATTTTATCCACCGTTGGATCTTTGATCCAAGGTCTTCTGTTTTACAGAAGACATTTTTCTTGTTTTTTTAACAAGATTGGAAAAATATTTTCTATATAGAGCTTATTCTGTAATTTGGTGATTTTTTAATTACCATTGGATCTTTAATCCAACGGTGTTTTGTTTTACAGAGCGTAATCTTTCTTGTTTAGAAATATTGGGAAAATATTTTTCCCTACAGAGCTTATTCTGTAGCTTGGTGATTTTTAATCACCGTTGGATCAAAGATCCAATGGTGCTCTGTTTACAGAGCATAATCTTTCTAGTTCAGAAAGATTGGGAAAATATTTTCCCCTACAGAGCTTATTCTGTAGGTTGGTGATTTGTAATCACCATTGGATTTTTGATCCAACGGTGCTCTGTTTTATAGAGCATAATTTTTCTTGTTTAGAAACATTTGAGGAGTATTTTCTCAATCGGAATTTAATTCTGTGCTTTGATGATTTATCATCTCCGTTGGATCTTTGATCCAACGGCAGAGAACTTTTAGTTCTGGCGCTAGCGCCCTCGTGTGGGGCACGTGAGGCGCTGCCTCAGAGTTTTTAACTCTTGGCGCTGGCGCCCTCGTGCAAGGCACGTGAGGCGCTGCCTCTTTCAAATTTTGAACAGAGCTTTGCTCTTTTATTGGGGGGAAATAAATGCCCCCCACCGTTGCGCTCATGTGGCTTACACGTGAGTGCAGCGGTGGCAGCTTTTCCACCGTTGGATGTTCTTAGAAGTTGGATCGTCTTCCCATGCCTATAAGTAGGGCCTTTGGCCCTTGAGATGAATGCTGTTCATCTTCCATTTTCTTCTTTCTGAGAATTCAATTCTCTTTCCAGACCTTAGATCTCTGTCTAAGGAAACTCCTTTAGAGTTATAACTTTGCCCAAATTTTTTTTGGTAAGGATCATAATCGAACCCATTAAACAGAGCTTTGTTCTTCTTAGATCACCGATCTTTTAAGATTTGTTTAGGGTTTCTTTAAACCGTTAATTAGAACAGAGCTTTGTTCTTCTTAGATCATAGATCTAAAAAAATCCTTCTCAGATCATTGATCTAAAGAAATCCTTCTTAGGGTTTCTTAACCCATTGATGAAGAACTCTTAGAGTTTCTAGGATTTCTACTTCAAATCTTTAAAGATCTTGGGGTTTTACAGAGCATAGCTCTTTAGAAATTTTTGGGGAATTTTATTCCCTTCTTAATTGACAGATGTAAATTCTGTCTGCAGAGCAATACTCTCGAGGGAGTTCAACTCCCTGGCCCAATGAGTCTCTCATTAAATGAGAATCCTTTTAGGATTTCCTCCATAATGAGTGGCTGTATCTTCTATGATGAGCCGTCATTTTGATTTTGTGGGTCCCCCCTTGGTCCCTTTCTCCTGCATTGCAGTGTGGTACAATTTTAAAGTACCAAGTGTCAGAATAGCGTTGGCAACTAACCCTCGCCTTTTTTCGTGTAGGTACCATGGCTTTCGATTCTTCCTTTCCTTTTGTTCATTCAGAGAGCGCCTTCGCTGACGCGCCCGTGGATAGGGATGTCTTCGCGCTCATTGAAGATCATGACCCGGAGTAGAAATCTCTTCATTTATGGGGGTCGTGGTACAATCAAATCATCCAGGGTCGGCGTTGTTTTTCTTGCACAGTACCCACAGAGCCCATTTCAGCGATTCACTATGCCGACTCGCCTCTGGTGAATTACGCCGCAGAGGAGGTCAACTGGACCTTAGAGGGTCGCCTTCAGCCTTCTATGGCCTCGATACTGGTACATCTGCCGATGGCTTTGGATATTTTGGGGCAGCGCATATGTCAAGGCGAGTCGCGCCCTTGGGGACAAGTGTACATGATTGGCTTGACTCCTCGTCATTCAGCCGGATATCTGCAGTGGGCTCGATACATCTTGTCGGCCAAGAAATCACTGCTGCTGAAGCTCGGGTTATACCCCGCGATTTATGCGTCTCTTTTTCAGTAGTCCACGCCCCCTGTATGGTGGGTCAAAGATTTCTTGGAACAATGGAATATCCCGACTCACACCTTTCTTCTATCAGATCGAAAAGTTTCAATCTTCTTGGAGGAGTTCGCGGAGATCTCCGGCTTACCCGTCAAAGGGGAACATTACGAGGAGATACTTCCCCCTGACGAGTACATCTTCGCCACTAAATCAGTAGTGCCGGGCCTTACCCCAGAGAATGCCATTTAACATCGATTCCCAAGTCTGATCAAGGTGTTGAACATTTACGAGAGCCTGTTTCTAGAGTCTGGAGGGCATGGAGTCAGCTTTACAGACTTCATCGCTCGCTTTCTTCGCCCAGAAGTCTTATTAAAACAAGCTGCGAAATTCGCCAAGCTTGACGACCCGTTTGGTTTTGGTTTGGATAACCAGCTGATGACGGACGCAGATTTAAGAGGCTTCTTTATTCCGGACACCCCGGTCATTCCTTTCACAGAGCTTGCTGCTTCAGACGTCTATGAAGAGACGTTCTTCCTGGGGTTTATTGGCTTGTGGTTGAACTGGTTCGTGCTTCTGATGCACCCTCTCTATATGAGTCCATCAGACTTTTACCCAGCCCACTGCATGGTTGCGGGGACCCGTGTGGCCGTTGGGATTGCGGGGATGGCTCATCTATACCACGGCCTATGCTTAGCAGCGGATACTACTCAACCTGAAGTAAAACCTGTGCATCTTCCACTGCACTACTTTACGTCCTGGGTCGAAATGCACGTGCTTTGTGCTTTCGGAGTCCACAAATGGCCCCGCTTCTATGACAGCTATAACATTCCTCGGGTCATGTCTCTAGTGGACGCTTCCGCATTAGATCCGTCGCAGCCAGAGGCTCGACACCTGGTCTTGTGCCCGCGTATGGTCGGGGATAGTTTGACTTTAGTTGACAGAGTCTTAACTATCGGCAAGGAATCCACCAAGGCAGTGCAATCGCTGCGGGACACTTTCAAAGACGGGGCTCCAACTGTTCTCCGCTGGAAGACCCGACCGGGACGTTGGGACGTCCGGGCCTGAATTCCGAGGGTAGATGCTAATTGGTGCTATCCGTCCACCTCTCCGAAGATGCCAAGTTGATTTATGACATCGTATATCGAAGGTTTAAACGGATGCAGCCGATGTAGCAGACTTCATCAGATCCCCCCTCATCGTGAGGGTTTTTTGATTGTGGGGACGCTCTTCCCTGCAGGCGTAAGCCCCTGTAGTTAATTACGCTACCGCATCGCTGTAACAACTTTCTCCTTCTCCAGATGGTCGCTTCGTGTCATGGGTGTTTGTTTGTTTATGGTTGCCCATGGATTGTATACGGAGACTAATTTATGTCGTCGCCCGTAGGGCGTGGATTAGTCTAAATCCGTATTTTCTTAGATTTGGGTTTGGAGTTTGGGTTTAAGGATACGTTAGTCTCATTTGAGACTAAGATCAACTTAAACTTTTGTTAAGGATACATTAGTCTAATTTCAGACTAAGATCAACTTAACGGGATCGTTTAGATCCGACAAAAGAGCATTTGGGCTCTATTGTTTAGTTTAGAGACATTGCGGTCGATTATCAGTTTAAGGACATAGTGGTCCAATATTAGTTTAAGGACATTACGGTCCAAGGTTAAGGACATCATAGTCCATGAGTTTAAAGACCCCACAGTCAAGGTTAAGGACATCATAGTCCGTGAATTTAAAGACCTCACAGTCAAGGTTAAAGACATCATAGTCCATGAGTATAAAGACCTCACAGTCAAGGTTAAGGACATCATAGTCCATGAGTTTAAAGACCTCACAGTCAAGGTTAAGGACTTCATAGTCCATGAGTTTAAAGACTTCACAGTCAAGGTTAAGGACATCATAGTCCGTGAGTTTAAAGACCTCACAGTCAAGGTTAAGGACATCATAGTCCATGAGCTTAAGGACCTCACAGTCCATGGAATTTATGGTTGTCGGGACCCGTCACCTCTCTGAAGACGTTGAAGGATTACAACGACAAATATTAGAGGAGTAAAGAGATGTACCCTCGAACTAAAGTTGGTTTGGCGATCTGTAGTCCAATTTGGAACTAAGATCAATTAATTAGATTATGAGCGCATTGGCTCAGTTAAATCTGAATTGAGGATTTATGGCCAAGTTGGGCTAAGTCCAATTAGATTAGAAATGTTGGCCTTTTGTTGGACCATTAAACATTTGTCTGGGTTCAAACCCCCATTATCTGGCACTGCTAAACAAGGGTTCTGACAACATTTTATCTTTTGTTGAGTGCTGAGCACTTATATGCCATATAGAATGTTCAATTTTGGAAGGCAAGGATGTACTGGAGACTCAGTAAAAAGAGAAGTCTTGCCTCTGAAGGACTTAACCAATTTAGGCTCGGATTGATTTGAATATAGTGTTAAACACTAACATATATTTGATGGTCACGTGTTCCCACGTGATGCACTGAAAATAGTGTTAAACACTAAAATTGGATTGGTCATGTGGGGGCCATGTGATGCCTCTGAAGTTGGGGCCCAGTCTTCCTTTGTTCTATTCTCAAATTTGCAAATAAGTGTTAAACACTTTTAGTTTTCATGGCCATCACGTGTGGGTACGTGATAGGCAATCATGCGCTGATTTATTAAGGTGTTTATTAGGGGTCACATGAGAACACGTGAGAGCGCCCAAAGTCTATTCTACCTTTGGCTTTATTCCCTTTATTTTGGAAGTCACGTGGGAGCACGTGAGGCATTGCGTCTAGACCAATTCCTTCTTATTTTTAGGAATCTGTTTAAGGGTCACGTGGGAGCACGTGAGGCATTTCCTCCGAGCTTTTTTCTTCTCATTTTGGGGGATCTTTTAGGGGTCACGTGGGGGCACGTGATCTAGTTTTATTCTTTCTTTTCTGATTATTGAGGATGGGGGTCACATGTTACCACGTGACCCAGTTCTTTAAGTGCATGGAGAGCTTTAAGTCTCTTGTTTTTTTTAAGAATTAAATTCTCTGTAGGGTTAAACCCTAATTCTGTTTTTAGAGGAATTAAATTCCTATGCATGTGGAAGAATTAAATTCTTATTTGGGAGAATTAAATTCTCATATACAGTTAAACCCTAGCTCTGTTCTGTTAGAGGAATTAAATTCCTATGAATTTGGGAGAATTAAATTCTCATATAGGGTTAAACCCTAGTTCTGTTCTGTTAGAGGAATTAAATTCCTATGAATTTGGGAGAATTAAATTCTCATATAGGGTTAAACCCTAGTTTCATTTTTCGGAGAATTAAATTCTCTAAACTCAATGCTCCCTCTAAGTTTTAGATCTGCGTGGCAGAATCTCCCCGATGAGAATTAAATTCTCAAACTGTGGGGAGATTTGCTTCTGCAGATCTTCAACCAGAGGAAGAACTAAGTTCTTTTGCAGAAGAGTTAAACTCTTAAATTGAGAATTAAATTCTATTTGTTTTATGGAGCTTTGATCCCTTTCCCCTTTCTCACATAGGGCTTCTTTTCTTGAGAATCAAATTCTCCTTTCTTTTCTCTCTGCTATTTTTCTTCAGAAAATTCCAAGATCCAAAAATCAATCCCTCCTCTTCTCTTCTTAGCTCCTATTTATAGGAGAAAGAAAAGAATCAATTTGTTTAGTGAATTTTTTATTGAAACATTTTGGTTGTTTTTGTAACCAACATGATCTTTTAGATCACTCAGTGAATTTTATTCACAATTGGATTTTTAATCCAGAAGATATTCTGTTTGTTATTCTTGGTGAATTTCAGGGAAATCTTTTCTTGTATAAAATCTTTCCATAAATTGGTGATTTTTAATCCAACGGTGCTCCACTTTATAGAGCACAATCTTTTTTGTTTGGAAAGATTTAGAGAAATATTTTCCCAGTTAGAGTCTTTGATTTCCCTTAATTAGAATTTAATTTTATTAATTCAGAAGGCTTTCAAAGCCCATCATGTGTTGGCACGTGGTTTCAATTTTTGATAATTTAATTCTATCAATTAAAGAGCTGAGGGACCTGTCACGTGTTGACACGCGACCCTCTTTTATTCAGAATTTAATTCTTCCTTTTAACAGAGCTAAGGGACCATCACGTGTCAGCACATGACCCTTGGCCACGTGTGAGCACGTGATGCCCCATTGGGGTCTTTTCTTAGCTGTTTTGTTATATTTTTATTTGACTGGAATTTAATTCTATAAAGTAGGGATCACATGAATCTATCACGTGTCAACACGTGACTCTTGGTCACGTGTGAGCACGTGATACCTTATTGAGGTATTTCCTGATATTTTACATTATTTTTAATTCTTTCCAGGGGGTTTAAAGAATTATCACGTGTGGACACGTGACTCCTGTCTAGTTAGAATTTAATTCTTTTCATTATTTTGGAGGGCTTAAGAGCCCATCACGTGTCTACACGTGACCCATGGTCACGTGTGAGCACGTGATGCCCCATTGGGGTCTTTCCTTAGCTGTTTTGTTACATTTTTATTTGATTTTGAATTTAATTCTATAAATCAGAGATCACAGGAACCTATCACGTGTCAACACGTGACTCTTGGTTACGTGCGAGTACGTGATACCCCATTGAGATATTCCCTAGCTGTTTTGTTATATTTTTATTTGATTTTGAATTTAATTCTATAAATCAGAGATCAAAGGAAACTATCACGTGTCAACGCGTGACCCTTGGTCATGTGCGAGCACGTGATACCCTATTGGGGTATTCCCTGGCTGTTTTGTTATATTTTTATTTGATTAGAATTTAATTCTATAAATCAGAGATCACGGGAACCTATCACGTATCAACACGTGACCCTTGGTCACGTGCGAGCACGTGATACCCCATTGGGGAATTCCCTGATATTTTATCAGGGAACAAATGCCCTCACAGCGTTGTTCTCACGTGTTTGCACGTGAGTGCAACGCTGTCACCTTTGTGGCCGTTGGATCTGCCTAGGGAATAGGGGAGATGAACCGTTCCCCATCACATCCTATAAATGCAGGGGTCTCTTCAGAAGCGCCTCCACTCTTTCATCTTCTTCCTTGTTCATTTTCTTTTAAGAATTTAATTCTTTTTCTCAGAGCTCAGTTCTCTGTTCCAAAATTTTCAGACTTTAACTCTGTTCCAAGAAATAATCCTTTCTTCAGGTAATGGTTTTGAACGAACGAAGAACTTTCCTATATATATATATATATATATATATATATAACTCTTTGGATTTTAAATCCACACCAAGGGTTTTCCCCTTCAAAGAACCCATCTTTCTAAGTTCTTCAAAGATGTCCAATCTTTAAATAATAAACCCCTTTTGCTAGGGTTTCTCTGATCTTAAGGAATTGATGATGAAACTTGTCCTCCCTCTGGAATTTAATTCTACTTCCAAGAGCTTAACTCTGCCAATTTTCTGGGAATTTAATTCTTCCGCTCAAAAGGAATTTAATTCCTCTAAAGAACTCAGTTCTTCACAGAGAACTTCTTGGGGTTTTCTTGCCCTGAGTTGTTCTTTGCAATTTTTTTTCCAGAGAGATCCTTCTCGTTTTGCACAAGGCTTCTGCAATGTTTTTTTTTCTTAGGGGAATGTGCAGAGTTATTTGAGTTCATTGAGAATCTTGCCTTTATTCTCATGATGATTGCTTGGCCTCATCATTAGTAAGCCGCCATCTTGATTTTGTGGGACCCATGCGTTTTGTTACCAATAGTCTCATAAAATAAGTCCTCTGTTGCTTTCTTCCACTGTCTTTTTATATATGCATTTACAAACATGTGTATATATATACACGTGTTGGATTCGCTTAACAGTTTCCCCTTTTTTTATTTCAGGCACATTGACTTCTGTTCCATACTTCCGTTTCACTCGCTCGGAGGCTGCCTTTCCTTAGTCACCGTCTGACGAAGAGGTGATGGCGATGATCAGGGATCATGACCCGAATTGCACCAATCTAATTTTATGGGGGACCTGGTATGGTCACATCATTCGCGGTCGCCGCAGTTTTCTTTGCAAGATACCGACGGAGCCTACCTGTCCGTTTTTGCCGATGGATCCTCCACGGACCGCCTTTGCTGTGGAGATGCTAAACTGGACCCCTATGGGACGGCTTGAGCCTTCAACAACTGGTATTCCAAACCATCCGGTGCCGGCTATAGACATTTTAGGGCGCCGCATTTGCCAGGGAGAAGCCCAGCCATGGGGACGGATTTACAAGATAGGGCTTACCCCTCGACATCCCACGGGCTACCTTCTCTGGGCCCGTTATATCCTGTCCGCTCATCGTGCGCGACTGCAGAGGGTCGGACTCTATCAGACGATATATGCGTCTCTTTTCCACTATTAGTCTCCCCATGTCTTGTGGGTTAAAGCCTTTTTGAACCAATGGAACCTTCCCACCAACACCTTCTTTCTAGGGGACCGCGAAGTTTCAATTTATCTGGAAGAATTTCGCGAGATCTCAGGGTTGCCGGTCAAGAGGACACTTTATGATGAATTACTGCCTCCCGATGAGTACGTCTTCGAAACCGAGCCTGCCATGCTTGACGGCCTGTCGACCGAGAACGCCGTCCGCCACAAGCGCTCAAGTTTGATCAAGACACTGAGTATTTTCGAAAAACTATTCACAGAGTCAGAGGAGCTGGGCGTCACTTTTAAAAGCTTTATCGCTTGCTTCCTTCGCGAAGATGTCCTATCAAAGACGGCTCCGAAGTTCGCGAACATTAACGACCCCTTTGGGTTCGGTTTAAATAAGCGGCCGACTAAAGAAGAAGACTTGCCGCAGTACTACATTCCCATCATGTAAGCGGTATCTTTCGAGTCGATTTCAGCTCCTGGTATGGATGAGGAGACTTTCTTTGTGGGCTTCATCAGTGTTTGGCTTAGTTAGCTCGCCATTCCCATGCATCGCCGTTTCATGAGAGCCTCAGTTATCTACCCTGCTCATCGCATTGCTGAGGGAACGTGACTAGCCGTGGGCATTGCAGGGCTAGCGCATCTATATCATGGGTTAGGCGCCGTGGCCAATACCTCAACTCCAGGCGTAGATGTGGTAAATTTCTCTCTTCATTACTTTACGTCCTGGATTGAGATACACGTGATGGGGGCATTTGCTGCGCACCAAAGACCCAAATTTTATGACGCTTACACTTTTGAGCGACTCATGCGGCTGGTGGACGCTTCTGCTCCTGACCCGACTCAGTCTGGGGCTATTCGCGTGCTGGTCAATCCCTGTGCCAACACAGGCGGGATGGTATTCAACGATCGCGTTCTTTCTGCTCCCTCAGAACCGGTTTAACAGCTCTGCGACTTGTCGAAAGAGGTGGTACCTTCTCTGAAGCCCAGGGAAGCCATGCACCTGTATTCGATTAGACCAGGTTATTTGGTGTTTCGTCAGAATGGTGCGGCCCTTTTATGAGGTACAACCCACACCGCTTTGCTCGGAAACTTGGATATGATCAGGGCATCCCCTTCGAGGAATTTACAGTGGCGCCTAGCCCATCTCCAGAAGTTGTTCATGACGCCGCTCACCACTTCATGCGGCTGAACACTGGTTCCTGCTTCATGATTCCTGAAACTGATCATATTCCTCGGTGTGTGGGGTCTTTCACGGGTTGGTACCTCCACCGGGTCAGTCAAATTATTGCTGAGGAGAGGAGGGTGCTTCTTGGATATAGGGCTCCCATTCCGATTCAAGCCACGGGAGTTCCACCGCAACCGCGTGCAATGGTTCGCCCTCCCTTGAGAGATACCAGTGTCGTGCTTATTCCGGAGGCGGCGGAAGTGAATTTAACTCCCACAGCTGGTATGCCACTGCGTACTAGAGCTCAATCAAGGGCCAATAGGGCGCCAGTAGCAGTGTCATCAGCTGCGGCGTCAACAATGGCCATGTCGTAATCGGTAGCTCCGCCGAGCGAGGACATTGAAGGCGAAGTGGGCCAACGCCGTGTAGGGTTCCTAGGCACACTAATGAGGTCTCAAAAGGCATCAACCATACCAATTTCAAAAATACAAGTGCCGAGAAACCCTAATACGGATCGTTAACTAGAATTTTAGGCGAACACATGCAACTAGTTAACAATTTAACTAAAAGAACGGAAATACAACCTTTGTAGATCCGGTCCTCCACCTCCATAGCTCCGCAATGAAGTCTCCTCGCTGTCCAAATGGAAACCCGGGCTCTAGCGTCGGCTTCATCGGAGAAATGGGCGGGCAAGGTCGTCGGCTTCGTGCCGAAGATGATCTACGTCGAGGCATCACAAGATCAAGCTCCCACTTCACCAAGTCATGAAACTTGTGAAGAGAACACCCTATACTACTTAGCAAGAGGTAGAGGATGAAGAAATAGGAGGTGGGTTCATTTTAGAATTGGATTTCTCACTCATTTTCTCAAGTTGCCATTGATGAAGCAAGCTTTCTTCTTTAAGAAGAAGAAGAAGAAGATGAATATTATGATAAGTTATTTTTAAAATAAAAACCAATATGATACTTATCATAATCTTAACCTTAGTTAGGTGTAGAGAATAAACCATGGTTAGGGTTAATGGTTAGGTTTAGGAAAAGAACAAGAATGGTCAAGCTTTCAACACATCATGAAGTTTCCACAAAACTACAAAATAAGCCACCATTCTCATTATCTTTTCTAAATGAAACAAACAAATAAATGAATAAATAAATGAAATGAAACCCTAACCACTAACTAACCATGGTTTAATTCTTTACACAAACCCAAGCAAGAATGTATCATCAAACATGATACAATCAAGTGCACTAAAATATATCACATATACAATGTGCATATCAAGTGAGTAAATCCATTTAAAGTGAACCAATACTAGTTAATGCAAAGTAATATATCAAATATATAATTATGCATTAAATCATTAAATCAACACTTGATTTAACGATCCGGTCATATCGCATATGACCGACTAATATCCAATGTATCGATTTATCGAATCAATCCTTGATTCGATAACTAGGTTATATCGCATACAACCATTCGATATATTCATCGTGAGAATAGAATACGGTATCCCATACACGCATTATTCTCGGTCCCGCACATATCTCATATGCGCTCCTATTTCGTTTCGCTTGAGCCAGGAAACCTCTGTGTAGGACTCTAAAGACTCGTCAATACGCCGGCAGCAGGCGATGATCATATCAAACACCCACAAGCCGCAAGCGGTCTGCTAAACGTAACGGCCACCCGGGTATTGAGCGATCAGAAGATCGACGAGCAAGCCCGCTCATACTCCTGTGAATCCAACCAGTAACACTTGCCGTACAGTCCGGTCTCGTCGTCTGATATGTCGCATATCTCGCCTAGGGGTGGTAAACGTCAGACCCCAATAGCTCGATAAGTCGTGTCGATATGAGGTCTATAACAGTTTGAGAAACTACTGATAACACTTACCAATAAATCTCAGCAACCCTGGCCAGGGATTTCCGGTTATAGCCAATCGAACACAGCGCAATATCAACTCCCTATACCGGGAGAGACGAATCCCCCCTATCGCTCATTGCCTCCATGTGATTCGGGACTGTACCCAAAAGCCACCGTTTTGCACGCCCTCTTGGACGTGGTAAGGTGGAAATCAAAGCACAGTGGGAACCACACAAGACTCTATGACGATCTCGGGTCAACAGACTACTCTGTACCAGTGTCACCAGAGAACTGCCATCTGACGTAAGGTATAATACCATCTGGGAGTTCTCGGCGAGTCCGTCCAGTGTACCCAGTCTCCACTGAGCACCCGTATATCATCTCTGATGTCAAACACCAATGGATATGGGATCATCTATCGCCCATCTGTATGGGTCGAGAAGGTATACGCTAGTCTACTCTGGTATATCGATGCCCCGTCTCGATACACCCACGACTAGGGACTTTGAAGGATGTACTTATGGACTACCATGTCCCCACTAGTATGATCCGCATCATAGTCCAGGTAGTCAAGTACACATCCTAAGGACTTTACCAACATGTAACAGAGAGACAATCAGTATACACGTTAAGGTAAAGAGCAACCAGATAGCATACTATCATGTCGAGCAAGAAAGTCCTCCCTATATATGTCCAAGCATCCACTACAATATACATCCTATGTATAGTAATGGCCTCTAGGGCGTACATATAACTAACAATCTCCCACTTGCACTAGGGCCATCTAATAGCAGTGGTTGTAGTATCTCATACTCAACCATCCCATAAAAGTCTCTCTCTGGAAAAAGGCCTTTGTGAGTGGATCCGCCGTGTTGTCCTCTGAGTCTGTTCTCCTAACCTCGATCACCCTGGAGATCAACCATCTCCATGATCAGGTGATACTGCCTTAGAATATGTCTGGATCACTGACGGGACGGACGTTCCTTGGCATAAGCCACAATTCCACTATCACACAATGGAAGGAACTAAGTTCATCTCATGAACAAATATACATCCAGACTGCCTCTTTGGTAGCATCTTAGGTAGCGATGTATCCAGCCTTTATCTTCTAGTATGCCACGGTATCTAGCTTGGAACTCTTCCAACATACCGTCCCTTTACTGAGGGTAAAGACAATGCCTGTGACTGACATTCAGTCGTCCTCATCACCCTGGAACCCTTCCAGTGATTCTCCCCAGGATCGGTTGATACCATCTCACTACAACTAGTGAGAATCCTAACATCCAATTAGATCTATCTCATAGATCCAAAACCCAGGATTTAGGAGGTATCACTTTTATCCTATATGGAGAATCATTGTGATAAGCGGAGATTGACCGAGTGTAGCATAGGAAACTCCTTCCCTATCAAGAGTATGTCATCCACGTACTCTACGAGGATCATCACCATACTCCCTACTACCTTTTTGTATATACACGGTTCATCTACCATTTTGATGATGTCAAACTGTTTGACTACTTCATCAAAACAGATGTTCCAACTCCGCGATGCTTGCTTTATCCTATAATGCATCTTGTACACGTTTCCGCTGCTCCCACTGTCTACGAAGCCCTCTGGCTGTATACTTATAGACGCTCTCTTCCAAAACATCATTTAGAAAAGCAGTCATGACACCCAACCGCCAGATATCGTAGTCATGGTATGTAGCCGTGGCAAGTAGGATCTGGATGGACTTAAGCACAGCCACTTGAAAAGGTTTCATCATTATCCACGCCTGGTCGATGACGAAAACTTTTAACAAGTCTAGCTTTGAAAGTCTCAACTTTTCCATCTACACCAAGTAATCTTCTCAAGATATACTTGCTCCTGATGGGGATTTAACCCTTCAGATATAGCAACCAAAGTCCATACTTTGTTGGTGTACATGGATTCCATCTCAGATCACTAAGCATCCAGCCATTCTTATAGAGTCCCACTCCTGATGGCCAGCTCGAAACTAGTTGGGTCATCATCTCATGATGCCATCCTCTCTCCCACTGTCATAGAGAAACCGAAGTATCTCTCAGGTGGGTGAGGAACCATACTAGATCGGCGGAGAGGCTGAGGTTCGTTGGTATCTACTGAATCCTTTGGTTCTATCAAATCATCTGCTGTTGTTTGTATAGCTGGAACCTTTCCAGTTGTACATAACAGACCTTGCCTCGAGCTTGTCCGGATTATGCTTTTCAGACATAGGCAGGACATCCCTAAATCTTAACCAACTTAAGAGATGGGCTCTTCCCTTTCCATATCACATATGAAGCGGTAGGCAACTGATTTGATTGGAACCCAATTCAATTGGTATACAGCTTCTCAAGTGCATGACTCCTAAAAGGAAATAGGAAACTCAGTAGTACTCATCATAGAGCGCACCATATCGAATATGGTGCAACTGCTCTGTCCCGATATACCATAGGAGTAATGCTGAGAGAGAATCTCATTCTCCTTTATAATAATCCAGGATTTCCGTGCTCAAGTATTCTCCTCCCCGATCTCATCAAAGGACATAATACTTATACCCGTGTTTTGGTTTTCTACTTCTAAATCATATTCTGTGAATATCTCAAAAGGTTCGGACTTGTGTTTCAACATGAACATATGTCTGAATCTTGAGAGATTATCAGAGAATGTAACGAAGTATAAAGAACCAGTCTTGGCATATGTAGACAGGGAACCTTACATACATCAACATGTATCATCCCAAGAGTTTACTAACTCTTTCTCTGCTTCCATTAAACATAGCTATGGTCATAGTATCTTTGTGACATGACTGGCAAGTTTCATAAGATGTAAATTCAAACAGATTTAAATATGCATCTAAATGTAACTTCAGCTAGTTAGGTCGCATTGATATGACCTAGTCTACAATGCCTCAAGAAAGATTCGTTCATTTCTGAACTCTTCCTCTTGTGTGTGTTCCGTATACTAAGAACTGTAGTTTGATTTAGAACATTAATGCTTTTAGATAACGTGCCTGAACCGATCAACTTTTGATATAGGAAATGTTCAAAACATTATCCAGCAATACAAAATTTTATCATTTCTTTACTTATAAAGAGACTGATATGATTTTGTATATCAGGTTCGGTATCTAATAACATTCGTTCAGAATCAATGTATTTGGACTACAGGGTGACAGTGACCAACAAACTTGGCTGCAACACTTGCCCCGTTTTCTGCCTCATGAAACTTATCACCCGTTCTCAGTTCTTTACCTTTCTGTAGCCCTATGTAACATATTACATATTTGGGATCCTGATCTGGTATCACATACCCAGGACGTAAAGGATACGGAGAAACAGTTCTTTGTAATGAACACACCCGAAGATGATGCATCAGCATGCACTCTCTTCGTTTGGGCGGCACGGGAATTCTGGTAATCCCCAATTTCCTGCTCTGTCTTATAACAATTATAAGTTAGAGCGGGACCAACGTTCCCCAGCTCAGTATAACAAGTGGGTTCGGTCTATAATCCGTATTATTATCTTGATTAAGGCGTGATATGGTCGCTACCTGGAGAGAGAGAGAAGAAAACACTCAGCGTGCGCTCTTGCAAGAATAGATTGGTTATTATTTTATCTAATCAGGATGGCTCCTACTGCTTTTTATCAAATCTTCCTTCAAACCTTAAAAGGAAAGACTAGCCGGGATTAATTACACACTACAAGTTCGCCAATCTTTCAGCCAGGCCAGTGTCGGTACTTTGAGGGAGGTCCCCCGTACTTTCGCACGAACCTAAATAATGTAAACCTCGTTTTCCCAGAGGCGTAACCCCGTTGACACCTTTCTAGACACCCACTTGATCGGCTAATTGTAATGTGTAAAACTCTCCCAGGAGTAACAATTACTCGCAGCGGGTATCGGGATCCAACTATCTCATAGAAGGTATGCAATCTCATTGCAAATTTCAACACTTGAAATTCCCGATAATATTTTGCCCCAAGCGATCTATGACCTTGACTGAGTCAACAAATCATAGACCACAAATAAAGTTCAACCCGTCATTTCTCGATTGAATTAAACCCACCCGCACGACCCTTGACTGAGTCAACAAGGCCGCACGACTACCCTAATCCAATCGCATCATATGCTTTGCAGATAAGCACTAATCAGCTACCGCACACTACGTCTTGACTGAGTCAACAAACGCAGCACGAATACTAACTAGGACTTATCTGAAATGACGGAGGGCTACGTCAGGTTTTTAAGAAAACCTTTTGCGTAATGAACTTTATATCGTTGTAGAATCAAATGATTTTAAAATGGAGTGTTTTTGAGGCTTTTCTAGTTTTGCTAAAGGAGTCACTCCCGGTGAAGGGATCGTCGGTCCTTTCCTCGTCGAATGAGGTGCGGGATATATCATATATATCACTGTGCAAAGCAAAAACTCTTTAAAAGCAATCAAAAGACAAACCGAGTGTGTAGCATCTGCCAGTTATTGCTAAAGGAGTCACTCCCGGTGAAGGGATCTCGGTCCTTTCCTCATCGAATAAGGTGCAGGATATATCACATATACCGCTGTGCAAAGCAAAGAACTGTAGCTACCTGTTTTATTTTGAAATTCGATTCTACAACATCTTTAGGTTTCTTTTTACTTTCATTAATCATATTAATGAAGTCCCATCATATAAGTACCTAAACATCACAGATAAATACGACGTACACTTATGCCATCCGCATTCGCCTCGATGTCCCCTCATGCACCGTTAGGTTAGGTAACTAACGGCAGAGCAGGGCAGGGCTAGCACGGGTGTAAAACATAAGTAACATCTATATAATATATCATATATACTATATACAGTATCCATCACAGAACATATCACATGATCACATCACAGATATCGCAGCAGAAGAATCATATGAAATATTGGATATACTAGGACGTCCGTGTTTTCAATACGAGCCAGTATAAAACACGGATTCCACGGTCGCGATGAATAGCCAAACCCACACCCCTAGACCCCTACGAGAGCGGCAAGCAACCCTACCAATTCTAGAGTTAGGAGACCCGGACTCGACTCCTCGAGTTGGTCTCCCACTGGACTTCAGAACCCGGTTACTTGTGCTCCCCTCCTTGGGTCTATCCTAGTGCGGAAAAGTAAATAATATACAAAGGGTGACATCTTCCGCAACCTGGAAGTGCCCCAATAAAAGAATATTACATACAAGTTTTTACATGAATGAAAATGAAAAACACTCATCTCACATAAAAACCCCCCGGCTATTCAAACACGACGATCCAATATAACATATCCAGCAACACATAACATCACATGTCATCAACGTAAGTAAATATGCGCATCCCAATTGTCGTTGACATATAGCAACGAAACAGGCGATATCACATATTACACTTACGGTCACAGAAAAGAAAGTGTAAAACTACAACAGTTGGAATCCGCAATCTGTTTAGACATCGCATGCCTAATCAAATGAATTCCTTAGACATCGCATGCCTAACAATTATAAACCCCGCATTTTAGTCTCAAAATCGAAAACACTTTTCAATATCAAGTCGGGTAATTCAACAAGATTCCCGACATCCCGATCGAATGCTCGTCGCAAACTTTAGTAGGCTGCCGCACCCCCGATATCGTCGACGAAGTGCACCAAGGCGGAACACCGCTACCGGGAGCACCCGAACGGATGCTTTCGGCGACGGGGTTCTCCTACAGTCACTTGGTCGGGGCTATGGAGCGAGGTTGTCTATTAAGTTTACCCGGCGAGTATCCGCGTACGATACGTGATTGCGACGGTCTTTTGATCACATCAAAATTCCGTGGCAACCGATCAAGTGAGACTAAACCGCTAGATTTATAACATTCATTCAGTTATCTCATAACTTATTATGAATTCCAATTATTGTATCACATTCCGGATATATAGAAAATGTTAAATTTTCCGATCAAACATTCGAACACCCAAGTTTTCCCGAAACCGTTCAACACATGAAATAGGTTCAAAGACATTCACTTCATGCCTCAGTGCCAACGGTCCAGCCGTAGAAGGGTCAAGCCAACGCCTCACATGTGGCACGCCGTACTGCTCCAAACCCGAAGGTTCAAAGGGCAGTTCAAGACGGTCACATAATCGAGTTAAGGTTTGTTGTCTTCTAGAGGGACCATCGCGTTACTTGCACTACTTAGAACGTCCTTAAACCACAGAAAAATCCAACACTTGGAAATTTCCTGACAGGGGAAAAATTGGGTATTTATATCCGGTCGAACCTTTTAACATATTCAAAAATTATCCGGAAAACACCATAGACAAAATCTGATAATCCGATCGAATAAACGAATCCCCAAAACAACCCAGAATATTCAACTCTTGAATAAAAATTAAAAATTTCCAGAAATCCAGCACCTGAAAACATGAATTACTGTGCAAAATTCAAAAATTGATGTGACATAATTGCCGCGGAACCGCCGCACAAGCCATGCTTGTGCCGCGGTTCCGCCGCTCTTTAGTTGAGTCATGGGTCCCGTTTTGTACAGTAATTCTTATAATCCCCAGCTGAGTTTTCTGCATATTTTTAATTCTCAAAAAACCACGAATTTCAAAAATGTACAGAGAGCATTTTGGATTTGGTGTTTCGGTTCGATCGGACTTCAAACTCCGTCTAGACTTCGCCTAAGGTTCTAGCTAGGCACTGATACCACTGTAGGGTTCCTAGACACACTAATGAGGTCTCACAAGGCATCAACCATGCCAATTTCAAAAATACAAGTGCCGAGAAACCCTAATACGGATCGTTAACTAGAATTTTAGGCGAACACATGCAACTAGTTAACAATTTAACTAAAAGAACGGAAATACAACCTTTGTAGATCCGGTCCTCCACCTCCATAGCTCCGCAATGAAGTCTCCTCGCTGTCCAAATGGAAACCCGGGCTCTAGCGTCGGCTTCATCGGAGAAATGGTCGGGCAAGGTCGTCGGCTTCGTGCCGAAGATGATCTACGTCGAGGCATCACAAGATCAAGCTCCCACTTCACCAAGTCATGAAACTTGTGAAGAGAACACCCTATACTACTTGGCAAGAGGTAGAGGATGAAGAAATAGGAGGTGGGTTCATTTTAGAATTGGATTTCTCACTCATTTTCTCAAGTTGCCATTGATGAAGCAAGCTTTCTTCTTTAAGAAGAAGAAGAAGAAGATGAATATTATGATAAGTTATTTTTAAAATAAAAACCAATATGATACTTATCATAATCTTAACCTTAGTTAGGTGTAGAGAATAAACCATGGTTAGGGTTAATGGTTAGGTTTAGGAAAAGAACAAGAATGGTCAAGCTTTCAACACATCATGAAGTTTCCACAAAACTACAAAATAAGCCACCATTCTCATTATCTTTTCTAAATGAAACAAACAAATAAATGAATAAATAAATGAAATGAAACCCTAACCACTAACTAACCATGGTTTAATTCTTTACACAAACCCAAGCAAGAATGTATCATCAAACATGATACAATCAAGTGCACTAAAATATATCACATATACAATGTGCATATCAAGTGAGTAAATCCATTTAAAGTGAACCAATACTAGTTAATGTAAAGTAATATATCAAATATATAATTATGCATTAAATCATCAAATCAACACTTGATTTAACGATCCGGTCATATCGCATATGACCGACTAATATCCAATGTATCGATTTATCGAATCAATCCTTGATTCGATAACTAGGTTATATCGCATACAACCATTCGATACATTCATCGCGAGAATAGAATACGGTATCACATATACGCATTATTCTCTGTCCCGCACATATCTCATATGCTCTCCTATTTCGTTTCGCTTGAGCCAGGAAACCTCTGTGTAGGACTCTAAAGACTCGTCAATACGCCGGCAGCAGGCGATGATCATATCAAACACCCACAAGCCGCAAGCGGTCTGCTAAACGTAACGGCCACCCGGGTATTGAGCGATCAGAAGATCGACGAGCAAGCCCGCTCATACTTCTGTGAATCCAACCAGTAACACTTGCCGTACAGTCCGGTCTCGTCGTCTGATATGTCGCATATCTCGCCTAGGGGTAGTAAACGTCAGACCCTAATAGCTCGATAAGTCGTGTCGATATGAGGTCTATAACAGTTTGAGAAACTACTGATAACACTTACCAGTAAATCTCAGCAACCCTGGCCAGGGATTTCCGGTTATAGCCAATCGAACACAGCGCAACATCTACTCCCTATACCGGGAGAGACGAATCCTCTCCTATCGCTCATTGCCTCCATGTGATTCGGGACTGTACCCAAAAGCCACCGTTTTGCACGCCCTCTTGGACGTGGTAAGGTGGAAATCAAAGCACAGTGGGAACCACACAAGACTCTATGACGATCTCGGGTCAACAGACTACTCTGTACCAGTGTCACCAGAGAACTGCCATCTGACGTAAGGTATAATACCATCTGGGAGTTCTCGGTGAGTTTGTCCAGTGTACCCAGTCTCCACTGAGCACCCGTATATCATCTCTGATGTCAAACACCAATGGATATGGGATCATCCATCGCCCATCTGTATGGGTCGAGAAGGTATACGCTAGTCTACTCTGGTATATCGATGCCCCGTCTCGATACACCCACGACTAGGGACTTTGAAGGATGTACTTATGGACTACCATATCCCCACTAGTATGATCCGCATCATAGTCCAGGTAGTCAAGTACACATCCTAAGGGCTTTACCAACATGTAACAGAGAGACAATCAGTATACACGTTAAGGTAAAGAGCAACCAGATAGCATACTATCATGTCGAGCAAGAAAGTCCTCCCTATATATGTCCAAGCATCCACTACAATATACATCCTATGTATAGTAATGGCCTCTAGGGCATACATATAACTAACACGCCGTACCAAAGCACCAAAAGGAAGGAAGCGATCGTCTTCGGCGGTTAGTTCTGGGCCCAAGAGGCGGAGGAAGACAGTAACCAATCTGCTTGACTTTTTAGTGGAATCCGAGCCTATCCTCCAAGATGAACCACTAGCCATCCTGGAATCAGATAGTGGTCTACTTTTCCCATGTTCATCTGCCGAGGAAGCTGCACAACTGGCTGAAGCTATAAGACGCTCTCAGGACGAGACTGAGAATGTAAGGATCCCGAAGTGGCCTTATCCTACCGTCATTTTTTACGAAGACCCTCCATCGATATGGCGACTATTTATAGGCCATTTGGAAGAATGGGGTGAGAGGGCCCTTAAGCAGGCTGTTTCAGACGACGCCGAAGACGCACTTTCATTGTGGACCGGTGGCCACGATTCTACTCTTGAACCTCGGTGAGCATCTCTCCTCAGGAAAGAGCATCGGCTTGAACAAGCCATATTAGAGGCCCCCTTGCGCATCGGTATGTTCATGTATTTCCTTGTAATATTTTGTATTGCTCGTATGCATATATATATGTATCCTTATTTTCGTGCAAAATTTGCAGGGAATTCGACGATGGCGGAGAATCTGAATTCGAGTCGTGCTTCGACTGTAGACTCCGTTAGTATCCCCAATGAAACATTAATCTGTATGGAGGGGGTCGATTCAACCGCTGCTCCTACAATGGAGCCTCCCTTGGTGACTCTTGTTTCCCAAGCACTTGCTCCCCAGGAGAGACATCTTTGTTGGTCGCCGATCCGATGGATCTTTCTAAGGGCGGCCCGGAGCTTAGGGGACAGGCAGCCAACGCTACCGTCCTTCCGCTGGAGCCTGTAGTGGCGGCCACTGCTCCTTGCTCGGAAGTCGTTACATTGGCCCACGTCCCCGATGATGTGCCTAGGGGCACGGAGGAGGCCGTTGAAGCTGCTATCCCTCCAGCCCATAATGGGAGAAGCATCGAAGGTAGCGTTCTATATTTTATACTAATGATCTCTCCATTATCTGAATCCTTATGTCTTTTCAGAATTGCGTGGATTGGCGACGTCTATTGCCGATCTGTTTCCCAGGAAGTCTTTTCAGCGCCTGTTTGAGATGGCCGCCCCGCAGGCGATATCTCCTCAACGCATCGTCCTCTCTTCCGGGCAAGGTCAGTGTCTTTTGCCCTCTTCTCACCGTGTCATTATTATTTCATATAATGACATTGATGTCTTCTACACTTCTGGAAGCTGATGAAGAGGTTCAAATTCTTGACGGGCCTGGGGAGCCTTCAGACCCCTCTTGCATGACTGTGGGTAAGTAGAGTCTCAACGTCGTTCCATTTGTTCTTTGCCTATAAGTTTCACTGATTGTTTATAAATCTGAACAGCTTTTCCAGTTCTAACCATGCTGGAGTCTCGCATCGTCATGCCACCCGGCCCCTACGCTCTACGTGCCTCGAAACGAATGGCAAAGCTAAGCCTCCACTCCCTGTCATCCCTAATTGAGGACCTTCGAGCTGGTAGTCTGATCACGGCCGAAGCATTTGCCGCTGAAGCTAACGACTCTCTTCCCTTTCTTGCCACCTACCATAGTGAAACATTGGTGCAAGTCTGGGTTGAGTTTTGTCGGCAGGTGGAGGCTTGCTTGCATGTTCTTGAATGTACATGCCTTCCTTCGGAGGTTGTGGCCGCGAAGGCGAGCTTACGAGGGGCTGATTGAGCGGTGTGCTGCGAACATGATATCATGTGAGAAAAGGCTCAGTCGTAAGTTTTCGGAGAGGGAGCTGGCTTCCAAAGCGCCGAGGGAGCTTCAAGCCAACCTTATGGCCACTAAAGCATATCAAGGAGGTGGTAGCCATTGATAAGGCCGCCGTATTTACTCGTGAAATGGTCGAAGCCCATAAGGTTACTGAAAAGGAGCTTGAAGGCTGGCTTGCCTCATACCAGGCCCAACAGGCTCAAGCGGAGGCCTGTCTTTTGACGATACTAAATCATAAAGCCGAGGCCTAACGGAAAAGGGGTGAATTGGCAAATCTACTGAATCATCCGTCGGCTTGAAGAATTGTGTGTGTGTGTGTGTGTGTGTGTGTGTGTGTGTGTATTTTCTTCTTCTTTTTGTAAATACTCCTGAATGAAAGTATATTTTCTTTTATTCTTTCAAAAACTGTAATTTGTATTCATTTTGATTCATGAATAAAAGACATGTTTTTCTTTATGATGGTGTGTCCCTTTTAGTATGTGCATTCTGCGGATAGTCTATTTCGATTTCTTTGCAAGACAACGATGGCTTAAGATTCAGGGTTAAGATCTGCCTCCTAAGACTTTTCAATTTTATGAACCGTGAGGGTCTCACAAAGAATTTTCTCCCCTACAGGTCGAGAGGATCCCGTAAGTGTAACTTCTCCTTAGGAATCGTGAGGATTCCTAAGTGCGTTTTCTTCTGAGAGTCGTAAGGATCTCGCAAAAGAGTTTACTCCCTTACGAGTCGTAAGGACCCGTAAGTGATGGGTGAGGTTGCCATTATCCGCATTTCACGGAATCAGGAGTGCTCTGGATGCTTCCCACGGGGTCATAGCCGTGTTCTGTGAGGACCAGGCTCCGCTCTGGACATTTCCCACGGGGTCAGGATTGACTTAAGCCGCGTTCCACATAACCAGGAATTTGCTCTGGATGCTTCCCACGGGGTCATAGCCGTGTTCTGCGAGGACCAGGCTCCGCTCTGGACATTTCCCATGGGGTCAGGATTGACATAAGCCGCGTTCCACGTAACCAGGAATTTTGCTCTGGATGCTTCCCACAGCGTCATAGCCGTGTTCTGTGAGGACCAAGCTCCGTTCTGGATGCTTCCCACGGGGTCATAGCCGTGTTCTGCGAGGACCAGGATCTGCTCTGGACGTTTTCCATGGGTTCAGGATTGACATAAGCCGCGTTCCACGTAGCCGGGAATTTTGCTCTGGATGCTTCCCACGGGGTCATAGCCGTGTTCTACGAGGACCAGGCTCCCGCTCTGGATGTTTCTCACGGGGTCAGAATTGACATAATTCGCGTTCCACATGACCAGGAATTTTGCTCTGGATGCTTCCCACAGGGACATAGCCGTGTTCTACGAGGACCACGCTCCGCTCTGGAAGTTTCCCACGGGGTCAGGATTGACATAAGCCACGTTCCATGTAACCAGGAATTTGCTCTGGATGCTTCCCACGGGGTCATAGCCGTGTTCTGCGAGGACCATGCTCCGCTCTAGATGCTTCCCATAGGGTCATAGCCGTGTTCTGCGAGGACCAGGATCCGCTCTGGACGTTTCCCATGGGGTCAGGATTGACATAAGCCGCGTTCCACGTAACCAGGAATTTGCTCTGGATGCTTCCCATGGGGTCATAGCCGTGTTCTGCGAGGACCAGGCTCCGCTCTAGATGCTTCCCACGGGGTCAATAGCCGTGTTCTGCGAGGAGCAGGATCCGCTCTGGATGTTTCCCACGGGGTCAGGATTGACATAAGCCGCGTTCTACGTAACCAGGAATTTTGCTCTGGATGTTTCCCATGGGGTCATAGATGTGTTCTGCGAGGGCCAGGCTCCGCTCTGGATACTTCCCACGGGGTCATAGCCGTGTTCTGCGAGGACCAGGATCGCTCTGGAAGTTTCCCACGGGGTCAGGATTGACATAAACCGCATTCCATGTTACCAGGAATTTTGTTGTGGATGCTTCCCACGGGGTCATAGCCGTGTTCTGCGAGGACCAGGCTCCGCTCTGGACGTTTCCTATGGGGTTATGATTAACATAAGCCGCGTTCCACGTAACCAGGAATTTTGCTATGGATGCTTCCCACGGGGTCATAGCCATGTTCTGCGAGGACCAGGTTCTGCTCTGGACGTTTCCCACGGGGTTAGGATTGACATAAGCCGCGTTCCACATAACCAGAAATTTTGCTCTGGATGCTTCCCATGGGGTCATAGTCGTGTTCTGCGAGGACCAGGCTCCGCTCTGGACGTTTCCCATGGAGTCAGGATTGAGATAAGCCGCGTTCCATGTAACCAGAAATTTTGCTCTGGATGCTTCCCACGGGGTCATAGCCGTGTTCTGCGAGGACCAGGCTCCGCTCTGGACGTTTCCTACAGGGTCAGTATTGACATAAGCCGCGTTCCACATAACCAGGAATTTTGCTCTGGATGCTTCCCATGGGGTCATAGCCGTGTTCTGCGAGTACCAGGCTTCGCTTTGGATGCTTCCCACGGGGTCAGGATTGACATAAGCCGCGTTCCACGTAACCAGGAATTTTTCTCTGGATGCTTCCCACGGGGTCATAGCCGTGTTCTGCGAGGACCAGGCTCCGCTCTGGATGCTTCCCACGGGGTCATAGCCGTGTTCAGCGAGGACCAGGATCTGCTCTGGAAGTTTCCCATGGGGTCAGGATTGACATAAGCCGTGTTTCACGTAACCAGAAATTTTTGATTTTATCCGCATTTCACGGAGTCGGGGTTTGATTTCGGTCATCTGTGCACCACCGAGTCATGGAACTGGGAACTGTCGCGGTTCCGCTTTGTTGATGTTGTGTCTGTTGAAATGAGATGAATGTTGAGACGATCTCCAGGTTGTCTGTGAACCGTCGAGATTTGTCTTCTTCTTCTGATGGAGCCTGGGGAGGGAAGGTGTGATTCTCCCTTTGTTTGCGCCCTTGGATTGTATACAAGGATTGATGTGATATCACCTGTAGGGCAAAAGTTTCATTTTTTTTATTTCTTTCCGCGATGCTCTATCATTTCAGCTTTTATATCGCGAAGGTCGCGATTGCCCAATCATTTCGGCTATTTTTTTGCGGTGCCCAATCATTTCGGCTCTTTTTTTATTTTTACTCGCTGCTTTTTTATTGCGAGTTGCCCAATCATTTCAGCTATTTCGTATGCATGCATTTTTACTTGCTGATTCTTTTGCAAGTTGCCCCATCATTTCGGCTATTTCGTATGCATGTGTTGCCCGCTGGCTTTTTGCTGCAAGCTTGGAATTAGACACCGATTTCGGCATCAGCACCGCTACAACTGGGATATTGCCAGGAGCGAATCATCATTTGCCTCTGTCGATGTCGAACAAAGGAGGCTTAGCAAACAGGGTTAAGATCCTGTCGACTAAGACTTTTGACTTCATGAGCCGTAAGGGTCTCATAAAGGTATTTCTCCCTACAAGTCGTGAGGATCTTGTAGGTGCGTTTTCTCCTTAGGAATCGTGAGAATTCCTAAGTGTGTGGTCTCTTATAAGTCGTAAGGATCTTACAAGAGTATTTTCTCCTTGCAAGTCGAGAGGACCTACAAGTGTTTGTTCACCGTGTGAACATCTCCCTAGTTACGGATGTGACTTTGTTAGGGAAATGTTTATTCGCGCTCGTGGATTGTATACAAGGGTCAGCATTGAACCGCTTGTAGGGCAGCATTGGAGGTTGGGATGGCTGCTTAAGAACAGGTTCAGATCTCTGTAGCTTAAGACTTTTGAATCTTATGAGCCGTGAGGATCTCATAAGAGGGTTCTCCTTACGAGTCGTGAGGATCTCGCAAGTGCAATTTCTTCTTAGGAATCGTGGGGATCCCTAAGTGTGTTTCTCCCTTGTGAGTCGTAAGGATCTCAAGCAGGTATTTTCTACTCACAAGGTCGAGAGGACCTTGCAAGTGTCTTTTAACGAGATTGCGCCATTTCGGGTTTTCACAAAACTCGCCGGCAGCCCTGCTGTTTTTACTCACGGAACCCTTTCGGGTTTTCATCCGTGCCCATTTTGCTTATGGACATAACATTTTTTTTCTTTTTTTTGTGTCAGCTTTGGGATGCTGCCGTCTGTAGAAGTTTATCGACATTTCGGTCAACAGTCAGTTTTAGGACATGGCGGTCCATTGTTAGTTTAAAGACATTTCGGTCCGTTGTTAGTTTAAGAACGTTTCGGTCCATGGTTAGTTTAAGGACGTTTCGGTCCGTCGCCGGTTACTACTTATAGAGTTTGGGCTTAGGAAGATAGCGAGCAGACATAGGTGTCGTCATCTATCGTTGACCTAGGCCGTGACTCGTCAGGCGTAGTATTTTTTTTGGAATCGACCGTTTATTGGCCGGAAGGGTCTTTCACCATGCATGTCCATGAGTAGATAGGCTCCACCCTGGTAGACTTTGTCTATGATATACGGGCCTTCGTAATTCGGCTCGAATTTCCCCCGCTTAGCGCGATTGGGGACCATAGGTCTCTTGACTACTTGCATGAGTTCGCCTTGGCGGAATGTTCTCGGCCTAGTCAATCTTTCATATGAGCGCGTCATCTTCTTTTTATAAGCCTCCAGATTCTGTTGCGCCATGAGCCGGGTTTCATCAAGGGCATCTAGCTCCTCAAGCCGAAGGTGAGCATTTTCTTCGTCTGTTAGCTCACAGTGAACTGCCACTCGCAGAGAGGGTAACTCTATTTCAATGGGAAGTACTGCTTCTGTGCCGAATACCAATGCATACGGCATTGTGTTTGTGGCCATTTTGAATGTAGTTCGATACGCCCAAAGAGCTTCATGCAGTCTCTCGTGCCAGACCCTCTTATTTCGAGACACCGTATTTTTCATGATCTTCGTCAAGGTCTTGTTGAAAGCCTCAGCTAAACTGTTGGCTCAGGGATTATAGACTGAAGAGTATCTTCAGTCTATATTATGCTGTTGTACGAAGCGGCTGATCTTGTGGCTTCTATAGGCCGGCCCGTTATCGGAGATGATCCGTCGCGGAGTTCCAAACCGATAGATGACGTGCGTCTTGAAGAAATGGAGGATATTCTCCGTCTTCACTTCCCTCAGCGGTACTGCTTCGGCCCATTTGGAGAAGTAATCAGTTTTCGCCACAATGAATCGATGTCCTTTGGACGATGCTGGTTCGATATGGCCGATTATGTCAGTTCCTTACATTTCGAACGGCCAGCTAGCCATCGTTGGATGTAATGGATTAGGATACTGATGGATAAAGTCTCCGTGAATCTGGCAGTCCTGAATCATCGTAGGCCAATATTAGCCCATCCTTTTAATCTTCAGCTTCATTTTCGGCCCGGCTTGGTGAGAACTGCAGAGTCCGTCGTGAGTTTCTTGGACGACTCACTTTGCCTCTTCAGGTCCCAGGCATCTTAACTATAGAGAATCAAACGATCTCTTATACAGAGTATCATTAATAAAGGCGAAGGATAGAGCTCGTTTCATGAGCTGATGCCTTGAGGATGCATCTTCAGGTGTTCGACGGGATTTGAAGTAATCTATAAAGACTTCCCTCCAATCCACAGACTATTCCTGGTCCTTTATTTTTAGGGTCGCTTGCTCAGTCGCTCCTTTTTCTTCGGAGGATTCCGGAGATATTTCAGCCGGTGCAAGAACTCGACGGCTCTGCACAACGATCCTCACATCATCGAGGTTCTCGTCGGCCAGTTCTTTAGCAAGCTTGGCTAATGCACCCGCTTTGCTATTTTCCGCACGCGGTATGCTTTCCAGGATGTAGGAGGGAATTTGAGTCAGTAGCTGCCGCACTTTCTCTCCATACTTTACTAACTATGGTTTGCATGTTTGATAGTCGCCGTTTACTTGGCTGACGACCAGCTGGGAATCTCCGTATATGAGGAGGTTTTCGATTTCCATGTCAATAGCAATCTCGAGACCTGCTATCAAAGCTTCATATTCAGTTTCATTTTTTGTCCTCGGCTCTGTTAAGTAGAAGGAAAAGCGCATTATCCCTCCTTGTGGAGTCATAAAGATGAGGCCTATCCCTGATTTGATTATAGAGGTGCTTTGTCTGTGCTTCTTCAGGGAAGACGCTCTATCAAAATAGAGTTCCCATCGGGTATCATCCCCGTCGATCGTGTCAAACGCATGTTCGTCTGGAAATTCGCAGTTCAAGGGAGAGTCGACAGGTATCGGATGCTCAGCGAGGAAGTCGGCGATGGCCTGGCCTTTCACTGCCTTAAGAGGCCGATAAGTTATCGAGAACTCCATCAAGAGCAGGGCCCATTTAGCGAGCCGCCCCGTTAATAGGGCCTTCGACATCAAATATTTGAGAGGATCCACTTTTGATATGAGATGGACCTCATGTGCAAACGCATAGTGTCTGAGCTTCGTTATTGCGAAGATCAACGCCAGGCAGTGTTTTTCAATGGGAGAGTAATTGCTTTCTTCCCCCAGGAGAACTCGACTCAAATAGTAGAGGGCTCTTTCTTTCCCTTGGTTGTTCCCTTGTGCCCATAGCGCTCCTAAAGAACCTTCGAGGGCGGTCGTATACAAGATGAGAGGTTTTCCTTTAACGGGAGCGTCCAACACTGGTGGATTCTACAGGTACTGCTTGATTCGTCCAGTGCGCCTTGGCATTTGAGATCCCTGACGAACGGGGTCCCCTTCTTCATCAAGTGACTGTAGGGGCGACACTTGCCGGAGAGATCGGCTATAAATCGCCGGATATACGCGAGCTTTCCTTGGAGAGACCGCAGTTGCTTGAGAGTCCTTGGCAGTGGCATTTCCATGATCGCCTTGATCTTCGACGGGTTTATCTCGATGCCTAAGTGGCGGACGATGAATCCTAGGAATTTGCCTGAGGAAACTCCGAACGCACATTTGAGAGGGTTCATCTTCAAGTTATATTTCCGAAGGCGCTGAAACACAATCTTCAGATGCTCTAAATGTTCCTCGTACGATTTTCTTTTTACTACGAGGTCGTCGATATACCATTCGACGATTTCATGTATGAGGTCATCGAAAATTTTCGTCATGGCCCTCTCATAGGTGGCACCGGCGTTCTTCAGACCGAAAGGCATCACCTTGTAGCAGAATATTCCCAAAGGGGTCTGGAAAGCGGTATGCTTCTGGTCCTCGGGATGTATCTTTATCTGATTGTTTCCTGAGGAGCCGTCCATGAAGGAGAAAACTTCGTGAGTGGACGTATTATCTATCATCAGCTCAGTGACCGGTACTGGGAAGTCGTCCTTTGGGCAGGCTTTGTTGAGATCCCGAAAGTCCACGCAGATGCACACCGTTCCGTTTTTCTTTATTACCGAGACGATGTTGGCGATCCAGTCGGGGTACTGAACTTCTTGGATGAAGCAAGAGTCGATTAGCTTCTTGACCTTGGCGTTGATGCTCATTTCAAGCTCGAGCCGCATTCTTCTTGGCGCTTGTTTGATTGGTTTGACGTCCGGGGATATTGCTAATTTGTGGACAACAATCTCTGGGTCTAGTCCCGGCATCTCGGAATAGTTCCATGCGAAACAGTCTTTATGCTGCATAAGCACATCCTTTAGTGTAGCCACCCTTTCTTTAGACAGCAGCTCACCGACGAATGTCGGCCGCGGGTCACTTACTGTCCCCAAATCAATTTTCTTGAGGTTATCTGCAGTAGTATGTATTCCATCTTCTAGCTCTTTTGGTGCTGGTGGAAATTCTGAGATCACTTCGCCATCATCGTTTTCGAAGCACCACGGGAGGTCATCCGTATTCTCGGGCTCTTCTTTTGACATCATTATCGCATGACAGGTACGAGATTGTTTCCAAGATCGGTGTTGATCTGGTTCTACTCTCGCTATACGCTTCGCTTTCGGTTCATACTTCTGTGGTGGGCTTACCTTCCAGCTGCTGGATAGAGCGAACCTGCCTTGTTGATATTGGTCTTCAACCCAGTTCTTGAAGGTGAAGCAGTCTTCGAGAGGATGTCCTATTGCTTGGTGATAGGAGCAATAGTCTGGGTGGGAGATCTCATTCGCTTGCTCGTGGTGTTTGGATTCTGGGAGTGTCATCATCTGATGCTTTATGATGAGATCGAATATCTTCCTTATCTTGTCTTGGGTAAAAGAATATTCCCGACCCATCTTTTTTATAAGGGACGGATCCCGGCTGCTCGACTCTAGCTCGCGTAGCTTCTTAGACCCGCTTGGCTGCTGTCGAACGTTTTTCTGTTCTTTGGTTTATTTTTGCCTCTTCGTCGGGCCTTTTGTATGACAGGTTGATAAGGAAGAGCATTGTCATTCTCCGCGGCCTGCTGAAGGAGGCGCTGCGTTCTGGCCTTCTCGTAAATGGACATTTCACGGTTATGGTCATCCCGGAACTTTTGACCCGCTTCCCTTATTAAGCTTTTACATCCGTTCTTCAGACGATAGACTCGGCATTTTGATGGCAGGATCTCGTTTTGGTTCAGGGTCATCGCCTTCTAACAGAGCGTCTCCTTCTTCATTGAAGTCATGTATGACGTAGTTACCATGTACTCGTTCCCGTTTCTTGAATTGGACATATCCAAGCCCGACCGTTTCCATTTTCCCGTTGGGCAATTTCCGCTGAGTTCCGGGGACGTCCCAAATCCTGTTATAGAATTGAGCTTTTCGAGTAGTCTGTCTGAAGGGTACCCCTTGGCGTTTCAATAACCTTTTCAAGCCTTCCGTGTAATATCTAAGCAAATGGATGGGCTGGAGCCTGTCGAGCGTAGAATCGGCGCTATGCCAGATTTCTTTTTACACTTTGGTTTTCCCGAATCGGTAGAATATAATCGCCTTTTCACCCTTTCGTCTGGGAGGGACGTAGAATGTCTGCAGTTCTTGCACACTATAAGTTTCAAGTGCATCGAGCTCTTTATAATGCTCTTGTGGAACCATGGCAACTTGCAAACTTCGATCTTCGTCGGCGAAGAATACAGCATTGACCTCATCTTCCGAGTCGCTGCCGAAGATCAACATAGGGACGGACGGTCCCGGCTTGTTGCACTGGGGTGGACCTGAATAAACTATTTTTTCTTCCTCCTCGGCATCACTCCCGAAGACCGGAATAGTGGTGATAGATTTTTTCTCGGGTTTGTGACATCTTTCCGTGTCCTCAAAATCTGGTAAGAAGTATTTTACATCTTCGTACTTTCGGACTTCGTTCACGGAGAATGGGTTCAGCTCCCCTGTTACGGTATACTCGAGACCATCCTTGAAATACTTCATACACTGATGTTGTGTAGAAAGGATGATGTTATACTCGTGTAACCAAGGCCTGCCGAGCAAAGCGTTGTAGCAAGTCTTAGCGTCAATGACGTGAAATTTAATGTCCGTGACCAGCAGCCCAAACCACAGTGTTAGTATCACAGACCTGAGCATCTTTGATGATTGAGAATCAAACCCGGAGATAGTGATTTTATCACGAGCGAGGTGTAGAACGCTCATGCAGATTTCCTTCAATACTTTCATATTGAGGAGATTGACGGAGGACCCATTGTCGACCAGGATCTTACCGATCTTAATATCATGGCAGTATCCGGAGACATAAAGGGGACGGTTATGCTCGCATGTTCCGAGAAGGAGATCTTCATCGCCAAAGGTGATATCGGCTGTGTGCACCTCTTCCAGCTCGTCCTTCATCTTTTCTTCGGCGAGGAAAGCTTGAAACTGGTAAGGCTCTTGTAACGCCTTGATCAGAGAATCTCTTGCTTCTTTTGATAGCAGAAGAGCATCGAGGATGCTCAGCTGTGAGAGTAGCTTCCTCAAGTGTGCCAGAACGTTGTAATCCACCTTGCTTTTCTTTGGCAGGTCCTTGGCTGTCAGCTCTTTAACGACTTGGTCATCAAGGATGATATCCTCAGGGACCTTTTCTTTCCCCTTATCTTTTCTATTTGACCCACTGTTCGAGGGCCCAAGATTCTTTTCGGGCAGCGTACGATTGCGCAGTTGAATATTTTCGCAGGTCTTTGGTTCTTCCTCTTTTCCCGAGGTGGATTCTTTAAAGAGATGGCCAAGATTCATTTCTTCGTCAGAGTCGCTCCCGAAGGTGAGAACTTGCGATCCTCCAGCGTTGACCATGTGACAGTTGCCGGTGGTTCTTTTACACTCCTCGGCCGTATTTCTTTGCTCCAGACGAGTTTTGCGTTTCATCCGCTTGAAATGTTGTCGATGAGCAACATATCCCTGCCACCACCTTTTAAAGGTTATGCATTCTTCAGTAGGGTATGCAATCCTTCGATGATATAGACAATAGTTAAGATGTATATCTGCTTCACCTTCGAGGGTGGCAGCTTCATTCCCGGCCGTATTTCCTTCGGAGGGTGGCAGCTTCATTCCCATCGATATGGCTTTGGCGAACCTCTTCCTCATTTTGAACCTGCTTTTATTTGGGACGGATGCACTTTGATTTGGCGGGAGCATTTCAACCCTTTCGTCCAATCGCTTGGCTTTTTCAAATATGGCCATCTCACGCTCATGAGCAGCTTTGCTTTTAAGAAGAGCTTCATTCAGGAATGCATCAATCATTTCGTCCGATGGCCCTAGAAGTTCCGGCTCAGGATCTGCCCTCAGTTTCTGTGTATAAGGAGCTTCCTCATCGTTTATTGACGAGTGAGAGATCACATGGCAACTTTCCACATAATCTTCAGACTCATCCGACGAGTCTTCTCCATTGTCATCAACTTCGTCCTCAAGGACGTGGCTGAGAAATTCTTGGAGTGTGACTGGAGTCCACGCCTTCTGGTTATACTCTTCCAGCGCGTCAATCTGCTTTTGCAGGTTCATGTGCCTGTCACCAGACTTCACGAGCTTCTTGGATTTCTTCTTCTCCTTCGATGATTTTGACGGCTGGGTGTGAGCACTTTGACTATCACCACCAATTTTTGGAGTTGGGCGCGGTTTCAGCATTCCCTTGATAATCTCGGGTTCTAGCGGATTCATCCATTTAATTGCCGGGCATGTGTGGAGATCCTTCTGCATTCTTTTTGTTTTGGCTGAAAGAGTGAATTCCCACGGAGCTTCTTCAACAAAAGAGCATGATGCCCTCGGTGTGTCCGTCTTCTTAGGAGTGTGCGGTTGTGGTAGGCTTACTTTCCACTTCTCAGAAAGCGCGAACTTGCTTTGTTGGTATTGGTCCTTGATCCAACCCTTAAAGACGAAGCAATCTTCAATTGGATGGCTTACCGTTTGATGGTAAGGGCAATAATTGAGACTATTAGTCTCACCGGGTTGCGGTGGTCTCTTTGGATTCGGCAGATTAATGAGCCTGTTGCGCATTACCAGTTCGAACAGTCTCTTCGTTTTGTCCCGAAGGAACGAATAAGGAAGCTTCATTTTCTCATTATAGTATCGCCGTCTCTCTTCCAGTTGATCCGTTAGTTTTGGGGCACTAGGCCCCTGTTGAGTATTCGCAACGAATGTCGCCTTCCCTTTACCCTTTTCGTTCCGCGGCTCTGGCTTCGGAGGAGACGGTCTATGACCCATCTGGTCCATCTGGGCCAGCTTGTCGATCAAGGCTTGGAACGTGGTCGGCTTGAAGAACATCATGAATTGGGAAATAGTTTCCTGAGGGTCCAGAGTGCCCACGAACATGCCCACTGTCGGCGCTTCCTCGATGCGCTGCTCACATTTTGACCATAAATTTCGCCACCGTATTGCGTATTGTACCCAAGTTTCGCCTGGCTTCACCCTGGCGTTAATTAATGTGGTAATCGGGGTATGCTAGCTAGCGCTCGCGAATCTCTGCGTAAACAATAGTTCCATCTCTGCAAAAGTCTTGACTGAGTCGTTTGGAAGTTCAGAATACCACTCGAATGCTGTCTCCGACAAGCTACCGACAAACTGGTGAAGTAGCAGTTTATCATCGCCTCCGGTGTTACCACATAGAGCCCTGAACTAGGCGACATGCTGGTGGGGATTACCCTTCTCTTTATATACATGAAATTTAGGGATCGTATATCCCGGCGGGTACTTTATTTGGTCATACCATCCTGGATATGGTCGCCCAGTTTTAATGATCTGCCCAGCCGTTTCATTCGCCTGGTGAGCTCGTATTTGTTGAGCGATGTAATCATCCAGAGTGGCCTTGGAGATGGTCTCCTCCTTGGCTGCTGAAAGAGCCGAAGGAGGGTTAGACATCTCCCCTCTGTCGTCTTCAACAATGATCGGGGGGTCTTCAGCTGGAGGTTCTGGCTGTAACATCATGCCAGCCATGTCTTGGAACAAGAGAGCCATTCATTTTATATTGGCTGCCTGTTCCGCAGCCTCTTTTTCTTTCCTCTCGAGCATTCTTCGGAGAAACTCGGTATCAATTTCTTGTTCACGACGCTGCTCCGAGGTCTCTGGATTTTCTTTTGTCCCCGTAAGTGCGGCCATTGCAGTCAGCATCTCCAGAAGCATCTGCTGCTGTTGTTCCTGGGCCTTAGTCACTGATCGCGTAAGCGGTCGATGACCCGTGGAAGCACGACTTTCCTCTTTTCCGGAAGCCATATAAACGGTATGTATTACCATGCCCCCAGACTTGGGGCGTTTAGATTCGGCGCTTTTGCGGTTCGCCGCGGTCATAGGGGCTTTCTCCGGCCTCCTTCTCTTTTGAACGGTTGACGTCGAGGGGGCTGTTGTAATGGGCACCCATATAGCTGTCTCCTTACATGACTTGACCAGATGGTTTTCTTCTCGCTAAACTTTCACCTTTTTCTGTCGGCGAGGGTAATCTTGATCAATCACCGAGTCTTGTACTTGAGGCCAGATGATTGTTAGAGATTCTGCGTGTTTAAGTTTAGTTAATTACCGCAATCAAAACGGTTTCGCTTGTAGCTAGCCGGTTGAGTACGGGTCGTCCGCAGGGAGATGGGAATCTTTTTCTATGTGTTTTAACGAGTTAAGTCCAATTTTCCAGATTTGTTTGTGATTATCTAAGCGTAAAAATGATATGTAAAGAGAGCTTGTTAGGGTTAGGATTAGGTTAGTTTGAGTTAGGAGTTGCTCACTTCTTTCGTTGCCACTCTTAATATCGGTGTTACGGTAATCGGCAACAACGGGGATTAGCACGACTAGGAAGGAACTTGCGAGTATAAGCTAAGCTTTCCAACGCTTAAGTTCTTCCTTTTGGTGCTTGTCCGTCCGTTCTTGGCTCTTAGCCATAACCTCCGGTTAATTCAACCACAACCGGTCTCACTACGGAATCACCGCTATCATGTAGGATAGGGTGCCGTAGGGAGCGGATTGTGGTTCAATTAACGGGAGTTGATTTAAGATGTTGGGCAAGGAAAGAGTGAGAGAGATTTCCTTCTCTCAAACTTCCCTTATCCTACCCTAACAAGTATGGAAACTACTCACACATCATAATGAAAAGAAAATAAAACAAAGAGGAAGATAGAAAGAAAGAGATTAGAAGATAACAACTAGCTATTTGCGACCTCACCTTAGCAAGGATCAAGCGTAAGCATCATGGTTATTTTAAGGATAAAGAAAAAGAGAAAGAAAGAAACAACAATAAATAACAACAACTACTTAACAAATGAAAAATTACAAGCAATAATAAGAGAACAAGACAAGTATATTAACTAAAAGAACTTCTTTATTCATCATTCTTCACTCACAAAAGCTCACTACAAGTTTTTCAATGGAGAAGAGATGAGAAGAGGAAGAAGAACAAGTATTCTAAAACCTAGAAAAAATACAAGATTATGCACCCTTGGCTTCACAAGGTTCTGGGCTATTTATAGGCAGGGAAATGGAAATTTAGGGCAAAATTCTGCCTGTACATAGAAAGACCAAAATACCCCTAAAAAATCTTCAAATGCGGAGCCTGAACGGCCGCGGAACCGCGGCCTAGACCCCCTATTGGCCGCGGTTCCGCGGCTGTTTGATGGAGTTGGGGCATGGTATTTTCTGTGCTTCCCTGGTCTGCTGTCCCCTTTTGTCTGGTACATGTTGTTTCTGATAATCTTTCCACATTTCTTCCAGAATTCTAGTGGATCAAAAGGTGATTGGACATAGATCTTTTGTCATGATTTTCTTGAGCTCCGCGTAGATTTCTTGGACTTGGTGTTGCCATTGTGCTTTGTGCATGAAGGTGACAATCGATTTGCCATTTTGTCTCCTAAACTGGTGTGTGGCAACAGACGGATAAAGAGCGGAGATCCGTGTTTTATCTGTGGTTGGCAGGAACCCGGGTTTTGTCGTGTTTTTCCATGAATTTCACCGTTCAGAGCCGAGAACTTGTATCCTGCAATTGACTAGCAAACACGGCTTAAGAGTATCTACCGATATGCAACGTGATAAAAATTGGGTGGTATAAAAATACAAAAATCTGATATGAACAAATACCCCCAAACTTATTATTTGCTCGTCCCGAGCAAACCCAATTTATTCACAAAAAATTTCCTAACCTCACTTTCGCAGGGAACGCGATTGCACTAAGCATGTGCAACAAGCCGTTAAACCTCTAGGTGTCCCTAGTAGGAGGAGTATTGTCTACTGAGGGTTTTCAGCGGATACTACCCACAAAATCCGGTCAAGTTGGTTTTGTAAAATAACTAAGATTCAAAACCTAAAGTTTTATTTCAGAAAATAACAATTCTATTATCCTAAATTTAGACTATCGAACCTTTATTTTTCACACCTCGCTTCTTATTTAACTACAGATTTTATATGTCTTTACGTGCAGTGCAAATAGTGTCGTTAAGTTTCCAGAAGGATCGATTTACGTCATCATGTCACACAATAAAGCCCAGATAAAAATTTTTGAAAGGATCACATAAGTTTTATAAAGAGTTAAGCATTTTTCAAGTTTCGTTTTCCAGTAAAGTTTCAACTTTAGAATTTCTATCTTCCTTAACAGGAAACTAGGTCTTATTTTTCACTCCACTTTTTTCTTGTTTTCATTTCATACACACCTCTGTGAACGTGCAATAGTCTCTATCATAGAATAAAACCTTCATATCTCCGCAAATTTTTTTATAAAAGCCTGTCTTTTATCAAGATTATTCTCACACAAAGAACCGTTAGGAATTTTAACTCGGAGAGAACACTTGCTTGATTTTGTTTTAATCTGGACTTTCTAGGTTTCTTAGCGAGCTTTGGGCCAATGCTCCCAAACCAGTTGGCTTTAGGGCATTAGGTGTAGAAACACCCCAGCGGACTTAATTACTCAAGTTACATAGGTCCAAAAACAAAAGACAGTTTGGCGTGAAAATCATGATGATTCAATATGAACGGAGACATAACCGGCAGTTCAATTATTATTTTTTTTGAATAAAAGACGTGTTTAGTGGGTTCGGTGTGTAATCATTCCAATCAAGTTTCAGATGGGTTATTTTTCAGACTTAGTTCTAATTAAGGCATCAATAACATTCCTTCATATTCACTTCACTTCATAAACTATTCTTGATATTACTTATTTCAGAACAAATCTATTTGATCCTCAGAAAATCATTGATCCATTTAAAAGTTTTTAGACATAAAAGACTTGTCATCTAATTTCCAAAACTCATGACACGTGTAGTGTGATGTAAAGACGTATATCAGCTATAGTTAACTTCAAAGGAGAGTTATCTTTCAGATTTTCAAAATCTAAAAATAAGATTTAGTTATTTTTATTTTATCAAACAAAACCGTCGAAATGTTGAATCAGAGTTTTCCCACTAGCTAACTTGACAAAAAGTTTTTATGTTTTTAGAAAATTTTCTGATTTTTATGGGTTTTATGGATTTTAATATGCAGATGCAAAATATACATATGAATGCGAAGGTAAGAAATGCGTACCGAGCGTACCCCCAAACTTAAACTGGACAGTGTCCTCACTGTCATTGCGAGAAGAGATTATTTGAAGGGTCAAAATTGTCGGTTAGCTATACACACATTTTTTTTGTTTTTGTTTTTAAAGAAAAGAAAAGAGAAGAAAAAATGGAAAAGAATATCCACAAAAATGTTCAAAATGGTATATACATACCCCCAAACTTATTTGGAACAGTGTCCACTTGTTCTTGGCTGGATAACCGAAGTTCGGAAGTAGGCAGAGGAAGATTATGCAGGGTAAACCGGCTCCTGTAAGAACAGGAGCTCCTCTGTTGGTTCGGCGCTAAGGTACGGTTTTAGTCGGTATCCGTTCACTTTGAAAAATGAACCGTCCTTTGGATTCTCCAAATCCACAGCGCCATGCGGATACACATTCCGCACACAATACGGCCCTTTCCAGCGAGATCTGAGCTTTCCTGGATGGAAGTGTAGTCGGGTGTCGTAAAGCAGTACCTGCTGACCAGGTATGAAGGTTTTGCGCAACAGGTGTTTATCGTGAAACACCTTCGTTCGGTTCTTAACGACAACCGCGTTATCGTAAGCCTCATCCCTAAGCTCGCTCAATTCGTTCAACTGCAGCTTCCGATGGCTGCCCGCATCTTCGAGAGACAGATTCAGCTCCTTTATCGTCCAAAATGCGCGATGCTCTATTTCGACAGGTAGGTGGCAGGCTTTTCCATACACAAGCCGATAGGGAGACATGCCAAGGTCGGTCTTATAAGCGGTTCGAAATACCCAAAGGGCATCAGTGAGTTTCAGCGACCAATCCTTACGGTTCTTGGAAACCGTCTTCTCCAGTATCTGCTTGATTTGCCGATTTGAAACTTCGGCCTACCCGCAGGTTTGGGGGTGGTAGGGCGTAGAGAGCTTATGATTAATGGAATATTTCTGCATCAAGGCCTCGAAAGTCTTGTTGCAGAAATGACTTCCATTGTCGCTAATGATCGCTCTGGGGTGCCCAAAACGGGAGAAAATGTGTTCTTTAAGAAACCTAACGACAACCTTGTTGTCGTTAGTCCGGCTGGGCACAGCCTCGACCCATTTAGAGACGTAATCAACAACGAGAAGGATGTACAAGTTCCCGAAAGAGCTGGGAAACGGCCCCATGAAATCTATCCCCCAAACATCGAAAATCTCCACAACCAAGATCGGTTGGAGCGGCATCTCGTTCCTCCGGGATATCCGGCCCAAGTGTTGGCACCGGGAGCAAGTCTTGCAATAGTCATGAGCGTCTTTAAAGAGTTGTGGCCAGTAGAAACCACATTGCAAGATCTTCTCAGCTGTCTTTCTGGGGCCAAAATGCCCGCCACATGCTTGATCGCGGCAAAATGACAGCACACTCTTGAATTCCTCGTCAGCGACACACCGACGAATAATCTGGTCGGGACAGTACTTGAACAGATAGGGTTCTTCCCAGTAAAAGTGTTTTACTTGGGATAAGAAGCGAAGTCTGTCCTGACTTGACCATTCAGTCGGTAGTTATCCTGTGGCCAAATAGTTCACAATATCTGCGAACCAGGGTTCGCAAGATACTGTCAAGAGCTGTTCATCCGGGAAAACGTCGTTGATCGGAATTGGAAGCGAAGGCGAAGAAGGAAGTCGTGAGAGATGGTCGGCAACTACGTTTTCACATCCTCGTTTGTCCTTAATGACAAGGTCAAACTCTTGAAGCAAGAGGATTCAACGTATTAACCGAGATTTTGCATCTTTCTTCGCAAAAAGATGGCGCAGAGCAGAGTGGTCTGTGTAGACAATGACTGGAGAGCCGATGAGGTAGGGCCTGAACTTCTCTAAAGCAAATACAACAGCTAAGAATTCCTTCTCAGTTGTTGTATAATTGAGTTGGGCGTCGTTCAGGGTTCGGCTCGCATAATAGATTACGTGCGACATCTTGTTTATGTGTTGTCCAAGGACAGCACCAATGGCAAAGTCGGATGCATCGCACATAATCTCAAATGGGCGCGTCTAGTCAGGCGAAGAAAGAACGGGAGCAGAAGTGAGTGAGCTTTTCAATGACTCGAATGCAGTCACACAGCTCGAGTTGAAGTCGAATGGCGTATCCTTGGCCAGCAAAAGAGTCAAGGGCCTAGCAATCTTGCTAAAGTCCTTGATGAACCGTCTATAGAAACCGGCATGGCCAAGGAAGGCTCGGATATCTCTGACGCATCGGGGAGGAGGGAGATTGGAAATGACCTCAATCTTCGCTTTGTCAACCTCTATGCCATTTTGCGAGATGATATGTCTTAAGACAATACCTTCGCGCACCATGAAGTGGCACTTCTCCCAATTTAAAGTGAGATTCTTGTCCTTACATCGGGTAAGGACAGCGTCAAGATGCAGCAAACACTCGTTGAAGGAATCGCCGAAGATGGAGAAATCGTCCATGAAGATCTCCAGAAATTTTTCCACCATGTCTGAGAAGATTCCCATCATACACCGCTGGAAGGTAGCAGGCGCATTGCATAACCCAAAGGGCATGCGACGATATGCAAACGTGCCGAAAGGACAAGTGAATGTGGTCTTGTCCTGGTCTTTTTCGGCGATGGGAATCTGATTATAGCCGGAGTAGCCATCAAGAAAGCAGTAGTACTCGTGTCCGGCCAATCGTTCAAGCATTTGGTCAATGAAAGGTAGCGGAAAGTGGTCCTTCCGCGTTGTGGCGTTGAGTTTTCTGTAATCGATGCATACTCGCCACCCAGTTTGGGTGCGAGTAGGGATTAACTCGTTCGCCTCGTTAGTGATGACCGTTATACCTGATTTCTTGGGGACAACGTGAATAGGGCTAACCCACTGGCTATCAGAGATAGGGTAAATGATACCACTATCCAGACATTTTACGATCTCCTTCTTCACAGCCTCTTTCATGACTGGATTGAGACGTCTTTGTGGATCCCGGGCTGGTTTGGCATCATCCATCAGATGAATGTGATGTTCAACGATCAGGGGACTAATCCCCTTGATGTCCGCCATGAACCAGCCAAAAGCTTGCCTGTTGCTGTGCAAGACCGCGAGAAGGGCTTTCTCTTGCTCTGGAGCTAGAAAAGCCGAGATGATGACAGGGAGGGTCTCGTTCTCACCTAAGTAAGCGTACTTAAGGTGAGACGGCAAAGGCTTGAGTTCGAGCGTCGGAGGTGAAACGATTGAAGGCAAGATTGGTGAAGCGGTCTCGAACTCAAAAGATTCTAGCAAAGGTTCGAAACGAGTGTAAGCAACCGAGTCGGATAGTTCAGATAACTCATCCGGAAATTCGAAGGATTCAAACTCGGGTTGCGAGCGGCTAAGGTCGTTCAAGAACGTGAAACACTCGTAGTCGTTGTCGGGCGCAGAAACAGCAGCAGGTTCGAAGAGGAACGCACTAGTGGCGTTAAGGTTAGCATGATCGAACAGAAACTCCTCGAATTCACACTCTTCAGGGGTGATCTCCTGGATCGAGCAGACGTCCAGTATATGAGCATTAGGTTCGGAGGGCTGATTCCCCAACCTAAAAATGTTGAGTTCAATTGTCATGTTTCCAAAAGAGAGGTTCATCGAACCATTACGACAATTGATCACAGGCAATTATCATAGTCGCAAGCAGGTGATTATGATGATTGAGGGAGGATCTATACCGATAGAACAGTCTTACTCGAGATGATAGTATGCTATCCGGTTTGTCTTTATCATCATGTATATGTTGATAGAGCCCATAGGATTCTTACTTGACTACTAGCATTATGATGGCGATCATATATGTGGGAGCTGGGGGGTCTATAAGCAAGTCCTTAAATGTTTCTAGTTGTGGGAGTATCGAGACAGGGCATCGATACTCCAGTGTGGACTAGTGTATACTGATCGAGACCCCGACGAGAGGCGGTGGCCAGGTCTCACAAGTCATTGGTGTTAGTTTGTTCACCTAAGATAGTATATAGGCGCTCCTCGCGTTATGAGTACACTGGACGGACTTTCCGGGAACCTGCTAGTTGGTATTATACCTATTGTCAGATAGCAGTTCCCAGGTGACATGTGTACAGGTTAGTCTGTTGACCTGAGATCGTCATTTGTCTCTTGTGAGTTCCCACTGTGCTTTGATTACTACCTTACCACGGATCAAAGGAGTTGTGCAAACAGGTTTTAGCTGGGTACAGTCCCGAGCCACATGGAGGCAGTGATCGGATCGTCGGGGATTCGTCTCTCCCGGTATTGGGGTTGATGTCGCGTGGTACACGGGTGGCCATCACCAGAAATCCTTGGCCAAGGTAGACGAGAATTACCGATCCATAATCGATAGTTTCTCAGGTATTGATGGGTTTCCTACCGACACTAAATATCGCGTTGTTAGGGGTCTGAATTTATCTACCCCTAGAGTCGATATGCGATACTCTTAGACGAACAGACCGGACTGTACGGATATTGTCACTGTCAGGCTCAGTAGGGTTTCAGGATGAGTTTGCTCGTCGGCCTCTCTTTCGCTCAATACCTGGGTAGCCGTTACGTACAGCTAGTGCCGGTGGCGTGCTTATGGTTAAACCCACTGCCAGCGTATTGACGAGTCTTTAGAGTCCCACACAGAGGGTTTCCCTGGTTCTAGTGAAATGATGTAGTAGCCGTATTGGATACGTGCAGGGTTCCGATCGATTGATGTACTTTGTATCCGGACTTTCGATCGGACAGTTGATAATACTACCCAGCTCGGGTTTAAGCCGGATTATTAAATCAGGTATTAATTTAATAATTTACGTATATGTATTTCGATACGTATATTCTAGTATTATGTTCTTTGTATTATTCTATCTCTTTGGGTATTTGTATTTCGGTACGAATGCAGGTATGTATATACAGTAGAATGTAATCCGTATTTTATCCGGAAAACATTTTAGAAGGTGGCCACATCATTTTTGGATTTGACCATTTTTTGGAAAATGGTAAATGAGGTGGAATTTGGAAAATGGGGAGTATGGTGTTGACCATGCTTGCATAGTGTGCACAAATGAATTTTTAATTCATTTGTGCATACTATTCAAGTATGGGTGGTATTTTAAAATGAAAGATATTGTTTTACAAAACCTAGCATGCTTGATTTTCTCTCTCATGAGAGCTTCATTATTTTGAGATGGTTGGTTTTCTCTTGAGTATGCTTTGTTCTCATCACCATTTGTGCTTCACTCCTCTCTTGATTTTCAATGGTTGCCTCCACCTTCATTCACTATCTCCTCTCAACCCTCTCATGTGTTGAGAATCATGAGAGGAGGTGAGATGAGATAGACCAACACTTGGATTACAAACACTACATCCTAGGCTTTCTAGAGTAGCATCCTAGAAACTCTAGTTGCTTCACTTACATCCATTATGTGAAGCTAGAGCCACAATTACATCTCTCGGGTGGATCATTATCGATGGAGGGAGACCGGCGACCAAGCTTGATCAAGGAGCCTTTAGGAGCTTGGGAAGATGGTTGAAGACCGAAGGACACTGATCAACTCGGTATAACCATTCCTAACCACTTTTAGTTGCTTGCTAGTATAGGGTTTAGGGTAGATCCATGTATCGGGTAATGGGCGCCTGTTTAGTAAATTTTTGTTCCGCATTTGGCCACGTTTTGATGGCCGGGGCGCTGCCGTAACCCAACATGGTATCAGATCCAGGTTTTAAACCCTTAGCTAGCTTGTTTAGACAATCTTAAGTATCGAAACTGAAACGACCCCGAAACAGTGCACTGCATATTCCAGGCTCTGTCGAATTTTCAAAGTCTTCAAAAAAGTTTTTAAGCAACTGTAGAAGACTACTTGAGTGACCACTAGAACAGCCTACAAAAACGAGCCCAAACCGCCGGATTTGACCCGGCGAGAGTGCTTAAAAAATGGGTGAGGCCGGTCCAATCTTGGAGTTTGGAATTGAATTTTATAGGGTGGTCTAGTCTCTGGAATATTGGTTCAGTGGTATTGCTTTTTTTGCCCATTTTGGATATTATGTTATCTTTTGTTCAGGGGCAATTCGGGGTGTTTCGAAGTCGATAATTTAACACTGTTTAAATGTTTATCAGTACATGCATTACTATCTGCGACCGTGAATGTCATTCGAGCGGCACAACTCGTCTAATTGCTATATGTTTTGTTAGATGGGTTTGCGAACATGACATTCACGTTGATGTTCTGTGTTGTGCTATGTTGTGGTTGGATCGTCGTGGTGGATAGCTTGGGTGCAATGTTAGTACAGTTTAGTTTCATTTGTACATTTGTCATTGCGGGGCGAGCATCCGACATGTGGACTGTCGCCACTCCCTGTTTGTGTATTATTTGTTTAGGGCACGACCGGATTAAGGTCGATGTCACCCTTATACATATTATTTTCTTTTCTGTACTAGGATTACCCCACGGTGGAGTGTATGAATAGCTGGGTTCTAGAGGGCAACGGGCCCGTATCTCATGGCGTTGAGACGGAGGGGACCTTACTCTAAAATTGGCGGGCTATTCGTCGCACTCGTAGGGGGTATAGGTTGACCTACGGAGGGGTGCCCAAGTTCCCGGATTCCGTGAAGTGCTGGGTGGTCGATTCACGTTGTTGAAGGGGGTTGCTTCACTTCTGGTTTTGGAGGGTAACTTGTCGCGCTCATAGGGGTCTAGGTTTTCATTGCACAGGCTATCCACACGACAGGGAACGTCTGGTCTCATTTTCGGCTCTAGTGAAACCCGGGGCTCCAGGATTATCCACCATTCTGTGTTGCTTCTGTGATGTTGCATTATATCATGCCTGAGATGATTGTTATATATATTTATATATACACTAGTAGTTGTTGTATTTGTTTTGCACCCGCTCTAGTCCGTTCCCCGCTCTGTCGTTAGTTAAGTAACCTAACGGGTGATGACGGGACCCAGTGGCGAATGCGGATGGCATATACGTACATCATATTTTCGTTCTTTTCTGGTGTGATTAATTGATGGGACTGTGTTGATTTTTATCAATGCAAGGATAAAACAAACCTAAATGATATTGCTGGAACCAAGATTTTTTAAAAAACTGACATTACAGACGTACTCTTTTGCTTTGCACAGTGGTATTCGGTTATGAATATCCTGCACCACATTCGACGAGGCAAGGGCCGAGATCTCTTCATCGGGAGTGACCCCTTGGGCATAAGTTTGCGTCGTCGTAATAACTTTACTATAGTCGATTCTTTTGCTTTGCATCGTGGTATTCAGTTTGGAATATCCTGCACCTAATTCTACGCGGAAAGAGCCGACAACCCTTCACCGGGAGTGATCTCTTTAGAAAAGTTTTTCTCAACTATATATTTGTAAAACCACTCGGTTCCTTCAGCGATATCAATTTCATTACGTTAAAGGTTTTTCGCCAAAAACCTGCTGTAGCCCTCCGTCATTTCATATTAGTATTGCTTAGTATTCGTGATACGTATGTCATGCAATGCCGAGGCATAGTGTTCGTAGCTTTGTAATGCTTTTCTGTCGCATTGATATGTGGATTGGTTAGGACAGTCGTACGGTTATGTTGGCATTGTCAAGGACTCGTATGGGTGGGTTTAACGCAATCAAGATAATGACGGGTTGAACTTGACTAGGACTCTTTGATATGTTGGCATTGTTAAGTTTACTTAGGTCCTAGGGGTAAAAACACACATCGGGAGTTTCAAATATACAGGAAATTTGCCAGGCATGCGCATACTTTCTGGAGTATGGTGACTTGAGTGGATTCCATCAGGTTATCATGCGATGATAGTTGGATCCCAATTCCCGCTAATGAGTAGGATTACTCCTCGGGTGATTTTAGATGATCCCTACTAATTCTCCTTTTGGGTTTGGAGAAGAATTTGAGGAAACAGTGGGAGCCATCCTGATTAGATAAAGTGATTAACCATTCTGATTTAGGTTAGAGTGCACGCTGAGTGTTTCTTTTCTCTCTCTCTTTGGCAGCGATCATGGCCCGACCCTTGACTAAAACTCATGAACCAAGTTAACCGAACCTTCTTAAAACACTTTGGCTTTTGGAATGTCACGGTGTCGCATATATCATTGCCACTTCTATATCACCTTTGCATTTCTCCAGAACACCCCGTATCACTACGAACATCCACTTCTATTGGATAAATCCATCGTATAGTTACATACGAACTCGAAGGAACTTGTTCCAGATTTGAGAATGGATTCTGGTTCTGGAAAGATTGAATATGATTATTCAATTGTCTTTTCCCTTTACCTTCTCTCTGGTTGTGTGGGATCCTAGGATTAGGAGTGGGTACACCTATTACGCTTTTTGGATAGTCTTCTCCCAGACCATAGGCAGGTGCCGAAAGGTAGGGAAGGAAGAAAACCAATCAGCATAAAGGTAGTGTACAGAAGGTAATAAGTAAAGACATATAAAAGGATTAGAATAACGGCAAAGAAAATTGCGACTGCTATCATTCACGACAAAACCGTGTATACCCCTGCTACTCCCACATCCACTTTGGATTTCTCCAGAACACTTCGTATCACTACGAACGTCCATAATGCTTGGACATGCCATCTTATAGTTACATACGAACTCGAAGAAATTCGTTACAGATTTGAGGATGGTTTCCGGTTCAGGAGAAATATAATAGGATTATTCAGATGTCTTTTTCCATTACCTTCTCTCAGGTTGCGAGGGTCCTGGCATAATGTGTGTACACCTATTACGCTTATTGGATAATCTTCTTCCAAACCTTAGGATGGTACCGAAGGGTAGGGAAGGAAGAAAACCAATTAGCCTAAAAGAGGTGTACATAAGGTAATAAGTAAATACATAATAAAGGGATTGGTGCGGAAGCAGGTAAGTATATGGTTACTTTCAAGAATCAGGATACTGGAACAAGCGTTACTAGGAATACCTGTTAACCCTTTGAAACATTTTCATGTTTCAGTTGCATTGTGCAATGTTAATTGAAAACTGTTTTTCCAATTGGAATCTAACTCCAGGGTATGTATTTACCAGGTTTGATTCACACATCTGTATGGCTTTACAGATGGTGAGTGGGAGTAAGATATTGGGAATTGGGTGATTAGATCCTCATTGTATCGGAATTCGTTGTAATTGGTGATATTTGAGAAAATCATCTGGGTTTTGCCTGACGACAAATTTTTGGTATTGAATATCCGTAGTTATGCAACAATTTCAAACTGATATATCTGTACGTTTATTTTATAAAGTGAGATATAAATTTTTTAAATTATGTCTGTGGCATTTACCTATATCAGTTGATGGTTAGGTAAGGTGCATTCAACAGCGGTGTAATTCTTCTTAACCATAGTAAAGTTTTCAACCTACGACACACAGGGTTTGAGTTATTGAAGTCAGGAGACTTATACAAAGTATTATATGTTGTCCAGTATTCATTACATCCTAGGTTTTCTAGAGTAGCATCCTAGAAACTCTAGTTGCTTCACTTGCATCCATTATTTGAAGCTAGAGCCACAACTACATCTCTCGGGTGGATCATCATCGATGGAGGGAGATCGGCGACCAAGCTTGATCAAGGAGCCTCTAGGAGCTTGGGAGGATGGTTGAAGACCGAAGGACACAGATCAAATCAGTATAACCATTCCTAACTCCTTTTTGTTGCTTGCTAGTATAGGGCTTAGGGTAGATCTGGGCATCGGGTAATGGTAGCGCCAGTTTAGTAAATTTTTATTCCGCATTTGGCCACGGTTTGATGGCCGGGACGCTGCCGTAACCCAACATGGTATGAGAGCCAGGTTTTAAACCCTTATCTAGCTTGTTTAGACAATGTTAAAGTATCGAAACCGAAACGACCCCGAAACAGTGCACTGCATATTCCAGGTTCTGTTGGATTTTCAAAGTCTTCAAATTTTTTTAAGCTACTGCAGAAGACTACTTGAGTGACCGCTAGAACACCCTACAAAAAAGAGCCCAAACCGTCGGATTTGACCCGGCGAGAGCGCTTAAAAAATGGGTGATGCCGGTCCAATGTTGGAGTTTGGAATTGAATTTTGTAGGGGGTTCTAGTCTCTGGAATATTGGTTTAGTTGTATTGCTTGTTTTGCCCATTTTGGATATTATGTTATCTTTTGTTCATGGAAAATTCGGGGTGTTTCGAAGTCGATAATTTAACACTGTTTAAATGTTTATCTGTACATGCATTACTATCTGCGACCGTGAATGTCATTCGAGCGGTACAACTCGTTTAATTTCTAAATGTTCTTTTAGACGGGTTTGCGAACGTGACATTCACGTTGATGTTATGTGTTGTGCTGTGTTGTGGTTGGATCGTCATGGTGGATAGCTTGGGTGCAATGTTAGTACAGTTTAGTTTCAGTTGTACATTTGATATTGCTGGGCGAGCATCCGAAATGTGGACTGTCGTCACTGCCTGTTTGTATATTATTTGTTTGGGGCACGACCGGGTTGAGGTCGATGTCACCCTTTTACATATTATTTTCTTTTCTGTACTAGGATTACCCCGCGGTGGAGTGCACGAATAGCCGGGTTCTAGATGGCAACGGGTCCGCATCTCATGGCGTTGAGACAGAGGGGACCTTACTCTAGAATTGGCGGGCTATTCGCCGCACTCGTAGGGGGTATAGGTTGACCCACGGAGGGGTGCCCAAGTTACCGGATTCCATGAAGTGCTGGGTAGCCCATTCACGTTGTTGAAGGGGGTTACCTCACTTCTGGTTTTGGCGGGTAACTTGCCGTGCTCGTAGGGGTCTAGGTTTTCATTGCACAGGCTATCCACAAGATATGGAACGTCGGGTCTCATTTGCATCTCAAGTGAAACCCGGGGCTCCAGGATTATCCACCATTTTGTGTTGCTTCTGTGATGCTTCTGTGATGTTGCTTTATATCATGCCTGGGATGATTTTTATATATATTTATATATATACTAGTAGATGTTGTATATGTTTTGCACCCGCGCTAGTCCGGTCCCCGCTCTATCGTTAGTTAAGTAACCTAACGGGTGATGACGGGACCCAGTGGCGAATGCGAATGGTATATACGTATATCATATTTTCGTTTTTTTCTGGTGTGATTAATTGATGGGACTGCGTTGATTCTTATCAATGCAAGGATAAAACAATCCTATATGATGTTGTTGGAACCAAGATTTTTTAAAAAGCTGACATTACAGACGTACTCTTTTGCTTTGCACAGTGGTATTCGGTTATGAATATCCTGCACCTCATACGACGAGGCAGGGCCGAGATCACTTCATCGGGAGTGACCCCTTGGGCATAAGTTTGCGTCGTCGTAATAACTTTACTATAGTCGATTAATTTACTTTGCATCGTGGTATTCTGTTTGGAATATCCTGCACCTCATTCTACGAAGAAAGAGCCGAGATACCTTCTCCGGGAGTGACCTCTTTAGCAAAAGTTTTCGCAACTATATATTTGTAAAACCACTCGGTTCCTTCAACGATATCAAATTCATTACGTTAAAGGTTTTTCGCCATAAACCAGCCATAGCCCTCCGTCATTTCATATTAGTATTGGTTAGTATTCATGATACGTATGTCATGCATTGCCGAGGCGTAGTGTTCGGTAGCTCTGTAATACTTTTCTGTCGCATTGATATGTGGATTGGTTAGGACAGTCATACGGTTATGTTGGCATTGTCAAGGACTCGTACGGGTGGGTTTAACGCAATCAAGATAATGACGGGTTGAACTTGACTAGGACTCTTTGATATGTTGGCATTGTCATGGTCACTTGGGTCCTAGGGGTAAAAACACACATCGGGAGTTTCAAGTATACTGGAAACTTGCCATGCATGCGTATACTTTCTGGAGTGTGGTGACTTCAGTGGCTTCCATCAGGTTATCATGCGATGATAGTTGGATCCTGATTCCCACTGATGAGTAGGATTACTCCTCGGGTGATTTTAGATGATCCCGACTAATTCTCCTTTTGGGTTTGGAGAAGAATTCGAGGAAACAGTAGGAGCCATCCTGATTAGATAAAGTGATTAACCATTCTAATTTAGGTTAGAGTACACGCAGAGTGTTTCTTTTCTCTCTCTCTCTTTGGCAGCGACCATGGCCCGACCCTTGACTAAAACTCATGAACCAAGTTAACCGAACCTTCTTAAAACACTTTGGCTTTTGGAATGTCACGGTGTCGCATATATCATTGCCACTTCTATATCACCTTTGCATTTCTCCAGAACACCCCGTATCACTACGAACATCCACTTCTATTGGATAAAACCATCGTATAGTTACATACGAACTCGAAGGAACTTGTTCCAGATTTGAGAATGGATTCTGGTTCTGGAGAGATTGAATAGGATTATTTAATTATCTTTTCCCTTTACCTTCTCTCAGGTTATGAGGGTTCCTAGGATTAGGAGAGGGTACAACTATTACGCTTATTGGATAGTCTTTCTCCAGACCATAGGCAGGTGTCGAATGGTAGGGAAGGAAGAAAACCAATCAGCCTAAAGGTGGTGTACAGAAGGTAATAAGTAAAGAAATATAATGGGATTAGAATAGCGGCAAAGAAAATTGTGATTGCTATCATTCACGACAAATCCGTGTATACCCCTGCTACTCCCACATCCACTTTGGATTTCTCCAGAACACTTCGTATCAATATGAACGTCCATAATGCTTGGACATGCCATCGTATAGTTACATACGAACTCGAAGGAGTTCGTTCCAGATTCGAGGATGTTTTTTGGTTCAGGAGAAATAGAATAGGATTATTCAGATGTATTTTCCCATTACCTTCTCTCAGTTTGCGAGGGCTCCTGGCATAAGGAGTGTACACCTATTACACTTATTGGATAGTCTTCCAAACCTTAGGCTGGTGCCGAAGGGTAGGGAAGGAAGAAAACCAATTAGCCTAAAGGAGGTATACAGAAGGTAATAAGTAAAGACATAATAAAGGGATTGGTGGGAGAGTAGGTAAGTATATGCTTACTGTCATGAATCTGGATAGTGGAAGAGGCGTTACTAGGAATACCGGTTAACCCCTTTGAAACATTTTCATGTTTCAGTTGCACTGTGCAATGTTAATTGAAAACAGTTTTCCCAATTGGAATCTAACTCCAGGGTATGTATTTACCAGGTTTAATTCACACATCTGTATGGCTTTACAGATGGTGAGTGGGAGTAAGATATTAGGAATTTGGTGATTAGATCCTCATTGTATCGGAATTCGTTGTAATTGGAGATACTTGAGGAAATCATCTGGGTTTTGCCTGACGGAAAATTTTTAGTTTTGAATATCCGTAGTTATGCAACAGTTTAAAACTGATATATCTGTACTTTTATTTGATAAAGTGAGATATAAAGTTTTGAAATTATTTCTGTGACATTTACCTATATCAGTTGATGGTTAGGTAAGGTGCATTCAACAGCGGTGTAATTCTTCTTAACCATAGTAAAGTTTTCAACCTACGACGCACAAGGTTTGAGTTATTGAACTCAAGGGACTTATATAAAGTATTGTATGTTTTCTAGTGTCAATTAGGACAAAGCGGTTGGTACTCGTACTATATTCCTGTTTACTCATAACTTCTCTAGTTCTTGACAAGTATTTCATTCAAATACAAGGTTCAGATTTTGAGAAGTTATAGGTATAAGAATAAAGTAGAGAACCATTTGTTGGAAGTATCAGGATTTTTCGAGGTTGTCGAAAATGTAGATACTTTTACTAGGTATTTCGTTGTAAGTAATGGTTTTGAGAAGCTGCTTCTCTTTCAGGTCACTCATATATGGATGCACTCCTAGTTGAGTAATGTTGAATGGCCTCCTTCCATTTGGTTGATATGCAATGTAGACAGCTGCATGATTTTGAATCTGGTTCCAATTAAATTAGTGCTTTTGTTTCTATATTGGATATATATAGAATCAATTTATATCTTAACGATGTTAAGATATAGGGAGTTGTCCGGCTGATGCTTAAAACCAGAATCCGGATAAACTCAATGCAAGTTTCAGTGATGGCAGTTTTTGGGTTATCCCGGGCTTTGACGAGGGTTAACTTTCTACCATCCGGAAGATTAATAGTGGTATTGTTCTTGATTCGCCACAGTTTTAGTAAAATGAATTTTTCAGAAAACAGAAGTGGGTGTATGGTAGAACTGGATGTGATTCTAGAACCACAAACGATCACTGAAGATTTAATAGAATATGAGGTTTCAATTGGATTTCACATTCCATTATCCACTCCGGAGATATGGTGGGTTACCTCAGGCACCCGAGAGGTACTTCAGTCTTCTCAGAGACGGTGACAGGGAGGTTCTACCCAGACTTGCCATTGCTTCTGTTCTAGACTATAAGAACGGGCAGGAGGATGAGTATAGCATCGTTCTAAACTAGATTTAGAAGTACACGTGTATATGACTCTGCCAGAGGGTTGTTGTAGTCAGTGGGAGCAGCGGAAGCATAGTGGGCAAGTAGATTATGTCTATTTATGGACTAAAGCGAGTATAGCGGAAATAGATCATCTATTTTTGATGTGACAGTCATTGGTCTTGAGTTCATCAGAATAAAGATGGATCTGGTAAGAAGGTTGTAGGGAGTGATATCCAGGTATTTGAATGACATGCACTTGATAGGAAGAGATATTCCTATACTACGATTGGTTATACTGTGGTTGTCACAAAGTTGTTTCTCCATATAGGATATGGATATAATATCAGGGATTCTGGTGACTAGATCTATGGCATTAGATCTAGATTTGGGAAGTATCCCAATCTAGGTACTTTGACATTATTCTAAAGGTTTCTCAGAATGGTCGACTCCTGGCATGGTAGTGTACCTGCAGGTGATGGAGTCATCCTCTCTAAAGGTGTCTTACAAACTAAAGGGGAGAGGGATCTGCATGGTTAGCATATCACTTCCTTAGGCAATTAAGTTAATCATGAAATGTCAAGTACCACACCAGATATTGCTTTTTCGCTAGATGCAATAAGAAGATATATTAATCCAATCCTGGAGAAACGTTGGAAAGCAGTTTATGAACATAAGTGGATGTTCTTGGGATATGATAACGGCAGCCTCCTTCGGGAGACGGTTATCATTTCAGGCTTCCAAGGTGACCTGGATGACATAGTGGCTGTCAGAGTTATTGTTTTCCCTCTTTTGAGGGACAGTATGTTGGACATGTGGTCTAAGCGGATACCGTGGAAGGCATGGCACAGGATACTGATTAAATTCAATGGATGATACAGTCTAAGAAGTTTCCTGCATTTGGAGTTCATTTTTGAACTGGGTCCCGTTAGATATCCAGACATATTCTAAGACACGTATTGCTCATTTTGGGAGATAGTATTCTCCGCGAAGTTGAGATATATAGAGATAAAGATGGAAACACAGGAGCGGATCCACTCACTGAGGCTATTTCTCGAAACTGATTAGTAGAGAAGTTGGGTATTCGGTATCACACGGGCTGTGGGTATGCGACACCGCAATAATTGGCCTTAAGTGCAAGTGAGAGATTGTTGGCTACAGTGCCCTCAAGGCAGTTATCATAGTCGCAGGCAGGTGATTATGATGATTGAGGGAGGACCTATACTGGTAGAATAGTGTTACTCGAGATGATAGTATGCTATCTGTTTTGTCTTTATCATCATGTATATGTTTATAGAGCCCATAGGATTCTTGCTTGACTTCCGGCATTATGATGACAATCATATATGTGGGAGCCGGGGGTCTATAAGCAAGTCCTTAAATGTCCCTAATCGTGAGAGTATCGAGACAGGGCATCAATACTCCAGTGTAGACTAGTGTATACTGATCGACACCCCGACGAGGGGCGGTGGCCAGGTTTCACAAGCCATTGGTGTTAGTTTGTTCACCTAAGACAGTATACAGGTGCTCGTCGCGTTATGAGTACACTGGACGGACTCACCGGGAACCTGCTAGTTGGTATTATACCTATTGTCAGATAGCAGTTTCTAGGTGACATGTGTACAGGTTAGTCTGTCGACCTGAGATCGTCATTTTTCTCGTGTGAGTTCCCACTGTGCTTTGATTACTACCCTACCACGGCTCAAAGGAGTCGTGCAAACAGGTTTTAGTTGGGTACAGTCCCGAGCCATATGGAGGCAGTGATCGGATCGTCGGGGATTCGTCTCTCCTGGTATTGGGGTTGATGTCGCGCGGTGCACGGGTGGCCATCACCAGAAATCCTTGACCAAGGTAGACGAGAATTACCGATCCAGGATCGATAGTTTCTCAGATAGTGATGGGTTTCATACCGACACTAAATATCCCGTTGTTAGGGGTTTGACTTTATCCACCCATAGACTCGATATGCGATACTCTTAGACGAACAGACTGGACTGTACGGATACTGTCACTGTCAGGCTCAGTAGGGTTTCAGGATGAGTTTGCTCGTCGGACTCTCTTTCGCTCAATACCTGGGTATCCGTTACGTACAGCTAGTGCCGATGACGTGCTTGTGGTTAAATCCAATGCCAGCGTATTGACGAGTCTTTAGAGTCCCATACAGAGGGTTTTCCTGGTTCTGACGAAATAATGTAGTAGCCGTATTGGATACGTGCAGGGTTCCGATCGATTGATGTAATTTGTACCCGGAATTTCGATCGGACAATTGATAATTCTAGCCAGCTCGGGTTTAAGCCGGATTATTAAATCAGGTATTGATTTAATAATTTACGTATATTTATTTCGATACGTATATTCTAGTATTATGTTCTTTGTGTTATTATATCTTTTTGGGTATTCGTATTTCGGTACAAATGCAGGTATGTATATACTGTAGAATGTAATCCATATTTTATCCGGAAAACATTCTAGAAGGCGGCCACCTCATTTTTTGATTTAACCATTTTTTGGAAAATGGTAAATGAGTTGGAAATTGCAAAATGGGGAGTATGGTGGTGACCATGCTTGTATAGTGTGCACAAATGAATTTTTAATTCGTTTGTGCATACTATTCAAGTATGGGTGGTATTTTAAAATGAAAGATATTGTTTTACAAAACCTAGCATGCTTGATTTTCTCTCTCATGAGAGCTTCATTATTTTGAGGTGGTTGGTTTTCTCTTGAGCATGCTTTGTTCTCATCACCATTTGTGCTTCACTCCTCTCTTGATTTTCCATAGTTGCCTCCACCTTCATTCACCACCTCCTCTCAACCCTCTCATGTGTTGAGAATCATGAGAGGAGGTGAGATGAGATAGACCAACACTTGGATTACATACACTACATCTTATGCTTTCTAGAGTAGCATCCTAGAAACTCTAGTTGCTTCACATGCATCCATTATGTGAAGCTAGAGCCACAACTACATCTCTCAGGTGGATCATCATCGATGGAGGGAGACCGGTGACCAAGCTTGATCAAGGAGCCTCTAGGAGCTTGGAAAGATGGTTAAAGATCGAAGGACACGGATAAAATCGGTACATCTATTCCTAAATCCTTTTAGTTGCTTGCTAGTATAGGGTTTAGGGTAGATCCGAGTATCGGGTAATGGTAGCGCCAGTTTAGTAAATTTTTGTTCCGCATTTGGCCACGGTTTGATAGCCAGGGCGCTGCCGTAACCCAACAGGAATCATCCTAATTTTGCTTGGAACCAAAACTAGTCTCAAAATCAGTTCCCATGCTAAAAAAAACTATCAAAGGCTTCCTCCATAGCAAAAACAGCCACAACAAAAAAGTCAGCAACGTTTCAACTGCAATCTTTCCAAAATCCGACCAACAACTTTATCCCTTATAATAATTCTTTCTAAACCCAGACTAATATTCCAACGGCCGGCTCTAATAAAATCTTTGCACTCAAACGAAACTTAGAAACGTTTATTAATCAATCCATACAAATGAAGACTAATTTAACGTCTTCTATCCAAACGTTAGTGCAACACACTGCTTCCCACGGTGAAAGCATAAAATCGATAGAAACACAACTTGCACAGTTAAATGTCGCTATGAGTGAGAGAGAGAAAAGGAAACTTCTATCTCAACCTCTACCAAATCCTGGCTACTTACAAAGTGTAAATTTTATCCTTCACCGACAAAATCATAATGCAAGTGCCGTAACCATGTTGAGATCGGGAATAGTGCTGAATAGCCAAGTGAGTAAACAAGTTGATGATATAGATGACACCTCGGCTACTACTTCTACTCCTACTTCGACTAATCCAACATCTTCTTCCGAGCTTATTCTCCGTTTTCCACTAGGCTCGAACCCTTAGCCCACTTCCTTGAAAGAATTACCATCTACAAACATCCCAAATACAATTTTAAGTTCCTTTCCATCCCCACAAACTTCACCACAAATCTTGGACTCAATCCTTATTGGTAAATCTCCTTTTCCAAACAGGTTAAGGGCCAACAGACCAAGTCTCCAAATGGAGAAGATTGTGGAAATTTTTAAGCAAGTTAATAAAAATATTCCTCTCTTAGATACTATCCAACAAGTTCCATCTTATGCGAAAATTCTAAAGGACTTGTGCACTAGGAAAAGGAAAATTCAAGTACCTAAAAAGGTTTTCCTAGCGAGTAATACGAGCACTTCTTTTACCCAACATGTGCCTAAGAAACGTAAGGACCCCGGTTGTCCTACAATATCTATTGCTATTGGGGGTAAAAACATCAATCATGTTCTACTCTATTTAGGTGCTAGTGTTAACTTGCTTTCGTATTCTGTTTATGAGCAATTAGGCATAGGAGAGTTGAAACCTGTGTACTGCACTCTCCAGATGGCCGATCGATCTATCAGCCAACCTAGGGGTGAGCTAGAGAACGTGTTAATCAAAGTCGGGGAATTTATATTCCCTGTGGACTTTATATTTATAGATACACAGCCTGTGGCAAACCCACGGAACCAAATCCCTGTGATTCTAGGTCGATATTTTCTAGCAACTTCCAACGCAATAATCAATTGTCGTAACGGTTCAATGAACCTGTCCTTTGGGAAGATAACAATTGGGCTTAACATTTATAAGTTAGGAAGTCAACCATCCGAACCTTATGCTCATATAATTGATATATGTTCTGTCGAAAAGATAGATCCGACAGTTGCGAATTTGAGGAGCTTCACGATACTAATCTAGATTCCACTAGTGCGTTATTTTTGATCCTACTATTTATTATACACGTGAGGACCCTTCTGTCGACAAGTCCACACCCAAGTCCGAATCTTTTGACTTGTCGAATGAGTTAGTCGAGTTGTCCGGGTCAACCTCTAAGGCTAAATATGAACCTTTTATGGAGTAAGAATATCATACCTTTCTTTTCAATGAAATTATCATTCGAAATATCGATGAATGTTTTGAAGACATTTTTGCCGAAGAACTCGTATTCCTAAAAGACTTGGATGTTGTGATGAATCAATCTCCATCCAAAGAAGTTGAACCGCCACCCCTTCTTCTTATTAAGAACGAGAATGTGAATAATACTTCTATTCCTTATCTTTCACATTCCCGTTTTCATCCACCATCACTGTTTCGTCTCTTTCAACCAAGACGTAAACCCGTTAAATTACACCTCTTCTCTCCTCCCCACTTCTTTACATCTATATATAACATGATCTCCTACCAACCATGGTGTTACATTGATAAAATATTCGAATGGTTGGTGTTAACTTTTGGTCTTTGTAAAGTTTTGTATAGACCAATAATTTTACCCCCCTCTTTATAATTTTAAATGCTTAATACTGTTTCACTCAATTTTGGGAGGGGGGAGGGGACAAATATTTTGGCTCTTGGAAGAAAAGAAATTTTTTGTACGACTGAGAGCTAAAAATAAGTTTGGGGGAGGATTTCACTGTCATTAATTCTTGTCCCTTTTATTAATCATTAAGAACTTTTCCTCCCAAGTCTACGGGTTTTGAGATTAAAAGATGACATCAGTGAGGACACTGCTGCAAATAGGTTTTGGGGGAGGTTTGTTCTTATTCACGCATCATTTTGCATTTACTAAATAAAAGCACTAATTTTTTTTTGATAATAAAAGTTAGAAAGTGAAAAATACATATGAAAGATATGAAGAGATTTAAGAAATGCAAGAAAATTAGATGTTTTAAAATGAAGCTAGTGATAGGTATTCATGAGCTATTATCCTAAGGGTTAGTAAGATGAAAGAAATCACTAATATGATGATAGAAATAAGTCTGAAAAATAATCCCTATTCTTGAGTCCTAATATCTCAACTTTGATATCCTACTATACGCACTTGCACACATCTTGAAACTTGGGATAGTAGAGGATACCTTGAAATGCTCTTGTCTAAAAGCTTTAGTTTGAAGGAATAAAATATATAAGCAAAAATATATATGACATAAAATATAAATGGTGAAGAAAAATGAACACTGGTTTTGTAATTACTTAAAGCAGCATAAAAAAATATATAGCGAGGGTGTCTTATCACCTAGTGCCTTAGACCAACTGGTTTGGGAGCCACTGCTAAGCCTTAGGTGTTGCAAGACTAAGATATTGCTAATTACGCCTAAAAGAGTGAGCAAATTTGGTAATCGGTTGGTTATTACCTTAAGAAGTATTAAGGGTCGCATGAAAAATGTGTGAGCAATTCTATCTGCAAACATTCACCGACTAAAAAGTACTAAGGAAGATGGACAAGAGTATGATAGCTTGAATTGAATTCTCTGAGTGCAGTGATGTCTTTTACACACACATAGGGGTATATGATCGACGTTTGGAAGAAAGGTAGGGAGGAAGACTAAGGACGATGTTTTATTGATGGATGATGTGATTTCTGACATTTTTTCATGACTATTAAGATATGACTCATGACAACTAAAAATTTAGTGTATGTTGAAACTCTTCTTTTCAAGTTCTTTCTTTTATATGTTCCTTATCTTTGTATGTAACTTTCATCTTCTTTTTTTTATTATGGGATTTTGTGGGTGTAATCCGCTGAAAACCCTCAGGAGACAACACTTCTCTTATTAGGGACACCTAGAGGTTTAAAGGCTTGTTGTACGTGCTAAGTGCAATCGTGTTGCCTACGAAAGTGTGCTAGCTAGGTTTTTCCTTTTTCTCTTTAATAACTAGTTTTCTCGGGACAATCAAAGATAAGTTTGGGGGTATTTGATTAGTCTAAAATATTGCACATTTGAATGAACATTTTCCTTAATATTGTTAAGTGCTAAAATGTGTTTATTGTAAATATAAAACATATGTGGTTTTATTTGTAAAAAAATTATTATCATATATTTCTACATTTATAATTAATATAATTAGGGAAAATATATGAATATAATATTTAAATTAAATATTATTAATTAAAATATGCATATTATATAAAATAATTCTAATCAATATTCTTGAGATATTATATTATTTAAATGATTGGAATAATATCTCAAAAAATACCAAATGCTACTAATACTTTGATTTGAGATATTGTGCAGGTATTAGCTCATGTTTGGAATCCAAGTAAGAGATCCAACTTAAATCGGGATATCGGAACCGAATCTGCCAAATTTTAGAAGTAAATCGAGAAATGTAGCAACGACAGAGACTCAGAGCATTATTTTCAGAATCTAGATATCAAGAGGATCTTCAAATATCAACACAAAATACCAGAAAAAATTTACAAACCTAGTTCCACTAAGTTGCGGCTGAACCGCAGCCAAAAGGGGTGATATGCGGCGGAACCGCGGCGCAATCAGAGCCGTCGGATGTGAAATTTTGTAGATTGGATCTTAACTGTATATCCTCACATATGGAATTTAGGGTTTCTGGTTTAAAATACTATATAAAGGACCGAGAGCTGTACATTTAAAGATCATCATCGAAGAGATCAAGAGATCCAAGAGATCCATGTATCCGAGTGATCATCATCTATTCATCTACCTCCTACAAGAGAGAGATATAGAGCAAACTAAGGTTTTTGTAATCTACTTTCTTAGAAGAATTGTAAATGCAATAGTTGATTAATAAAGGTAGATTTTATTTTAATTCTTTTTTCATTTATTTTTACGCATTACTTTCTTCTGCATCTTAATTATGATTTCTTTCTTCTTCAACCTTTCTTCTCTAACCATGAGCGAGTAATTTCTTGCTTGCTAGGGTTTGTAGGATAGGGTAGGATAATGGATGAAGAGATCTTTTAACTTCTTTTAAACATTTTAAAGTTTATAAACTTTAGCAAAATAAATGTTAACCTTCCAATCAGGCACGCTATCAATTTATTGATAGTCACGACTACGATTTGAGAATGGTTAAATACTTATTTTGTTAAAGACTAGATATGAATAAAGATCAATGCAAGGACAAGGGATAGTAGTGGGAAACCATATTCCTTCCAAGAACCCTAATATACATTCATCACTATCAATATAGTTTTAAACTATTAAAAGATAAAAGAGTCATTTTTAAATATTCATCCATTAGCTACCAAGTCCTATGAACCCTACAAGCCTTTTTATTATAAATTTTACATCCGTATTAAAATAGAATGAAAACCAATCACCGATGTTTTATTAACTCATCTAAAACAAGAAAAGAGTTCACGTTTCCCTACGGATGACCTATACTCATCGCGGCTAGCTACTAGCGACACCGTTCTGATTGCGGTTATTTACAAAAAAATTCTTCCCACGACCAATCGGCATCGCTTAAAACTGAAGGCTTCATATGATACCCATGTGATCACCAGAGCTTCAAACTAGTGCTTAGCACTTTTGCATAAAAAGGGGGATGAACAAACAGAGCCTAAATAAGTTTTTAGCACTTTTGAACAAAAAAAAGGACTGAGCAGACTAAGCCCAAATTGGCTAAGTCTCTTGCAGTTGAGCCCAAATGCTCTGCCGAGCTTAGTCTCAAGTAGGATCCTTAGTTAAAAATAGATTGGGCCCAAATGCTCATATGTTTAAGTTGATCTTAGTCTCAAACTAGATTAACGGTCCTTAAACCAAACAGAATATTTTTGAACTAAAAGAAAAATATAACTTGAGTTAAAAATCCTAAATCTAAAATATACGGATTTGGACTAATCCGCGCCCTACGGGCGACGACATAAAATAGTCTCCGTGTACAATCCATGGGCAACCAAAATAAATAAAAATACTCACGACACGAAGTGAACTGCTCGAGCAGGAGAAAGTGGTTATCATAATGCGATAACGTAATTAACTATAGAGGTTTGCGCCTGCAGGGAAGAGTGTCCCCATAATCAAAAACCCCTCACAAATGAGGAGGAATCTGATAAAATCTGCTACAACGGTCGCATCTGTCCAAACTTCCGATATATGGTGCCATAAATCAACTTGGTATCTTCGTAGAGGTGGATGGAGAAGTCCAAATAGAATCTGCCCCCAAAATTCAGGCAGGACATCCTGACGTCTCGGTCTCTGTCTTTCAGCGGAAAACAAGTTTTGGCACGCCCGGTGGGACCTTTTCGTCTTTCCACTCCACACTTCGTGTGTCGTGTTTCGTGAACAAAATAACCGTTCACTATGGTTGCCCTTGGATTTAAGGTACTAAAACTTGGTGTCTTACTCCTGTGCAGAAAATCAATGGCTCTCAATTGCACTGCATACAACAGCAACTCTCGCTTCACCCCAACCGGAGGAGTGACCTATGGGCCTAATGCGGCTTCTAATTTCTCAATGCCAGTGGGGAAAGTCACACATGCCACTACCGGATTTTTCTTCGGGACCATGCTCCCACCTGCGAGTTTCGGTGCCTCAACGCCATAAGAAGAAGCTCCTAGAAGGTCGGACTTCGATCGACTGGCAACCACAATGGCCCCTTTCAACGGGCCATCCAGATCTGGCGTTTCCGTCTTCAAAAGGCTGAGTAAGAACCCAAACGGGCCTGCAAAGAGACTCGTGATACCTGAAGAGGCTACCCAAAAATGGATAGCCCTCCCAACTACTTTTACAGGCGAAGTCGTCAAAGGCGCTTCCCCCACTAGACGGTCGGTTTTCGAAAGGCTGGCCGCTTCTTCTCAAACTTTAACAAGGACGTCGGTCTTCAACAGGCTGACACCGATCTAAGCTCCTCAGCAAAACTGGGGGCATGATGAAGCCACTTCCAAAACTGAGGCGGTCCCTTTTGCGAGGCTGATTGGAAGAATTTAAGTTAAACGCAATCAAGACGGTGTCGCTATGCAGCTAGCCGGTTGAGCACGGGTCGATCCACAGGGAGATGGTTGTATGTCCTTTCTTGTTTTAGACGAGTCAATAAAGAATGAGTATGAGTTTGTTCAAGCTAACCTATGTGTATTTATTTGCAAGTATGAAGTTGTTAAGAAAATATACGAAAGTGTAAGCTAAAGATATCCGTACTCAAAACCTTTGAGCCGAGTCTTGACCGATTGAAGCTAGAGAAATCGGCAACAACGTGGATTAGGGGATTTAAGCGCGGTATTCGTGGAATCTGGCTTATTTACCCTTTTCCTTCCGTTCTTGTCTCTTGCTTTCGCCTCCGGCCAAACCGAACGCAACCGGTCGCGGTTAGGAGTCACCGTTACCTTGTTAGGGTAGGGTGCCTAACGGAGCACTTGCGTATAGTTTGGGCGGAGTTCAATGGAAAATAACGGGAAAAGGAAATGAGAAAAGAAAATCTTAACTTACAATACCGTATTTATTCTTAACAACGGTAATTACAACCATTCACAAAATGAACAAAAGAGAGCAAAAGAAAAGAACAAAGAAAAGAAAAGATTACAAGTAATTAAGTGCATGAATATAAATTGCAAGAAAGCAAAGCAAGATAATAATAAGCAAGTAATAAAAAGCGATAAAAAGAACAAGAAACTAGAACTCAAGACAAGCATGGGATCAATAGCCAACCCTTAAACTTGCAAGCTCAATTAAGAGGTTACAAGATCAAGAGAAGGGTAGAGAACGCATGTGAAATGAAGTGCTAATTCCATAAGAAAATACGACCTTTGAGATCAATAACTAACCCTTAACCATTCAAGCTCAATGAAGAGGTTGAATGATCAAGAGAAAGCAAAAATCTCAAGGGGAAGAAGAAACAAAAGAGAATGATACAAAAAGCCTTCATCTTCATTGATCTCCCACTCAAAAAGCTCTCACTACAATTTTCATGGAAAAAGAATGAAGAAGAAGAAGAAAAAGACTAAATCCTAACAAAAAGAAGAACAAAGAATGAACTTAGAATTGGATCCCTTGGCTTAGCTCAGATCTGGGGTATTTATAGGAAGGGAACTGAAAACCTAGGGTAAGAATATGGCCCTACTGGAAGTTACAAGAAAGCCCCCAGAAAACGACAGAGCGAGGCGCCCACATGGCCGCGGTTCAGCGGCCAATACCCCCTATTGGCCGCGGATCCACGGCCGTATAGGTGAGTTGGGTCCTCGAAATTTGTGTGCTTCCCTGGTTCCATTTGTCTTTGTGTTTGCCAACTTTAAACTGCACAAAAGTCTTCCTGAATATCTGCAGATTTCCTTAGTCCAAGATTGCTTTCTTTTCTTTACTTTTGACTTTATCTCCCTCGAGCTCCGCGCACCCATTGATTCTTGTGCAGCCCCTCTCGTGCTCTGTGCATGTCTGAGACACGAATGACCACTGTCATATGTCTTGTCTCTGGAACTGGTACTCGGCACTAGACGGATATGGATGACCGGAACCCGGCTTTTATCTGCTGTGACAGATGTTCTGTATTTGGTGTAACTGTGGAGATTTTGTCTTGATTTGCAATATTTGTACTGGAAACCTGTATTCTGTAAATATGTAACAAACACGGATTACAAGCACTTACCTATAAATACACGAGCATAAGAATGGGCGGTATAAAATGCAATATTCTGGTATGAACAAATACCCCCAAACTTAACTTTTGCTCGTCCCGAGCAAAACCAATTATTCACAAAAATAAAATCCTAACCGCACTTTCGCAGGGAACGCGATTGCACTGAGCATGTGCAACAAGCCGTTAAACCTCTAGGTGTCCCTAGTAGGAGGAGTGTTGTCTCCTGAGGGTTTTCAGCGGATACTACCCACAAAATCCCGTCAAGCTAGTGTCATAAGTTAACGTCGATTCTACTCCTACAGTTTAGTTATTACGTTAGAAACTCTATTATCCTAAGTTAGAAATATCCAACCCTAATGCTTCACACCTCCTATCTATTTAGCCTTAGATCATATACGTTCCAAAAAAATTTAGAAAGATGTTGGTTCTCCTGAGTTTCCCTTCTAAAGTGAGGCCTCAAATCAGGGATTTTTATCAACTTTACAGAAAACACAAGTCTTATTCTTTATTTCTATCTTTTATTCAAACATCGATTGTATACCCCTACGTGTGTGTATATTTGCACCCCTACACTTAAGAATTCAATTCAAGCTATAATACCCTTGCCCTAATACCTAATACTACTTCTTTTCATTTAATGATGGACGGTGTTGCTCACACACCTTTCATGCGACTATTAATGCTTCTTGAGGCACTAACGACCGATTACTGAATGTGTGAACTTTAAAGCGTAAATAGCAGTTTCCAGGTCTTGACTTTATTCTATTTTTTTCTTTTTTCTTTTTCTTTTTCTTTTTCAAGACCGGATATATTTTTCAATATGCTCTTTTTGGTGTTTAGCTTTAAATACCGTTTTTTCTTTCATACTAGGTTTTCAGGCAAGAGTATTTCTAGGTATCCTCTACTATCCCAAGTTTCAAGGTACGTGTAAGTGCAGTTTGTAGGGTATATACTTTCTAAATTTGAACTCAAGAAAAGAAACTATTTTTCAGACTTATCCTCCAGTAAAGCTTCAATACTTTCCCTCATCTTGACTTAACTCAAGAACTGAACTAAAGATTACCTATTTCTCAAAAAAACTGTAAGGACGTATACTTACCAAAGTTAGACAGAATGAGGGTTATTTTTAGGGTTTTCAATCCCTATGCTTAGAATTTAGTTATTTCTATCATATCAACTAAACTTTCGGAATAAAGATCTAAGTTACCCTATTAGCTAACTTGACGACAAAGTTTTTATATTTTTTTGGAAAATTTTCAATTTTTGTGGGTTTTTAATAAGGTATGCAAATGCAAAATATACAAATGAATGCGAAGGAAGAAAGCTTACCGAGCACACCCCCAAACTTAAACTTGACAGTGCCCTCACTGTCAGGTTATACCAAGAGGGTCAAAATTGTCGGCACTCCCCCTAAAAACAAATTATATACAAAAAGAAAAACCAAAAATATATACAAAAAAGGTGTTCCTCCCAAACTTAAGTAAAACAGTGTTTCCACTGTTAGGCGTTGAAGTTCAGGTTTAGGGGGGAAAGAACAGTATCAAGCTATACAAGGCCTTACACAGGCCAAAAGTTAACACCAACCATTCAAAGATTTTATCGCTATAATGTACCGGTTGGTGGAAGAAGGCGTAGAGGAAAGAGATGGAGAATACGCGAGACCATATGCGGAGAGAAGCGGAATATGGTCTCGGTATATGAGAGGAAGGAGAATGGCGGACGGGAAAAAGAAGTGGAATACGAACTTGAGAGTGCAAATGGAGTAAATAGATTAGCACAATTTGGGATGACCGATGTGTGAAAAGCGATTGTGCTAATATATTTATCCGTCGAGAAATGGGGTTAAATCCCTCAAGATTCGTGAGAAACCATGGGTACGCCGAACTTGGTAAACCAGACACAGGAAGTGAAAATGGTACGGGTTCTTGCAAGGTCGGAACGATGGAAAGGATGGAGGGAAGTGGTTGAGGAAGGGTATCGGTTAAGGGTTCTGGAGGGTGTACACAGTCAGTGAAAGGAACAGGATGAATTGGAAAATCCGACTCATCATCTAGAACTGTTTCATCCTCAAAAATATCCTCAAAATTCTCCTCAAAGTTAAGCTCATCCATGCATATTTCATCAAAGTCCAGACGCATATGTTGTTCGGGAAAAACATTTAATGACTCGGGATGATGAATTGGAGAGAAAAACTCGGTCAAATCTATGGGTTCATCATCCAAAATAGTCCCAGCGTCAATATCCTTAATCAAGTGAAAGTCAATTTTCTCAGACACCTCATCAAAAGCATGGATTTCAATCAATTCAGGTTCTAAGATGGAGGTGTAGAGGTCAAAAGGATTGGGTGTGGTTTCACTTGGCAAGGTCCCTTCATAATTTGGCAAATCAAATACTACAAAGTCGCACAACTCATTAAACATTCTATCTTCAACTGATAATTCATTTGGGACACTTGATAGATTTTCAACACAGGAGTTGTGGGATTCAATTTGAGACGGGTAGGTTTGATTTGGAAGGGTATACAGCTCACTTTCTCCACTCAAATTCACATCCTGTCCTACCGCCTCTTCATACATTGGAAAATTTGGAGCTAGTTAAAAACTAGCTACTGGGTCACTAGGTTGTATGAGGGCGGCCATGGACGCATTCAAATCCATCATCTGTTGGCTTGACGCTACCCTAAAGTCTTCCAAGGACTGTTCTAGACTAGACATTGGTTGTGAAGGGGTTTCAGTAAAAGATTCAAAGTTGTTTGGACACTGAAAATTCCCAAATGGCGGTTCAGAAACAATGTCTAGGGAAGGTGAAAAAGTAGGGTAGGACTGGTAGGAATTGAATGGTTGGACAGGGGTAGGATCAACATTTGGATAAGAAGGTGAATGGAATTGTTGATCTCAGGAATTTGAAGTGGTGAAAGGAATGAAAGATCGGCTACGAGATTGTTCAATACGTTCTGCAATAGACATAGGTCTTGGAGTTGCAACATGACTCGAAGAAGGGATATCAACGTAAGAAGGGGTGAATGTTTGAAATGGTTGATAAGAAGTTGATTGCGGAGTCAAATTGTTTGTCCTAGACGCGTCTATCCGATCTCTCAATGAAATTTTTGGCATGGATGGATCGTTCGAAGTTCGGCCAAAGCAAGAACCGTAAGAAGTAATGTCTGGTTGGGGGTACCAAAGTTCGGCAAGAGTTTTTCGAGGTGGGGTACCCATGATATGAAGAGAGAGAAAGAAAGGTAGAGAAAAGGAGGGGAAAAAGAATGTGATATTTTTTTTATAGTTTATATATTAACAGAAGAATGAAATATACACACAAAAAGAATATGGACAAAAACAATCACGACACAAAAATACCACACACCTAGTCGTTCTAGGGTTTACCTAGGTCAACTAGACCTGCTCCAGAACTTGATTGTCGAAGTAAAACTGTGTCAAGAAACGGGCTCAAGATACACTGATCACGAGGCCAGGTAAGTGCAGAGATTAGGGGAGGTTTTCCAACGCTTTCGCGAAGTTCCTTAATTAAATAACCCTTTCTCTTTTGGCGGTTGCGCCGTTAACACTTTCCTAGACACCCCGTAAACAATATACCGTTAAGCGAGGTTCTAAACACAGTTAACTTCTCCTAGTGAGCACGAAGTCCTTAAGTCTTAAAGTCTAATTTCTTTTAAAATTTGTGCGGGTAAACGTTATGCTCAAGTTCGTGATTTGTGGGCCACGGAAAAGGTGATGAAATCCTTTCCCGTATGTTGTGGGGTTCGCTTGCCCTTAAGTCCGTATTAATGTATGCAATGCGCAATTCAATAAAAATTCTCTAAAGAATCAAACAATCGTTTTTTAGTTTAAGCGCGGCACTGCAACAAATACGGGTTAGTAAATTTTTAGCGTTTGCTAGCAAACTTGCAAAGAATCCTGCAAAGAATAGAATATTGGATGCGTCGGATTTGAGAAGAAGGTGTTTAAGAAATACGTACCGTTACGTTTTTGGGTTAGAAAACCCCCGTTGAATCAAATCCGGTAAGCTTGGAAAGTTCGCTTGCGCGGGTCAAACTACCCGGATCTTTGGCACTGTACTTCGCAATCACCTTAGCCTTGAATGCACACTTTGCTCCCACAATCGCAGTTTGCAAATACGCAAAAATCTGCACACTTGCCCACAAAAATGATCAAAAAAACAAAAAGATATTTTTTTTATATATACAAAAAGAATATTAACCTGAATAACAAGAAAGAAAATACGCTACTGTCTCCCCGGCAACGGCGACATTTGATTGGAAGAATTTAAGTTAACCGCAATCAAGATGGAGTCGCTATGTAGCTAGCCGGTTGAGCACGGGTCGATCCACAGGAAGATGGTTGTATGTCCTTTCTTGTTTTAGACGAGTCAATAAAGAATGAGTATGAGTTTGTTCAAGCTAACCTATGTGTATTTATTTGCAAGTATGAAGTTGTTAAGAAAATATACGAAAGTGTAAGCTAAAGATATCCGTACTCAAAACCTTTGAGCCGAGTCTTGACCGATTGAAGCTAGAGCAATCGGCAACAACGTGGATTAGGGGATTTAAGCGCGGTATTCGTGGAATCCGGCTTATTTACCCTTGTCCTTCCGTTCTTGTCTCTTGCTTTCGCCTGTGGCCAAACCGATCGCAACCGGTCGCGGTTAGGAATCACCGTTACCTTGTTAGGGTAGGGTGCCTAACGGAGCGCTTGCGTATGGTTTGGGCGGAGTTCAATGGAAAATAACGGGAAAAGGAAATGAGAAAAGAAAATCTTAACTTATAATACCGTATTTATTCTTAACAACGGTAATTACAACCATTCACAAAATGAACAAAAGAGAGCAAAAGAAAAGAACAAAGAAAAGAAAAGATTACAAGTAATTAAGTGCATGAATATAAATTGCAAGAAAGCAAAGCAAGATAATAATAAGCAAGTAATAAAAAGTGATAAAAAGAACAAGAAACTAGAACTCAAGACAAGCATGGGATCAATAGCCAACCCTTAAACTTGCAAGCTCAATTAAGAGGTTGCAAGATCAAGAGAAGGGTAGAGAACGCATGTGAAATGAAGTGCTAATTCCATAAGAAAATACGACCTTTGAGATCAATAACTAACCCTTAACCATTCAAGCTCAATGAAGAAGTTGAATGATCAAGAGAAAGCAAAAATCTCAAGGGGAAGAAGAAACAAAAGAGAATGATACAAAAAGCCTTCATCTTCATTGATCTCCTACTCAAAAAGCTCTCACTACAATTTTCATGAAAAAAGAATGAAGAAGAAGAAGAAAAAGTCTAAATCCTAACAAAAAGAAGAACAAAGAATGAACTTAGAATTGGACCCCTTGGCTTAGCTCAGATCTGGGGTATTTATAGGAAGGGAACTGGAAACCTAGGGCAAGAATATGGCCCTACTGGAAGTTACAAGAAAGCCCCCAGAAAACGACAGAGTGAGGCGCCCACATGGCCGCGGTTCAGCGGCCAATACCCCCTATTGGCCGCGGATCCGCGGCCGTATAGGTGAGTTGGGTCCTCGAAATTTGTGTGCTTCCCTGGTTCCATTTGTCTTTGTGTTTGCCAACTTTAAACTGCACAAAAGTCTTCCAGAATATCTGCAGATTTCCTTAGTCCAAGATTGCTTTCTTTTCTTTACTTTTGACTTTATCTCCCTCGAGCTCCGCGCACCCATTGATTCTTGTGCAGCCCCTCTCGTGCTCTGTGCATGTCTGAGACACGAATGACCACTGTCATATGTCTTGTCTCTGGAACTGGTACTCGGCACTGGACGGATATGGATGACCGGAACCCGGCTTTTATCTGCTGTGACAGATGTTCTGTATTTGGTGTAACTGTGGAGATTTTGTCTTGATTTGCAATATTTTTACTGGAAACCTGTATTCTGTAAATATGTAACAAACACGGATTACAAGCACCTACCTATAAACACACGAGCATAAGAATGGGCGGTATAAAATGCAATATTCTGATATGAACAGAGGCACGCTCGACGTCGCCACTATCGCCGAGTGGGAGAAGCTGGAGGCAACTCCCCTTCTGGACTCACCCCACCACCTCCAATGGTGGAAGTCGATGCTGCTGTTCCAACCGGGAACCGCATTGATCCTCTTAAGAGGGTGCGAAAAAACTCTCCAACAGCGGTGCTAAAGAAATCACCCTGCCTGCAGAGGTTATAGTGCAGGTAAAGCCGGAGCAGCCTCATCAAAGGCTCTCCTTGCAAATTCATAGGGTCTGGCGAAAAGTCCAGGACTATGTGATTGACCAGAACTACTCTCGTCAATCGAAGAAATCGATGGCTCGACAAGAAAAGGACTACTCCTCCACCATATAATGGAGGAATTCTCCTAAGCAGGTGCCTGTCATAACGAATCCTTCAACTCCAATCTCTCATAAAAGAATGAGGCTGGAGAAAACTCTGTTGGAGATAGTGCCCTCAGAGTCAATTATTGGATCACAGGCACGTGATTGCAATGATTGAGGGAGGACCTATGCCGATAGGAAAGTCTTACTCAAGAAGATTGTACGCTATCTGGTTTATCTTTATCATCGTGTACTGCTCTAGGTGACCTTACAGGTCACTATTGCATGTTGATAGAGCCCCTAGGATTCTTGCTTGACTGCCAGCAGTATTAGGGCGATCATATACGTGGGAGCTGGGGTCTATAAGCACATCCTTAAAAGGTCCCTAGTCGTGGGAGTTTCGAGACAGGGCATCGATACTCCAGAGTAGACTAGTGTATACAGTCGAGACCCCGACGAGGGGCGGTGGCCGGTCTCACAAGCCACTGGTGTCAGTTGGTTCACCTAAGATATATACATGTGCTCATTGGGTTATGAGTACACCGGACAGGACTCGCCGGGAACATGCTAGTTGGTCTTATTCCTGACGTCAGATAGCAGTTCACTGATGACATGTGTACAGGTTAGTTCATCGACCTGAGATCGTCATTTGTCTCGTGTGAGTTCCCACTGTACTTTGATTACTACCCTACCACGCTCAAAGGAGACGTGCAAACAGGTTTTAGTTGGGTACAGTCCCGAGCCACATGGAGGCAGTGAGCGGATCTGTAGGGGTTCGTCTCTCCCAGTATTGGGGGTGAGGTCGCGCTGTGTCTAGGAGAGCCATTACACAAAGTCCTTGGCCAAGGCAGGAGATTTACTGGTAGGTATTCCAGTAGCATCTCAGGATGTTCTGGGCTACAATCCGACATGACTTATACCGCTTTTGGGGGTCTGACTTTTACCAACCCCCTAGGCCCGCCATGCGATGCTCATAGACAAACGGAACGGACTGTACGGATATTGTCACTGACAGGCTCAGTAGGGTGTCAGGATGAGTTTGCTCATCGACGTCCCTTTTGGTCAATACCTGGTAGGCCGTTACGTATAGGCTAATACCTCTGACGTGCTAGTGGTTTGTTCAGTCGATAAAACTGCACATTTGTAGTACATTTTTCCTACCATTTTTATATTAAAAAAGGACTTTATTATAATATATTATACATATGAGGGTTTATGTGTAAAAACATTATTTTCCATATGTTAATATATTTTAATTATCATTTGGTAGAAAAATATATGCAAATAAATCTATTGACCAAATCCTAGTAGAAATAAGCCTACTAAATATTATTTGAGATTATGGTGCAGAATTTTCCAAGTTGTTATGCAGGATTTAACAAACAAATCAATTTGTTGAAGAAATCTTGCCAAATTAAGAAGCAAACTTGGAGACCAAGTCTGGAAGCAACCGAGAGAAAATTTCTGAATTCTGAAGATGCCTAGGATTGCCACATGTCACCAGATGAAAGCCCAAGAAAAATAAGCAATTGATCACATCCCTTGAGCGCGGATCCGCGGCCAAACACACCTTTGGTCCGCGGATCCGCCGCAATAATGAGGAGTTGGAATGCAAGATTTTGGGAGATTGATTACTGCTGAATTTTACCAACTTTTCAACAATAAGATTCTGGGTTTTCACTATAAAAAGGCACCGAGAGCCTCTTGGAAAATCTATCAAGCCGAAGAGATCACGAAGCTCCCGACGCTCACGCATCCAGGCTGATCATCAACTGTTCGTCTACCTCCTTGGAAGAGATCGAGAAGCAAACGAGTCTTTGTAATCATTTTCTAAGGAATAAAGTGTAGATTGTTCAAGTTGATTAATAAAGGTAGTTGTTTTATTTAATTCTTTTGCATTTTACATTATGTTTTCCCTCTCTGTCTTTTCATCTTCTTCTCCCAACATGCGCGAGTAATTCTCCGCTTGTTAGGGTTCGTAGGAGTAGGGTAGGCTAATGGACGATGAAAATAATTAAACCCTTTTTAAGTCCTATAAAGTTTAGGAACTTTATCAAAATAATCATTAACATCCTAATCGGGCGCGCTAGCAATTCTTTGCTAGTTCCGACCGCGATTAGAGATTAGATTAATGATTGTTTTGGTAAAGGCTAGATATGAACGGAGTTCCGTGTCGAGATAAGGGTTAAGAGTGGGATTTCTTTTCCCTCCAGAAACCCTAATCTACACGCATCACCGTCGTTCTAGTTCTAAATCTATTAATGGATAAAAATGGTAACTTTTAATTAGTCTTCCATAACTACTAAATCCTAACGAACCCTACAAGCCCTCTTATTATATTAATTACATCTTTAAAATAATCTAGATCTATATTTTACATTCTTGTTTAACGTAGATCTAGAAATCTTTCTATAAAATTCTTTATCCCTCCTCTCTTTCTCAACACATCTAAAGTAAAAGTAAAAGGTTCCACGTTTCCCAGAGGACGACCCGTACTCATCTCGGTCTAGCTACGTGCGACACCGTTATTGATTGCGGTTAAACTACAAACACACTCTTTCGTATCAATCAAATGGCGCCGTTGCCGGGGATACGTGCGTAATTTTTTATTCTTATTATTTGTGTTGAATTCTTAGACGATTCATATCATTATTAAAACAAAACTGCAAATTGCATATTTAACGATTTGTGTGTGAATTTTGCGAGGGAATCTGGAATCACGGACTTGAGGAAACAGGAGATCTAGGGCTACAAAACTCTCTGGTATCTTTCTTAACTCCTTCTCTCTCCTCTCAAATCCAATAAAATCTATTTTCTGCAGGATTCTTTGCAAAATTGCGCCGCTCAAAAAATCTTTTTGCAAAAGTTTTGTGATTGGTTTTGTTTTGCATATTTAATACGGACTTTAAGGGGCAAAGACCAAATCAAGATTAGGTGGGGATTTCATCACCCTTCCTAAGCCCCACAAATCACAAACCGAGCATATAGATCAACCCTTCATTAATTTAAAAAATATCTAGACCAGACTCTAAGGACTGTCGCGCTCAATAAGGACAGAGGAAGGTCGTGGGTAATCTATCGTTTATCCGCATTATTTTTGTAGTGCCTAGACAAGTGTGACAAAGGCTAGTGGTTTTTAATTAGGCCCACTGTTTTGGTGGTTCCTTCCCACTTACCTGGCACTTACCTCGCTACAAGGGTAGTACGGAGGCGGTAGAGGATTTATCCTGCGGCTTGTCCTTTGGAAGTCTAGGAGCGGTCTAGAGACTGATCTAGGTAACCTTAGTTCTAGGGTTGCTTGTGCATCTTAGGGAGATTTGTCTTGAGTCCCACATTTTTTAAAACAAGCCAATTTTAAATCACACACACGCTGCCACTTGCACTAAACCCGTTTAGTGCATGCTCGGCTGGACACGGGATCCTAGTGCCCGTCTTGTCCGCGTTCCTGCTATCGACACCGAAGTCGGTACTTCTTCATCTTCTTTTCCTCCACCACACACCACATCGACCGTGATGGACGGCACTCCATCTAATTATAACACCACGCTGCCACCGCCCGCAGGTGCGCAGAATCCACCGCGCATCTCTCTCCAAGAGAGATGCTATCCTATTCGTGGTCCCCTTCCTACTTGTTTATCTCTTCCACCACCTAACGGGGATAATTTCGAAATTAAACCCCACTACATCAATCTGCTGCCAAAATTTCACGGGCTTGAGTCGGAAGACGCGTACGTTTTCATCACCAAATTCGAAAACGTATGCGCAATGATGGGTACTTCACAATTGACTTTAGATGCTATGCGCTTACGTCTTCTCCCATTCACACTGTGCGACTTGGCAGAAAAATGGCTTTACAATACTGCCGCACACTCCATCACTAATTGGGATGAATTTGTCATAGCATTTCTTAAGAAGTTTTACCCAAACCATAAGACTGCACATGTTAGGAGCGAGATTAACCAGTTCACCCAGCTTCCCAATGAACCATTTTGGAAGTGCTTTGAACGTTTCAAGGATCTGCTTGTCCAATGCCCCCATCACGGAATACAAAGATGGGATTTATGTCGGATTATATATGAGGGCATTAATCCAGCGACAAAGCAGATGCTTGAAACAATGTGTCAATGCAATTTCATGTCTAAAGATGACGGTGAAGCTTGGAAATATCTGGAAGATCTCGCAGAAAGCACTTTGCAGTGGGAAAGCGTAAGACCACCTTCAACTAAGGGAGGTATTCACCAGCTCGATGTTTCTATCGCAGTAAAAGCCGAAATGGCAGCAATTCAGAAGAAACTCGATGCTATTGAAAACAAGTTCTCATCATTCTCCCTAAATCAGGTCACGCTTCCTAAGACCGTCTGTGGTTGCTGTTCGGATCCTTCACACTTAACGGAAGAATGTCCTATGAATGCATCGTTTCAAGCTAATGCTGCTTTTCAGCAGCGACCTAGAAACGACCCTTATTCTTCCACGTACAATCAAGGATGGAGGAATCATCCTAACTTTGCTTGGAATCAAAACCAACAAAGCAATTATCAAAGACCTCCTCCACAGCAACCACAACCACAGAATCAGCCCCCCTTTCAGTCATAAAATTTCCAAAATCCGGCCAACATTTCTACACCACAAGTGGCCAGTACTGAAAACTCACTTGCACAAACTTTGGATATGTTCATGAAACAATCCATGCAAAATTCGGCTGAGATAAGGTCTTCTATTGATACCCTAACGAAAAACTCCTCCTCCCATGGTGAGAGTATCAAATCAATAGAAAACCAAATCGCACAGTTAAACGCCGCAATGAGTGCGAGAGAGAAAGGAAAACTCCCATCTCAACCCATACTTAATCCTGGCCACTCACAAAGTTATAATGTGAGTGCTGTTACCACGTTGAGATCGGGAAAAGTGCTGAATGACCGAGTGGGTGAGCAGTGTGATGATAGTGACACCAATGATACCCCAGCTTCTTCTTCTTCCCCTAATTCGTCTAGTCTCCCACCTTCACCCGAGCCTATTCTCCGTTTTCACCAAGGCTCGAACCCTTCTCCCATTTCGCCAAATCTATCTAAGTCGATTCCCACTCCAGTTTTGGGATCGAATCCGTCCCCACAATCCTCTCCAACGTTGGACCCAAAACTTATTGATCAAGCACCTTATCCAAACAGGTTAAGGGGCAACAGACCAAGTCCACAAATGGAGAAGATTGTGGAAATTTTTAAGCAAGTTAACATAAACATTTCTCTCCTAGATGTTATTCAACAAGTTCCGTCATATGCAAAAATCTTAAAGGACTTGTGCACTAGGAAGAGAAAAGTTCAAGTACCTAAAAAAGTTTTCCTTGCGAGTAATGTGAGCACTGCTTTTACACAACAACTTCCCAAGAAACGAAAGGACCCCGGAAGTCCTACAATTTCAATTTCTATTGGGGGTAAAAATATTAATCGTGCTCTACTCGATCTAGGTGCTAGTGTTAACTTGCTTCCGTATTCTGTGTATGAGCAATTAGGGATCGGAGAGTTAAAACCTGCGCATTGCACTCTTCAGATGGCCGATCGATCTATCACCCAACCAAGGGGTGAGCTAGAGGATGTGTTAATCAAAGTCGGGGAATTCATATTCCCTGTGGACTTTATCGTTATAGATACACAACCTGTAGCAAACCCACGCAATCAAATCCCGGTGATACTCGGTCGACCCTTTTTGGCCACTTCCAACGCAGTAATCAATTGTAGAAACGGCTCTATGACCCTATCCTTTGGAAAGAAGTCAATTGAGCTTAACATTTACAAGTTGGGAAGTGAACCCTCCGAACCCTATGCTCATGTGTGTTCTGTCGAATTAATGGATGTCGACAGCAGCGAATTCGATCAACCTCATGATACTGACTCTTTTCATATGTTGTTGCTTGATACGGACTCTTCCACCGAGTTGTCCGGGTCAACATCCAACACTGATGAGGAACTTTTTATAGAGTCTGACGATCACCCCATTTTTTCTGATGACATTATTCTTCGGGGTATCGATGAAAGTTTTGAGGAAATTTTCGCTGATGAACTCGCATTTTTACAAGACACGGGTGTTGAGATGAATCAACTCCAAGATGAAGAAATTGGACCTCCACCCCCTCTTTTGGACAATCATGATAATGCGAGTAGTCCATCATCACTATCACTGTGTCGTCTCTCCAAATTGAGACGCAATCTTTTTCCATTACACCTCTTGTCACCTCCCCACTTCTTCACGTCAATAGGTGACGTGTTCTTCCACCAACCTTGGTGCTTCATTGATAAATTTTTTGAATGGTTGGTGTTGACCTTCGGTCTTTGCAAAGCTTGGTATTGACCAATAACCTTGACCCCCTCGTGTGATTTTAAAAGATTAAAATTGTTTAATTCAAGTTTGGGGGGTGTGGTATATTTTGGCTCTTGAAAGAAAATGATTTTTACAAAATTGTGAGCCTAAAATAAGTTTGGGGGAGGATTTTCACTTTCATATATTCTTGCCCCCATTAATAATTTCCTCCCAAGTCTACAGGTTTTTGAGCTTAACGGATGGCATCAGTGAGGACACTGCTGTAAACAGGTTTGGGGGAGGTTTGTGCTTATGTACACATCAATTTGCATCATATTTTGCATAAGCACAACATTTTCAAAAATTTAAAAAAAAAATTTATAACAAACGAGTAGAAAGTGAAAAATTACATCCAAAAGATAGGAATAGTTTAAGAAAACCAAGAAAATTAGAAGTTTTCTTAAACGAACTAGTAATAAGTAGTTATGAGCTGTTGTCCCAAGGGTTAGTAAAATGAAGGAAGTCACTAATCTGAGGATAAAAATAAGTCTGAAAAATAGTTTCTATTCTGGAAGCCAAATATTTGAATGTTGATACCCTACTATTTGCACTTACACACGTCTTGAAACTCGGGATAGTAGAGGATACCTTGAAATGCTCTTGTCTAAAAGCCAAAGTATGAAGGAAATGAAAAAAAATGAAGAATATATGAAAATGGTGAAAAGAAAAAAATGAACACTGGTTTTGTTATCGCCAAGGCAGCAATAAAAAAATATAGCGAGGGTGCCTCTTCACCTAGTGCCCTAAGGCCAACTGGTCTGGGAGTCACTGCTAAGCCTTAGGTGGTGCAAGACGAGAAAAATATTATCACCGAATCTGCAAGCACATGAGTAATCGGTCGGTTAGTACCTCAAGAAGTATTAACGGTTGCATGAAAATGTGTGAGCAAACTTAAGTATTCATAAAATTAAAAAGTACTGAGGTAGAGGACAAGAGTATGATAGCTTGAATTGAATTCTCCGAGTGTAGGGATGTTCTTTACACACACGTGGGGTTATATGATCAATGTTTGGATGAAAGGTAGGAATGAAGAATAAAGACGATATTTTATTGAGGGATGATGTGATTTCTAACATTTTTTCATGACTATTAAGATAGGGCTCATGACAATTGAAAAGCTAGTATAGTTGGAAACTGTTCTTTTCAAAGTATTTCTTTTATGGTTCTTATCTTTATATGTAAATTTCACCATCTTTCTTTTGTTATAGAATTTTGTGGGTGTAATCCGCTGAAAACCCTCAGGAGACAACACTCCTCCTACTAGGGACACCTAGAGGTTTAACGGCTTGTTGCACGTGCTCAGTGCAATCGTGTCTGCCTACGAAAATGTGCTTAGTTTTCTCCTTTCTTTTTCTCCTCTTAAATAAACTAGTTTGCTCGGGACGATCAAAGATAAGTTTGGGGGTATTTGTTCAGTCGATAAAACTGCACATTTGTAGTACATTTTTCCTACCATTTTTATATTAAAAAAGGACTTTATTATAATATATTATACATATGAGGGTTTATGTGTAAAAACATTATTTTCCATATGTTAATATATTTTAATTATCATTTGGTAGAAAAATGTATGCAAATAAATCTATTGACCAAATCCTAGTAGAAATAAGCCTACTAAATATTATTTGAGATTATGGTGCAGAATTTTCCAAGTTGTTATGCAGGATTTAACAAACAAATCAATTTGTTGAAGAAATCTTACCAAATTAAGAAGCAAACTTGGAGACCAGTCTGGAAGCAACCGAGAGAAGATTTCTGAATTCTGAAGATGCCTAGGATTGCCACATGTCACCAGATGAAAGCCCAAGAAAAATAAGCAATTGATCACATCCCTTGAGCGCGGATCCGCGGCCAAACACACCTTTGGTCCGCGGATCCGCCGCAATAATGAGGAGTTGGAATGCAAGATTTTGGGAGATTGATTACTGCTGAATTTTACCAACTTTTCAACAATAAGATTCTGGGTTTTCACTATAAAAAGGCACCGAGAGCCTCTTGGAAAATCTATCAAGCCGAAGAGATCACGAAGCTCCCGACGCTCACGCATCCAGGCTGATCATCAACTGTTCGTCTACCTCCTTGGAAGAGATCGAGAAGCAAACGAGTCTTTGTAATCATTTTCTAAGGAATAAAGTGTAGATTGTTCAAGTTGATTAATAAAGGTAGTTGTTTTATTTAATTCTTTTGCATTTTATATTATGTTTTCCCTCTCTGTCTTTTCATCTTCTTCTCCCAACATGCGCAAGTAATTCTCCGCTTGTTAGGGTTCGTAGGAGTAGGGTAGGCTAATGGACGATGAAAATAATTAAACCCTTTTTAAGTCCTATAAAGTTTAGGAACTTTATCAAAATAATCATTAACATCCTAATCGGGCGCGCTAGCAATTCTTTGCTAGTTCTGACCGCGATTAGAGATTAGATTAATGATTGTTTTGGTAAAGGCTAGATATGAACGGAGTTCCGTGTCGAGATAAGGGTTAAGAGTAGGATTTCTTTTCCCTCCAGAAACCCTAATCTACACGCATCACCGTCGTTCTACTTCTAAATCTATTAATGGATAAAAATGGTAACTTTTAATTAGTCTTCCATAACTACTAAATCCTAACGAACCCTACAAGCCCTCTTATTATATTAATTACATCTTTAAAATAATCTAGATCTATATTTTACATTCTTGTTTAACGTAGATCTAGAAATCTTTCTATAAAATTCTTTATCCCTCCTCTCTTTCTCAACACATCTAAAGTAAAAGTAAAAGGTTCCACGTTTCCCAGAGGACGACCCGTACTTATCTCGGTCTACTACGTGCGACACCGTTATTGATTGCGGTTAAACTACAAACACTCTCTTACGTATCAATCATGGTTAAATCCACAACCAAAGTATTGACGAGTCTTTAGAGTCCCCCACAGACCGTTTTCTCAAGTTTCGGGCGAAACGCTGTTGAGGCCGTATGGAGATATGGCAGGGTTCGATCAGATACGTGCGGTATTGCACGGATCATGATCGGACGATTAATACTAGCGGACTTTGGTTTAAGCCGGATCCTAGTATTGTACAGTGTAGATTTTGTCTCATTACATTTGTATTCGGTCGGAATACAAATGCATGTATGTATATACAGTAGCGGGGTTTTCCTGTAATTTATTACGGGATCAGTTTTTTGGAGTTGCCAGTTTGCTTTCCGTTTCGGCCATTTTCCTTTGTATCTTTCCTTGGCTGAAAGTTGGTGGAGGAAGGCTTATTTGCAAACATGCAAATTTAATTTGTGGAGGGTGTTATTTGCATGTTGTAGTGTCATGATGGTTCCACCATGCATTGACTTCTTTACTTCATGATTACTTGACTTTTGTAGTTATGATAGTTGATGGAGTGTTGGATTTGGTTTGTGATCATTTCTTCTCATTATCACATTCCCTCTTGCATTATTGATCCACACACCCCTTGAACTTTTACCCTCTCCCTTCACCTCATATGGCCGGCCACAACATGGTGGGGGCTGTCCCAATTTTTGGGTGGGGTTTTTTTTATCTCCTTTGCTTGCTAAAAATTCATAAGCCATCACAACAGTTCACTACATCTCCTTCTCCACTAAAACCATGGCAACTTCTACAACCCCATGAGACTTGAATTGTACAGTTAACCTACAGCATCCTTGGGCACGTCGGCTCGCCAACTTCGTGCCCGAGTTGCTTGGTCCAGAGGTGGGAGCCCGTAAAAGAACCCGGCGATGTGGTGCCCTTCCGACGAGGAGATGAAGAACGGAGATTCCGCGGAGAGATCGGGATGACGACGAGAAGACCGAAGGACACGGATCGCTCGGTATATCTCTCTGCCCCTTCTCTAGTTAGCTAGGATTAGATTAATGGCCCGATCCGGATTTTTGTGCGCGGTGGTGCCGGTTCTAGTTTATAGAAAAGTTTTATATTCCGCATTTGGCCTCGTTCAAACGGCCGGGGTGCCGCCGTGCACTTACACTGGTATCAGAGCCACGCCATTAACCTAGTCTAGCTTGCTTTAACGTGTTTACAAGTTCGATCGAACGGATTTTCAAAAAAAAAAACCGCGTTTTCATTGCATCAGTTTCTGTCGAAATTTTTTTAGCTCGAAATTTTTTTCGGTGTGTTGCAGAAATACTTGCAGGGAATTCTAAGAGTTCTGTAAAAATTTGGTTACGTGTTATTACTGTAGAGCCACGGAACTGCGGCCAAACCCATGCTTGGGCCGCGGTTCCGCCGCCATTTAGACTCCTTACTGCACCAAATTTTTACAGAGGGTCTTAGACTTGAAAATGGGGTTTTTGGAATGTTCTTTTTTGGGCCCAGATTTTCTTTGAGTGCTACAGTAGTGCTAGGGGCCCACTTTGGTAAATTTGATCGATCAAAAATTTTAAACATGTTAGTTCATAGTATTTACATTATATCTGTGACCGTGAATGTCATTTGATCGGTAAATCCTGTCTAACAGCTATAGCCCTTTTAGACGGATTTGCGAACGTGACATTCACGTTGATGTTCTGTGTTGTTGCGGATTTGTCGTGGTGGATAGCCTGAATGCAATGTTAGTACAGTTTTGTCTTATATGTACATTTGATATTGCGGGGCGAGCATCCGACGTGTGGATTGCCGTCACTGCCTGTTTGTATATTATTCTTTTGGGGCACGACCGGGCTGAAGTCGATATACCCGTTGTATGTATATTTTACTTTCTGTACTAGGATTACCCCACGGAGGGGTGCACGGGTAGCCGGGTTCTAGAGGGCAATGGGCCTGCATCTCATGGCATTGAGACGGAGGGGGCTTTACTCTAGAATTGGCAGGCTATTCGCCGCACTCTTAGGGGGTATAGGTTGACACAGGAGGGTTGCCCAAGTTACCGGATTTCGTGAAGTGCTGGGTGGTCCATTCACGTTGCTGAAGGGGGCTGCCTCGCTTCAGGTTTTGGCGGGTAACTTGCCGCGCCCGTAGGGGTCTAGGATATCATTGCACAGGCTATCCACACGACCAGGGGAACGTCGGGTTTCAGTAGCGGCTCTATGAAACCCGGGGATCCCAGATATCTGTATTGTTCTGTGATGCTTATTACATTTCTGTGATGTTGCATTTTATCACTCCTTGAGAGAATATTATATATTGATATATATACTAGTAGATGTTGTATATGTTTTGCATCCGCGCTAGTCCAGTCCCCGCTCTGTCGTTAGTTAAGTAACCTAACAGGTGATGACGGGACCCAGTGGCGAATGCGGATGGCATATACGTACGTCATTATTTTCGTTCTTTATTGGTGTGATCAAGTGATGTGACTGCATTGATTCGGATCAATGCAAGCTAAACAAACCTATTTTGATGTTGTTGGAACATTTTTCAAAAAGCTGTTATTGCAAGGACGTTCTCTTTTTTTTTGCACAGTGGTATTCGGTTTTGAATATCCAGCACCTCAGTCGATGAGGCAAGGGTCGAGATCCCTTCACCAGGAGTGACCCCTTGAACAGAAGTTTGCGTCAGGGTAATAACTTCACTATAGCCGATTACTTTTGCTTTGCATTGTGGTATTCAGTTGGAATATCCTGCACCTCATTCTACGGGGAAAGAGCCGAGATCCTTTCACCGGGAGTGACCTCTTTAGCAAAGGTTTTCGTCACTATATTTTTATAAAAGCTATCTGGTTCATTCAACTATATCAGGTTCATTACGTTAAAGGTTTTTCGCCAAAAATCATTCGTAGTCCTCGGTCATTTCAGACGAGTTGCACGTAGTATTCATGCTATGTTTGTTGGCCTTCGTCAAGGCATAGTGTATGGTAGCTGCTTGTTACCTTTCTGCTGCATAGATAGATGCGTTGGTTTGGGACAGTCGTACTACCTTATTGGCCAAAGTCAAGGGTAGGTACGGGTAGGTTCAAATTAACCTGGACAATGACGGGTAGAACTTGACATGTGACTTATGATTTGTTGGCCTTCATCAAGGTCATAAGAGCATGGGGCAAAAATCACATCGGGAGTTTCTAAAGAAACTGAAACTTGCCAGATATGCGCATACCTTCTGGAGTGTGATAACGTGAGCTGATTCCGTCACGTTATCATGCGATGATAGTTGGATCCCGATTCCCACTGATGAGTTGGTTTACTCCTCGGGTGATCCCGACTAATTCTTATTTCAGGTTTGGAGAAGAATTTGACGTTACAGTGGGAGGTTTCCTGATTAGATAAAGTGATAACCATTCTGATCTAGGTTAGAGTGCACGCTGAGTGTTTCTTTTCTCTCTCTCTTTGGCAGCGACCATGACCCGACCCTTGACTATGACTCAGTGACCAAGATTAACCGAACCTTCTTATAAGACTGGCTTTTGGATTGTCAGAGTTGCATACCTCATTGCCACTCCTACTTTTACCCTTTTCTCTAGGACACCCTGTATTACTACGAACGTCCACTTCCATTGGACAAAACCATCGTATGGTTATATACGAACTCGAAGGAATTTATTCGAGAATGGTTTCTGGTTCTGGAGAAAACGAATAGGACCATTCAGTTGTCTTTTCCTTTTACCTTCTCTCAGGTTGCGAGTGCTCCTTGGATTAGGACAGTACACCTATTACGCAAATTGGATAGTCTTCATCCAAACCATAGGCAGGTGCCTATCGGTAGGGAATGAAGAAAACCAATTAGCCTAATGGTGGTGTACAGAAGGTATTATGTAAAGACAAATAAAGGGATTAGTAAGAGGGCAAAGTAAATTGCGACTGCTATTCACGACCAAACCAAGTATTTCATTACCACTCCCACTTCACCTTTGTATTTCTCCAGGACACTCCGTATCACTACGAAGATCCACAGTTTATTGGATATTCCATCGTATGGTTATATACGAACTCGAAAGGAACTTGTTCCAGTTCGGGGATGGATTCTGGTTCAGGAGAAATAGGAATAAGGTTTATTCAGTTGTCTTTTAGCTTTACCTTCTCTCGCATTGAGAGTGCTCCTAGGATTAGGACAGTACACCCATCATGCTAATTGGATAGTCTTCTTCCAAACCATAGGCTGGTGCCGAACGGTAGGGAAGGAAGAAAACCATTTGGCCTAAAGGGGTGTATAGAAGGTAACGACTAAAGAAATATAAAGGGATTTGGAGAGGTGGAAAAGAAATATACGGTTACAGTCGTGAATCTGGATAATGGAAGAGGCATTACTAGGAATACCCGGATACCCCTATGAAACATTTCAATGTTTCAGTTTCACTGTGTACTGTTAAAAGAAAACTGATTTCCCAATTAGCCCTTGCTCCAGGGTATGTATTTACCAGGTATGAATCTCACATCTGTATGGTTTTACAGATGATGAGTGGGAGTAAGTTATTGGGAATTAGGTGAATATCCTCATTATATCGGAATTCGTTGTAATTGGTGATATTTGAGGAAATCGCCTGGGATGTTTGCCGGACGGCAAATATTTGGTTTTGAATATCCGTTGTTATGCACCAATTTCAAATTGATATATCTGTACGTGTATTTTTATAGAGTGAGATATAACTTTTTGGAATTATGTCTATGACATTTACCTATATCAGTGGATGGTTAGATAAGGAGCATTAAACAGCGGTGTAATTCTTCTTAACCATAGGTACAGTTTTCAACCTACGACACACATGGAATGAGTTATTAGACTCAAGGGACTTATACAGAGTATTGTATGTTATCCAGCGTCTATGAGGACAGAGGGGTTGATCCTCGTACTATATTCGGTTTACTTATGACTTCTCTAGTTCTTAGACAGGTGTTTCGTAGAAACAAAAGGTCTGAATTTTGAGAAGTTATAGGTATAAGAGAAAAGTAGAGAACCAGATGTTGCAAGTATCGGGATTCTTCAAGGTGATCGAAGATGTAGATACTTGCGTATGGTATTCAGTTGATAGTAATGGATATTAAGAGAACTTGCTTCTCTTTCAGGTTACTCATAATTGGAAGCACTCCTAAGTTGAGTAACGCTGATCGGCCTCCTTCCATTTAGTTGACATGCACTGGAGACAGCTGCATGATTTGAATCTAGTTCAATTAAATCAGTGCCTCTGTTTCTATATTAGATATAGAACGGTTCATATCTTAACGATGTTAAGGTACGGGGAGTTGTCCGGCTTATGCTTAAAACCAGACTCTGGATAACTCAAGGCACGTTTCTGTAATGGCTGTTTGTGGGTTGACCCAGGCTATGACGAGGGTTGACTTTCTACCATCTGGAAGATCAATAGTGATATTGTTCTAGACTCGCCATAGTTTTAAGTAAAATGGATTTTTTTTTCAGAAAACAGAAGTGGGAGTATGGTAGAACTGGAAGTGATTCCAGAACCGCAAACGATTACTAAAAATTTGATAAGAACCTAAACATTCAATCTTGTTTGACATTCCATTAGCCACTCCGCAGATATGGTGGGTAACCTCAGGCACTCGAGAGGTACTTCGGTATGCTCAATGACGGTGGCAGGGAGGTTCTTGTTTACGTAGACTTTCCATTGCTGTTGTTCCAGACTATGAGACCCGGCAGGAGGATGAGTATATCTTCGTTCTAAACTAGCTTTAGAAATGCACGTGTATATGATTCTGCCAGAGAGTTGTCGTAGTCAGTGGGAGCAGCGGAAGCATTGGTGGACAGGAGGCTTATGTCTATTTATAGACTAAAGCAGATATAGCGGAGATAGATCATCTATTTCTGATGTGACAGTCATAGGTTTGACTTCATCAGAATAGGGGATGGATCTGTTAAGAAAGTAGTAGGGTGTGATGTCCTGGTATTAGGATGACATACACAGAGTAGGAAGTGAAATTCCTATACTACGATCGGTTATACTTTGGTTGTCACACAGTAGTTTCTCCACATGGGACTTGGATATTATATCAGACATTCTGGTTACTAGATCTATAGTTTTAGATCTAGATTTGGGAAGTGTCCCAATCAGGGTACTTAGACAGCATTCTAAAGGTGTTTTAGAATGGACGACTCCTGGCACGGTAGTGTACCTGCAGGTGATGGAGTCGCCCTCTCTGAAGGTGTCTTACAGACTAAAGGGGAGAGGGATGCGCATGATTGGCAGATCACTTTCTTAGGCAATTGAGTCAATCATGAGATGTCAAGTACCACACCAGATGTTGTTTTTGCATTAGATGCAATAAGTTGATATTTATCCAATCCTGGAGAAACATTCGGAAGCAGTTTTAGAACATAAGTGGATGTTCTAGGGATATGATACCGACAGCCTCATTCAGGAGACAGTAATCATTCCAGGCTTCCAAGGTGACCTGGACGACAAGGTGGCCGTCAGAGTTATAGTTTTCCCTCTGACGAGGGGAAGTATTTTGGACAGGTGATCCAAGAAGATAATGAGGGAGGCATGGCGCAGGATACTGATTAAGTTCAGTTGACGATACAGTCTAAGAAGTTTGGATTTGGAGTTTATTTATGAGCTAGGTCCCATCAGACATCCAGACACATTCTAAGACAGGTGTTGCTTATTTCGAGAGATGGGTTTCTCCGCGAACTTGAGATTAAGAGAGACATAGAAAGAAACATCAAAGCGGATCCACTCACTAAGGTTATTCCTCAAACGCAATAGTTTCGCAAACGGCTTTTGTGAGACTGATTAGTAGAGGAGTTGGGTGTTCGGTATCACACGGGCTATGAGTATGCGACATCGCAATAATTAGCCTTGAGTGCAAGTGGGAGATTGTTGGAGATAGTGCCCTCAGAGTCAATTATTGGATCACAGGCACGTGATTGCAATGATTGAGGGAGGACCTATGCCGATAGGGCAGTCTTACTTAGGATGATAGTATGCTATCTGGTTTATCTTTATCATCGTGTACTGCTTTAGGTGACCTTACAGGTCACTATTGCATGTTGATAGAGCTCCTTGGATTCTTGCTTGACTGCCAGCAGTATGAGGGAGATCATATACGTGGGAGCTGGGGTCTATAAGCACATCCTTAAAAGGTCCCTAGTCGTAGGATTCTCGAGACAGGGAATCGATACTCCAGAGTAGACTAGTGTATACAGTCGAGACCCCGACGAGGGGCGGTGGCTGGTCAAACAAGCCACTGGTGTCAGTTGGTTCACCTAAGATGTATACAGGTGCTCATTGGGTTATGAGTACACCGGACATGACTCGCCGGGAACATGCTAGTTGGTCTTATACCTGACGTCAGATAGCAGTTCCCTGGTGACATGTGTACAGGTTAGTTCATCGACCTGAGATTGTCATTTGTCTCGTGTGAGTTCCAACTGTACTTTGATTACTACCCTACCACGCTCAAAGGAGACGTGTAAACAGGTTTTAGTTGGGTACAGTCCCGAGCCACATGGAGGCAGTGAGCAGATCTGCAGGGGTTCGTCTCTCCCGGTATTGGGGGTGAGGTCACGCTGTGTCAAGGAGAGCCATTACACGAAGTCCTTGGCCAAGGCAGGAGATTTACTGGTAGGTATTCCAGTAGTATCTCAGGGTGTTCTGGGCTACACTCCGACACGACTTGTATCGCTTTTGGGGGTCTGACTTTTACCAACCCCCTAGGCCCGCCATGCGATGCTCATTGACGAACGGACCGGACTGTACGGATATTGTCACTGACAGGCTCATTAGGGTGTCAGGATGAGTTCGCTCATCGACGTCCCTTTTGGTCAATACCTGGTAGCCCGTTACGTATAGGCTAATACCTCTGACGTGCTAGTGGTTAAATCCACAACCAAAGTATTGACGAGTCTTTAGAGTCCCCCATAGACCATTTTCTCAAATTTCGGGCGAAACGCTGTAGAGGCCGTATTGAGATATGGCAGGGTTCGATCAGATACGTGCGGTATTGCACGGATCATGATCGGACGATTAATACTAGCGGGCTTTGGTTTAAGCCGGATCCTAGTATTGTACAGTGTAGATTTTGTCTCATTGCATTTGTATTCGGTCGGAATACAAATACAGGTATGTATATACAGTAGCGGGGTTTTCCTGTAATTTATTACGGAATCAGTTTTTTGGAGTTGCCAGTTTGCTTTCCGTTTCGGCCATTTTCCTTTGTATCTTTCCTTGGTTGAAGGTTGGTGGAGGAGGGCTTATTTGCAAACATGCAAATTTAATTTGTGGAGGGTGTTATTTGCATGTTGTAGTGTCATGATGGTTCCACCATGCATTGACTTCTTTGCTTCATGATTACTTGACTTTTGTGGTTATGATGGTTGATGGAGTGTTGGATTTGGTTTGTGATCATTTCTTCTCATTATCACATTCTCTCTTGCATTATTGATCCACACCCCCCTTGGACTTTTTCCCTCTCCCTTCACCTCATATGGCCGGCCACAACATGGTGGGGGCTGTCCCAATTTTTGGGTGGGGTTTTTTTTATCTCCTTTGCTTGCTAAAAATTCATAAGCCATCACAAAAGTTCACTACATCTCCTTCTCCACTAAAACCATGGCAACTTCTACAACCCCATGAAATATGAATTCTACAGTTAACCTGCAGCATCCTTGGGCACGTAGGCTCGCCAACTTCGTGCTCGAGTTGCCTCGGTCCAGAGGTAGGAGCCCGTAAAAGAACCCGGCGATGTGGTGCCCTTCCGACGAGGAGATGAAGACCGGAGATTCCGCGGGGAGATCGGGACGACGACGAGAAGACCGAAAGACACGGATCGCTCGGTATATCTCTCTACCCCTTCTCTAGTTAGCTAGGATTAGATTAATGGCCCGATCCGGGATTTTTGTGCGCGGTGGTGCCGGTTCTAGTTTATAGAAAAGTTTTATATTCCGCATTTGGCCTCGTTCAGACGGCCGGGGTGCCGCCGTGCACTTACAAACTCTACCGCCTGCGGCAAATTCCAAAGGACATAGACCTAAACACCCCAAGGCCAGGGGAATAAAAATATATACGGTCCACATGGCTTCGGGAAAATAAGAAAGCCGTGCTTCGGTGAGTCACCGACCGCAAACTCGGTCGCTGACTAAAGCCCTTAGGATGTAGGCTTGACTACCAGGACTATAATGCAGATCATACTATTGGGTCTTGTGTAGTCCGCAATTACATCCTTTAATAGTTCCTAGTCAACAGAGTATCGAGACAAGGCATAGAGTAGACTAGTGTGTACGTTTCTTGACCCTGTATGGGGCGATGATTGATCCCGCAACCATTGGTGTTTGACATCAAAGATTAAACACAGGTGCTCATTAGAGAATAAGTACATCGAACAGGACTCGCCGAGAACTCCTAGATGGTACCATACCTTTCTTCAGATAGCAGTTCTCTGATGAGACTTGTGTAGGTTAGTCTGTAGACCCGAGATCGTCATAGTGTCTTGTGTGGTTCTCACTGTGTTTTGATTTCCTCCCTACCACGGCTTAAAGGAGTCGTGCAAACAGGTGGATTTTGGGTACAATCCCGAGTCACATGGAGGCAGTGAGCGATAGGAGGGGTTTCGTCTCTCCCGGTATTGGGAGTTGATGTTGCGTTATGCTCGATTGGCTATAACAGCAAGTCCCTGGCCAGGGCTGATGAGATTTACTAGTAACTGTTATCAGTAATTTCTTAAAATGTTATAGGTCACACATCGGCATGACTTATCAAGTTATTGGGTTCTGACGATTCCATCCACAGACTCGATATGCGACATATCAGACGAAGAGACCGGACTGTATGGTAAGGGTTGCTTATAGGCTCTACGGGAGTTTAGACAAGTTTGCTTGTTGATCTTCTATTCATTCAATACCTAGGTAGCCGTTACGTCCAGCTAGTACTGCTGACGGCTTATGGGTATCTGATGTGATCATTACCTACTGCTGACGTATTGACGAGTCTTTAGAGTCTCACACAGAGGTTTCCTAGCTCAAGCGAAATGAATTAGGGCACATATGGAGATATGTGCGGGAGCTTGATTAAATACGAGTATGTGATACTGTATTCTAATCTAGCGATATTTGATATCAGTCAGGTTATATGTGATATAACCGGATTATTGAATCAAGTGTTAATTCAATGATTTGATTTATGTATATATATTTGATATTAGCCGGATTATATTTGATATAGCCGGATTATTGAATCAAGTGTTGATTTAATATTTTGATATATATATATATATATATGTGTTATATATATATATATATGTTATATATATATACATATATATTAACTAATATTGAATATTTGCCGGTTGTATGTGATATAACCGAATTATTGAATCAAATGTTGATTTAATAATGTGATATACATATATATATGATATTAGTCGGTTATATATGATATAACCGGATTATTGAATTAAGCGTTAATTTAATAATTTGATATATATTTATATATTTGAGATATATATATATATATATATATATGATATATATATATATATATATATATATATATATTAACTAATATTTAGCTCACTAAATATTTTCTTCTCTTTATATGTGTGTGTGTGTGTGTGTGTGTGTGTGTGTGTGATATATGTCTGTGTGTGTGTGTGTGTGTGTGTGTGTGTGTGTGTTTGTATCATGGTTGATGATACCAGGGACATGGATGTATGAGAATCACACATAAGGATATATGAGAAGAGATAATGATACAAATTTTAGAATTAAAAAAAGAAAAGAGTATGAGTCATTTTCTTTAGGTGCTTGCAGAAGCTTTGAGAAGCCATGACTCATCTCTTTTTCTTATTTTATTCTAAGATATTTATCATAGACATCTCATCTCATCTTATCACTCACCTCATGGTTCATTCTCTCTCATCCAAGTTCATCTATCTCCTTCTTTCTCTCCTCTCTAGAGTTTTCTTGAGGTGAGAAAAAAAAAGAGAAAGAAGAAAAATAAGTGAACGAAATTCCTACTTCATCAACCTACACATTTCTAGCTCATTAGTTTAGGTTGTTTGCTTCACTGATATCTTGATTAGTGAAGAGTGAGCTTGAGTGAGAGAGACTTCAAGGTGGATCATTTTCGGCATCGAAGACAACAAGCAAGCTCGATCCTTTCTCAAGTGGAGTGAAAGAAGAGTTCTAGGGACTACTACTTGGAGCTTTTGAAGTGAAGGACCGATCTACAAAGGTTGTAAACCCTCTTCACTTAGTTTAGATGGAGTTTACTTACTTTGAAACCCTAATTCTCTAGTTCGATTCTAGGTTAGTATACTTAGACCTCTATATTTTTTAAAATAGCATACTTGATACTTTTTGAAACCTAGTAGAGTTTCTAAGACATACTTTCATGGTATCAAAGCCAAGCTAGAGGCTTAGGATTGCACTAGACGACGTTAAAGTGTTCGATCGATGTTTCAAAACCCACATTTTACATGTTTCGGTCCAAATTTTCAAACGTTGAAATTTTCCAGATTAAAAATTCTCAGAAAATCATGCAGGTATTTATATGAATCTCTAAGAAGTACAAGGGGCTATCTCCTCCAAGTGGCCGCGGAACCGCCGCCTAAACCATGGTTTGGCCGCGATTTCGCTACCAACTTGAAGAGTTAAGAACTCGTTTTTCTTCTGCTGCTTCATTGTGTCATTTTGATCTTTCTGGGTATTTTTTGTGAGTCTCAAGTTGTTGAGATCTCTGTGATTTGCTGGTGTTTGAAATATCGATCGAAATGTTTAATATCGTCTAGATAACTTTGGATATGTGATACAATTTTTGGAATCCACATTGATTAATTTTGTGAAAACAAGTTAACGATTTGTAAATCTCACGTTTTAGTCTTAAGTGATAGATTGCCACGGAGTTTCGATTTTGTCACGACCCATAATTTAGCACGTAACCGGCACGTAAATTATGCAACGTCTAAAGGCGTAACGTAAATCAAGTAAGCCGAAGCCTAGAAAATCTAAAATTTTTTGTGGAAAATAGTGGGGGTGCAGTTTTGAAATAAAGATATAATGATTCATGTTTTCTATAAATGCATAGCTAATGAAACATGAAAATGCAAGTGGATTATACTAGTTGAAGACATGTTTCGTCTTTTTATAAAAATTTGGGCATCACCTCCTTTTTATATTTTAACCCAAACCATATACATAACAATATACAGGCATCCCCAAGCGGGAGCTAGCTCTTCGCCAACCGGTGGATCACAACCACGCAAAAACATATATACGGCTCCTAACGGCGAAGATCAACCCAGAAACAACAATTAATAAGCAAGACATCAAAACTCAAGAAGCGAATATAAACCCATCATTCTAAGTCTCGCACAATACCCAAGTCTGACTAGGTCTACCAATATACAATTTCTAGTTTCTGATTTGATTTGATTGAGTTTATCTAGATACAACGGAATATAAAAGTACGAGAGTGGGCACGATCCAATGTGTGTCCCACCTATCAAAGCAAAACACCCTGGATGAAGCTGTGTGCCAGCGATACCGCAACTGATCCTAAACGGTCAAACTTACAAGAACTGTGGCACAACGGGTTTGAGTTGCCAACTCGTGAGTAGAAAACATCAGCAGGTAGAAATCAAATAAAACAAAGATTTCCTAGGTCACTATATACTGAAGGTAATACTATGATATCTAGGGTGATCATGTATGCATATATGTCAACAATTGAGTCAATGCAATGACATATATAAATAAACATCCGACATCATATGTCTATATGCATGTGGATATCATCCACGTATCTGTCAACGATACAACTAATATCATGGAACCTGAGTGTCCAACACCGATACTCGAAACATCATGAAACATAAACCTATATATATGAGGTTATCAACCACGTGTGTCCATCAATGACACATCAAAATCATGGAACCTGAGTGTCCAACACCGACACTCGAAACATGATGAAACTCGTGTCCAGCATCGACATGTAAATCCTCATATCTCGGGCTCCGTCTGTCCGGATCGGCCCATATCACGACCACGGTCGGTATCCTCCAGATATCCGCCGCGCCAAGCTATCTCGGGCTCCGTCAGTCCAGATCGGCCCATATCATCTCACGACTCCGGTCGGTATCCACCAGATATCCGCCGAGGCCCAAACTATCACCGGTAGGTAGTGCTTCCCCTGCCAGGCTCACCGCCTAACAATACGAGTCTTTTTGCCCCAGGGTAGCTCACCGGGTCCACCATGTACCTGCAGACGGTGCCTACCGCTCTTCGAATCGGGTATAATCATAGCTCAGAACTGAGAAAACTCATGGTGGACTCCTCGAAATATAATACCAAGAGAAACCGCGTTTTTAAAACAATACACAATTTCTTTTGAAATTAACCACGGTTCTCAAATTCAGAGATCTCATAAAAACAACATCTCAATTCATATCGATCTCGATCTCATATCGTACCATTATCAACTCATACTTGTCCTCTTTGAATTCATACTTCACTTTCTCATTTCATATTCTCATATATCAATCCGAGTCATCTATATCTATCATCTCAATATCCCACATCATGTTATCTTATATACCTATATATCATATTCTCAAGCCAATATATCCATTAGTGTCAACTTTTATCATATCATCTGTTACTAAATCCTATAATCACGTCCGTAAGTTCGTAGCATATCCTTTATCAAAATTTTAATTTATAAAACGATCTTCCATATCAATGGTTGCGGGGGTGCTATACGCCATCCACCCGACTTCCAGCGTAGATATAAATCTACTCACCTTCTAAACTCCTTACTTAGACGAAGTAGATGTGCTTTGTCGTCTCAGAAGTCCATGCGAAGGTACCTACAATCAATAAAAAATCGCAATATTACTAAAATCAACTCCGAAAAATCGATACGGCACACGGATTGCTTATAGGTTAGAAACTATAGCCTACGCATGCAAAAACAACCAAACAACCTTTGTTGTTGACGTACAAACGTCCAACAACCAATTCAAATCTCAAATATAAAAACCAAGAATTCAAATATCGGAAAACATAGCCAAAACACTCTCAAGTAGCTTCCAGATTTTGGCTCAGGTCAATTGGGACTAAACAAACAATACAGGAGATAGGTTATAGGGTAAGTGAGCTATAGGAAAAACCACAATACCAAAGCCAATAGGGGCCCCGGCGAAATCTTCAAAATTTCCGGCGCCGCCGGTTTGGGTAGGACAAAACGTGTTCGTACTTCAGTGGTGGTCTTCTAGTGGTTTATCTAGGTCAGTGGACTTGTTTGATTTTCTTGAAAATACTCCACATAGCTTCAGATACCCTATAGGCCTCTATGTTTCATAAAACTGACACGGGAGAATTCTAAGTTCGTGTATCGGGTTTTATTCTCCGTTCTTGGTCCAGAAATCATCTCTAAAGTCTTATAAACACTCACTACTCTCTATTTACCACTTAATATCAACTTGAAAATTTCCAAGATCACATAACCTAACTAATACGAAATCTAAACTAACTAAGATACATAAAACACAATAACTTGATTAAAGGAAAGGAAATATACCTCATTTGACAACTAAAGAAAATTCTTGAGTTTCCCAAAGTCTTCAAAATCCAAACTTGAATGGTTCAAAGGGTTTAAGATGAGGGTATGCATCTTTTTAATGAAGGTGGCATGGGGTTTTGCAAAGGAATTAGAGATGATACATGGAGGTAGAGGAGGTTGAAGGAGATGAAGAAAAACAATGAGGAAATGAAGTGATGGAGGAAAAAGAGATGAAGGATTTGGTCAAGGGTTACCCTCTCTCTTTTAGCCTCATTCTCTCTTAAGCGCACTCTCTCTCTAAATATCTATTTTGTTTTATTCTTCTCTCAAATATCCCTTGGCATCTCATTTCTTTTCTTTTTAAATAAAACCAAATGAAATGAACAAACATGTAACAAAAATGCATATGACATGGTGCACTAACCATGGAAAAATGTAAAAATACGGATTTGGCTTAATCTTGATTAATAGTGCACTAATCACGTTTAACTTAAACTTGCATATATTTAATTACAAAGATGCCAAAATCCGATAAATATCATTATAATAAATAAATCATTTTAATCTCCACTTATATTCTAAATATTGGTATATACTTATACCATTTTACGAAAAAACCCTATTCGCAAATCGAATAGTTTTCGCGAAATATATTATTTTAAATTTTAAATTTCCAAAAATAATATTTTATATTTATGAAATTACAGATTTGGAGCAAAACTTCGTCGTAATCTCGTATCGTACGCGAATAGTCGCCGGGAGACATTAGTAGACAGCCACGCCACATAGCCCCGACCAAGTGACTATAGGAGAACCCCGTGGCCAAAAGCATCCACTCGGGTGCTCGCAACCGCGGTGTTCTGTCCAAGTGCACTTCGTTTACGTCCTCGGGGGTGCGACCATCTACTAAATTTCCCGACGAGCATTCAATCATATAATCGGGAATCTTGTTGAATTACCCGACTTGTTTTTTGAAAAGTGTTTTCAATTCGAGACTTAAATGCAAGGTTTATAGGGTTAGGCATGAAATCCGGAATATATGATAATCCGGGTTTATGATGTCTAAGGATGATACAGATTCTAATTATTATAGTTTTCATTTCTTTTCTGCGACCGTAAGTGTAATATGTGGCGGTATCCCCGATAGCGTTGCTATACATCAACGACATTAGGGATACACATATTTACTTATGTTGATGACATGTGATATTACTGTGTTGTTGGTTGATATGTTATATTGGATCGTCGTGATTGAAAATCCGGGGGGTTTTGCGTGAGATGAGAGTTTTTTAATTTTCATTCATGTAAAAATTTGTATGTAATATTCTTTTATTGGGACACTTTCGGGTTGAGATTGTTGTCTCCATTTGATGTATATTATTTACTTTTCCGCATTAGGATAGAACCAAGGCAGGGAGCACAAGTAACAGAGTTCTAGAGTCCAGTGGGAGGCCATCTCGAGGAGTCGAGATCGGTCGCCTAACTTTAGAATTGGTAGGGTTTCTTTCTGCTCTTATAGGGGTCTAGGGATGTGGGCTTGTCTATTCATCACGACCGTGGAATCCGTGTTTTTCATTACTGGCTTAATCTATAAAACGGACCTCCTAGTATATCCTATATTTCATATGTTTGCTTCTGTTGTTTCTGTGATATGATGTGATCATATAACTGCATGAGAAGAATGTTACTTATATATATGATATACTAGTAGACATTATATATGTTTTGCATCCGCGCTAGTGCTGATCGTGCCCTGCCGTAAGTTAAGTAACCTTACGGTGAAGACCCGGGTCCTTGTGGAAAATGCAGATGGCATATTTGTTTGTTTTATTTTCGTTTCTTCTATGATGTTTAGGAAATATAAATGATGGGACATCATTAATGAGATTAATGAAAAGAAAAGAAACCTAAAAGATATTGTAGAATCAAATTTTTCTAAAAGGTAGCTCTAGTTCTTGCTTTGCATAGCGGCACTACTACAATAGGGGGTTGCCACTACGGATAATGAAATCCGTAGGGGCAGATTTATTTTTGCCCTACGGACTAATCCGTAGGGCCCGAAGGTTGCCCCTACGGTTCCAGACGTTTTAATTTAAAAATATTAAATCGTAATTTGTTGTTTTCCCCTACGGAGCCGCAAACCAAGGACCTACGGACTAATCCGTAGGGGCATCTAAATGGGAATTTAATTAAAAAGCCACAGAAATGCCCTACCCTGATCTTCTCTCTCTCGCGCGCGTTAACTCCCAAAATCCCCAAATCTCTCGTTCTCGTAGCGTCACCGTTCTCGTCGCCGCCACCGCCTTCCGTTTCGTCGTCGCCACCGCCCTCGTTCTTCCTCATCGCCGATTGCGCGCGTTGTCGACCACCGATCGAGCATCTCCGTAGTTTCCTCCACCGCCTACAGGTTAGTGAATCTTCAATTAAACATAATTTTGATGATTTTAGGGCTAGGGTTTAGGGTTTGGGTGCCGATGAGGGTTAGGGTTAGGCATCGGTTGGGGTTAGCGTTAGGGTTAGGGTTGCGGTTGCGGTTGGGGATGGGGCTGGGGTTGCGGTTGGGGTTGGGGTTCGGCTGGGGTTGCGGTTGGGCTTGGGGTTGGGTTTAAGGTTCGGTTTGGGGTTCGGCTGGGGCTGTGGCTAGGGTTAGGATTAGGATTGGGGTTGGGGTTCGGCTGGGGCTGGGGTTAGGGTTGGGCTGTGATTTTTAGGAAAATTTAACTCGATAAAGCCAAAATTACCATTTTTGGTATCAGATACGGAACGGAATAGGTGTTATCATTTTCGTATACCGATATGGATGGTCGTCAAAAATGAAAATCACTATTTGTATATGATGCAAATCAAATACGGATACGGAGTTAGCTCGAATTATCCGTATTCATATACATTCTAACAGCTAAGTATGGTGAAGTCAGGTTAGACTCAACCCTAACCCGTCCAATAAATTAGGGGTGTTTTCGTCTGTATAAACCTGCCTGATCTTGTTTGGGTAGGTTTAGGTTTCATAAAAGGAAAAAAAATTGGGTTGTAGGGTCCTTGAAAAAATATTTGGTTGGCCTCTCACATAAGCCTGTGGGGTCCAGGAGTCTAAATATGAGGATAGATTCCACTAATCGATTTCAAATGAGACAAATACTGTTAGTTTAGTGACTTGCATATTAACCTAGAGTACTGTCATGATCCATGCCCATTACTGCTACCTGTTTATGTTATTTTATACATTCATGTTAGTGCTTTATACCCGTTGTTTCATGCTTCACTATTTATCGTCGTCGGTTTAGAACTATTCAAAGGTTGTTAAATATCGGATGGTATAGCTCGATATTAACAACCGTCGTATAGTCTATGTGACGAGAAGATTCAATCGTATCATAACCGATGGAAGCCTTACCCTCGACAGCCGAAACACACACATACAACATGAATACACAACAAACACATCATTAGAGAGTGATTCAAGATGTTCAATCTAAAACCAATATATGATATTCGATGATAATATGAAACTTTCATATTCTCATCGATACTCATATATGAAACTCAAAGCGCCACTTAGTCCCCGTCTATCGGTTAACATACGTTCGATGTTCGTCGTGACATAAAACTATACGAAGGTTGTTAAATATCTGACGGTATAACTCGATACTAAAAACCGTCGTATAGTCTATGTGACGAGAAGATTCAATTGTATGATAACCGATAGATTTGTCTCGTGTGGACAAGTTAGGAATGTATAAAGCAAACACCTTCATTCACTTGTGTTTTCATCCGTTTCAAGATATTTCGTCGGTACCTTTCCGCTGGTTCTCCGTGTAAAAAGATAGATTAGATGTTCATTTCAACGTTGTTTCACAGCTTTGAAATGATTATCTATTCAATTACAGTGTACTCGGAGAACAGCGGGGAGGTGCTGCCGAAATTTACTCGAAACGGTTGAAAGCGCAAGCAATGGGTGTTCGCTCTATACATTCTTAATGGGATAGAAGCCTTACCCTCGACAGCCGAAACACACACGTACAACAAGAATACACAACAAACGCATCATTAGAGAGTGATTCAAGATGTTCAAGTTAAATCAATATATGATTCTCGATGATAATATGAAACTTTCATATTCTCATCGATACTCATATATGAAACTCAAAGCGCCACTTAGTCCCCGTCTATCGGGTAACATACGTTCGATGTTCGTCGTGACATAGAACTATACGAAGGTTGTTAAATATCGGACGGTATAGCTCGATACTAACAACCGTCAAGACAACATTTGGGAGTTGGACTCTAGTTCCCGATATTGAACCCCTCCTTTCACTTATGCATAAACTAACTGCCCTGTCGGAATCTACCTATCTGACCTCTATTCGCCTCCTCTCGCTGATAGGAAAGGAGAGAAAAACAAAGCAATGCCAAGAGCGTAGTCTGTGATACATGAGTATCCTCAAATCTAAGTTTGATTATCGATAATTTATTCTTTTCACGACAAACGCACACACAAAGCATATACACGGATTTTCTCCTTTGTCAGTAACCATCCCGTTCTTAGATTTCTCAATATAGTCATCATAACCTACAATTTATATGTTATACAGTCTAACATGGCCTATGAGTACGTCAGAGTTAAGGACTGGATGTATGTGGATTGGCAACAACGTATGCAACCTAAGTTTGTCACAGGAGTTGCTGCTTTTATTGAATTTGTTAGTTATATGTATACCCTAGAGGCCATTACTGTACATTGGATGTATATTGTAGTGGATGCTGGGACATATATAGGAAGGACTTTCTTGCTCGACATGATAGTACGCTATCTGGTTGCACTTTATCTTAACATGTATACTTTCTGTCTCTCTGATTACATGTTGATAAAGCCCATAGGATGTGTGCTCGACTTCCAGGACTATGATGTAGATCATACTAGTGGGGCCTGGATAGTCCATGAGTACATCCTTGAATCGTTCCTAGTCGTGGGAATATCGAGACGGGGCATCGATATTCCAGAGTAGACTAGCGTATATCTTCTCGACCCATGTGATGGGCGATGGATGATCCCATATCCATTGGTGTTTGACATCGAAGATGGTATGCGGGTGCTCAGTGGAGACTGGGTACACTGAACGGACTCGCCGAGAACTCCCAGATGGTATTATACCTCACGTCAGATGGCAGTTCTCTGGTGACACTGGTACAGCTTAGTCTGTAGACCCGAGATCGTCATAGAGTCTTGTGTGTCTCCCACTGTGCTTTGATTTCCACCCTACCACGGCTCTACTGAGTTGTGCAAACAGGTGGTTTTTGGGTACAGTCCCGATTCACATGGAGGCAATGAGCGATAGGAGGGGATTCGTCTCTCCCGGTATTGGGGGTTGATGTTGTGCTATGCTCAACTGGCCATAACAGGAAATCCCTGGCCAGGGTTGCAGTGATATACTGGTAAGTGTTATCAGTAGTTTCATGAATGTTATGGACCCTACGTCGGCATGACTTATCGAGCTATTGGGGTCTGACGTTTACCACCCCTAGGCGAGATATGCGACATATCAGACGAACAGACCGGACTATACGGTAGTGTTACTGGTCGGATTCGCAGGAGTGTGAGCGGGCTTGCTCGTCGATCTTCTGATCGCTCAATACCCGGGTGGCCGTTACGTTTGGCAGACCGCTTGCGGCTTGTGGGTGTTTGATATGATCATCATCTGCTGCCGGCGTATTGACGAGTCTTTAGAGTCCTACACAGAGGTTTCCTGGCTCAAGCAAAACGAAATAGGAGCGCTTATGAGATATGTGCGGGACCGAGAATAATGCGTGTATGTGATACCGTATTCTATTCTCGTGATCTGTGTATCGATTGGTTATATGCGATATAACCTAGTTATCGAATCAAGGATTGGTTCGATAAGCCGATACATAGGATACTGGCCGGTTATATGCGACATGACCGGATCATTGAATCAAGAGTTGATTTAATGATTTAATGTATAATTATATATTTGATATATTACTTTGCATTAACTAGTAATGGTTCACTTTAAATGGATTTTCTCACTTGGATGTGCGCATTGCATATGCGATATGATATTGTGCACTAGCTTGTATCATGTTTGATGATACATATCTTTTTTGTTAAGTGTAAAGAGTTAAACCTTGGTTAATGAAATCATTAGGGTTTACTATTTGCTTATTCCTTTATTTATTTTCTTTATTCATTATGGTATTTATAATAAGCATAATGAGAAAGAAACAAAATGGTTAGCTTTCATTCTTTCATGAAGCTTAATGAAGCTTCATGAAGCTTTGACCAAAGGTGACCATTTTGTTTTTATCTCAAACCCTAACCACTCACTAACCTTGGTTAACTCTCTACACTTTACTATGGTTCAAATATGATAAGGATTGTTTTTTTCTTTTCTATGATTATTATTCTTATCATAATATTTGAGCTTCTTCTTCTTCTTCCTTCAAGTGAAGAAAAGCTTGACCATCAATGGCAAGTCTTCAAATCTAGTGAGAAATCCAAAACTAAAGTTTACCCACTTCCTATTTCTTCATCCTCTACCTATTGCCAAGTAGTATAGGGTGTTTCCTTCACAAGTTTTTCCGACTTGGTGAAGTTGGAGCTTGTTCTAGTGATGCCTCGACGTAGATCATCTTCGGCATCGAACCGACGATCAAGCCCGCCCATTTCTTCGACGAAGCCGATACTTGAGTTCCGGATTCATTTTGGACAGCGGAGGGGACTTCGTTGCGGAGCCGTGGAGGTGGTGGACCGGATCTACAAAGGTTGTATGTCCGTTCCCTTAGTTAATATGTTAACTAGTTTATGTTTCGCCTAAATATCTAGTAAACGATCCGTAATCGGGTTTGTAGGCACCCGTAAAATTTTATTTGTGCATGTTGGATCACTTGTGAGACCTCACTAGAGTGCCTAGGAACCCTACAGAATTTGCACACGCACATAATAAGATCGTGATAGAGAAGATTCTCTGCCGTGCGATAGATGTGGGAATAAGTACTGGCAGAAGGTAGAATTGGCAGAGCTTCATATCGTAAAATATGGTTTTATTAGATTTTATACAACTTGGAAATATCACGGGGAAGGAGAAGAATGCAGTAATGCGGCAGAAGAAGAAGGAGAACACGATAATGCGGTAGGAGAAGAAGGAGAAGACAGTAATGCGGCAGAAGAAGAAGATGGTAATTTCTTTCCATCAGAAGAAACGGAGGATATGGTAGAGGCTGCCCTAGGTGAATCTATTCGTACCGAAGATGAAATTCCTCCCGGTCAAGGACCGCGTGTGGATAAATATGAAAATTTCATGAATGATGCTAGAAAACCAATTTATGAGAATGCAAAGTATTCCACCCTCTCATGGTTCGTCCAACTTTTCCAGATTAAGTGCCTAAATGGATGGAGCAACAAGTCATTCACAATGCTTTTTTCGTTCTTGAAAGATTCTATGCCCCCCAGGAAATAACGTGCCTGACAGCTGGTACGGAGCCCAGAAGATGATGTCTGATTTGGGTCTGAAGTGTGAGAAGATTCAAGCATGTCCTAAAAATTGCGTGTTGTACCGGAAAGAGAATTCAGATTTGAAAGATTGTCCAATATGCGGAGAGTCCAGGTATAAGCCGAAAGATTCTGATAAGAAGCCTGATAAACCTGTCAAGATAGCACGATACTTTCCTATAACACAGAGGCTGCAGAGGCTATTCAGGTGCAAGAAAACAGCCGAGATAATGATTTGGCATCACCGTGCTCCTCCAAGTGAAGATGGAAAAATGAGCCATCCAAGAGATTCACCGGCATAGAAGGATTTCGATAGGAGGCACGCAATATTCATTAGCGATCCTCGCAATGTCACGCTTGGACTGGCTAGTGATGGCTTCTGCCCATTCAACTATATGGCTGGAAGTCACAGCACATGGCCCGTTGTAATGATAATTTATTATCTGTCACCTTGGTTGGTTATGGACCAATCATACTTTATGATGCCTCTTCTTATCGACGGACCAAACTCACTGGGAAACAATATCTACGTCTATCTCCGACCTCTGATCGGTGAGTTAAAATCTTTGTTCATTGATGGTGTAGAGGCTTACGATGCAAACACAAATACAACCTTCATACTGTGTGCGGCTTTAATGTGGACAATTAATGACTTTTCTACGTATGGAATGCTATTAGGTTGGTCCGTACATGGTCACAAAGCATGTCCTCATTGCCATCAACACACAACATCGAAATTCTTGAATTTTAGTAGGAAGGTTTGTTATTGCGGCCATCGACGTTTCCTGCCTCTAGACCACCCCTACAGCTTAGACGCTTTTCACTTTGATAGTCATCAGGAGCTTCTTGGACCTCCGGCCCCATTGTCCGGAGAGGACGTGACTGCTCAGTGGGATGGTTACAATAACGTGACCTTCGGGATGGATCCGACAAAACAGGTCAAACCACTTTTTTGGAACAAGTTAAGCATTTTCTTCGAGTTTCTGTACTGGTCAACAAATTTAGTGAGTCATTGTCTGGACGTCATGCATATAGAGAAGGGAGTATCAGAGCACATACTCAACTTGCTTCTTTGTAAAGACGGGAAATCGAAAGACAACCTGAATGCTTGGATGGATCTACAGGAGTGGGAAATAAGAAGTGAATTGCACCCTAGACCGGTAGCGGGTAAACCAGGCAAGTTTGTACTTCCCAATGCCGCTTATCATATGTTACAATCGGAGAAGAAAAGATTCCTGCAGGTGTTGCATGATTTGAAAGTTCTCACAGGTTTCTCAGGATCATTCAAAAAGAAGATAAAAATTGTGAAAGGCAAGATCGATGGGCTGAAAAGTCATGATCACCAAGTTATCGTGGATCACCTTCTTCTATTAGCCCTCAGGACTTCTCTCCCCGAATCGGTTGTTCTAGTAATCAACGACCTATGTTGTTTTTTCAGAGAGTTGTGTGCTAAAACACTGGATGTTGTGACACTGGATAAACTAGAAAATTCTATTGCGTTGATACTTTACAAGTTTGAGCGTATTTTTCCACCGTCATTCTTCGATATCATAATACGCCTGACGGTTCATCTTGCAACTGAGGCTAAGTTAGCCGGATCGGTACAATATCGATGGATGTATCCCGTCGAGAGGTACGTGGAATTTTTCATTTCGTGCAATTTTTAAAATTATTGTTGTCCTGTATGCCCGTATTTATTTATTCAACATATTTTCTTTATTGATACTTAAATTGTATACTCGGCATCCACTATCCCGGACGATCATAACCCTTTAATATATTCCAGTATACTTGGTACGATACGCGAACCGATACGGATAAGTGGAGAAGCAATCTTGGGACTTGGAAAGATAAATATGGATTGACCAGTGTGAACACACTTCGATTTTACGGTCAGGAAGATCTTTTTATCTTTCCGAACAAAGCGTTCCAAGTATACTACTCACAATGTTTGAAGCATCCGGGATGGAGTGTCGTATGCCGTTGAAAACCCAGAAATGTATACGATGTCCCAGAATTCGAGGACAGCAATGAGGATGAAGAAGAGAGAAGACTTAGAGTGCTCCGATCGTCTGTTTCGAAAGACGGGTTGTCTTCGGCCGATCATGAAGTTATGTGGGTTAGAAATGATATCGATGATGAAATCCAAGTAGATATTTCTAATGCGCCCACGAAATGAAAAAGGTTATCAGTAATGTTATATTATTACTTCACATTTTACGATCTATACATATATATTCAATACTTGTAATGATTGTCTAATGCGTCCACGAACCGTTTATCTAGATTTGATGACGATGACGGGAGCAGCGAGGGGCGGCAGGAGCTCCAGCCGTGGCACCGACAGAGAAAGAGGAAGAGGCAGAGCGGTTCTGCCGCCCGGAGAGCTACGTAGGGAGCTTCAAAGGGTCGGTCTTGCACTCCGATCGGAGACCCCTTCGGATGCCTCCTTCCATGTGGACTTTGCCATACCTCCAGGTATATTGCACGCATATAAATTTTGAATTTAATATTAGAGATATGCATGCCTGTTCATGTCAAAATTACTTATATTGTCAATGTTTGATTGTCTAGCTATTGGTTATGCATCCATATCAGGGACAGAGGCCGCTCCCGCACCTCCAGGTATGTTTATATATCATATAGTGCATGTATATTGATTTAGAATGCTATATCATAAATATACACATATTCCTTTGCTCTTACTTAGATAATCATTTTTTTTATTGTCTAGCTGTAGGTGGTGCCTCCACATCTCGGGCAGAGACCACCACCGCACCTGCGGGTATGTTTATATATCCTATAGTGCATGCATATTGATTTAGAATGTTATATTATTGATCTACAAATTCTTTTTTCAATTACTTATATAATCTATTTTTAATTGTCTAATTATAAGTGGTGCGTCCACATCTGATGCAGGGGCCACTCCCGCCACTTCCGTACCCTCCGCTCAGTCTGTAGGTTAGTATGCATAAATATAAAATATTTATTCATTTTACATATCCTATAAAGAATAAATATGAACTTCATGGAAATTTAGCGTCAATGTTTATTTTCTAGTTGGAGGGGACACGTCCGCATCCAGGTCACCAGTTGTTCCTCACCGGAGGAACTATCACCCCGCTCGTGCTGCTGCCCGGGCCCAGGCTCCTGCTTTAGTCACCGGAGGTATATATCACACTTCAATTTTCGTTAAACCTTGATTTCTTAATACAACTTTGTCTTAATATTGATTGTCTTGATATTTCTTGCAGACGCAGGGCCTCCCTATCCCGAGAGGGGGACTCGAGGCCCGAATCAGTCCCACAGGCTGAGGCCCGACAGAGCTAGGGGGAAGGCAGCATTCCCCCTCTTTTTTACCCCTGATTATCGCTATACCGGCGATCATGCCAAGATGTTCGTCTGGTATATTGGGATGAGAGCCGGCTCGTGAAGAACTATCCACTTCACGTTAAGTGGAGCGACCAACACCGGCGCTCATTCACCCTCTTCTGGGATCAGGCTCGGGTATTAATATATATTTCATTTGATTTATCCAATATATTTATTATTAACACTTTCAATCTAATAACAATGTTTTCTTTTGTATTTTCAGTTGGATTACGATTTTCAGCCTGTACCCGACCCTGATCACCCTGGGAGGGTGCTCGATCTTCACGCTCTGTACAATGGCCTGATAAAGAACATGCAGACGAAGGTCCGATACAACAGGAATGAGATGAAGACCGACTGCTATTCCCTGTGGATGGCGACCCCCAAGACAGAGAGAGCGGCCCTCCTATCTACTCCGGCCTTTGCGATAGTCGACGTAGATACATGGCCTCTATTGTGCGAATATTTCGACTCTCATCGCAAACAAGTATATATTTTAAATGTAATTCATTGTTTAGTATATAATTTTTTTTTTGTTGCTTAATTAGAAAACTAAATGTGAATGTGTTGTGCAGAAACAGGCCGATCAAAATAAAGAGAATAGGAAGTCGGCGAAGAGGGGTCGCCCCACATATACAGGTGGCTCGAGGAATATTACTCGTGCCATAGAGTTATCGGTAAATTACAATAGACCGGCCTTTGTGATATATTGTAATATTAAGAGTTATTTTCTAATATATATAATATTAAGAGTTGTTTTCTAATGTTGCAGAGAGCTCAGACCCTGGCGCAAGGTGGTACACCGAGCGAGCTGTCACATATCTTGCCTTCCACGACATCTCGACAGATCCCGCCACGGACGAGCTTCGATACCCCGACGCCGCTACCCAGGAGTATTGGGTAAGTGTTAATATTTATTCAACCCCTATTTGAAATTTTAGTTTTGAAAGGTTCAAATTTAAATGATATACTTATATTTTACTGATTAATGTGGGTGTAGGAGCGGGTGGTTGAGCAGGCCGAGGCATCGGGGATCTATTTTACTGGACAGAACGATCCGATGCTACTGACCCTAGTCCTGGACGCCGCACACGGAGGGCACCACGGAGGTTAGGAGAGAGGCCGGGGACTGGGCCCTAGCAGGGCCCATATGAGGTTGGACTCCATTCTGGCGGTTACTTCCTCCGTCTCCAGTGAGCGACGTTTCCAGCAAGAATTGGAGAGCTTGAAGGCCACCATTTAGGAGTTGAAGGAGATGTTGGTATGTATACTACTTAATAGTAAAATATTATGTCATATTATAAATAGCAACATATCCAATATTAGTATCTAGCCTGAGTTTATTTGGTTATAGACTTAGCTTTGATTAATCATACATACATATCTAATTAAAATAAACTACAGTTTTCCAAACTAGATATCCAAACGAGGCCTAAGTCCCTAAGTATACATAGATTGAGGTTTCGAAATAACTTGATAATGATACGAATTCGACTAATACACAGTTCTTACTCGTTTATTACACACGTAGGTCCAGACGCGACAGGTTACATCGGCCGAGCCTCCACATGCATCTCCTTCGGCTGCGGCTCCGCAAGCCACTACATCGGCTGCGGTTCCGCAGACAGCTCATATAGCTCCACTGCCCGCTCAGACTCCCGCAGCTGCGGCTCCGCAAGCCACTACCTCGGCGGCGGTTTCGCAGATCACTCCTACAGCTCCACAGCCCGCTCAGACTCCCGCACACTCCGCATTGTATGATTTTTTGACTCAGGGTATATCCGAGAAGCAGGCGCGCCAGATTATGGCGTTTATCAGAGGTGGAGCAGGACAGAGCTAGGGTAGCTTTTTGATTCTTATATTTTAAATATTTATTTATTTATATGATACATATTGTACTATATTTTGGACGATATTGATATTGGTGGTGTTTGCGTGTTTATATTGATATCATATTCTGCTTGTTGATTTCTTTTGTATATTATGCGTGAGATGTGATTATGAATACTGCGATATATGTTCTGGGTGTTGATTAATTTTATATATGATGTATGTATTATTGTGCACAAGGCGAGAAAAAAATAGGTAGCCCTTTTTTTAAAAAAAACTGATAATATGTACCTACGGATTAATCCGTAGGTCCCAAGATTGCCCCTACGGATTAATCCGTAGGGCCCTACTTTCCCCTACGGATTTATCCGTAGGGTCAAAATATCAGGATACCTGATATTTTGCCCCTATGATCTCAGTAATAGGGGTTATACTTGTCCCTACGGTTATATCCGTAGAGGCAAAAAAATGCCCCTGATATTTTGTCCCTACACATCCGGAACTACGCACTTATCCGTAGGGGCAACTATTTGGCCCTACGGATAAGTCCGTAGGGATACCTAATTTATTTTATAAACCGATAAATTAAATAAATTTTTTGTCCCTACAGCCTAATCCGTAGGGACAATTGAACCTACACATTACCCCGTAGGGGCAAGTTTTTGACCGTAGGGGCATGTTCAAGGATAAGACTTGCACCTACGGCGTTTGCACCTACAAGGTAATTTATTTCCCCTATGGATATATCCGTATGGGCAGTGGTTGGCTCCTACGGATAAATCCGTAGGGGCAACCCCTATTTTTAGTAGTGCGGTATTCCATTATGAATATCCAACAGCTCATTTGATGAGGAAAGAGCATTGATCCCTTCACCGAGAATGACTTCTTTAGCAAAACAAGCATATGCTACAATCCACTAGGCTTGTTTTGAAAACTACTCGATTTTAAAGCGGAGCTTAAACCACTCCTTTCCAAATCACTAGATTCTACAACGATATCAAGTTCATTACGTTAAAAGTTTTCTTCAAAACCAGTTGTAGCCCTCCGTCATTTGAGATACTTAGTATTTAGTATTCGTGCTGGTGTTCGTTGACCTCCGTCAAGGCACAGTGTACGGTAACTAGGTAATATTTATCTGCAGCATGTTGATGCGATCGGTAGGGGCAGTCACACAGCCTTGTTGGCCTCTCAAGGGTTTGTGTGGGTGGATTCGAATTGATCAAGAAATGACGGGTTGAACTTGACTAGCGGCCTATGGTTTGTTGACCTCCGTCAAGGTCATAGATCGTTAGGGATAAAAAAAGATATTGGGAATTTCAAGTGTTGAAATTTGCAATGAGATTGCATACCTTCTATATGATAGTGTAACATTTTGAAATATTTTAGATAATTAATTATTTTATTTATTTAATTAAAAATGTTATTTTAAATTTTATTGTAATAAAAAGACCTTTTAATATGTGGTAGAGTAATTTAGTAGAGAAAGTAGTTGTTTATATAATATTAAGTGTCATGAGGGGTTTTGTGGAAAGTTTTGTTCTTTGTGAGAATTGGAATTGTGTGAGGGTTTATATGTTAATGTGTTAGGTTACGGTTAAGGTAAGATAAACCTCATAGACACTACACCCTAGGTTAAACCTTATGCTCACACCTCCTACTTGCATGAATGCACCACTCTCCTTCATGGTGACACCTCCCCCTAATGTCATCACTTCTTGTCTAAGTCTTTTCCATATTTGTTCAGTTGGATATTAGGTTTAGAAACAATACTTAGTAAATATCCTCTATCTCAATTAGAATGAAAGATGAAATGAGATGCTAGGTTCTTATATTCCTCAACTCAAACCCTCAAGCTAGGATTTTATGTCCCTGTGCATCTTTGGAGAAGCCATTCAGTTGATCATTCAAATTGGTATAATTTCCAACCCTATAGATTTTAATTTCAATACTGTTTTAGTATAAAAGTATAATATCGGTAAATATCGTATTTTTATAGATTATTGCTCTGTTTTGAATATTCTATAATCTAGCTAATCTGTAACAAAATCAAATAATACAGTAACCTTATAAATTGGACGTAGAATATACACTAGAAACACGAACCCATTCTAAGAATTTTCGACCGGCGAAAATCCCTATTTTCCCGATCTCGCCGGTTTTTCGTGGGAGTTGGCTGTTGAGTTTTTTAGGGTAGCTCTCTGTATGTATTTTAGGGTATCTGGTATAGTTTTGTATGTTATATATTCAGTATATAGAATCTGGAAGTAAATTTCTTGTTTTGGTTAAAACTCTATATACGATACGAATAGTTCGTGTTACGTATTCCTTTTTCGCATTTACGAACAGTATGGGGTTACCTCAGGTTAGTATAGGTTTTAGATAGTTCACAATATTCGCACGTAGCACATTTAGCATGTAAGTCTTGTAGTTTTCACGTTTTCGCCGTATCGGAGTTTAGCCATTTCTTATACGAAAGTTAATTTCGATATTAGGTTCGACCGCGGGGAATTTGGAAGCCGCAAGGAAGGGAAAGGGATTGATGATATTCGAGTAGATTCGACGTGTTCCGGTGAGTAGACTAAACATCTACCGGGGATTTTGTATGGATGGCATAATACGCCAGTGATTATAAGTTTAGTTATAATTTTTTTCCATTTACATTGTGTATATAATTAGAACTAAAATCTTCATCGGATGCATTCTTATCTATAAATCTCCATGTCTAACAATTGCTAGGACACTGCACTATTTATCGATGAGTCATGTTGCACGCGCACATACCTACATGTTACACTACACCTCATCGGTATTGACATGTCACTTACCCACTTAGAACTTGTTTTGTCATGTATGATTCACTTCATACCATAAGCATCATTAATAGTAATTAGTTTGCATCAATGTTACTATGGACACTTATCATGTTTCACTTTCAATTGTTATTATTGTAGTATAAGGTGTATTGGATTATGAGGATTTCTGGTTTTGAGTGTTATGCACTATTAAGTTATATTCAGCAGTTCTTCATGATTGATGTGATATGTCCACCATGAGATATTGTTTTTATGATTTGGTTTTATTCCGGACTGAGTGAGGGAGCTATACTGTTGCGGATTTTTACGTTATCCGGACTGAGTGGGGGAGTATACAGTCGGATTCATGGTGGACCCGGTCGAGACCAAGGGGAAAGAAAGTCGCATTTGAGGCAAAGAGCATAGCGAGGATACTCGATACCGGAGATAGTCGTGAAACACGGCGGATATCTGGAGAATACCGACTGGAGTTGTTGATTGACAGGATCGTTCAAGGAACGATGCCTGCTAAAATAGAAGATTTGTGTCGATGTTGGACACGGAAAAATGAATCTTATTTGGAAATGACCAATATTTTGAATATTTGATGAGAGTTCGGTGTTGTTTTATACATTCAATTAGTACATATTCATGCATCAATCTGCTATCATACATCATGCTTACATTTGTTTGCTACTACTCTATTTGGTCATGCTTACAATATCTACTATTAGATATTAGATTTACTCACTGAGTTGGCAACTCACCCCCGTTGTGCCTTAGTTCCTTGCAGGAGACGCGTGGACGCATAGCTGCCTTGCGGACACACTTATCAACTTTTCTCACTTTTCTTGCTAGGTGGCTTACATATGTAGTAACCTCCTATTTTGGTATATGTATTTTGGATCTAGTATACTCCATCAGACCCTGTATATTTGACTTAGAACGAAACATGCTTGTATATGTTTTGATTCAATTGAGTGAGATCGGCTAGTGATGTAAATTTATGCTTTTTTTACTTATGCGTGAAATTCTTCGCTTTGAGCGTCGTATTGTTGTTGCGTATTGATTTCCGCCGTTTGGCGTCATTTTACTCCCAACTACGGACACAACTTATTTAAACATTTTATAACTGCTTTTATTAATAATTAAAAAGGAGGTGCTGTCGAAATATTAAATGCTAAAAATCAGTTTTTTAAATTTCATTTCTTAAAAATCATTCGATATGCTACCTCATTCTTTTTACTTTAAAAACTGTAATTTTATAAATTCCGCAGATAGGGTTTTGATCTTGGTTTTCTGGCTTACTCGGATTGTGTCGGCATCTTTAGATGTCATACAATCTAAGTACCGGTCACACACCAAATTTCGGGTTGTGACAGATAGTTGGATTCCGATACCCACAGCGAGTAAGTGTTACTCATGTTCTCCGCCGAAAAGACGCGACCGGGACGATAGGATTTCCGGCCTGAATTTTGGGGGCAGATGCTATTTGGTATTATCCGTCCACCTCTTCGTAGATGCCAAGTTGATTTATGGCACCGTGTATCGGAAGTTTAGATGAATGCGGGCGTTGTAGCAGACTTCGTCAGATTCCCCCTCATTGTGAGGGTTTTTTTGATAGTGGGGACGCTCTTCCCTGCAGGCGCAAGCCCCTGCAGTTAATTATGCTACCACATCGTTGTAACCACTTTCTCCTTCTCTAGATGGTCACTTCATGTCGTGTGTGTTTGTTTTGTTTTTTGGTTGCCCGTGGATTGTATACGGAGACTAATTTATTTTGTCTCACGTAGGGCGTGGATTAGTCCAAATCCGTATTTTCTTAGATTTGGGTTTGGTTTGGGTTTAAGGATCGTTAATCTCATTAAGATTAAGATCAACTTAAACGTTTGTTAAGGATACATTAGTCTAATAATAGACTAAGATCTAATTAACACGGTTTTGGGATCATTTAGATCCAATGAAAGAGCCTGTGGGTTCATTTGTTTTAGTTTAGGGACATTGCGATCCGTAAGTTTAAGGACATCATAGTCCATGGAGTTTAATGACATCATAATCCATAAAGTTTAAGGACATCATAGTCCAGTTTAAAGACATCATAGTCTGTGGGGTTTAGTTTAGGGACGTTGCGGTCCATTGGGTTTAAAGACATCATAGTCCATGAGTTTAAGGACCTCATAGTCCATAGAGTTTGTGTAACAACCCTAAATTACCTATACAAGTTTTTACAAAAATTTTCAAAAATCCATAAAGGGGTGTTTTAGCCTGAGCACAAGATATAAGTAATTATTTTGCCTTTTAATTACAAGTTAAAAGAATGTAACAACTCCATTTTTAGTGTACAAAAATTTGCTTTAAAATTAATGTATACTTGGGGTATTTACTTTTACTGTTACCACTTTAAGTATTTATTTCACTCCATAATTATAAGAAGGAGCTTGTGGCTCATTGGTAATACCTTGCATTGCTGAACCAAGCCACCGGAGTTCAAATCACATACCCCACATTATTTTTAATATTGATTTTTTTAAAACCTTTAGAATACCAAGAGTTTACACGTGCATATCTCACAAAAATCCCACTAGACCCAAAAATGTAACATTGCCAGAGCTTAGATGAACCGTCGGGGGGGATCCAGGCCGCCTGACTCGGCCGGGAATCGGCCAAATCGGACTCGACTCGGCCGACTCCATCCTTCGACCGAGTCACGGCCGAGTCACCCCCGAGTCGGCCGATTCCGGAGATGACCCCAACATGAAAAATGTGTCTTTTCACATTCCCTATACGCCTGAAAATTTTTAGCCTCAGAACATTTCCAGAGCTCTTTTAAAACCCCAATTACTCAACTTTTAATATATTTTATCACATTTTTCATTTTAACCTTTCACCTACCCTAACCCTAGCCTAACCCTATAAATACCACCACCCCTACACTCTACCCTCTCACCCCAAACTCTGAGCCAACTCTCTAAAATTCTCAAGAACTGTTGTGTGCAATCGAATTTAGCGAAAGGCGAAGCTCCGGCGAATTCTTCGGCGGAATTTCTGGCAACGACCGTAGGAACTCCCGGCGACGAAACGACGCACCGGCGACTCCTCCCGATCCACCTTCCTCTTATCTTTGATTGAAACCAGTAAGTCCCCAAATTCTACCTCACTTTTCTTTTCTAAAAATACGGATTTACGAACCCGACGGAATCGGAAGAAATCCAATTTCCGATTCGGTTTCTTTATAAAACTCCACTTCTCGTTAATACAATTATGCTTAAACTAGCTCATGTTGATTATTAAACACTAATCAACCAAATTGATCAAGTTTAATTTCATAAAATGATGTCTATTTCACTTTATCGTATTTTTCATTTAAATACCATATTGATTCAATTATACATTTAACTTCATTGAACTTGCTAAACCTTTAAGTAGACCACGAGGTAATGACCTACCTCCTTACACACTCATATGTAATATAAAACGATACCTCGAGAACTTAGAATACGGGAAAACAAACATTTTCATTTAAATACCTTTTACTTAATAAAAACCAATTCTCAAAGATTTAGTATTGATACATCTTTATAAATAAATAACTTTTGAACTAATAAAAAATATCTAGACTCAGCCAATTAAGGACCGTCGCATTCATTAGGACAGGGTAAGGTTGTGGGCATTCATTCGTTTATCTAACCTGACTTTGTGGACTCTATTTTTATTTACCTTGAAGAAATTCTTCTTCTGAAAGCTTTCTCTTCTCTTTGAAATTTCTCAAAGTTTCTTTTGGGGGGGGGGACGGGGGGTTCCTCCGTGCGAGACTTGAAATCTTAGGGACTTTATATAGTGGAGGCTGATCAATTAAGGCAATCTTTTTCTGATTGATTTGCGGATGTTTTCCCACCATTGGATCTTTGATCCTATGGCTTCTGTTTTACAGAATACATCTTTCTTTTTATTAACAAGATTGGGAAATTATTTTCCCATACAGAGATTACTCTATATCTTTGTGATTTTTAATCACCATTGGATCTTTGATCCAACGGTGCTCTGATTTACAGAGCACAATTTTTCCTGTTTGGATAGATTTGAGGAGTATTCCCTCAACAGAATTTTATTCTGGTAATTTGATGATTTATCATCTTTGTTGTATCTTTGATCCAACGGTGGAGAACATTTAGTTCTAGCGCTTAGCGTTCTCGTGCCTTGCACGTGAACGCTGCCTCAGAGTCTTTGACTCTCAGCGCTGGCGCACTTGGCGCGAGTGCTCTCGTGCCTTGCACGTGAACGCTACCTCAGAGTCTTTGACTCTTAGTGCTGGCGCACTTGGCGCTAGCGCTCTCGTGCTTTGCACGTGAGTGCTACCTCAGAGTCTTTGACTCTCAACGCTGGAGCTCTTGGCGCTAGTGCTCTCGTTCTTTGCACGTGAGCGCTACCTCAGAGTCTTTGACTCTCAGCACTGGCGCTCTTGGCGCGAGCGCTTTTATAAAGCGCCGATTCCTTTCAAATTTCAAAATTTGAACAGAGTTTTGCTCTGATTGGGGGAAACAAATGCCCCCCACCGTTGCGCTCACGTGGCTCACACGTGAGTGTAGCGGTGGCCGCCTTTCCACCGTTGGATTGTTCTTGGAAGTCGGATCGACTTCCCCTGCCTATGAATAGGACCTTTGGCCTTTTGAGATGACTGGTTGTTCGTCTTCTTGTTTTGTTTTTGTTTCTTGAGAATTTAATTCTCTTTCTGAGCCAACCTCTCTGCCTCAGAAAACTCCTTTAGAGTTAAGACTATGTCAAATTTTTTGGTGAGATTTGAACCCATTAACAGAGCTTTGCTCTACTTAGATCACAGATCTTAAAGATTTTTAGGGTTTCTCAACCCGTTAACTAAAAACCAGAGCTTTGCTCTTTCTAGATCATGGATCAGAAAAAGAAATCCTTTTTATGGTTCTTTTAACCCATTAACGAAAAACTCTTAGAGTTCGCTTTACAGATCTTAAAGATCCTGAAGTTTTTACTTCTGTAAAAAGCTTTGCTTTTAGGGTTTTTGATGGATTGTTCCATCTTCTTCACAGAGCATAGGTCTTGAAATTTTTAAGGAATTTTATTCCTGCCATGATTAGAGTTGACAGATGTCACTCTGTTGCAGAGCTCTGCTCTCAAGGGAGTTTTACTCCTTGGCCCGAGGGGCCCTCATTAAATGAGAATCCTTTTAGGATTTACTCATTAATGAGTGACTGCCTCATCAATGATCAGCCGTCATCTAGATTGTGTGGGTCCCCATTGGTCCCTTACCACTGCAATCCTTTCCACTGCATTGCAGTGCAGTAGAAATTTAAAGTACCAAGTGCCAGAACTTAAACTGTAGCATTGACGGCTAACTTTTGTTCTTTTTCGCGCAGGTACTATGTTTTTCGACATTTCTTTACCGTTTGTTCGTTCGGAAAGCGGAATCCCTGAAGCGCCCGTGGATAGGTAAGTCTTCGCGTTGATCAAAGATCACGACCCGGAGAAAAAGAACCTTCATTTATGAGGAACGTGGTACAATCAGATCATCAGGGGTCGGTGTAGATTTTCTTGCGCAGCACCTTCGGAGCCCATTTCGGCGATCCACTATGCCGACCTAGCCCCAGTGAACTTTACCGTGGAGGAGGTCAACTAGACTTCAGAGGGTCTCCTTCAGCCTTATATGGCTGCAATACCCGTACAGCCTCCAATGGCCTTGGATACCTTGGGGCGACGTATATGTCAAGACGAGACGCGCCCTTGGGGATAACCATACATGATAGGCTTGACTTCCCGCCATCCAGCTAGGTACTTGCAGTGGGGCCGGTACATTTTTTCTGCCAAGAGATCGCAGCTGCTGAAGCTCTGGTTGTATCCCACGATTTATGTTTCTCTCTTCCAGTATTCTACGCCCCCTGTATGGTGGGTCAATGCCATTTTGGAACAATGGAACGTTCCAACTCACACATTCCTTTTATTAGATCGAGAAGTCTTAATCTCTTTAGAGGAGTTCGCGGAGATCTCCGACTTGCCTGTCAGAGGGGAGCATTATGAGGAGCTACTTCCTCTTGATGAGTACGTCTTTGCTACCAAGTTAGTGATGATGGGCCTTTCCCCGGAGAACGCCATTCAACATCAATCCCCAAGTTTGATCAAGGTGTTGAATATCTATGAGAGCCTATTTCTCGAATCCGGAAGCCATGAGGTTAATTTCACAGATTCCATTGCCCGTTTTCTCCGCTCAGAAGTCCTATCGAAGGAAGCTGTGAAATTCGCCAAACTCGACGATCCTTTTGGCTTTGGTTTGGACAACCAGCCGGCAGCGGAGGCGGATCAGAGGAGTTTCTTTCTCCCCGACATCTCGGTCGTCTCTTTCGCAGAGCTTGCAGCTCCTGGGATCGACGAAGAAGCGTTCTTTTTAGGGTTCCTCGGGCTATGGCTAAGCTGGTTTGTGCTTCCGATGCTGTAGGGTTACTAGGCACTAGAACAAGGTTCTACAAGGTATCAACCATGCCAAAATCAAAATTTTCAAGTGCCGAACAACCCTAACCAAGATCTTAGACTAGAGATTAGGCGAAACAAAGAGCAAGTAAACAACTTTACTTCTAAGAGTTAGGAATTACAACCTTTGTAGTCCGTTTCATCACTTCATAAGCTCAGTGTTGAGGTCCCTTCGCTGCGATCATCAAGTATCCGGACTCTAGAGAGGCTCCATGAAGAGAAAGATACAAGCTTGCTTCCGATCTTCAATAACTAAGATGATCTACCTTGAAGAAACTCAAACCCAAGCTCTTGCTTTGCTAATCAAGTATTAGCAAAGCAAACACCCTAATCTAAGCGGCTAGAATAGATGAGGATGATGAAGTAGGAATTTAGCTCTCATTTGTTTTCAATTTCTCACTCATTTTCATCACATGTCAAAAAACTAGAAAGCTTTTTTCAAGAGAGAAGAAGGAATAAGAAGAAGCAAATCCTTTTTGTCATGAATAATGAAAACATGTGTGTGGTTAGAAAGGCTACCATGGGTTAAGAATGAAGACTTAACCCATGTAAGGAAATAACTATGGTAAAGGGTTTGGGTTGGGTTAAGGAAATATCTTCGAAAAACATCAAGGTCAAAGTCAAAGCTTTAAGAAGCTTCTTGAAAGCTTCATGTAAGCTTAACCCTAATCCAAATCCTAACCATATTTAAACTCAACAAAGCATATTGCATTTATAACCCTAACTTGTTACAATATTATATATCACATATATAACATTTATTGTAACGAAATAAAATAATATAATTAACATATATCGCATATATTTCAATGTATTATCCAAGTGAGAATAAGAATATTTGAGTGAGCTAATGTTATTTAATGTAATATAATATATCAAATATATAATTATACATTAAATTATCGAATTAACACTTGATCCGATAATCCGGCTATTTCATAAATAACCGACTAATATAATCTGTATCAGTTCATCGAATCAACACTTGACCGATGACTCGGCTATATCACATATACCCGGCCGATATCACATATTGCGAGAATCTAATACGGTATCGCATACACGCATTATTCTCGGTCCCGCACATATCACATATGTGCTCTTACTCCGTTTTTCCTGAGCCAGGAAATCTCTGTGTAGGACTCTAAAGAATCGTCAATACGTCGGCAGTAGGTGATGATCATATCAAACACCCACAAGCTGCAAGCAGTCAGCTAAACGTATCAGCTACCCAGGTATTGAGCAATCAAAAGATCAACAAGCAAGCCTGTACATTCTCCTGCGAATCCAATCAGTAACACTCCCGTACAATCTGGTCTCTTCGTCTGATATGTCGCATATCTATCCTAGGGGTGGTAAACGTCAGACCCCAGTAACCGATAAGTCGTGTCGATATGAGGTCCATAACAGTTAGAGAAACTACTGATAACTCTTACCAGTAAATCTTAGCATGGCCAGGGATTTCCAGTTATAGCCAATCGAACACAGCACAACATCAACTCCCAATACCGGGAGAGACGAAACCCCTCCTATCGCTCATTGCCTCCATGTAATTCGGTACTGTACCCAAAAGCCACCGTTTTACACGCCCTCTTGGACGTGGTAAGGTGGAAATCAAAGCACTGTGGGAATCACACAAGACTCTATGACAATCTCGGGTCTACAGACTAACCTGTACCAGTGTCACCAGAGAACTGCCATCTGACGTGAGGTATAATACCATCCGGGAGTTCTTGGCGAGTCCGTCCAGTGTACCCAGTCTCCACTGAGCACCCGTATACTATCTCTGATGTCAAACACCAATGGATATGGGATCATCCATCGCCCATCTACATGGGTCGAGAAGCATACGATAGTCTACTCTGGTATATCAATGCCCTGTCTCGATACACCTATGACCATGATCATTTGAATGATGTACTTAGCGACCACTCTTTCCCCACTAGTATGATCTGCATCATAGTCCTGGTAGTCAAGTACTCATCTTAAGGGCTTTATCAACATGTAACATTGAGACAATCATAGTACATGTTAAGATAAAGAGCAACCAGATAGCGTACTATCATGTCGAGCAAGAAATTCTTCTATATATATATCCAAGCATCCACTACAATATACATCGTATGTACAGCAATGGCCTCTAGGGAATACATATCACTAACAATCTCCCACTTGCACTAGGGTCATCTGTTGTAGTATCTCATACCCAACAATCAGCTGTGGTTGAAGTATCTCATATTAAGCCATCCCATAAAAGTCTCAACTGGGAAATAGGCTTTTGTGAGTGGATCCGCGCTGTTATTCTCTGTATCTACTCTCCTATCCTCGATCTCCCTGGAGATCAACCATCTCCTTGATCAGGTGATACTGCCTAAGAATATGTCTGGATCTTTGATGGGACAGGGGTTCCTAGGCATAAGCCACAACTCCATTGTCTCACAATGGTAGGAACAAAGTTTATCTCATGAACTTATATATATCCAGACTGTCTCTTTGGTAGCATCCTTGGTAACGATGTATCTTGCCTTTAATCGTCTAGTAGGTCACGGTATCTAGCTTGGAACTCTTCCAACATACCGTCCCTCCACTGAGGGTAAAGACAATGCCCGTGACTGACATTCAGTCGTCCTTATCACCCTGGAACCTTTCCAGTGATTCTCCCCAGGATCGATTGATACCATCTCACTACAACTAGCGAGAATCCTAACATCCAAATAGATCTATCACATAGATATAAAACCAAGATTTTAGGAGGTATCACTTTGATCCTTATATGGAGAATCCTTGTGATAAGAGGAGATTGACCGAGCGTAGCATAGGAAACTACTTCCCTATCAAGAGTATGTCATCCGCGTACAATACGAGGATCATCACCATACTCTCTACTCCCCTTTTTGTATATACAAGGTTCATCTACCATTTTGATGAAGTCAAACTCTTTGACTACCACATCAAAACAGACGTTCCTTCTCCGCGATGCCTGCTTTATCCTATAAAGCAACTTGCACACGTTTCGGTTGTTCCCACTGTCTACGAAGCCCTCTGACTGTGTATTTATAGACGCTCTCTTCTAAATCACTATTTAGAAAAAGAGTCATGACACCCAACCGCCAGATATCGTAGTCATGGTATGTAGTAATGGCAAGTAGGATCTGGATGGACTTAAGCATAGCTTTGAAAGTCTTAACTTTTCCATGTACACCAAGTAATCTTCTCAAGATATACTTTCTTCTGATGGGGATTTAACCCTTTAGATAAAGCAACTAAAGTCCATACTTTGTTGGTGTATAAGGATTCCATGTCAAATCGCTAAGCATCTAGCTATTCTTACAGAATTCGCACTCCTGATGGCCTGCTCGAAACTAGTTGGGTCATCATCTCATGATGCAATCCTCGCTCCCACTGTCATAGAGAAACCAAAGTATCTCTCAGGTGGATGAGGAACCCTACCAGATCGGCGGAAAGGCTGAAGTTCGTTGGTTACTATTGAATCCTTCGGTTCTACCAAATCATCGGTAGCAGTTTGTATAGCTGGAACTCCTTCCAGTTTTACAGAACTGACCTTGCTTCGAGCTTGTCCGGATTTTTCTTTTATACATAGTCCGGACAACCCCAAATCTTAATATGCTTAAGAGATGGGCTCTTCCCATACCGTATCACATATGGAGTGGTAGGCACCTGATTTGATTGGAACCCTATTCGATAGGTATGCAGCTTCACAAGTTAATAACTTCTAAAAGGAAATAGGAAACTCAATAGTACTCATCATAGAGCACACCATATCACATAGGGTGCGATTGCTCCACCTCGATGCACCGGCGTGCTGTGGTGTATACGGAGGAGTAATGCTGAGAGAGAATCTCATTCTCCTTTAGAATAGTCCAGGAATTCCGTGCTCAAGTATTCTCCTCCCTGATCTCATCAAAGGACATAATACTTATACCGATTATGGTTCTCTACTTCTAACTTATATTCATTGAATTTCTCAAAAGGTTTAGACTTGTGTTTCAACAGGAACATATGTCCGAATCTTGAGAGATAATCAGTGAATGTAATGAAGAACAAAGAACCGGTCCTGGCATGTGTAGACAGGGGACCTTACATACATCATCATGTATCAATCCCAAGAGTGCAATAACTCTTTCTCTGTTTCCAATAAACAGAGCTGTGGTCATCTTATCTTTGTGACATGACTGGCAAGTTTCACAAGATGTAAATTCAAATAGATTTAACTATGCATCTCAATGTAACTTAGCTAGTCGGGTCGCATTGATATGACCTAGTTTACAATACCTCAAGAAGGATTTGTTCATTTCTGAACTCTTTCTCTTGTGTGTGTTCTGTACATTAAGAACTGTAGTTTGATTTAGAACGTCTATGCTTTTAGATAACGTGCCTGAACCGATCAACTTTTGATATAGGAAATGTTCAAAATATTATCCAACAACACAAAATTATATCTTTCTTTAATAAATAAAGAGACTGATATTGTTAGTTATGTGTATGCCCTAGAGGCCATTGTTGTACATATGATGTATGTTATAATGGATGCTTGGATATATATAGAGAGGAATTTCTTGCTCGTCATGATAGTATGCTATTTGGTTTCACTTTATCTTAACATGTTGACTTGTATTAGTTTACTGTCTTACTCTCACATGTTGATAAATCCCTTAGGATCTGTACTCGACTACTGGGACTATGATGAGATCATACTAGTGGGGCCACGGTAGTCGATGAGTACATCTTATAACTGTTCCTAGTCGATGGTGTGTCGAGACAGGGCATCGATACACCAGAGTAGACTAGCGTATACGCATCTTGACCCATATGATGGGTGATGGATGATCCCATATCCATCGGTGTTTTGACATCAGAGATGGTGTACGGGTGGTCAGTGGAGACCGGGTACACTGGACGGACTCGCCGAGAACTCTCAGATGGTGATATACCACACGTCAGATGGCAGTTCTCCGGTGACACTGGTACAGGGTAGTCTGTAGACCTGAGATCGTCATAGAGTCTTGTGTGATTCCCACTGTGCTTTGATTTCCACCTTACCACGTCCAAGAGGGCGTGCAAAACGGTGGCTTTTGGGTGCAGTCCCGAATCACATGGAGGTAATAAGCGATTGGAGGGGATTCGTCTCTCCCGGTATAGGGAGTTGATATTGTGCTGTATTCGATTGGCTATAACTGGAAGTCCCTGGCCAGGGCTGATATAGAGATTTACTGGTAAGTGTTACCAGTAGTTTCTCGACCCGTTATGAGCCTCACATCGACACGACTTATCGGTTTCTGGGGTCTGACGTATACCACCCCTAGACTTGATATGCGACATATCAGACGAAGAGACCGGACTGTACGGGAGTGTTACTGATCGGATTCACAGGAGAATGTACGTGCTTGCTTGTTGATCTTCTGATTGCTCAATACCTGGGTGGCTGTTACGTTTAGCTGACCGCTTGCAGCTTGTGGGTGTTTGATATGATCATCACTTGCTACCGTCGTATTGACGATTGTTTAGAGTCCTACATAGAGGTTTCTTGACTCAGGCAAAACGGAGTAGGAGCACATATGTGATATGTGCAGGACCGAGGATAATGAGATATGAGATGCCGTATTGTACTCTCGCGATATTTTGTTATGAGCCGGGTCATCGGATCAAGTGTTGATTCCATGAATCCGTACATGATATATTAGTCGGTTATATTCAATATAGCCAGATTGTCGGATCAAGTGTTGATTCGATAATTTAATATATAATAATATATATGATATATTGCATTACATTATCTAATATTGGCTCGCTTTATTATTTCATTTTCTCACCGGATAATACATTGATATATATGCGATATATGTTAATTGTATTATTTTCTTTTGTTACAAATATATAATATATATGTGATATATATTATAGTAACATGTTATGATTACTAATGCAACATGTTTAGTGGAGATTAAACAAGGTTAGGGTTTGAATTGGGTTAGTTCTTTCATGAACCTTCTAGAAGGTTTTCTTTTGTCATGAGTTAAGATATTATGGTTGATATTTTCTAGTGACTCGTTTTTAACCCAACCCAAACCCTTAGCCTTAGTTAATTCTCTACATGGGTTAGCCTTGTCATAGTTGACCATGGTTACATTATTAATCATATATCATTTCATTATTCATCACAAAAGGATTTTTAATTCATTATTATTCTTCTTCTTCAACCTTGAGCTTTGAGAAAGCTTTCTAGGTTTTCATTTTATGATGATTAAAAGTGAGAATTTGATATAAAAAGAGAGCACAAATACTACTCCATCAACCTCATCTAATCTAGCCAATTAGATTAGGGTGTTCACCTCATTAGGGAGAGATAGCTTGAGTTATAAAAACTTCGAGGTAGATCATCGGAGAAAAGGAAGACTACAGCTAGCATGGATCTTTTGAGTTGTGGAGCCTCTCTTGAGTCCGGGAGATCGTGGATCGCGATGAAGGGACTTCTACTCGGAGCTCATAAAGCGAAGGAGCGGACTACAAAGGTTGTAATCCCTCACTTTTAGTTGTAAAGATGTTTACTTGCATATGTAACTCTAATTATCTAGCAAAGATCCCGGCTTTGTGTTGTTCAGCACGTCTAAATTTTTATTCGGGCATGGTTGATGCCTTATTAACCCCTGTAAGAGTGCCTAGGAACCCTACAGATATGATGTTGTATATCAGGTTCGATATCTAATAACATTCGTTCAGAATCAATGTATTTGGTAATACAGGGTGATAACTGCCAATATACTTGGCTGCAACACTTGCACCATTTTTAACTTTTAAAACTTATCACCCTTTCTCAGTTCTCTACCTTTCAGTAGATCATGTAATTATATTACATATGTGGGATCCTGATTCGATATCTCATACCCAGGACGTAAAGGATACTGAGAAACAGTTCTCTGTAAAGAACACACCCGAAGAAGATGCATCGGTATGCACTTTCTTCGTTTTGGCAGTACGGGAATTTTGGTAATCCCCTATTTCCTGCTCGGTCTTATAACAATTATAAGTTGGAGCGGGACCAATGTTCCCTAGCGCAGTATAACAAGCGGGTTCGGTCAATACATCCGTATTGTTTTCTTGATTAAGGCGTGACATAGTCACAACCAGGAGAGAGAGAGAGAAGAAAACACTCTGCGTGCGCTTTTGCAAGATTAGATTGGTTATCATTTTATCTAATCAGGATGGCTCCCACTGTTTTAGTCAAATCTTTCTTCAAACCCTAAAAGGTAAGACTAGCCGGGATTAATTACACCCTACAAGTTTGCCAATCTTTCCGCCAGGCCAGTGCCGGTACTTTGAGGGAGATCCCCCGTGCTTTCGCACGGACCTAATTAAAATAAATCTCGTTTTCCCAGGGGCGTAAACCCGTTGACACTTTTCTAGGCACCTACTTGATCGGCTAATTGTAATGTGTAAAACACTTCCAGGAGTAACTCTTACTCGCAGTGGGTATTGGGATCCAACTATCTCATAGAAGGTATGCAATCTCATTGCAAATCTCAATACTTGAAATACCCGATAATATCTTTTACCCCTAGCGCGCTATGACCTTGACACATGCCAAACAACCCATAGTCCGCTATTCAAGTTCAACCCGTGTATTTCCTGATTGAATTAAATCCACCCGTACGACCCTTGACACATGCCAAACAACGCTGTACGAATACCTTAATCTAATCACATCTTATATTGCAGATAAGTACTAATCAGCTACCGTACACTACACCTTGACGCATGCCAAACTACCGTAGCACGAATACTAAATAATACTTATCTGAAATAACGGAGGGCTACGCAGGTTTTTCTGAAAACCATGAGCGTAATGAACTTGATATCGTTGTAGAAACAAGTGATTTTGAAAAGGAATGTTTTTTAGGCTTTTCTAGTTTCGCTAAAGAGGTCACTCCCGGTGAAGGGATCTCGATTCTTTCCTCATCGAATAAGATGCAGGATATTTCATAAATACCGCTGTGCAAAGCAAGAACTATAGAAGCAATCAAAAACTAAACCATGAGTTTGTAGCATCTGCCAGTTTTGCTAAAGAGGTCACTCCCGGTGAAGGGATCTCGGCTCTTTCCTTATCGAATAAGGTGCTGGATATTCTACAAGGAATACCGCTATGAAAAACAAGAACTAGAGCTACCAGTTTTGAAACAAGTTTCTACAACATCTTTTAGGTTTCTTTTATTTCATTAATCACATTAATGAATTCCCATTTTATTATGCTTCACAAGCATCACATTTGAAACGAAATCAGCAATATAACATATATCTCATATATATAATATAAACATTCTTCTCAGGCAGTAATATGATCTCATCACAGAACATTGCAGTAGAAGAACATATATGAAATATTGGATATACTAGGTTGTCCGTGTTTTATTACGAGCCTGTATAAAACACGGATTCCACGGTCACGATGAATAGCCAATCCTACACCCTTAGACCCCTACGAGAGCGGCAAGCAACCCTGCCTATTCTAGGGTTAAGAGACCCAGTCTCGACTTCTCGGGATGGCCTCCCACTGTACCCTAGAACCCGGTTACTTGTGCTCCCCGCCTTGGGTCTATCCTAATGCGGAAAAGTAAATAATATACAATGGTGACATCATCCCCAGCCCGGAAGTGCCCCAATAAAAGAATATTACATACAAATGAATTTTACATGAATGAAAAAGAAAAACTCTTATCTCACATAAAACCCCCGGCTATTCAAAACACGACGATCCAATATAACTTATCACAGTAACACATAATTTCACATATCATCAACGTAAGTAAATATCCGTATCCCAGTTGTCGTTGACATATAGCACCGAAACCGGCGATACACCGCATATTACACTTACGGTCGCAGAAAAGAAGGTGTAAAAACTACAACATTTGGAATCCACAATCTCCTTAGAAATCATAAATCTGAAATATCACATACTTCGCATTTCATGCCTAACTATATGAATTCCACATATTGTATCACATTCCATATAAATAGACAATGTTAAACTTTCCGATCGAATAAACAAATACCCAAGATTTCCCAAATAGCTCAACACTTGAGCGGAGTTCAAAAATCCCAGAACATGTTACAGCCCCAATGAACTAGCCATAGAAGGGTCAAACTAACTCCTCACATGTGGCAACGCTAAACTACCACAAACCCTAGGGTTCAGTGGCAGTTTTGACGGTCACATAATCGAGTTAAGGTTACGTTCTTCTATAGGGTCCACAGATACGCTTGCATGATTTCCCAAAAGTTTCAAACTCGTGGAAAAACCCAACATTTGAAAGTTTTCCGACAGGGGAAAAAATGAGTTATTGATATCCGTTCGAACCTTTTTAACACGTTCTAAATTACCCGGAAAAAACATAAACGAAGTTAAACTTTCCGATCGAATCAACGAATACAAAAGATCTCCAGAAAACTCAACACTTGAGTAATATTAAAAATTCCCAGAAGCATATAGAAATACCTATGGATATTACTGTGAAAAATCTAACCCTAATACCCCAGTACGGCCGAGGAACCGCCGCGCAAAGGATGGCATTGCTGCGGTTCCACGGCGCTTTAAGGGAATTAGGTGCTCGTATTTTACAGTAATCCTTAGAATTCCCTGCTTAATTTTCTGAATATTTTTAATACAGAAAAAATCAAAATTTTAAAAAATTTCCACAGAGGGGGTATATATCGACGTTTCGGGGTTCGATCGGATTTTAAAATTCGTCTAAACATCGCCTAAAGCTCTAGCTTAGCTCTGATACCACTGTAGGGTTACTAGGTACTAGAACAAGATTCTACAAGGCATCAAGCATGCCAAAATCAAAATTTTCAAGTGCAGAACAACCCTAACCAAGATCTTAGACTAGAGATTAGGCGAAACAAAGAGAAAGTAAACAACTTACTTCTAAGAGTTAGTGATTACAACCTTTGTAGTCCGTTCCTTCACTTCATAAGCTCCGTGTTGAGGTCCCTTCGCTGCGATCATCAAGTATACGGACTCTAGAGAGGCTCCATGAAGAGAAAGATGCAAGCTTGGTTCCGATCTTCAATAACTAAGATGATCTATCTTGAAGAAACTCACACCCAAGCTCTTGCTTTGCTAATCAAGTATTAGCAAAGCAAACACCCTAATCTAAGCGAATAGAATAGATGAGGATGATGAAGTAGGAATTTAGCTTTCATTTGTTTTCAATTTCTCACTCATTTTCATCACATGTCAAAAAACTAGAAAGCTTTTTTCGAGAGAGAAGAAGGAAGAAGAAGAAGCAAATCCTTTTTGTCATGAATAATGAAAACTTGTGTGTTGTTAGAAAGGCAACCATGGGTTAAGAATGAAGACTTAACCCATGTATAGAAATAACTATGGTAAAGGGTTTGAGTTGGGTTAAGGAAATATCTTCACAAAACATCAAGGTCAAAGTCAAAACTTCAAGAAGCTTCTTGAAAGCTTCATGCAAGCTTAACCCTAATCAAAACCCTAACCATATTTAAACTCCACAAAGCATGTTGCATTTGTAAGCCTAACTTATTACAATATTATATATCACATATATAATATTTATTGTAACAAAATAAAATAATACAATTAATATATATCGCATATATATCAATGTATTATCCAAGTGAGAAAAAGAATCTTTGAGTGAGCTAATATTAGTTAATGTAATATAATATATCAAGTATATAATTATACATTAAATTATCGAATCAACACTTGATCCGATAATCCGGCTATTTCATAAATAACCGACCAATATAATCTGTATCAGTTCATCGAATCAACACTTGATCCGATGACTCGGCTATATCATATATACCCGGCCGATATCATATATTGAGAGAATCTAATACGGTAACGCATACACGCATTATTCTCGGTCCTGCACATATCACATATGTGCTCCTACTCCATTTTGCCTTAGCCAGGAAACCTCTGTGTAGGACTCTAAAGAATCATCAATACGCCGACAGTAGGTGATGATCATATCAAACGCCCACAAGCTACAAGCGGTCAGCTAAACGTAACAGCGACCCATGTATTGAGCAATCAGAAGATCAACAAGCAAGCCTGTACATTCTCCTGCGAATCCAATCAGTAACACTCCTATACAGTTGTTGGAGATAGTGCCCTCAGAGTCAATTATTGGATCACAGGCATGTGATTGCAATGATTGAGGGAGGACCTGTCCCAGTAGGACAGTCTCACTCGAGATGATAGTATGCTATCTGGTTTATCTTTATCATCGTGTACTGCTTTAGGTGACCTGACATGTCGCTATTACACGTTGATAGAGCCCCTAGGATTCTTGCTTGACCACCAGCAGTATGAGGGCGATCATATAAGTGGGAGCTGGGGTATATAAGCACATCCTTAAAAGGTCCCTAGTCGTGGGAGTTTCGAGACAGGGCATCGATACTCCATAGTAGACTAGTATATACAGTCGAGACCCCGACGAGGGGCGGTGGCCGGTCTCACAAGCCACTGGTGTCAGTTAGTTCATCTAAGATGTATACAGGTGCTCATTGGGTTATGAGTACACCGAACAGGACTCGCCGGGAACCTGCTAGTTGGGATTATACCAGATGTCAGATGGCAGTTCCCTGGTGACATGTGTACAGGTTAGTTCATCGACCTGAGGATCTTCATTTGTCTCGTGTGAGTTCCCACTGTACTTTGATTACTAACCTACCACGCTCAAAGGAGACGTGCAAACAGGTTTTAGTTGGGTACAGTCCCGAGCCATATGGAGGCAGTGAGCGGATCTTCAGGGGTTCGTCTCTCCCGGTATTGGGAGTGAGGTCACGCTGTGTCTAGGAGAGCCAGTACACGAAGCCCTCGGCCGAGGCAGGAGATTTACTGGTAGGTATTCCAGTAGTATCTCAGGGTGTTCTGGGCTACACTCCGACACGACTTGTACCGCTTTTGGGGGTCTGACTTTACCAACCCCCTAGACGGATTTGCGAACGTGACTTTCACGTTGATGTTCTGTGTTTTGCTGTGATGTTGCGGATCGGTCGTGGGGGATAGTCTGGATGCAATGCTAGTACAGTTTTTGTTGTATTATGTACATTTGATATTGCGGGGCGAGCGTCCGACAAGTGGACTGCCGTCACTGCCTGTTTGTATTATTATTTTGGGGCACGACCAGGTTGCGGTCGATGTACCCATTGTATGTATATTTTACTTTCTGTACTAGGATTGCCCCGCGGAGGGGTGCACGGATAGCCGTATTCTAGAGGGCAACAAGCCCGCATCTCATGGCATTGAGACGGAGGGGGCTTCACTCTATAATTGGCGGGCTATTCTCCGCACTCGTAGGGGGTACAGGTTGACCCAGGAGGGGTGCCCAAGTTACCGGATTCCGTGAAGTGCTGGGTGGTCCATTCACGTTGCTGAAGGGGGCTGCTTCGCTTCAGGTTTTGGCGGGTAACTTGCCGCGCCCGTAGGGGTCTAGGGTTTTCATTGCACAGGCTATCCACACGACCAGGGGAACGTCGGGTTTCAGTAGTGGCTCTGTGAAACCCGGGGATCCCAGATATCTGTATTGTTCTGTGATGCTGTACATTTCTGTGATGTTGCATTTTTTTATCACGCCTTGAGCGAAATATAATATATTGGTATATATATTAGTAGATGTTGTATATGTTTTGCATCCGCGCTAGCCCAGTCCCCGCTCTGTCGTTAGTTAGCTAACCTAACGGGTAATGACGGGACCCAGTGACGAATGCGGATGGCATATACATACGTCATATTATTTTCGTTCTTTGTGGTGTGATCAATTGATGGGACTGCGTTGATTCGGATCAATGCAAGTTAAAAACAAACCTAATCTGATGTTGTTGGAACACTTTTCAAAATGCTGTTATTGCAAGGACGTTCACTTTTGTTTTGCACCGTTGTATTCAGTTGGAATATGCTGCTCCTCAGTCGACGAGGCAAGGGCCGATATCCCTTCACCGGGAGTGACCCCTTGGACAAAAAGTTTGCGTCAGGGCAATAACTTCACTATAGCCGATTATTTTTGCTTTGCACCGTGGTATTCAGTTGGAATATCCTGCACCTCATTCTACGGGGAAAGAGCCGAGATCCCTTTACCGGGAGTGACCTCTTTAGCAACGGTTTTCGTCACTATATTTTTAAAAGCTATCCAGTTCCTTCAACGATATCAAGTTCATTACGTTAAAGGTTTTCGCCAGAAACCATTCGTAGCCCTCCGTCATTTCAGACGGGTAGCACGTAGTATTCATGCTATGTTTGTTGGCCTTCGTCAAGGCATAGTGTATGGTAGCTGCTTGTTACTTTTCTGCTGCATAGATAGATGCGTTGGTTTGGAACAGTCGTATAGCCTTGTTGACCTTCGTCAAGGGCTTGTACGGGTGGGTTCAAATTAATCTGGACAATGACGGGTAGAACTTGACATGTGACTTATGATTTGTTGACCTTCGTCAAGATCATAAGAGTATGGGGCAAAAATCACATCGGGAGTTTCAAAAGAACTGAAACTTGCCAGATATGCGCATACCTTCTGGAGTGTGACATCGTGAGCGGATTCCGTCACGTTATCATGCGATGATAGTTGGATCCCGATTCCCACTGATGAGTTAGTTTACTCCTCGGGTGACCCCGACTAATTCTTCTTTCAGGTTTGGAGGAGAATTTGAGGTGACAGTAGGAGGTTTCTAGATTAGATAAATTGGTAACCATTCTGATCTAGGATAGAGTGCACGCTGAGTGTTTCTTTTATCTCTTTTTTTGGCAGCGACCATCGACCCAACCCTAGACTATGACTCAGTGACCAAGTTGACCGAACCTTCTTAAACACTGGCTTTTGGATTGTCAGGGTTGCAAACCTCATTGCCACTCCTACTTTTACCCTTTTCTCCAGGACACCCCGTATTACTACGAACGTCCACTTCGATTGGACAAAACCATCGTATGGTTATATACGAACTCGAAGGGATTTATTCGAGGATGGTTTCCGGTTCTGGAGAAAACGGATAGGATTATTCAGTTGTCTTTTCCTTTTACCTTCTCTCAGGTTGCGAGTACTCCTTGGTTTAGGAGATAGTACACCTATTACGCAAATTAGATAGTCTTCTTCCAGACCTTAGGCTGGTGCCGACCGGTGGGGAATGAAGAAAACCAATTAGCCTAACGATGCTGTACAGAAGGCATTAAGTTAAGACAGAGCAAGGGATTAGTAAGAGGGCAAAGTAAATTGCAACTGATATTCATGACCAAACCAGGTATTTCATTACCACTCCCAAATCATCTTTGTATTTCTCCAGAACACTCCGTATCACTACGAAGATCCACATTTTATTGGATACTCCATCGTATGGTTATATACGAACTCGAAAGGAACTTGTTCCCGTTCGGGGATGGATTCTGGTTCAGGAGAAATAGGAATAAGGTTTATTCGGTTGTCTTTTATCTTCACCTTCTCTCGCTTTGCGAGTGTTCCTAGGATTAGGACAGTACACCCATTATGCTTATTGGATAGTCTTCTTCCAAACCATAGGCTGGTGCCGAACGGTAGAGAAGGAAGAAAACCATTTGGCCTAAAGGGGTGTGCAGAAGGTAATGACTAAAGACATATAAAAAGATTTGGAGAGGTGGCAAAGAATTATACGGTTACAGTCGTGAATCTGGAAGAGGCATTACTAGGAATACCGGGATACCCCATCGAAACATTTCAATGTTTCAGTTTCACTGTGTACTGTTAAAAGAAAATTGATTTCCCAATTAGTCCTTACTCCAGGGTATGTATTTACCAGGTACGATTCTCACATCTGTATGGTTTTACAGATGATGAGTGGGAGTAAGTTATTGGAAATTAGGTGATCATTCTCATTATATCGGGATTCGTTGTAATCGGTGATATTTGAGGAAATCACCTGGGTTGTTTGCCGGACGGCGAATATTTGGTTTTGAATATCCGTTGTTATGCACCAATTTCAAATTAATATATCTGTACGTTTATTTTTATAGAGTGAGATATACCTTTTTGATATTATGTCCATGACATTTACCTATATCAGCGGATGGTTAGGTAAGGAGCATTAAACAGCGGTATAATTCTTCATAACCATAATACAGTTTTCAACCTACGATACGCAGTAAATGAGTTATCAGACTCAAGGGACTTATACAGAGTATTGTATGTTGTCCAGGGTCCATCAGGACAGAGGGGTTGGTCCTCATACTATATTCGGTTTACTTATGACTTCTCTAGTTTTTAGACAGGTGTTTCGTGGAAACACAGGGTCCGAATTTGGAGAAGTTATAGGTATTTGAATAGAGTAGAGAACCAGGTGTAGCAAGTATTGGGATTCTTCAAAGTGATCAAAGATGTAGATACTTGTATATGGTATTCAGTTGATAGTAATGATAAAGAGAACTTGCTTCTCTTTCAGGTTACTCATAATTGGAAACATTCCTAAATTGAGTAACGCTGATCGGCCTCCTTCCATTTACTTAACATGCACTGGAGATAGCTGCATGATTTGAATCTGGTTCAATTAAATCAGTGCCTCTAGTTCTATATTGGATATAGAACAGTTCATATCTTAACGATGTTAAGGTACGGGGAGTTGTCCGGTTTATGATTAAAACCAGGCACTGGACAACTCAAGGCACGTTTCTGTAATGGCTGTTTGTGGGTTGACCCAGGCTATGACAAGGGTTGACTTTCTACCATCTGGAAGATCAATAGCGATATTGTTCTAGACTTGCCACAGTTTTAATAAAAATGGATTTTTTTCAGAAAACAGTAGTGGGAATATGGTAGAACTGGAAGTGATTCCAGAACCGCAAACGATTACTGAAGATTTGATAAGGAACCTAAAGATTCAATCTGGATTGACATTCCATTGGCCACTCCGCAGATTTGGTGGGTAACCTCAGGCACCCGAGAGGTACTTCGGTATGCTCAAGGACGGTGACAGGGAGGTTCTTGTTTACCCAGACTTACCATTGCTGTTGTTCCAGACTGTGAGACCCGGCAGGAGGATGAGTATAGCGTCGTTCTAAACTAGCTTTAGAAGAGTACGTCTATATGACTCTGCCAGAGGGTTGTCGTAGTCAGTGGGAGCAGCGGAAGCATTAGTGGACAAGTGGCTTATGTCTATTTATAGACTAAAGCAGATATAGCGGAGATAGATCATCTATTTCTGATGTGACATTCATAAGTTTGACTTCATCAGAATAGGGGATGGATCTGTTGAGAAGGTAGTAGGGTGTGATGTCCTGTTATTTGGATGACATACACAGAGTAGGAAGTGATATTCCTATACTACAATCGGTTATACTTTGGTCGTCACACAGTGGTTTCTCCGCACAGGACTTGGATATTATATCAGACATACTGGTTACTAGATCTATGGTTTTAGATCTAGATTTGGGTGGTTTCCCAATCAGGGTACTTAGAAAGCATTCTAAGAGTATTTAGAATGGACGACTCCTGGCACGGTAGTGCACTTGCAGGTGATGGAGTCACCCTCTCTAAAGGTGTCTTACAGACTAAAGGGGAGAGGGATGTGCATGATTGGCAGATCGCTTGCTCAGACAATTGAGTCAATCATGAGATGTCAAGTACCACACCAGATGTTGTTCTTGCACTAGATGCAATAAGTTGACATTAATCCAATCCTGGAGAAACAGTCAGAAGCAGATTTAGAACATAAGTGGATGTTCTAGGGATATGATAACGACAGCCTCATTCGGGAGACAGTTATCATTCCAGGCTTCCAAGGTGACATGGACGACAAGGAGGTTGTCAGAGTTATAGTTTTCCTTCTGACGAGGGGCAGTATTTTGGACAGGTGGCCCAAGGAAATACTGAGGGAGGGATGGCGCAGTATACTGATTAAGTTCAGCTGACGATACAGTCTAAGAAGTTTGGATTTGGAGTTTATTTATGAGCTAGGTCCCATCAGACATCTAGACACATTCTAAGACAAGTATTGCTCATTTCGGGAGATGGGTTTCTCCGCGAACTTGAGATATAGAGAGACATAGAAAGGAACATCAAAGCGGATCCACTCACTGAGGCTATTCCTCGAACGCAATAGTTTCGCAAACGAGCTTTGTGAGACTGACTAGTAGAGGAGTTGGGTGTTCGGTATCACACGGGCTGTGAGTATGCGGCATCGCAATAATTAGCCTTGAGTGCAAGTAGGAGATTGTTGGAGATAGTGCCCTCAGAGTCAATTATTGGATCACAGGCACGTGATTGCAATGATTGAGGGAGGACCTGTCCCAGTAGGACAGTCTCACGCGAGATGATAGTATGCTATCTGGTTTATCTTTATCATCGTGTACTGCTTTAGGTGACCTGACATGTCGCTATTACACGTTGATAGAGCCCCTATGATTCTTACTTGACCACCAGCAGTATGAGGGCGATCATATAAGTGGGAGCTGGGGTATATAAGCACATCCTTAAAAGGTCCCTAGTCGTGGGAGTTTCGAGACAGGGCATCGATACTCCAGAGTAGACTAGTGTATACAGTCGAGACCCCGACGAGGGGCGGTGGCCGGTCTCACAAGCCACTGGTGTCAGTTGGTTCACCTAAGATGTATACAGGTGCTCATTGGGTTATGAGTACACCGGACAGGACTCGCCGGGAACCTGCTACTTGGGATTATACCAAATGTCAGATGGCAGTTCCCTGGTGACATGTGTACAGGTTAGTTCATCGACCTGAGGATCGTCATTTGTCTCGTGTGAGTTCCCACTGTACTTTGATTACTACCCTACCACGCTCAAAGGAGACGTACAAACAGGTTTTAGTTGGGTACAGTCCCGAACCACATGGAGGCAGTGAGCGGATCTTCAGGGGTTCTTATCTCTCGGTATTGGGGGTGAGGTCGCGCTGTGTCTAGGAGAGCCATTACACGAAGCTCTCGGCCGAGGCAGGAGATTTACTGGTAGGTATTCCAGTAGTATCTCAGGGTGTTCTGGGCTACACTCCGACACTACTTGTACCGCTTTTGGGGTCTGACTTTACCAACCCCCTAGGCCCGCCATGCGATGCTCATAAACGAACGGACCAGACTGTACGGATATTGTCACTGACAGGCTCAGTAGGGTGTCAGGATGAGTTCACTCATCGACGTCCCTTTTGGTCAATACCTGGTAGTCCGTTACGTATTGGCTTATACCTCTGACGTGCTAGTGGTTAAATCCACAACCATGGTGTTGACGAGTCTTTAGAGTCCCCCACATTCAGTTGCTCGAGTTTTCGGGCGAAAAGCTGTAGAGGCCGTATGGAGATATGGCAGGGTTCGATCAGATACATGCGGTATTGCACGGATCAGGATCGAATGGATATTACTAGCCGGCTTTGGTTTAAGCCGGATCCTAGTATAGTACAGTGTAGATTTTGTCTCATTGTATTTGTATTTCGGTTGGAATACAAATGCGGGTGTGTATACACAGTATCGGGGTTTTCCTGTAATTTATTACGGGACCAGTTTTCTGGAGTTGCCAGTTTGCTTTCCGTTTCGGCCAATTTCTTTTGTATCCTTCATTGGCCGAAGTTTGGTGGAGGAGGGCTTATTTGCATTTGTGCAAATAACCAATATGGAGGGTGTTCTTTGCATACCTTTGTTTCATGATGAAGCCCCTGTAAGTCTACGGTAGCGCCCCGGCCGTCTTTCAGACGCCAAATGCGGAACAAAAACTTTTATAACTGGCGCTATCGCATACTATAACCCGGATCTGCCATTAACGCTAAACTAACAATCTACAAAGAGGGAAGAAAGGTTATACCGAACGATCCGAGTCCTTTGTTCTTTAACCATCATCCCACGCTCCGTTGCGGCTGCTCCGATCTCGTCGATCTCCGATCTCCTCGTCCAGGTGGCACCACATCATCGGATCTTTAAACGGACTCCCGCCTCTGACTCGAGGCAACTCGGTCGTCAAGTTTGCTAAAAGAGACGACCAAGATTGATGTAGAGAATGAGTGGAATACTTTGTCTCGCTTCGTCCAAAACCATGGACGAACGGTTAATGAAGTTGCCATGGGAATCGGGTAATGGAATGAAATGAGCTGTGAAATTCCATACACCGAAACTATCATAATCTTTTTAACCGAAATGAAGTGAGTGAGAGAGAAAGGAGGGCCGGCCACATATATAGAGATGGGGGGTGAGTGTAGGAGAGGGGGAGGTGACAATAAGAAAATATCTCAAGTGTGAACACAAAGTGTGAACACATAGTGTGAACACAAAGTGTGAACACAAAGAAAGCAACCAATGAAAACTCAACACCATTCTAATCTAGTCACCTCTTCTAGAAACTTCTAGAACCTTCCACACTCATCTCAAGAAAAGATAAATCCATCTTTAACCAAATGTTAAAAGACGGCTGATAGAAAACTGGAAACTGGCAACTTCCAAAAGTGATCCCGAAACGAATTTCAGGATAACCCCGTAACTGTATAAATATACCCGCATTTGTATTACGACCGAATACAAATGCAACTGAGACAAAGATATTATATCTACTCTATATAATACATGGATCCGGCTTAAACCAAAGCCCACCAGTATTATCTGCCGAAAAATAACACGTGCGTAAACGCACGTGCATTTTCCGAACCCTGCCATAAAACCATACGGCCTCTACAACGTTTCGCCCGAACTTGGGAAACTATCTGTGGGGGACTCTAATGACTCGTCAGTACCCTGGCAGTGGGTTTAACCACAAGCCGTCAGCGGCACTAGCTATGCGTAACGGCTGCCTATGGACTGACCTCAAGGGAGGCTGATGAGCGAACTCATCCAGAAACCCTACTGAGCCTAACAGTGACAATGTATATACAGTCCAGTCCGTTCGTCTATGAGTATCGCATATCCGGCCTAGGGGGCTAGTAACGTCAGACCCCCAATAGCTATATAAGTCGTGTCGGAGACAAGCCCTGAACACCCTGAGATACTACCGGAGTACCTACCAGTAAATCTCATCTGCCTTGGCCAAGGACTTGGTGTAATGGCTTTCCTAGACACAGCGTGACCTCCACCCCCAATACCGGGAGAGACGAATCCTCTGCCGATCCGCTCACGTGCCTCCATGTGGCTCGGGACTGTACCCAAAAACTACCTGTTTGCACGACTCCTTTGAGCCGTGGTAGGGTAGAAATCAAAGCACAGTGGGAACTCACATGAGACAAATGACGACCTCAGGTCGATGAACTAACCTGTACACATGTCACCAGGGAACTGCTAACGATATGTATAATACCAACTAGCAGATTCCCGGCGAGTCCTGTCCGGTGTACTCATTACCCAATGAGCACCTGTATACATCTTAGGTGATCCAACTGACACCAGTGGCTTATGAGACCGACCACCGCCCCTTGTCGGGGTCTCGACTGTATACACTAGTCTACTCCGGAGTATCGATGCCCTGTCTCGAACTCCCACGACTAGGGACCACTATTAAGGATATGCTTATAGACCACCCAACTCTCACGTATATAATCGCCCTCATACTGTTGGTAGTCAAGCAAGATCCTAAGGGCTCTATCAAAGTGTAATCGTGATCAGTCACCTGAACCTATACACGACTGATAAAGGCAAACCAGATAGCATACTATCATCTCGAGTAAGACTTTCCTACCGGTATAGGTCCTCCGCAATCATTGCAATCACATACCTGCGATCCAATAATTGACCTTGAGGGCACTATATCCAACAATCTCCCACTTCCATTTAAGGCTAATTATTGCGATGTTGCGTACCTACAGCCCGTGTGAAACCAACACCCAACTCCTCTACTAATCAGTTTCACAAAGCCCGTTTGTAAAACTATTGTGTTCGAGAAATAGCCTCAGTGAGTGGATCCGCCCGAATGTTTCTTTCTGTGTCTCTCTTAATCTCAAGTTCGCGGAGAAAGCCATCTCCCGAATTGAGTAATACCTGTGTTAGAATATGTCTGGATATCTGATGGGACCTAGTTCATAAATGAACTCCAAATCCAAACTTCTTAGACTGTATCGATAACTGAACCTAATCAGTATCCGGCACCATGCCTCCCACAGTATCCTCTTGGACCACCTGTCCATAATACTTCACCTCTTCGTCAGAGGGAAAACTATAACTCTGACAATCACTCTGTCATCCATGTCACCTTTGAAGCCTAGAATGATAACCGTCTCCCGAAGGAGGCTGCCGTCATCAAATCCTTAGAACATGCACTTATGTTCTAAAACTACTTCCTTATATTTCTCCAGGATTGGATTAATACAAACTTATTTCATCTAGTGCAAAAACAACATTTGGTGTGGTACTTGACATCTCATGATTGACTCAATTGCCTAAGCAAGTGATCTGCCAATCATGCACATCCCTCTCCCCTTTAGTCTGTAAGACACATTTAGAGAGGGTGACTCCATCACCTGCAGGTACACCACCATGCCAGGAGTCATCTATTCTAAAAACCATTAGAATACTGTCAAAGCATCCACATTGGGAAACTACCCAAATCCAGATCTAAAACCATAGATCTAGAAACCAGAATGTCAAATATTATATCCATATCCTGTCTGGAGAAACAACTGTGTGACGACCACAGTACAACCGATCATAGTATAGGAATTTTACTTCCTACTCTATGTATGTCATCCAAATACCAGGACAACACACCCTACTACCTTCTTAACAGAACCATCCCCTATTCTGATGAAGTCAAACCCATGACTGTCACATCAAAATTAGATGATCATTCTCCGCTATAACTGCTCTAGTCTATAAATAGACATAAGCTACTTGCCCACTATGCTTCCGCTGCTCCCACTGACCACAACAACCCTCCTACCGGGTCTCATAGCCTGGAATAACAGTAGTGTCAAGTCTGGGTAGATAAGAACCTCCCTGTCTGTAACACCCGAGCCCAATAATACTATTTCTATTGCTAGTTGAGTGTTATACATTGCTCATTTCGTTTATCCTGATGGTTTGGTGCGTATTGCTAAATTTTAACCGGTTAAGTCATTTTGGCACATAACAAATTTTAACACCTAAAATGAAATTAAAAATATCCATGTTGGCCTACTCGTCGCCACTAGTCACGTGGTAGCGTCCGCGTGTCGAGGTTTCTTCCCGTTCGGCTAAACGGGCAAGTTTGAACGGCTACGCGCGCATGCAAGTGTCCGACTTGGGGGCATGCAATTTTATCATTAAACAGCTCTTTTCAAAATTTGGAACCCGCTTAAAATCCAATAATTTGAATTTGAAACATTTGGGCGCAAACCGGGCGCGATTTGGAAATGTTTCATTTAGCGCCGAAAATGCCCATTTAATTAAATATATTAAACTATATATATATTCTTTACGGTTACCTAAATCAACGTTAAATCTTTCTTTAGATTTTCTTTAACCCACAAATTTTTCCCCTCTGGCCAATCACGAGGGGCTAAAACCCTCGTGGGCCCCACCTTTTCCCACTCTCTCTCTATCTCTCTCTTCACTGCCTCTCTCTCTCTCTTCCTCTAAATCTCCCTCTCTCTCTTCATCAAATCTCTCTCTCTCTCTCCCACTATATATTCTTCTACTGTTCCTCGTGAAGAAACCACCACGTAAAAGCTCTCGCGACGAAACCCCACTGAACCCTAACCCTAGTTTCGTCGAGCCCTCGCCGTCGACCTCCATGCGACCTCGCCTCCACGGCCTGACCGCACACCCCTACCTCCTTCCTCCCTCCTTCCTGGGCCTACAACCCAACCCCGACGCCACACCAGCACGCAGGGTGCGCCGTCGCCGCCGCCTCTCACCGCCGCCGACACCAGAATCCTCCTCCCTTCACCCTCGTCCCGACCTCGTCGTCGTCTTCCTCCTCCCCTCGCCGGACCACCACCAACCCGAGCCCAAAACCCCATCACCTACCCTCTGGTTCGCCGGAAAAGGGTCGCCGTCGATCCCCTCGTCGTCGCAAGAACACCGATAGCCACCTCCTCTTCCTCCTGCAACTCAGACCAGGCCAGTACCTCCCCATCATCGCTGCATCACCCGATCCCTCGAAGTCAGCCCTTGTCGCACCCACTGTTCATCGCCGCCGGCGTCCCATCGCCGTCGAGCCCGTCGTGGTTGCCCTGGTGTCTCCCTGTAGGCATCCCTTTACTTTCCATTGGTGCAAAACCCCCCTCGCTGGTCGTTTGCCCACATGTATCGTGTTTGCTAACTTCGTTGCTTTTGACTTTTGCCGGATTTCGATCGTGCCGTCGTTAGAACCCGACGCTCCAGCGGAGTACTCTGGTCCGTGTGGTCCTGCTGTTCGCTGTTAGGACTCGATCCGTGGCCCGTGCATCCGTCTCGTGTTTTCCGCCGACGTGGCATTCGTGTTTTCCGGTTTGCGAAACCGTCGAGGCAAGATTTCTTGCTACATGCTACGTTAAACTAATTAAATGTTTGACTCACAAACTTGCTATATTAACTAAGTATTGCTACTTGTCTCATTGGACGAAATATGATGTACATTATAATACTGCCATCTAAATCGTATTTTGCCACCGTAACCTTAATAACAACTACCTGCTAATCATTTTACTATTTAGAGGATAATAGTCGCACACTTATATCTTTATTGCCTGCTGTTATTAATATTGCGCTACACTGTGATTATTGCACCCCAAGGGTGCTTGAACCTGTTAATAAGAGAATACAAAGCATCACTGTGTTTACATGGAATAATATTGTTATTTACTGTTCCTGCTGTTGTTCCTTATTTGTTACTATACCTGTTATCAGCATACATTTGATTGCATTACATATTGACCGATCTTGATACACCTGACACATGTACTGATACACCTGACATGACACCCTATACATACTGACTCAACCTATTGGACTACAACCTGACTTGGGGTCCTCATGGACCATTCCTTCTGTCTATCCAGACATACCTGTTTTTACCTGATTCTGGGTTGACATTAATCCTGGACTACTGAATACCTGACCTGACATACATAACTTGGGGGTATGGGGAAATCAAAGGTGAAACCGACTTGTAACTCAACAGTTCGATACTTGTTCTGATCAGTCTTACGGGCTTGGCCTGCCCCGGAGTGATGATGCTGACATCACTCATCCATCCTACTACCTATTACTGCTTAGCGGCACGTCTCGGATTCAGCCCCGAGAACCTTGACCGTGGTCCCGGGCACGCACGGGATACTATTGAGTTACATCGACGATTCATCAATTGATTTCAAAGACTATAGAGTAGAAACCCGATAGGACAGTTTAGTCACCATTGCACATTACCCTGCTCTGTTATTTCTTAGTACTGCTTTATTCATGTTCATACCTGCATTTCTTATTACCATGTTTATATTATACTATTTGGTTGACATGACGCGCTGACGTCTGGGTTTTGCATGGCCAAGATTCCTTACAACTATCGACGACCGAGCAGGAGTACTTCAGCCAGCAGGCTGAACTGTGAGTTCCTTAGGGTTTAGTTTATTTATTTCATTTCATTTCCAGATGTGAGCCCGCATTATGGGACGTACTGTTTATTTATTGTATTGGATCATTTGCTTCCGCACTTATTGTTTATTGATTCTTGTTATTATGGATTTGGACATATATTAGATTAGTTTATTATTTTGTTTTTGATATCTCTACAACCGTAATGTGACTGTGGATGGATATTTCCTACCCACAGGTAGCATGGTTGGCTATGTCACGTGCCCAATCTTGCGTACTCTGGGAAGCGGGACGTGACATGGTTCTTTTGGTATCAGAGCCATAGGTTAGTTGGGTTGATTCTTTTGTAGTTGGGTATTGTACCCGATACACGAATCAGAATACCCGTGATTAGGAAACATATCCTGCCACCTTGACCGTTTTACCATCCTTGAATCATTCTTCCGGATCATGTCGACATGCAAACTAACTTTGCGTTTGTCAACTCGAAAACCTAATTTCTTGTTATCTCTAGGACTTAGGCGACTTGGGTGGAGTTAAGTAATTGCGGCTATGATGCCGCGGCATAGCTACAATGCTGTACTCTATTTAAGTATCTTGGAGTTCTAGCCTTGATCTATACTCAGAATCTATCATCATGCTAATGTTGGGTACTTTGATTTTCAGGGATATGGCCGGTAAGAATTTGAAGATGGACCAAAGACGTGCGGTCATAGCCGCCAGGCGTAGAGTGATAAGGGGATTGCTGGAGAATCTAAAAAAAACAGACCGAGCTGGAACCGGCATTTGCACTGAACCAAACGTCTGTACGTAGAAGTATTCTGGTGAACAGGCGCAGCGTAGCACCAATGAAGAAAACAATTGTGGGTGATCGGAAAGGGAGCGTGATTTGTAACAACTGCCATGTACCCGGACATGTGCGAAAGGAGTGTCGTAAGAGGCTGGGACTCTGTTTTAGATGTGGAGCGGCAGATCACGCCGTTAATGCTTGTCCGTCGAAGCTTCGCACGAAAGATGATATACAGAAGCCTCCGCAGAGACCGTTCCAAGGGCAGAAACAGCTGACTCAAGGACCAAAGCAGGCTCGAGCTTTCACGTTGACAGCTGAGGAAGCCAAGGCATCAGGAGAAGTGGTTTCAGGTACTTTGCTCATTCATGGTTTTCCCGCATTGGCATTATTTGATTCCGGAGCATCCCACTGTTTTATGTCATCCAAATTTATAACTACACACTCGATTACCTGCACGACCCTGTCTAGTTTCTGGGACATACACACTGGGAATGGGAAAATCATAGCTAGGAAGGAATGTAAAGATTGTACAGTTGTTGTTTGCGGACGGGAGCTCTTTGCAGATTTCTTGGTGATAGATACGGGCAGTTATGAAGTAGTCTTGGGAATGGATTTTCTTGGCACTTTCCACGCACACATTGACTGTAGGGCAAGGAAAGTAATTTTCCAGATTCCCGGACACCCTGAGTTTACTTTCATTGGAGGAAGCAACTCTGTCGGGCCAGTCGAGTTTAGGGCTAGGCCGACAAACAGTGTTCTTGCGACAATGGAAGCGGATAGTAATGAAAAGCCGGCAGTTGTTCGTGACTTTATGGATGTGTTTGAAGATATATCAGGCTTACCGCCGAAGCGAGATGTAGAGTTTGCGATTGACCTTATTCCTGGTGCAACGCCAGTATCAAAGTCTTATTATCCGATGGCACCGGTGGAATTGGAGGAAGTTAAGAAACAAGTTGGTGAACTACTCGAGAAAGGTTGGATTTGAAGCAGCAACTCACCATGGGGAGCTCCAGTTCTTTTAGTAAAGAAGAAGGATGGCACGAGAAGGATGTGCCTTGATTATCGAGAATTGAATCGGGTGACTATTAAGAACAAGTACCCGATCCCTCGCATTGGAGAACTTTTTGAGCAGCTTAGTGGCGCGAGGGTATTCTCGAAATTGGATTTGCGATCAGGATATCACCAGGTCCGAGTAAAAGCAGAAGACATTTGCAAGACGGCGTTTCGAACTCGATATGGACATTTCGAGTATTTGGTAATGCCCTTCGGAGTGACTAATGCGCCAGCAATATTCATGGATTTGATGAACCGGGTCTTTTCACCGTTCTTAGACCAGTTTATTGTGGTATTCATTGACGATATTCTGGTATACTCGAAGAGTCCGGAGGAGCATGCTGAGCACTTAAGGATCGCACTGCAGACGCTGAGACAAGAGAAATTATTCGCGAAGATGAGTAAGTGCGAATTCTTGCTGGAAGAAGTGAAGTTTCTGGGGCATGTCGTGTCGGGCGATGGAATCGCCGTTGATCCCGAAAAGATTGCAGCTGTTCGAGATTGGTCTATTCCAAAGAATGTTGCGGAGATAAGAAGTTTTCTTAGACTCGCCGGATACTACAGAAGGTTTGTGGAGAACTTCGCTCGTTTAGCTGAGCCGTTAACCAAGCTCACGCGCAAGGAGGTACCGTTTGTTTGGACGAAGGGATGTGCATTAGCCTTCGAGACGTTGAAGCAGAAGTTGATAACCGCCCCTATCTTAACCGTACCGGATGATTCAGGAGGACTGGTGATTCACAGCGACGCATCTGGAAAAGGATTGGGATGTGTTTTGATGCAGAATGGGAAGGTCGTCGCTTACGCATCGAGACAACTGAAGACTCATGAGAAGAATTAGCCGACTCATGACTTGGAGCTTGTAGCCGTGATCTTCGCCTTGAAAATTTGGAGACACTACCTTTTGGGCGAGAGAGTCGAAGTCTTTACAGATCACAAGAGTTTAAAGTATGTGTTCACTCAGAAGGAGTTGAACATGAGGCAACGCAGATGGTTGGAGCTGATGGCCGACTATAACCTTGATCTTAAGTACCATCCGGGAAAAGTCAACGTCGTGCCGGATGCGCTTAGTCGGTTACCAGCGATTCAGGTATTGACCGCACAAAGGGAGATCATTGCAGATTTTCGGAGATTCGATTTGGAGGTTGTGCTACCACATGCTACGGGACAGTTGATGCAGTTGCAAGTACAGTCGTCCTTAGTTGAGAAGATTAAAGCGGCACAATTGCAGGATCCTAGACTACAAAAGTTTCGAGAGCAGGTTGAAGCCGGACTACGAACCGATTTACTGATCCATGAAGACGGTTCGTTGAGTTATGGTAGCCGTGTGTGTGTGCCAAAAGGAGATGTGCGTGAAGAGCTTATGAAGGAGGCACACAGTTCAGCTTACTCTGTACATCCAGGAGGGACAAAGATGTACCGAGATATTCGACAGCACTTCTGGTGGGAAGGTATGAAACGGGAAATTGCTCGCTTCGTGGCTAAGTGCTTGGTGTGTCAGCAAGTCAAGGCTGAACACCAAAGGGTTGCTGGTTTGTTGCAACCACTTCCGATCCCTCAGTGGAAGTGGGAACATATAACCATGGATTTCATGACGGCTTTACCGCGGAGTCCAAAAGGCAACAATGCCGTATGGGTGATTGTCGATCGGTTGACCAAGGCAGCTCACTTTATTCCTTTTCGGGTTGGTCAATCGACAGAGACTTTGGCAGAGCGATACATGCAGGAGATTGTCAGATTGCATGGAGTGCCGGTAAGCATCGTGTCCGATCGGGACACTCGGTTCTTGTCGCACTTTTGGAGGAGTTTACAAGAAAGTTTGGGGACTCGATTGAAGTTTAGCACAGCTTATCATCCTCAGACTGATGGACAATCGGAGAGAACGATCCAGACCCTTGAAGATATGTTGAGGGCTTGCATGTTGGACTTCAAAGGTTCTTGGGAGGATCATCTACACCTGGTGGAGTTTTCGTACAACAATAGCTTCCAAGCGACTTTTCAGATGGCTCCGTTTGAAGCGTTGTATGGTCGTAAGTGCCGTTCACCCGTTTGTTGGGATGATGTTGGTGAACGAAGGTTGCTAGGACCAGATTTGGTGGTACAGACAGTCGAGAAGGTAAATACAATCAGGAAGCACATGAAAGCAGCTCAAGACAGACAGAAAAGTTGGGCAGACACGTCAAGAAGACCTCTAGAGTTCGCCGTGGGTGATTTGGTATTCCTGAAGATATCACCGACTAGAGGGGTGATTCTCTTTGGGAGTCGGGGAAAGCTTAGCCCTCGATTCGTTGGACCCTTCGTGATATTGGAGCGTGTTGGAGAGGTAGCGTACCGTTTGGCGTTACCACAGTCTTTGGCAGGAGTACACGATGTGTTTCATGTGTCTCAACTACGGCGGTATGTTCGTGATGAAACTCACGTCTTGGATCATTCGGAGTTGACTGTACGCGAGGACCTAACTTTTGAGGAGCGACCGGTGGAAATCAAGGACCGAAGAGAAAAGGCTCTTAAGAACAAGGTTATCCCTCTTGTGCTAGTTTCTTGGGGTAATCGATTGCATGGAGAATCCACTTGGGAGCGAGAAGACGAGATCCGGCAGAAATCTCCTCATCTTTTACTGTAGTTAGCTATCTTGCATTCTTGGAATTTCGAGGACGAAATTCTTTTTGTAGTTGGGTATGATGTAACACTCGAGCCCAATAATACTATTTCTATTGCTAGTTGAGTGTTATACATTGCTCATTTCGTTTATCCTGATGGTTTGGTGCGTATTGCTAAATTTTAACCGGTTAAGTCATTTTGGCACATAACAAATTTTAACACCTAAAATGAAATTAAAAATATCCATGTTGGCCTACTCGTCGCCACTAGTCGCGTGGTAGCGTCCGCGTGTCGAGGTTTCTTCCCGTTCGGCTAAACGGGCAAGTTTGGATGGCTACGCGCGCGTGCAAGTGTCCGACTTGGGGGCATGCAATTTTATCATTAAACAGCTCTTTTCAAAATTTGGAACCCGCTTAAAATCCTATAATTTGAATTTGAAACATTTGGGCGCAAACCGGGCGCGATTTGGAAATGTTTCATTTAGCGCCGAAAATGCCCATTTAATTAAATATATTAAACTATATATATATTCTTTACGGTTACCTAAATCAACGTTAAATCTTTCTTTAGATTTTCTTTAACCCACAAATTTTTCCCCTCTGGCCAATCACGAGGGGCTAAAACCCTCGTGGGCCCCACCTTTTCCCACTCTCTCTCTATCTCTCTCTTCACTGCCTCTCTCTCTCTTCCTCTAAATCTCCCTCTCTCTCTTCATCAAATCTCTCTGTCCCTCTCCCTCTATATATTCTTCTACTGTTCCTCGTGAAGAAACCACCACGTAAAAGCTCTCGCGACGAAACCCCACCGAACCCTAACCCTAGTTTCGTCGAGCCCTCGCCATCGACCTCCCTGCGACCTCGCCGTCGCCGACCTCGCCTCCACCGCCTGACCGCACACCCCTACCTCCTTCCTCCCTCCTTCCTGGGCCTGCAACCCAACCGCGACGCCACACCAGCACGCAGGGTGCGCCGTCGCCGCCGCCTCTCACCGCCGCCGACACCAGAATCCTCCTCCCTTCACCCCCGTCCCGACCTCGTCGTCGTCTTCCTCCTCCCCTCGCCGGACCACCACCAACCCGAGCCCAAAACCCCATCACCTACCCTCTGGTTCGCCGGAAAAGGGTCGCCGTCGATCCCCTCGTCGTCGCAAGAACACCGATAGCCACCTCCTCTTCCTCCTGCAACTCAGACCAGGCCAGTACCTCCCCATCATCGCTGCATCACCCGATCCCTCGAAGTCAGCCCTTGTCGCACCCACTGTTCATCGCCGCCGGCGTCCCATCGCCGTCGAGCCCGTCGTGGTTGCCCTGGTGTCTCCCTGTAGGCATCCCTTTACTTTCCATTGGTGCAAAACCCCCCTCGCTGGTCGTTTGCCCACATGTATCGTGTTTGCTAACTTCGTTGCTTTTGACTTTTGCCGGATTCCGACCGTGCCGTCGTTAGAACCCGACACTCCAGCGGAGTACTTTGGTCCGTGTGGTCCCGCTGTTCGCTGTTAGGACTCGATCCGTGGCCCGTGCATCCGTCTCGTGTTTTCCGCCGACGTGGCATTCATGTTTTCCGGTTTGCGAAACCGTCGAGGCAAGATTTCTTGCTACATGCTACGTTAAACTAATTAAATGTTTGACTCACAAACTTGCTATATTAACTAAGTATTGCTACTTGTCTCATTGGACGAAATATGACGTACATTATAATACTGCCATCTAAATCGTATTTTGCCACCGTAACCTTAATAACAACTACCTGCTAATCATTTTACTATTTAGAGGATAATAGTCGCACACTTATATCTTTATTGCCTGCTGTTATTAATATTGCGCTACACTGTGATTATTGCACCCCAAGGGTGCTTGAACCTGTTAATAAGAGAATACAAAGCATCACTGTGTTTACATGGAATAATATTGTTATTTACTGTTCCTGCTGTTGTTCCTTATTTGTTACTATACCTGTTATCAGCATACATTTGATTGCATTACATATTGACCGATCTTGATACACCTGACACATGTACTGATACACCGGACATGACACCCTATACATACTGACTCAACCTATTGGACTACAACCTGACTTGGGGTCCTCATAGACCATTCCTTCTGTCTATCCAGACATACCTGTTTTTACCTGATTCTGGGTTGACATTAATCCTGGACTACTGAATACCTGACCTGACATACATAACTTGGGGGTATGGGGAAATCAAAGGTGAAACCGACTTGTAACTCAACAGTTCGATACTTGTTCTGATCAGTCTTACGGGCTTGGCCTGCCCCGGAGTGATGATGCTGACATCACTCATCCATCCTACTACCTATTACTGCTTAGCGGCACGTCTCGGATTCAGCCCCGAGAACCTTGACCGTGGTCCCGGGCACGCACGGGATACTATTGAGTTACATCGACGATTCATCAATTGATTTCAAAGACTATAGAGTAGAAACCCGATAGGACAGTTTAGTCACCATTGCACATTACCCTGCTCTGTTATTTCTTAGTACTGCTTTATTCATGTTCATACCTGCATTTCTTATTACCATGTTTATATTATACTATTTGGTTGACATGACGCGCTAACGTCTGGGTTTTGCATAGCCCAGATTCCTTACCACTATCGACGACCGAGCAGGAGTACTTCAGCCAGCAGGCTGAACTGTGAGTTCCTTAGGGTTTAGTTTATTTATTTCATTTCATTTCCAGATGTGAGCCCGTATTATGGGACGTACTGTTTATTTATTGTATTGGATCATTTGCTTCCGCACTTATTGTTTATTGATTCTTGTTATTATGGATTTGGACATGTATTAGAGTAGTTTATTATTTTGTTCTTGATATCTCTACAACCGTAATGTGACTGTGGATGGATATTTCCTACCCACAGGTAGCATAGTTGGCTATGTCACGTGCCCAATCTTGCGTACTCTGGGAAGCGGGACGTGACACTGTCACCGTCCTTGAGGCTACCAAAGTACCTCTCGGGTGTCTTAGGTTACCCACCATATCTGCGGAGTGGCTAATGGAATGTCAAACTTGATTGAATCCGTAGGTCCTATTAAATTTTCCGTAATCGTTTGCGGTTCTGGAATCACTTCCAGTTCTACCATACTCCCACTACTGTTTTCTAAAAAAAATCCATTTTACTAAAACTGTGGCAAGTCAAGAACAATATCACTATTGATCTTCCAGATGGTAGAAAGTCAACCCTCATCATAGCCTGGGCCAACCCATAAACTGCCATTACAGAAACGTGCCCTGAGTTATCCAGAGTCTGGTTTTAAGCATAAGCCGGACAACTCCCCGTACCTTAACTTCGTTAAGATACGAACCATTCTATATCCAATATAGAAACTTTGGCACTTATTTAATTGGAACCGGATTCAAATCATGCACCTGTCTCAAGTGCATATCCACTTTAATGGAGAGAGGCTAGTCAGCATTACTCAATTTAGGAATCCATCCAATTATGAGCAACCTGAAAGAGAAACAAGTTTCTTAAAACTTTTACTATCATCTGAATACCGATCATAAGTATTTACATCTTCGATCTCTTTGAAGAATCCCAATACTTGCGACTTCTGGTTCTCTACTTTATTCTTATACCCACAACTTCTCAAAACTTAGACCTTGTATTTCTACGAAACACTTGTCTAAAAAAAAAACTAGAGAAGTCATAAGTAAACAGAACATAGTACGAGGACCTACCCCTTTGTCCTGATATACACTGGACAACATACAATACTCTGTATAAGTCCGCTGAGTTAAATAACTCAAAACCTGTGCGTCGTAGGTTGAAAACTGTACCCTGGCGATTTCCTCAAATATCACCAATTACAACGAATCCCGATATAATGAGGATGATCACCTAATTCCCAATAACTTCCTCCCACTCATCATCTGTAAAACCATACAGATATGAGAATGAAACCTGGTGAATACACACCCTGGAGTAAGTATCTAATCGGGAAAACAGTTTTCCATTAACAATGCACTGAAACATGAAAATGTTTCGTAGGGGTATCCTGGTATTCATAGTAATGCCTCTTCCATAATCCAATTCATGACTTTAACCGTATATTTCTTTGCCATCTCTCCAAATCCCTTTATTTGTCTTTAGTCGTTACCTTCTGTACACCATCGTTAGGCTAAATGGTTTTCTTCCTTCCCTACCGTTCGGCACCAGCCTATGGTTTGGAAGAAGACTATCCAGTAAGCATAATAGGTGTACCCTCCTATACCAAGGAGTACTCACAACTGAGAGAAGGTGATGATAAAAGACAACTAAATAATACCTTATTCTTTTAAAAGTGAAATAGGAGTGGCGATGAAGTATGTGGTTTGGTCGTGAATGATAACAGTCGCAACTTACTTTGCCCTCTTCCTAATCCCTTTATTTTGTCTTTACATATTACCTTCTGTACACCCTACTTAGGCTGATTGGTTTTCTTCATTCCCTACCTTTCGGCACCTGCCTATGGTTTGGAAGAAAACTATCCAATAAGCGTAATAGGTGTACTCTCCTAAACCAAGGAGCCCTCGCAACCTGAGAGAAGGTGATAATAAAAGACAACTGAATAAACCAATTCTATTTCTCCTGAACCTTGATCCATCCTCGAAGAAGTCCCTTCGAGTTCGTATATAACCATACGATGGATCTATCCAATGGAAGTGGATATCTGTAGTAATACGGGTGTTCTGAGAAATGCAAGGGGTAGAAGAAGGAGTGGCAATGACTTATGCAATATAGACAATCCAAAAGCCAGTATTTTAAGAAGGTTCGGTCAACTTGGTCACTGAGTCATAGTCTAGGGTCGGTCAAAGGTCGCTGCCAAAGAGAGAGAGAGAAAAGAAACACTCTGCGTGCACTCTAACCTAGATCAGAATGGTTATCACTTTATCTAATCCGGAAACCTCCCACTGTACTGTCAAATTATCCCCCAAACCTGAAAGAAGAATCAATCGGGATCACCCGAAGAGTAAACCAACTCATCAGTGGGAATCGGGATCCAACTCTTATCGCATGATAACGTGACGGAATCCACTCGCGTTATCACACTCCAGAAGGTATGCGCATGCCTGGCAAGTTTCAGTTTCTTTAGAAACTCCCGATGTGATTTTTACCCCATGTTCTTATGACCTTGACGAAAGCCAACAAATCATAAGCCACATGTCAAGTTCTGCCCGTCATTATCTTGTTAATTCGAACCCACCCGTACATACCCTTGACGAAAGCTAACAAGGTAATACGACTGTCCCAAACCAACTCATCTATCTATGCAACAAATGAATACCCCAGCAACTACCAAACACTATGCCTTGACGAAAGCCAACAAACATAGCTTGAATATTACTGACTACCCATAAGAAATGACGGAGGGCTACGGCTGGTTTTTGGCGAAAAAACCTTTAACGCAATGAACTTGATCTCGTTGAAGGAACCTGATAGCTTTTTATAAAAATATAGTGGCGAAAACTTTTGCTAAAGAGGTCACTCCCGGTGAAGGGATCTCGGCTCTTTCCTCGTGGAATGAGGTGCAGGATATTCCACTGAATACCGCGATGCAAAGCAACATGTAATCGACTATAGTGAAGTTATTACCCTGACGCAAACTTCTGCCCAAGGGATCAGTCCCGGTAAAGGGATATCGGCCCTTGCCCCGTCGAATGAGGTGCAGGATATTCCAACCGAATATCACTATGCAAAACAAAAGGAAACGTCTTTGTAATAACACTTTTTAAATTGTTCCAACAACATCCAAACAGGTTTGTTTTACTTTGCATTGATCAGAATCAACGCAGTCCCATCAATAATCACACCAGAAAAGTACGAAAATAAAATGTACTTATATGCCATCCACATTCGTCACTGGGTCCCGTCATCACCCGTTAGGTTACTTAACTAACGACAGAGCGGGGACTGAACTAGCGCGGGTGTAAAACATATACAACATCTAATAGTATATAAACCAATATACAATAATCGCTCCAGGCGTGATAATATGCAACATTACATAAAAGTAATAAGCATCAAAGAACAATACAGATAATCTGGGATCCCCGAGTTTCACAGAGCCGCTGCCGAAACCCGACGTTCCCCTGTCGTGTGGATAGCCTGTGCAATGAAACCTAGACCCCTACGGGTGCGGTAAGTTACCCGCCAAAACCTGAAGCGAGGCAGCCCCCTACAGCATAGTGAATGGACCACCCAGCACTTCACGGAATCCGGTAGCTTGAGCACCCCTCCTTGGGTCAACCTGTACCCCCTACGAGTGCGGCGAATAGTCTGCCAATTCTAAAGTGGGCCCCCTCTGCCTCTCAAAGCCATGAGATGCGGACCCGTTGCCCCTCAGAACCCGGCTATCCGTGCACTCCGTCGCGGGGCAAAACCTAGTACAGTAATGAAAAATAGTACAACAGGTACATCGACCGCAACCTGGTCGTGCCCCAAAAGAATATTATACAACAGGCAGTGACGGCAGTCCACATGTTGGACGCTCGCCCCGCAATATAAAATGTACAAATAAAACCAAACTGCACTATCATTGCACACTGCTATCCACCACGACAAATCTACAACATCACAGCACAACACAGAACATCAATGCGAATGTCATGTTCGCAAACCCGTCTAAAAGAACTATAGCAATCAGACGCGGTTTACCGATCAAATGACATTCCCGGTCGGAGATATAATGTAAGCACTGTAAACTAACACGTTTAAATTTCGATCGACTAAATTTCCCGAAGTGGGCCCCACGCAAATCTGCTGTACACTAAAAAATACTGGGCCCAAATGAACAGTTCCAGAAACCACAATTTCCTAAGTAGAATCCACAGAAGAAAGATGGTCCACTGATTCACCTAGACGGCCGCGGTTCCGCGGCCATGCTCACCTAGACGGCCGCGGTTCCGCGGCCAAAGCATGGCTTTGGCGGCGGTTCCGCGGCCGTACGGTCGGATCAGTGGGTCGAATTTCTTCTGTGTTCTTTAAAAAGCCTGCTTGACTTTCGGAGATGCTCAAAAAAATTTTTAGACCAGATTTAAATTCAACAGAAACTTTAGACTTGAAAATTGTAGTTTTTGAAAATCCGTTCGATCGATCTTTTAAATGTGTTAGCACAAGTTAGTAAAGCTTAATGGCGTGGCTCTGATACCATGTAAGTCTACGGTAGCGCCCCGGCCGTCTTTCAGACGCCAAATGCGGAACAAAAACTTTTATAACTGGCGCTATCGCATACTATAACCCGGATCTGCCATTAACGCTAAACTAACAATCTACAAAGAGGGAAGAAAGGTTATACCGAACGATCCGAGTCCTTTGTTCTTTAACCATCATCCCACGCTCCGTTGCGGCTGCTCCGATCTCGTCGATCTCCGATCTCCTCGTCCAGGTGGCACCACATCATCGGATCTTTAAACGGACTCCCGCCTCTGACTCGAGGCAACTCGGTCGTCAAGTTTGCTAAAAGAGACGACCAAGATTGATGTAGAGAATGAGTGGAATACTTTGTCTCGCTTCGTCCAAAACCATGGACGAACGGTTAATGAAGTTGCCATGGGAATCGGGTAATGGAATGAAATGAGCTGTGAAATTCCATACACCGAAACTATCATAATCTTTTTAACCGAAATGAAGTGAGTGAGAGAGAAAGGAGGGCCGGCCACATATATAGAGATGGGGGGTGAGTGTAGGAGAGGGGGAGGTGACAATAAGAAAATATCTCAAGTGTGAACACAAAGTGTGAACACATAGTGTGAACACAAAGTGTGAACACAAAGAAAGCAACCAATGAAAACTCAACACCATTCTAATCTAGTCACCTCTTCTAGAAACTTCTAGAACCTTCCACACTCATCTCAAGAAAAGATAAATCCATCTTTAACCAAATGTTAAAAGACGGCTGATAGAAAACTGGAAACTGGCAACTTCCAAAAGTGATCCCGAAACGAATTTCAGGATAACCCCGTAACTGTATAAATATACCCGCATTTGTATTACGACCGAATACAAATGCAACTGAGACAAAGATATTATATCTACTCTATATAATACATGGATCCGGCTTAAACCAAAGCCCACCAGTATTATCTGCCGAAAAATAACACGTGCGTAAACGCACGTGCATTTTCCGAACCCTGCCATAAAACCATACGGCCTCTACAACGTTTCGCCCGAACTTGGGAAACTATCTGTGGGGGACTCTAATGACTCGTCAGTACCCTGGCAGTGGGTTTAACCACAAGCCGTCAGCGGCACTAGCTATGCGTAACGGCTGCCTATGGACTGACCTCAAGGGAGGCTGATGAGCGAACTCATCCAGAAACCCTACTGAGCCTAACAGTGACAATGTATATACAGTCCAGTCCGTTCGTCTATGAGTATCGCATATCCGGCCTAGGGGGCTAGTAACGTCAGACCCCCAATAGCTATATAAGTCGTGTCGGAGACAAGCCCTGAACACCCTGAGATACTACCGGAGTACCTACCAGTAAATCTCATCTGCCTTGGCCAAGGACTTGGTGTAATGGCTTTCCTAGACACAGCGTGACCTCCACCCCCAATACCGGGAGAGACGAATCCTCTGCCGATCCGCTCACGTGCCTCCATGTGGCTCGGGACTGTACCCAAAAACTACCTGTTTGCACGACTCCTATGAGCCGTGGTAGGGTAAAAATCAAAGCACAGTGGGAACTCACACGAGAAAAATGACGACCTCAGGTCGATGAACTAACCTGTACACATGTCACCAGGGAACTGCTATTTGACGATATGTATAATACAAACTAGCAGATTCCCGGTGAGTCCTGTCCGGTGTACTCATAACCCAATGAGCACCTGTATACATCTTAGGTGATCCAACTGACACCAGTGGCTTGTGAGACCGGCTACCGCCCCTCGTCGGGGTCTCGACTGTATACACTAGTCTACTCCGGAGTATCGATGCCCTGTCTCGAAACTCCCACGACTAGGGACCACTATTAAGGATATGCTTATAGACCACCCAACTCTCACGTATATGATCGCCCTCATACTGTTGGTAGTCAAGCAAGATCCTAAGGGCTCTATCAAAGTGTAATCGTGATCAGTCACCTGAACCTATACACGACTGATAAAGGCAAACCAGATAGCATACTATCATCTCGAGTAAGACTGTCCTACCGGTATAGGTCCTCCGCAATCATTGCAATCACGTACCTGCGATCCAATAATTGACCTTGAGGGCACTATATCCAACAGCCCCATCCTTTGACCTTCCATGGTTCTTGATTGCTTGACTTTTTGTAGCAATCATGGTTGTTGATTAGTAGGTGGAGTGTGGATTTGTTAGTAATAATTGCTTGACTTTAGAGTCATCATGCTTTTGATGATGGTTGAATATGATAACCATTTCCTTTCACCTGCTTATTGGTGTGGCTATCCTTTTTCACTCCCATACTCTCTCTCATTCTCTCCTCTCTAATATGCATGGCCGGCCTTGCTCTTTGATGGGGCTGTCCAAAATTCTAGTGGGAGGATTTTTGCCTTTTTGGCTTGGTAAAATCCCACAAGCTCCTCCTCCAAAAGCATGTATCATCCCTCCACTAAAAGGCAACCTCCATGAACCCCAAAATGAGACATGAGCACTACACGCATTCTACAGCAAACCTTGGGCACGTCGGCTCGCCAACTTCGTGCCCGAGTTGCCTCGGTATAGAGGTGGGAGCCCGTAAAAGAAGCCGGCGACGTGGTGCCCTTCCGGCGACGAGGTGGAGACCGGAGCTTCCGCGGGAGATTGGGACAACGACGAGAAGACCGGAGGACACGGATCAGTCGGTATATCTCTCTTCCCCATCTTGTAGTTAGCTAGGACTAGTTAATGGTTCGATCCGGATTTTAGTGCGCGGTGGTGCCGGTTCAAGAAAAAATAAAGTTAACCATCGCTTCCGCATTTGGCCTCGGGATGGAGGCCGGGGCGCCGCCGTGCACTTACAACAGTCCGGTCTCTTCGTCTGATATGTCGCATATCTATCCTAGGGGTGGTAAACGTCAGACCCTAGTAACCGATAAGTCGTGTCGATATGAGGTCCATAAAAGTTTGAGAAACTACTAATAACTCTTACCAGTAAATCTCAGCAATCCTGGCCAGGGATTTCCAGTTATAGCCAATCGAACACAACGCAACATCAACTCCCAATACCGGGAGAGACGAAACCCCTCTTATCGCTCATTGCCTCCATGTGATTCGGGACTGTACCAAAAAGCCACCGTTTTGCACGCCCTCTTGGACGTGGTAAGGTGGAAATCAAAGCACAGTGGGAATCACACAAGACTCTATGACGATCGCGGGTCTACAGACTAACCTGTACCAGTGTCACCAGAGAACTGCCATCTGACATGAGGTATAATACCATCCGGGAATTCTCGGCGAGTCCGTCCAGTGTACCCAGTCTCCACTGAGCACCCGTATACTATCTCTGATGTCAAACACCAATGGATATGGGATCATCCATCGCACATCTACATGGGTCGAGAAGCATACGCTAGTCTACTCTAGTATATCGATGCCCTGTCTCGATACACCTACGACTAGAAACATTTGAAGGATGTACTTAGCGACTACTCTTTCCCCACTAGTATGATCTGCATCATAGTCCTGGTAGTCAAGTATTCATCCTATGGGCTTTATCAATATGTAACATAGAGAAAATCATAGTACATGTTAAGATAAAGAGCAACCAGATAGCGTACTATCATGTCGAGCAAGAATGTCCTCCATATATATGTCCTTTTGGCTTTGGTTTGGAAAACCAGCCGGCAGCGGAGGCGGATCAGAGGAGTTTCTTTCTCCTCGACACCCCGGTCGTCTCTTTCAAAGAGCTTGCAGCTCCTGGGATCGACGAAGAAGCGTTCTTTTTAGGGTTCCTCGGGCTATGGCTAAGCTGGTTTGTGCTTCCGATGCAACCTCGCCATATGAGGCCGTCCGTTTTCTACCCAGCTCACCGAATGGTTGTTGGGATGCAAGTGGTCGTCGGGGTCACTGGGTTAACCCATTTGTATCATGGTCTCAGCTTGGCAGCTGACACTACTCAACCTGGCGTGCAGCCCGCAAACTTTCCGATGCATTATTTCACCTCGTGGGTCGAGCTGCAAGTGCTCGGCGTCTTTGGAATTCACAAGAGGCCCCGTTTCTACGAAAGTTATCACTTTCCTCGGCTTATGCGGCTAGTTGACGCTTCCGCTTTGGAACCGACTCCACGAGAGGCTCGGGGCTTGATTCTTCGCCCGCGTACGGTCGGGGATGGCATGACCTTCATCGATAAGGTCTTAAACATCGGCAAAGAATCCGCAAAGACGGTGCAGCCGCTGCGGGACACCATTAAAGACGATTCCTCTACCTTGAAAGCTCGGGAGATTCTTTATTTATATTCAATCTATCCGGGCTTTCTAGTGTTTAAGCAGAACGATTCGGCGTTGTTCATGAGATACAACCCGCATCGTTTTGCTCAAAAATCTAGCTATAATCAGGGTGTCCCACTTGAGGCCTTCATAGCTGAGCCGATTGCCACAGAAGAAGGTATCCGCAACGCGCTACACCATTTCATGAGGCTAAACACCGGGTCTAACTTCTTTATCAGTGAGCCGAGCTGCATCCCGAAGGTGTTGAACGTACACGTGGAATGGTACCAGCACGCGATGGGTGCTGTCATCAGAGAAGAAAACTGATTATTTCTTGATCTCAAGGGCACTACCCCCGCTGGTAATCCAGCCATTCTCTTGAAGCGATTGACCATCGTTCGTCCTCCTTTGAGAGAAGCTACTGCGGCTGTGGTACCATGCATTATCCCCGAGATGCCCCTACCCCATGTGCCTGTAAAAGCGGTAGCTGCAGCGTCTACTGAGTCGGGCGTGGGTACGAAGATTAGGACTCGTCCCCCAAAGTTGCCCGCCAAGCGCAAGCTCGTGTTATCGGCTGCCGGCACTCGCTCGTAAAAGAAAAAGAAGTCGGTACTTTCTGCAGACGTTGTATTCGGCCAGGATCCCCATGCTCCTTACAGCGAGGGCCTGAGCGAATACGGTACCAATGAGGGTTTATTCATTGCGCCGGATGATACCGATCTAGAGACTGCCATCGCAGTTTCCAAGCAACTAGCTCGCGATGAAGCAGCACTGGTCACCATTGCACAGTCAGGTAGACTTCAGTTGTATCTTTCCGCGGTTATATATATTATTATGCTTTGACTGAAGCTTTCTTCTTCAACATGTATCTCCGCCGAAGAGGCTCTTCCGGCTTCACTCAAGACTTTCGAAGAGGAAGAGAGGCTTCGCGCTTCCTTAGGCCTTGGTATACTTCGGCTCGTTGTGCCTTCATTCCTTTTTTCTTTATTCGTGGTTTAACCCTTCCTTTTCATCATATTGCAGGTACTACCTCGACTCAGGTTATTCCAAGCGCAGCGTCGATCCCGAGCGGTAATGCGGCGACGCTTCCAAAGCCGGCTATTGTGGCCCCAGCTCTCCCGTCAGTATCGCAGGAGGCTTCACTTAAGCAGCCGATGACGGACGCTGTAACGGCTCCAGAGGCAGCTCCTGGTTCGGACGATGACCTCTCTTTGACGGAGGTTTTGAGGAGATCACTTCTCACTGTCAAGACCGACAAGGAGCGTAGAAAGCGTGCGGCGAGGGAATGTGACATCAGCTTGGCTGTGTGTGCAGGCTCAAGCACCGCTCCATTTATCGCTATTCCTCAAGAGGATGCTTCAGCTGCCCTGTTGTTCATACCATAATATTTCATTATTATATTCCCCATTCTTATGCATTTTACAAATAAATAGGTGCTTTTGACCCATGTCTGCTACATAGTACATGTTACAGGTTCTCGAAACAAAAACAGTGAAAAAGATAAAAGACGATGCAAAAGTGAGACTACGACCAACAAACAGAATGATCTTGATAAAGCCTACACAAAGATCAGTTCACAAAGTACAAAGCAACGCAAGGTTCAAGACTTCGTCACGAAGCAACGGTAAAAGTCCACTACAATTATTCACTGGGAGATCTGGAAGAAACTTAGAAGCCAATCTGAAGAACCAACCAAATAAATAGGAAGCCAAAGTCACCCAGAACCAACACAGGAAAGCACAGATTTCAAGTCTCCTTTTTGGCCGTGGAACCGCGGCCAAACCAGGGATGCGGCCGTGGTTCCGCGGCCGTGTGATGCCCGCAGGGGCGAAAAATTTTACCAAGTCTTGAGGCGGCGCTGACTAGTCTTCCTAGGGGTATTTTTGTAAAAGCATACATGCGGCGATTGTAAACCTAGGGTTTTCTAGGTCCTATAAATAGAGACCCAAATTCTTGTATTTGGTCATGCTTCCTTTCATTAATAAAATTCAGAATTCTTTTTGGAGAGCATCAATTTAGGAGTAAGTTTTCAATTCTTGCCCTAGGTAATTTCTTATCTGCCCTAGTTAAATTTAATTCCTTACCCTAGTTAGATAGTTAGATCTTTTATTCTTTTCCCTAGATAAATGTTTTTCAATTCCTTAATGAGCGAGTAGTCTCCTCGCTTGTTAGGGTTAGCTTTGGGTAAGGTTTGAGAGAAGAAGATCTCTCACCCCTTCCTTGCCCGTCATATATTTTCATAGGACTCCATGCATACATGCACACACCGTTCCCTACGGCACCCTATCCCACGAGGTAGTGGTGATACCGTAGTATAAAGGCCCGGTTGAGCGTGTTTTCCATGGAGGTTAGGGTAAGGATTGATAAAGGAAGGACAAGAACCTAGAGAAAGAAATATCTTCCCGATAGTTCTAATCCCCTTTATTAATAATTACCATAACTCCTCATAGATCTTAGTTTGGATATTGAAAGCGGTGGAGAATCTTTGCATTTCCAAACTTAACCTAAACCTAACCCTAGAAAGATTTAGATCTAGATTAATTTAGTTTTTAAATTTAATCAATCCGACCCCAATCGGAATTAACTCGTAAGAATAATTAGGAAATTCACAAAATCTCTGTGGTCCGACCCGTACTCACCGGCTAGCTACCAAGCGACGCCGTTCTTGATTGCGGTTTAGAAATATTTTTGATCGTAAAATATCTTCAATCAAATGGCGCCGTTGCCGGGGATGGCGTGTTATTTTCTTTTAGCAATTTCGGGTTAATATAAAATTGAAAAATCATAAAAACTGAAAAATCAAAAAAAATATAAAAATTTACCATCTTTTATTTTGTGAAGGGTATTTTTCGTGTGAATTTTGCAGGACCGCAGAACAAATTCGGATCTGGAAATCTACAGAGATTAAAACGGAAAATAGACGATCCTAACAACAGAAGATTACAATAACAGAGGAGCATCAAAGATTTAGAGAACTGAAAAGGCAGGAAGACCGCGGAACCGCTGCCGTATCCCCACTCAGACCGCGGAAGCGCGGTGCTCTGGTAAAATCATCATCTAAATTTTTTTTTCGGGATCCGAGCTGTCTAGAAAACCACGGAACCGCGGCGGTATGCACGCTTGGGCCGCGGAAGGGCGGCGCTGTGGTGACGTCAGCAAGCTAAAATTGCACTGTAATCTCCCTTTCTCTCTCTTCTGCAAATCTCAATATATCTTCTGTGAAATCTCCTGTAGGATTTTTTGCGCCTAAAAAAATCTTTCCCCTTCCAATAATAAATCTTGTGCATGATTCTTTGCACCGTGCTTAAAATAGAAAAATTTGATAGCAAGTGATTGTTACTGCTTTGCATGTTTTTAATCGGACTTTAAGGGGCTTGAGACCAATCCAGATTGGGTGGGGATTTCATCACCCTTCCCAGAGCCCCAGAAATCACATAAGGCATTTGCATTGACCAATCTTTAATTAAAAAAATACTAGACTCAGCCCTAAGGACGTCGCGCTCAATAGAACAGAGGACTAGTTATAGGCATCGGTCGTTGATCCTAACCTGACTTTGCGGTGTCTAAGCAAGTGTGTCTAAGGCGAGTGGTTACTTAATTAGGGCCATTACTTGTAGTGGAGAGCCTCCCACTCACCTGGCACTTACCTGGCCGCAATTGGCGGTGAAGAGGCGGTTTGAGATCCTATTTCTAGCCCTTTGGAACAGTTAGGAGCTGTCTAGCTGACCTAGGTGACCTTAGATCTAGGCCTTATTGTGCATTTTTGGTTGATTGAAAGTGTATTTAAGCCCTTTATCGAAAATCTTTTTTGCAAAAAGTTACAAATAAAAATAAAAAAAAGAGAATTTTTTTATAAAAAGACTTGCAACTTTTGTCACTAAGAAATCCGTGCACCCCAACCTTCTTTCTCTTCTCCTTCTTACATCATGGGTACCCCACCTCATAAATCTCTTGCCGAACTTTGGTATCCTGAACCTAACTTTGCCTCGTACGTGAATTGTTTCGGTCGATTTAAGGACGATCCCTCCATGCCCAAAATTTCTTTGAAAGATCGAATAGAAGCGTCTAGGAGAAATAGTTCGACGTTGCAATCCACTTTGTATCAACCATTTCAACCTTCACCACCTTCGTACGTTGATACCACTTTTTCGAGTTCTGTTGTAACTCCTAGACCCATGTCTATTGCTGAGCATATTGAACAATCTCGTAGCCGATATTTCACTCCTCTCCACACATCCAGTTATAGGGATCAACAAGTCCATTCATCTTTTTATACAAATGTTGATCCTACTCCTGTCCAACCATCCAATTCCTACCGGTCCTACCCGACTTTTCCACCTTCACTAGACATTGCTTCTACACAGCCATTTGGGAGTTTCACGTATCTAAACAATTTTGAATCTTTTACCGAAACCCCTTCACAACCCATGTCTAGTTTGGAACAGTCGTTGGAAGCTTATATTTAAGCAACAAACAAAATGATGAGGAATGTGGATGCGTCCATGGCCGCCCTTATGTAAGCTAGTGAACCGGTAGCTAGTTTCCAACTAGCTCCAAAAATTCCAATGTATGAGGAGGCGGTTGGACAGAGTGAGAATTTGAGAAGAGAGAGTGAGTTCTACACATTTCCAAATCAAACCTACCCATTCCCAATTGAAGCCCACAACTCCGGTTTTCCATCGATTGTCCCAAATGATTCACAAGTTGAAAATAAAACATTTAACGAGTTGTGCGACTTTGTAGTGCTTGATTTGCCAGATTGTGAAGAGTCTCTTTCGAGTGAAACCACTCCTAATCCTTTCGATCTTTACATCTCCAATCTAGAACCTGAATTGATAAATATCCATGCTTTTGATGAGGTGTCAGAAAAAATTGATTTTCACTTGATTGAGGATATAGAAGCCGGGAATATTTTGTATGATGAACCCGTAAATTTGATTGGAATTTTATGTCCAATTCATCATCCCGAATCATGAAATGTTTCTCCCGAACATCATATGCGTCTTGATTTTGATGATAATAGCATGGATAAGCTAAATTTTGAGAATATTGAGGAAATTATTGAAGATGAACCAGTTTTATTTGATGAGTCGGATTTCCCAATTCATCATGTCCCTCCCACTGATTGTGTACACCCTCCTGAATCTTTAACTGATACCCTTCCTCACTCACTTCCCTCCGTCCTCGCTCCGACTTTGCAAGAGACCGTTACGCTTTCATCTCCAATACCAAGTTTCACGTACCCATGTTTGCTCACGAATCTTGAGGGATTTAATCTCATTTTTCCGCGGGTTGATAGATTAGCACAATCGCTTTTTACACATCGGTCATTACAAATTGTGCTAATTTATACGCTCCATCCCCACGCTCAAGTTCGTATTCCCACTTTCTTTGGTTCTTCTAATCTTCCTTTAATTATACCGAGTGTTGATGAATCAAAATCCGATATTTTAAGTTCGATAATTTTCAATTGGACCTTCGACGAAAGTTTCGAAGATATTTTCGCCGACGAACTCGCATTCTTACACGATACGGATTTTGTGATTAATCAACATCCACTCGAAGAAATAGAACCACTACCATTTCTTTTTTCCCTCCGCCATTCTCCTCCACCGAGACCGTATACCGTTTCTATCTCCACACGGTCTCGTGTGCTTCTCCTTTCTTTTCTTTACACTCAATTCTTTCACCAAACCCACCATTATCACGATAGAACTTTTGAATGGTTGGTACTAATTTTTGGTCTGTGTAAGGCCTTGTATAGTTTGATTTTTTCTCCTCCCTAACTCTTAACTTTAACGCTGTTTTACTTGAGTTTGGGGGAAACCTTGTTGTATATATATTTTGTTTTTATTTAACAATAAAAAAAATAAAAAAATAATTATAAATAAATAAGAAGGGGAGTGCCAACATTTTGACCCTCTTGGTGTGGCATGACAGTGAGGACACTGTCAAGTTTAAGTTTGGGGGTATGCTTGGTAAGCCTTCTTCCTTCGCATTCATATGTACATTTTGCATTTGCATACTTATTTTAAAACCCATAAAATATTTGAAAATTTTAAAAATTATAAAAATTAAAGTATTCAATTTTGGCCATATTTAACTTGAGTTTGATAAATAGGTTAACTAGCTAGGAAAAACTAGATCCTAGACTTAGTAAATTAAAAATCCTAAAAATAATCTTTCTTAAAGTTTAACGGTAGAAAGTATATGTCTTTGTAGTTTATTTAGAAATAGGCAAATTTTGAGTTAACTTCTTGGGCTAAGTTAAAACAAAGGAAGAGTATTGATGTTTTTATTAAAATATAAGTTTGAAAAATAGTTCCTAGCTTAAGTCTAAATTCTGAAAATATATACCCTACAATTTGCACAAACACGCACCTTGAAACTTGGAATAGTAGAAGAGACCTAGAAATGCTCTTGTCTAAAGTCCTTAGTACGAAGAAAATAAAAAAATATACAAGTGTGAATAAAGAGATAATAAAAAAATGAACACTGGTTTTTGTGATTACTTAAGGCTGCAAAAATAGAAAAATATTTAGCGAGGGTGCTTCATCACCTAGTGCCTTAGACCAACTGGTTTGGGAGTCAGTGCTAAAGCCTTATGTTTTACAAGACTAGGAATTACGCTTTAATGTGCAAACACATCTTGTAATCGGTTGTTGGTACCTCAAGAAGTATTAACAGTCGCATGAAGAATGTGTGAGCGAAATTCATCTAAAAATTCACCAATTAAGAAGTGCTTTGGACATCGGACAAGAGTATGATTGCTTGATTTGAATTTCCAAGTGTAGGGGTGATTTATACACACACGTAGGGGTATGTGATTGGGGTTTCGATAAGAGATAGGAATGAAGAATAGGACTTGTATCTTTAGTAGAGATGATAAAAATTCCTAAGTTGAGATAGAACCCTAGAAGGAAAACTTAAAAGATGCCGAAAGCTAAGTAAGTCTACAGAACATATATAATCTTAAGTTAAATAATAAGGAAGAGTGAAGAATATGGGTGGATAATTTATGAGTCGAAGATACTAGAATTCCTTGTTAGAAAACCTAATTGGAGAATAAAAGTTAATGGGCCAAATTGATAGGATTTTGTGGGTAGTATCCGCTGAAAACCCTCAGGAGACAACACTCCTCCTACTAGGGACACCTAGAGGTTTAACGGCTTGTTGCACGAGCTCAGTGCAATCGCGTTTCCCTGCGAAAGTGAGGTTAGGTTTTTGTCGAGAATAAAACTAGGTTTGCTCGAGGACGAGCAAAAGATAAGTTTGGGGGTATTTGTTCATACCATAATATTGCATTATTATATTCTCCATTCTTATGCATTTTACAAATAAACCGGTGCTTTTGACCCATGTCTGCTACATAATACAGGTTACAGGTTCTCGGAACAAAAACAGTGAAAAAGATAAAAGACGATGCAAAAGTGAGACTACGACCAACAAACAGAAAGATCTTGATAAAGCCTACATAAAGATCAGTTCAAAAAGTACAAGGCAACGCAAGGTTCAAGACTTCGTCACGAAGCAACGGTAAAAGTCCACTACAATTATTCACTGAGAGATCTGGAAGAAATTTAAAAGCCAATCTGAAGAACCAACCAAATAAATAAGAAGCCAAAGTCACCCAGAACCAACACAGGAAAGCACAGATTTCAAGTCTCCTTTTTGGCCGCGGAACCGCGGCCAAACCAGGGCTGCGGCCACGGTTCCGCGGCCGTGTGATGCCCGTAGGGGCAAAAAATTTTACCAAGTCTTAAGGCGGCGCTGACTAGTCTTCCTAGGGGTATTTTTGTAAAAGCATACATGCGGCGATTGTAAACCTAGGGTTTTCTATGTCCTATAAATAGAGACCCAAATTCTTGTATTAGGTCATGCCTCCTTTCAATAATAAAATTCAGAATTCTTTTTGGAGAGCATCAATTTAGGAGCAAGTTTTCAATTCTTGCCCTAGGTAATTTCTTATCTGCCCTAGTTAAATTTAATTCCTTGCCCTAGTTAGATAGTTAGATCTTTTATTCTTTGCCCAAGATAAATGTTTTTCAATTCCCTAATGATCGAGTAGTCTCCTCGCTTGTTAGGGTTAACTTTGGGGAAGGTTTGAGAGATGAAGATCTCTCACCCCTTTCTTGCCCGTCATATATTTTCATAGGACTCCATGCATACATGCACACACCGCTCCCTACGGCACCCTATCCCACGAGGTAGCGGTGATACCGTAGTATAAAGGCTTTGTTGAGCGTGTTTTCCATGGAGGTTAGGGTAAGGATTGATAAAGGAAGGACAAGAACCTAGAGGAAGAAACATCTTCCCGATGGTTCTAATCCCCTTTATTAATAATTACCATAACTCCTCATAGATCTTAATTTGGGTATTGAAAGCGGTGGAGAATCTTTTCATTTCCAAACTTAACTTAAATCTAACCCTAGCAAGATTTAGATCTAGATTAATTTAGTTTTTAAATTTAATCAATCCGACCCCAATCGGAATTAACTCGTAAGAACAATTGGGAAATTCACAAAATCCCTGTGGACCGACCCATACTCACCGGCTAGCTATCAAGCGACGCCGTTCTTGATTGCGGTTTAGAAATATTTTTGATCGTAAAATCTCTTTAATCACCTGTCTACCGCTCATAGACAGGTCGTGCGCGCGGCTCGGGAGGCAACCGAAAATCCATCGCCCGGTAATGCAATGCCCGGTCTTTTCACTTTTACTCGATCCGCAAATTCTGATATATCATATTTTGCAGGGCCAAGTATTTGCGATGGGTGGACGGTGAGAAGACAGCGACCACAGAGCCCGAAGCGGCTACTCTCTCTCGGGAGTCTGGGACTGCCCAAACCGCCGCTCTTTCTCTTATGGTTCCCTACTCTCGGTGGGCATCGCAAGCGTCACCACGGCTCCCATAGAATCAGGGGATGAAGCCACGGGCGCTGAAACTATTCCACTGAATGCGAGCGAAGAAGCCGCAACGCCCGGCGATGCATCCGTCGCGGTTTTGGCCGATGACCGCTCAAGTAGGCCTTGGGCCGCTGTTTAACTTTTATTTCGCAATCCCTATCAGTCATTTCTAATGACATTTTGTTCGTTTTGAATGTAGGTGAGGTGAGCGGTGAGGTTGTGCCACCCGAAGAAGCGTATCCAGTTGCTGCTCTGACGGTCGCCGTCCCTTAGCCTTTCCTCTTGTCCTCTCAAATGCTGGAAGGTATGGGTTTGCTATTTACCTTGTCAAATTATGGATACCGTCTTCCTTGTAATAAATATACATTGTCAAAAATTCGCAGGAGTCCTTTTTGACCACCTATATCAGGTGTTAAACCCACACTTCTCCTTCCCGTCAGAAGTCGTCCTGCCCGCTGGCGTCGGTGAGTATAGTTTTTAGCAAACATCTTTTTCCTTCTTCTACGGGCAGTCATGTTGTTGCTAATTCTTCTTTGCATTGATTGCAACATTACAGATTGAAGGAGGGGACTAGAGAACAATCGCGCTACCGGTATTCCCAGCTTTGCCGCCTATCACGGCCGGTATAGTAGACTCTCTCGCTTGTGTGATTTTCTTTATTTTGCGAGTTAGCTTTTAACCGCAATTCATTTTTGTAGCGATCATACTGGCTCCAGCTCCCCTCGAGTCTCACATCCTAATGCCGGCAAGGTCCTTTTTCTAGACGCCCATCTTCTAAGGGCGCTGTGACCAGCCTGCGTATGTTGAGTGAATCCATCGCGGAGCTTGACGCGGAGGCCCCTGCATTCGCTGCAGATTTTGCTGCCGAGGTTAATTCCATGCCGGCGATACTCATGAACTTCCATATCGAAGGCGTCGTTGAGTCTTGGGTTAATCACTGCAGGAAGATTGAGGCCTGCCTGCATGAGCTTGAGCTCAGGCATCCTACTCACGAGGTTCTAGCTCTGAACTCCCAGCGGGCTGAATGGGTTGAGAAAAGTGCCATTTTCCTTCGCCATTTTTAACAAGAGGTGGCCTTGAGGCGGAAGGAACGCGAAGAGGCTTCAAGCAAGTCTGTCCGGCTGCATGCCGAGGTCAAAGCGAATGCTGCGCAACTGAGAACCATCTTTGATAATCTGCAGCGATGCATTTCGGACGGGCTGGCACTGAGGCAGAAGCTAGACTTCATCGAGCGGGTTATGCAGAGTCGTAAGGCAGCTCAGCGGGAAATCGATGAGAAACTTTCATCCTGTTTGCAGCAACGAGCTCGAGTCGAAGCGGAGCTGGCCGCGGCGGTTGATAATAAAAAGGAGCTGAGAGGAGTGCGCGAGCGGTTTACCGATTTGTTAAAATCGCCTCCTTCTCAATAGTCGTCTTTGTATCGATTGTAATTTATGAATAACATGTATTCATTTCATTTTTTTTATTTTGTATGATGTATCTCATATTCAATTGAATTCATGAATAAAGGACACACATTTTTTTGTCTCCAACTATCGCTTTCTTTTCTCTGCTGTGTTGTTGGTATGTTACTCTGGCAAGTGTGGCCTGTAGATAATAAATAACAGTTCATCTTGAATTCTTTGTAGGGTAGTGATGGCTTAGGAGACAGGGTTAGGGTCTGCCACCTAAGACTTTTCAATTTTATGAGCCGTGAGGGTCTCATAAAGAATTTTCTTCCTACGAATCATGAGGATCTCGTAAGTGCATTTTCTCCTTAGGAGTCATGAGGATTCCTAAGTGTGCTTTCTCTTGAGAGTCGTAATGATCTCGCAAGAGAATTTTCTCCCTTACAAGTCGAGAGGACTCGTAAGTGATTGGTGCGTTGACTTATCTCCAAGTTGAAGCATTGCTTTACAACAGGGAGATCATGGGTTAACATGTATCCATGTCGAAGCGTTGCTTGACAACAAGGAGGTCAGGGGTTGACATGTATCCATGTCGAAGCGTTACTTGATGAAAGGGAGGTCAGGGGTTGTCATGTATCCGTGTCGAAGCGTTGCTTAATGAAAGGGAGGTCAGGGGTTGACATGTATCCATGTCGAAGCGTTGCTTGACAACAAGGAGGTCAGGGTTGACATGTATCCATGTCGAATTGTTGCTTAACGATAGGGAGATCAGGGGTTGACATGTATCCGAGTCGAAGCGTTACTTTACGATAGGGTGGTCAGGGGTTAACATGTATCCGAGTCGAAGCATTGCTTTACGACAGGGAGGTCAGGGGTTGACATGTATCCGAGTCGAAGCGTTGCTTGACGACAGAGAGGTCAGGGGTTGACATGTATCCGAGTCGAAGCGTTGCTTTACGACAGGGAGGTCAGGAGTTGACATGTATCCGAGTCGAAGCGTTGCTTTACGACAGGGAGGTCAGGGGTTGACATGTATCCGAGTCGAAGCGTTGCTTAACGACAAGGAGGTCAGGGTTAACACTAGGTTGTCTATGCACCGTAGATGCTTGGAACTGGAGACTTTGCCGTGGCTCCGATTTATGATGTCGCGTCCGTTCTCTTTTGGCATGAGGAGGAACGCCGTCACTAGTAAAATAGGGGGTTGCCCATACGGATATTGGAATCCGTAGGGGCAGATTTAACTTGGCCTTACGGATTAATTCGTAGGGCTAAAAGGTTTCCCCTACGGGCCCAGACATCCAAGAATAAAAATATTAATTCTTAATTTGGTGTTTGCCCCTACGGAGCCGCAAACAAAGAACCTACGGGTATATCCGTAGGGGCAACTAAATATCAAATTACTAAAGCTCAGATCGATCGCCTACACTCACAATTTCTTTCTCTCTCGATCTCGATCGCGCGCAAAAACAACTCCTCGTCGCCACCTTCGTCCTCCTCGTCGCCACCGTCGTCCTCCTCGTCGCCACCGGCGTTCTCGTCGCCACCGCCGTTCAGGTGGTCGCCAGCGCCGTTCAGGTCGTCGCCAGCGCCGTTCGGGTCGTCGCCACCGCCGGTCAGGTGAGTAAATCTTGAGGTAAATTAAAGAATTTTTTGATTAACATACGTGCTGGGTCTGGGGTCGGGGGGTTGCGCGCGCGCGAGTTGAGGTTCGGCAGGGGTCGCGGTCGGGGTCGGGGTTGCGGTTGGGGTTAGGGTTAGGGTTGGGGTTCGCTGCTGCTGGGGCTGGGGCTGGGGTTAGGGTTTGCCTTAGGGTTGGTGTTGGGGTTTATCTGGCCGCGCTGGGGTTAGGGTTAGGGTTAGGTTGGGGCTGGGCTGGGCTTGGGCTGGGGGCTGGGAGCTGGGGCTGAGGCTAGGCTGGGCTGGGGCTGGGGGCTGCCCCTGGGGCTGGGTGGGGCTGGGGCTAGGGTTAGGTTGGGGTTAGGGTTAGGTGGGTTGATGACAAAAAAATACATGGATGGATCGTTGAATTTAGTGATGTTATGTGTCCCGCCAACATAGGAAATTCAAACGTATACTCCGTTTTCTCATCTTAAAACTAGCAACCAAAATGTGACTAAAAAATCTTTCTAAATATATTTGAAACACATTTATTAGTTGGGTTGAATATTTTTGATTCCATTATATTATATTGTAAGATGCAGAAATTGTATCCTAAAACTACTTGATCCAATCATCCAACAAATACATTCATAAGATACTTATTAATTTTCCTGTATCTTGTATTGAATCGTAAGATTGATTTGCATGTCGTAAGATATTTGACAACACTAGGATGTCTTTCATAAAACAGAAAGTAAATTGGTGTAGGGAGAAAGCTGCTTGATGGGTGGTGACTGGGTCCATTCTTTCTTCATAATCCCCTTCAACTCTATGCCTTTCAATTATTGTGGGAAAATTAGATATTACTTGAGTGATCATGATATCATTTTTTTTTGAATATTTCTTCCGAGAATTTTTGCATGGTCTTGACATTGAACTTTATCATACTTATTAATATTACTTTAGTGATTGATAATATTCAATAAGCTTATGTTGTTGACCCAAATTAAGTAAGGGGGCTAGTCAATTGGAATTGGTGTTTGGAACTTTGAAGTATATCTTTAATGGGATAGGTTTATTTGGTGTCAGTCAAATAAAATGGGAAGTAGAACCTTTTATTGTTAGTTATGAATGAATCTAATATTGGAAGTTGATGGTTTCAGTTAGAACTTTTTTGGTATATGATAGATTTCCGCCTACCAAAATCGTTCCATCTAAAAAGTGAATACAGTGGAACTTCTGTTCTCCTTGCCCATCCACTTTTTCTCTCTGGAAATTTGTAGTCTATATAACTATCTAAAATGTATTTGCTAATACAATTATTTTAACCTGACATACTAAAATATTATTATATTGTTTATGTTATCAATAAGTTATTAGTAGTATTCTCTTGATTGGTAAAAGGGGCATGGGCGTTCGCTCTATACATTCTTAATGGGATAGAAGCCTACCCCCCACAGCCGGATCACACACATACAACAAGAATACACAACAAACGCATAATTAGAGAGCGATTCGAGATGTTCGGGTTAAAATCAATATATGATACTCGATGATAATATGAAACCTTCATATCCCCATCGAAACTCATATATGAAACTAAAAGCGCCACTTAGTCCTCGTCTATCGGTTAACATACGTGCGATGCTCGTCGTGACCTAGAACTATACGAAGGTTGTTAAATATCGGACAGTATAGCTCGATACTAACAACCGTCGTATAGTCTACGCGACGAGAAAATTCAATCGTATGGTAACCCATAGATTTGTCCCGTGTGGACAAGTTAAGAATGTATAAAGCAAACGCCTTCATTCACTTGTGTTTTCATCCGTTTCGAGATATTTCGTCGGTACCTTTCCGCTGGTTCTCCGTGTACAAAGATAGATTAGATGTTCATTTCAACGTTGTTTCACAGCTTTGAAATGATTATCTATTCTATTACAGTGTACTCGGAGAACATGGTCACAAAGCATGTCCTCATTGCCATGAACACACAACATCAAAATTTTTGAATTTTAGCAGGAAGGTTTGTTATTGCGGCCATCAACGTTTTCTGCCTCCAGACCACCCCTATAGGTTAGACACGGTTCACTTTGATGTTCATCAGGAGCTTCTTGGGCCTCCATCCCCATTGTCCGGAGAGGACGTGACTGCTAAATGGGATGGTTACAATAACGTGACCTTCGGGATGGATCCGACGAAACAGGTCAAACCACAATATTGGAACAAGTTAAGCATTTTCTTCGAGCTTCCGTACTGGTCTACAAATTCAGTGCGTCATTGTCTGGACGTCATGCATATAGAGAAGGGAGTATCAGAGCACATACTTAACTTGCTTCTGTGTAAAGACGGGAAATCGAAAGACAACATGAATGCCCGGATGGATCTACAAGAGTGGGGAATAAGAAGTGAACTGCACCCTAAACCGGTAGCGGGTAAACCGGGCAAGTTTGTACTTCCCAATGCCGCTTATCATATGTCACAACCGGAGAAGAAAAGATTCCTGCAGGTGTTGCATGATTTGAAAGTCCCCACAGGTTTCTCAGGATCATTCAGCAAGAAAATAAAAATTGTGAAGGGCAAGATCGATGGGCTGAAAAGTCATGATCACCATGTTATCGTGGAGCACCTTCTTCCATTATTTGAGAGTGATTTGTTAGATCCACGATCCGAACTTGTCTGCATCATTTGAGAGTGATTCAAGATGTTTAGCTCAATTTCCTAGTATGGAGGTTGCATATTACAAAAGATTTGGTGTCCTTGGATACAAATTCGAAGTTAAGGACATAGAAACATCTAGAACCACTCAGAATAGTGGGATTGCGACGGTAGGATCGGACGGTGTGATTTACTATGGGTACTTAAATTGTATACTCGGCATCCACTATCCCGGACGATCAGAACCCTTTTATATATTCCAGTGTACTTGGTACGATCCGCGAACCGATACAGACAGGTGGAGAAGCAGTCTTGGTACTTAGAAAGATGAATATGGATTGACCAGTGTGAACACACTTTGATTTTACGGTCAGGACGATCCGTTTATCTTTCCGAACCAAGCGTTCCAAGTATACTACTCACAGTTTTTGAAGGATCCGGGGTGGAGTGTTGTATGCCGATGGAAACCTAGAGATGTCTACGATGTCCCAGAATACGAGGACAGCGATGAGGACGAAGAAGAAAGAAGGCTTAAAGTGCTCCGACCGTCTGTTTCGAAGGACGGGTTGTCTTCGACCGATCATGAAGTTACGTGGGTTAGAAATGACATCGACGATGAAATCCAAGTAGATATGTATGATGCGCCCACGAAACGAAAAAGGTTATCAGTAATGTTATATTATTACTTCACATTTTACGATCTATACATATATAGTCAATACTTTTAATGATTGTCTAATGCGTCCACGAACCGTTTATCTAGATTTGATAACGATGTCGGGAGCAGCGAGGGGCGGCAGGAGCTCCAGCCGCGGCAGAGGCAGACCCAGAGGCAGAGCGGTTCTGCCGCCCGGAGAGCTCCGTAGGGAGCTTCAGAGGGCCGGTCTTGCACCCAGATCGGAGACCCCTTCTGATGCCTCCTTCCATGTGGATTTTGCCACACCTCCAGGTATACTGCACGCATATCCATTTTGAGTGTAATATTACAGATATTCATGCATGTTTATGTCAAAATTACTTATATTGTCAATGTTTGATTGTCTAGTTGTTGGTGATGCGTCCATATCTGGGACAGAGGCCACCCCCGCTCCTCCAGGTATGTTTATATATCATATAGTGTATGTATATTGCTTTTGCACCACAGAGGTTGGGAGAGAGGCCGGGGATTGGACCCTAGCAGGGCCCATATGAGGTTGGACTCCACCCCGGCGGTTACTTCCTCCGTCTCCAGTGACCGGCATGTCCATCAGGAACTGGATAGCTTGAGGGCCACCGTTCAGGAGTTGAAGGAGATGCTGGTATGTATACTACTTTATAGTAAAATATCATTTCATATTATATACATATCAACATATCCATAATTAGTACGTAGCTTGAGCTTATTTGGTTTTAGACTTAAGTTTGATTAATCATACATACATATATAATTAAAATAAACAACGCTTTTCCAAACTAGATATCCAAACAGGGTTTCGAAATAACTTAATAATGATACGAATTCGAATAATACACAGTTCTTACACGCCTCTTACACACGTTATGTCCAGACGCGATAGGGTAGATCGGCCGAGCCTCCACATGCATCTCCTTCGGCTGCGGCTCCGCAAGCCACTACATTGGCTGCGGTTCTGCAGACAGCTCCTGTAGCTCCACCGCCCACTCAGACTCCCGCAGCCGCGGCTCCGCAAGCGACTACCTCGACGGCGGCAGCGCAGACCACATCGCCAGCTCCACATGCCGATCAGACTACCGCTCGCGACGCATTGCAGAGTGTATTGACCGAGGAGCACGCGCGCGTTATTCTAACGTTATTCAGAGGTGGAGCTGGACCGAACTAGGGTAGCTTTTTGGTTCTTATTTTTTGAAACATGTATTTATTTATATCACATTGTACTACATTTTGAAACGATATTGATATTGGTTTGTATTTATATCATATTCAGTTTTTGGGTTTCTTTTGTATATTATATATATGCGTGAGATGTGATTATGAATACTGCAATATATGATTTGATTGATGTATATAGTATTGTGCACAGGGCGGGAAAAAATCTAGCAGCCCATTTTTAAAAAAAAATACAGACAATATGTACCTACGGATTAAGCCGTAGGTATATATGTTGCCCCTACGGACATATCCGTAGGGGCAAACTATCAGGAAACCTGATATTTTCCCCCCTGATCTCAGTGCAGGGTGTTGGGAGTGCCCCTACGGATATGTCCGTAGGGGCCACTGTCTATCCCCAACGGAGTTATCCGTAGGGGCCAAATATCAGGTTTCCTGATATTTTGCCCCTACGGCATATTACCTACGGATATATCCGTAGGGGTATAATAAGGACCTACGGGTATATCCGTAGGTACATACAATATATTCAAAAAAACATAAAAAAATATATGATTTGATTGCCCCTACGGAGTAATCCGTAGGGGCAACAACACCTACAGATATATCCGTAGGGGCAATATTTTTCCCGTAGGGGCAAGTTCAGGGCCTCAACTTGCACCTGCGGCCTTTGCACCTACGGGGTATTTTTTGGCCCCTACGCATATGTCCGTAGGGGCAGTGAGTTGCCCCTACGGATAAATCCGTAGGGGCAACCCTTATTTGTAGTAGTGCGTTTTTGGTCTCTAGGCTGTAGAGGTGGCCATCGATATTTGGAACTAGGGACTTTGCCATGGCTCCGCTTCGTTGCGACCTTGAGGTAGGTTGTTGACGTCACTTCTGCTTCCGGTTGGAGTGAGAAGAAATGCCGTTGTTGATCTTTAGGCTGTAGATGTGGTCGACAAGATCTGACTTCCCTTTGACGCAGCCTAGTGGGGAAATGTAGTTCCCTTTTCGCTTATGCCCATGGATTGTATACAGGAGTCGATATGGACTCGTCTGTAGGGCAAAAGTTTCATTTTATATGTATTTTTTATTTTCTTTCCGTGATGCTCTATCATTTCATCTTTTTGTATCGTGAAAGTCGCGATTGCCCAATCATTTCGGCTATTTTCCGCGGTGCCCAATAATTTCGGCTATTTTTTCTTTTTACTCGCCGCTTTTTATTGCAAGTCGTCCAATCATTTCGGCTATTTTGTATGCATATATTTTACTTGCTGATTTTTTTACAAGTTGCCTCATCATTTCGGCTATTTCATATGCATTTTTGGCTCGCTGATTTTTATCGCGAGTTTAAACTTGGAATTTGATACCGATTTAGGCATCATTATCGCTACAACTGGGATATGGCAAGGAGCGAATCATCATTTGCCTTTGTCGGTTCGAACAAAGGTGGCTTAGCAAACAGGGTTAAGGTCCTGTCGACTAAGGCTTTTGACTTCATGAGCTGTAAAGATCTCATAAAGGTATTTCTCCCTACAAGTCATGAGGATCTTGTAGGTGCGTTTTCTCCTTAGGGTTCGTGAGGACTCCTAAATGCGTTTTTTCTTATAAGTCGTAAGGATCTTACAAGAGTGTTTTCTCCTTATAAGTCAAGAGGACTTATAAGGGTCGTTCACCATGTGAGGATATCCTTTTTCGCTGGTGAGACTCTGTTGGGGAAATGTTTATTCGTGCCCGTGGATTGTACACAAGGGTCAATATTGAAACGTTTGTAGGGCAATATCGGGGTGTATGACGGCTTAAGAACAGGTTTAGATCCCTGTCGCTTAAGGCATTTGAATCCTATGAGCCGTGAGGGTCTCATAGGGGAATTCTCCTTACGAGTCGTGAGGATCTCGTAAGTATAACTTCTCCTTAGGAATCGTGGGGATCCATAAGTGTGTTGCTCCCTTGTGAGTTGTAAGGATCTCACGCAGGTATTTTCTCCTTATAAGGTCGAGAGGACCTTGCAAGTGTCTTTTAACGAGATTGCGCCCTTTCGGGTTTTCACAAACTCGCCGGTAGCCCTGCTGTTTTTACACACGGAGCCCTTTCGGGTTTTCATCTGTGCCCATTTCTCTTATGGACGTACCGTTTTTTTTACGTCAGCCTTAGGATGCTGCGGTTTGTAGTAGTTTAAGGACGTTACGGTCCGTATTTAGTTTTAGGACATTTCGGTCCGTTGTTAGTTTTAGGACATCTCGGTCCGTTGTTGCTTTTAGGACATTTCGGTCCATCGTTAGTTTTTGGACGTTGCGGTCCATTGTTCGTTCTAACGGTGAGGTTTCGCCGGATACTACTTATAGAGTTTGGACTCAGGAAGATAGCGAGCGGACATAGGCGTCGTCATCTATCATTGACCTGGTTCGTGACTCGTTAAGCGTAGTATTTTTTCAGGAACCGGTCGTTTATCAGTCGGAAGGGTCTTTCGCTATGCATATCCATGAGCAAGTAAGCCCCACCTTGATAGACTTTGTCTATGATGTATGGGCCCTCATAGTTCGGCTCGAACTTCCCTCATTTGGCACAATTGGGGATCATAGGTCTCTTGACAATTAGCACGAGTTCGCCTTGGCGGAATGTTCTCGGCCTAGTCAATCTTTCGCATGAGCGTGCCATCTTTGCTTTGTAAGCCTCCATGTTTTGCTGCGCCATGAGCCGAATTTCATCAAGGGCGTCGAGATCCTCAAGGTGAAGATGAGTATTCTCCTCGTCTTTTATCTCGTAGTGAACCGCCACTCGTAGGGAGGGTATCTCTATCTCCAAGAGGAGTATTGCTTCTGTGCCGAATACCAACGCAAATGGTATTGTGTTTTTGGCCGTTTTGAACGTGGTCCGGTATGCCCAGAGAGTTTCATGCAGTCTCTCATGCCAGCCCTTCTTATTTTTGGACACCGTCTTCTTTATGATCTTCTTCAAGGTCTTGTTGAAGGCCTCAGCTAGACCGTTAGCTCGGGGATTATAGACCGAAGAGTATCTTCAGTTTATGCTATGCTGCTGTGTGAAGCGGCTGATTTTGTGACTTCTATAGGCTGGCCCGTTATTGGAGATAATCCGTCGCGGAGTGCCGAACCAATAAATAACTTGTGTCTTGAAGAAATGGATAATATTCTCCGTCTTCACTTCTCTTACTGGTACTGCTTCTGCCCACTTAGAGAAGTAATCGGTTGTCGCCAATATGAACCGATGTCCTCTGGATGATGCTGGTTCGATGGGCCCAATTATGTCAGTTCCCAAAATTTCGAACGACCAGCTAGCCACCGTTGGGTGTAGCGGATTTGGATGCTGGTGGATGAAGTCTCCATGAATTTGTCACGGATGGCACTTCTTCGCGTATTCGAGGCAGTCCTAGATCATCATGGGCCAATAGTAGCCCATCCTTTTGATCTTCAGCTTCATCTTTGGCCCAGCTTGATAAGAACCGCAGAGTCCGTTGTGAGTTTCTTGTACGACTTTCCTTGCTTCTTCTGGTCCCAGGCACCTCAGCCATAGAGATTCGAACGATGTCTTATACAGCGTATCATTGACAAAGGCAAAATATAGAGCTCGCTTAATGAGCTGATGTCTTGAGGACGCATCTTCGGATGTTCGACGGGATTGAAGTAGTCTATAAAGACTTCGCTCCAATCCTTAGCCTTTTCCTGGTTTTTTTTGTAGGGCCATTTGTTTGGTCGCTCCCTTTTCTTCGGACGACTCCGGAGGTATTTCTGCTGGCCCAAGAACCCGATGGCTTTGCACAACGTTCCTCACGTCATCGAGGTTTTCTTCAGCCAGTTCTTTAGCGAGTTTGGCTAACGCATCCGCTTTGCTATTTTCCGCACGTTGTATGCTTTCCAGGGCCTGGGCAGGGATTTGAGTCATCAATTGTTTTATTCTCTCGCCGTACTTCACCAACTCTGGTTTGCACGTTTGATAGTCGCCGTTTACTTAGCTAACGACCAACTGGAAGTCTCCGTATATGAGGAGGTTTTTGAATCCCTTGTCGACAGCGATCTCAAGACCTGCAATCAAAGCTTCATATTCGGCTTCATTGTTCGTCCTCGGCTCCGTTAAGGAAAAGACAAAGCGCATTATCCCTCCTTGTAGAGTCACGAAGATGAGGCCTACCCCAGATTTGATTATGGGGGAGCTGTGCTTTCGCTACTTCATAGAAGATGCCCCATCAAAGTAGAGTTCCCATCGGGTATCACTCTCTCCTTTCTTCCCGTCGATCGTGTCAAACACGTGCTCATCTGGCATTTCGCAATTTAGGGTTGAATCGGCAGGTATAGGATGCTCAGCGAAGAAGTCGTCGATGGCATGCCCTTTCACTGCCTTGAGAGGTCGGTATGTTATCGAGAACTCCATCAAGTGGAGGGCCCATTTATCGAGCCGTCCTGTTAGTATGGCTCTCAACATCAAATAGTTGACAGGGTCCACTTTTGATATGATATGAACCTCATGCGCCAATGCATAGTGCCGAAGCTTCGTTATCGCGAAGATTAATGCCAGGCAGTGTTTTTCAATGGGGAGGTAGTTGTTTTCTGCCCCCAGGAGAACTCAACTCAAAAAGTAGAGGGCTCTCATCTTCCCTTGGTCGTTTTCTGTGCCTATAGAGCTCCTAAGGAACCTTCAAGGGCTGTTTGTGTAGAGGATGAGAGGATTTCCCTTGACTGGAGTGGTCAGTACTGGCGGATTCTGCAAGTATTGCTTGATTTCATCCAGTGCGCTTTGACACTTGCGATCCCAGACGAAAGGGGTTCCCTTCTTCATTAAATGGCTGTAGGGGCAGGATTTGTCGGAGAGATTAGCTATGAACCGCCAAATATACGCGAGCTTTCTTTGGAGTGATCGCAGTTGCTTGAGAGTTCTTGGCGGAGGCATTTCCATGACCGCCTTGATTTTTGACGGGTCTATCTCGATGCCCCGATGTCGTACGATGAATCCTAGGAATATACCCGAGGAGACTCCGAACGCACATTAGAGAGGGTTCATCTTCAAGTTGTATTTCCGTAGGTGCTGAAACACAATTTTCAGATGCTCCCAATGTTCCTCGTACGATTTGCTTTTAACCATGAGGTCGTCGATATAGCATTCGACGATTTCATGTATGAGGACATCGAAAATCTTCGTCATGGCCCTCTAATAGGTGGCGTCGGCATTCTTCAGACCGAAAGGAATCACTTTGTAGCAGAATATGCCCAGATGAGTCCGGAAAGCGGTATGCTTCTGGTCCTCGGGATGCATCTTTATTTGATTGTACCCTGATGAGCCGTCCATGAAGGAGAAGACTTCGTGAGTGGACATGTTATCTATCATCAGCTCGGTAACTGGTACAGGAAAATCATCCTTTGGGCAAGCTTTGTTGAGGTCTCGAAAGTCTACGCAGATACGCACTGTCCCATTTTTCTTCATCACTGGGACGATATTAGCAATCCAGTCAGGGTACTGAACCTCTTGGATGAAGCTGGAGTCGATTAGCTTCTTTACCTCGGCGTTGATGCTCATTTCAAGTTTGAGCCGCATTCTTCTCGGCGCTTGTTTGACTGGCTTGATATCCGGAGATATTGCTAATTTGTAGAAGGCTATTTATGGATCTAATCCCGACATCTTGGAATAGTCCCATGCGAAGAAACCTTTATACTGCATGAGCACGTCCTTGAGCGTAGCCACCTTTTCTTCAGACAATAGCTCACTGACGAACATCAGCCGTGGGTCGTTTGCCGTCCCCAAGTCGATTTTTCAGAGGTTATCTGCAGTAGTATGTATCCCATCTTACAACTCTTTTGGCGCCGGTGGAAATTCTGAGATCAACTCATCTTCATCCTTATTTTCGAAGCACCAGGAGAGGTCATCCATTTCCTCGGGCACTCCTTCTTCTAACAGCGTTATCATGTGGCAGGTACGAGACCGTTTCCAAGGCCGATGTTGATCCGGTTCTACTCTTGCCATATACGTGGCTTTCGGTACATGCTTTTGTGGTGGGGTTACCCTCCAACTGCTGGATAGAGCAAACCTGCCTTGCTGATACTGGTCTTCTACCCAGTTTTTGAATGTGAAGCAGTCTTCGAGAGGATTTCCTATCGCTCGGTGATAGGAGCAATAATCCGGGTGAAAGGCCTCGTCTGCTTATTCGGGGTGTTTGGACTCCGGGAGCGTAATCATATGATGTTTCATGACAAGATCGAATATCTTCCTTGTCTTGTCTTGGGGAAAAGAATATGCTCGACCCATCTTCTTTATAAGAGACGGATCCCGGCTGCCCAATTCTCGATCGCGTGGCTTCTTGGACTCGCTTTGCTGTTGTCGAATGTTTTCTCCGTTCTTCAGTTTGTTTGTGCCTCCGTGTCGAGTCTTCAGTATGAAGAGCTGGCAACGAAGGGCATCGTCATTCTCCGTAGCCTTCTGAAGGAGGCGTTGTGTCCTGGCTTTCTTGAAAATAGCCATTTCGCGGTTGTGGTCGTCCCAGACCTTCTGACTCGCTTCCCATACTAGCTTGTCCATCTGTTCTTCAAACGACGGACTCGGCATTTTTATGGCAGGGCCGCGTTCTAGCTCAGCATCTGCGTCTTTTAAAAGTGAATCTTCTTCTTCATCAAGGCCCTTTATGACATGGCAGCCATGGAACTGCTCCCGTTTCTAGGACTGGATATATCCAAGACCGATCGCTTCCATTTTTCCGTTGGGCAATTTTCGCTGAGTACCGGGGATGTTCCAGATCCTGTTGTAGAATTGGGCCTGTCGCGCGGTCTAATTAAAGGGTATGCCTTGGCGCCTCAACAGCCTTTTTAATCCTTCTGTGTAGTATCTGGGCAGACGGATGGGCTGGAGCCTGTCAAGTGAAGAATCGGTACCATGCCAGATTTCTTTCTCCACATTGGTTTCCGTGGATCGATAAAAGAGGATCGCCTTTTCAGCTTTTCTCCTGGGAGGGACATAGAACGTCTGCAGTTCTTGCACATTATAGGTGTCAAGTGCATCGAGCACTTTGTAGTGCTGCCGCGGAACCATAGTGATTTGCAAAATCCGTTCGTCGCCTGGCATGGCTTGTATGGATGGTTGAACAGAAAATACTGCATTGACCTCATCTTAAGATTCACTGACGAAGATCAATATAGGGGTAGACGGTCCGGACTTGTTGTATTGGAGCGGCCCCGAATAGACTATCACTTCCTCTTCCTCGGTATCGCTCCCAAAGACTGGAATAGTGGTGATAGCTTTTTGCTTGTTCTCCGGCTTATGGCATTTTTCCGTGTCCTCAAAGTCTGGTAAGAAATACTTTGCATCTTCGTACTTTCAGACTTCATTCACAGAGAATGGGTTCAGTTCCCCTGTCACTGTGTATTCAAGCCTGTCTTTGAAGTAGTTCATACACTGATGCTGTGTAGAAGGGATGATGTTATACTCGTGTAACCAAGGCCTGCCGAGCAAAGCGTTGTAGCAAGTCTTGGCGTCAATGACGTGGAACTTGATGTCAGTGACGAGCAGCCCAAAGCGTAAATGTCAGTATCACAGACCCGAGCGTTCGTGATAACTGGGATTCGAACCCGGAGATGGTGATTTTATCCCGAGCAAGGTGCTGGACATTCATGCAGATTTCTTTTAACACCCTCACATTTAGGAGATTGACAGAGGACCCGTTGTCAACTAGGATCTTCCCTATCTTGATGTCATGGCAGTATCCGGTGATATACATGGGACGGTTGTGCTCGCACGTTCCGAGGAGGAGATCTTCATCGCCGAAAGTGATATCAGTCGTGTGCACTTCTTCCAGCTTGTCTTTCATCTTTTCTTTGGCAAGGAAAGCTTAGAACTGCTCGAGCTCTTATAGTGCCTTGATCAAAGAATCTCTTGCCTCTTTAGATAGCAGAAGGGCATCGAGAATGCTTAGCTGCGAGGGTATCTTCCTCAGGTGTGCTAGAACGTTGTAATCCACCTTGTTTTTCTTGGGCGGGTCCTTGGCTGCCAGCTCTTCGACGAATCGGTCATTGAGGGCGATATCTTCAGGGACCTTTTATTTCCCCTTATCTTTTTTTTTCGATCCCTTGTTTGTGGGTCCAAGATTCTTTTCGGGTAACGTGCGATGCGCAGCTGAATGTTCTCGCAGGTCTTCGTCTCTTCTGCTTCATAGATGGATTCCTTGAAGAGAGGGCCGAGGGCTATTTCTTCATCAGAATCACTCTCGAAGGTGAGAACTTGCGATCCCTTGCTATCAACTATGTGACAGTTGCCGGCAGTTCTTTTATGCTCATTGGTCGCGCTTCTTTGCTCTCGACGAGTTTTGCACTTCATCCGCTTGAAATGCTGTCGATGAGCAACGTATCCCTGCCACTAATTTTTAAAGGCCATGCATTCCTCGGTAGGGTGCGCGATCCTCCGATGGTATAAGCAGTAGTTTGGATGTGCATCTAGTCAGTTGGGAAACGTATTTTCTGAAGTGTCTTCTCTGAAAGGTAGCAACTTCATTCCCATCGACAGGGCTTTAGCGAACTGCTTCCTTGTCTTAAACCTGCTTTTGCTGGTGGCAGAAGTGCTTCCATCCGGTTGGGGTACTCTATGGATTCTCAATACCAGAGCTTCTTCAACGTGACGCCGTCGCTTGGCCTTTTCATATATGGCCATTTCACGCTCTCGGTCAGATTTGCTTTTTTGACGGGCCTCGTTCAACAACATGTCAATCATCTCATCTGAAGGTCCTAAGAGTTCCGGTTCGGGATCTGCCCCCAGTTTCTCTGCATCAGGAGCTTCTTCACCATCTATTGACGAGTGAGAGATCATATGGCAGCTCGCTACATAATCCTCGGGCTATTCTGAAGAATTGTCTCCTTCATCAGCGTCATCGGCTTCATTCTCAAGAACATGCTTAAAGAATTCGTCCAACGTGATTTGGGTTCGTGCCTTCTGGTTATATTCTTCCAGTGCATCGATGTATTTCTGCAGACCTGTATGGCTGTCTTCGGGTCGGACGGGCTTCTTGGCCTTCTTCTTTTTCTTTAAAGACTTTGGAGTCTTGTCCTGAATGTTTTGTCCACCTTCACCAACTTTCAGCATTGGGCGCGGCTTCAGCATTCCCTCAATAATCTTGGGCTCCAGCGGGTTATTCCACCTAATCGTCGGACATGCTTGGAGATCATTCAGCATTCTTTTCGTTTTGGCTGAAAGAGCGACCTCCCATGGAGCTTCTTCTATAAAAGAGCATGATGCCCCCAGCGTGTCCACCTTTTTAAGAGCGTGTGGCTGGGGCGGGCTCACCTTCTAATTCTCAGACAGTGCGAATTTGCCCTGTTGGTATTGGTCCTCAATCCAACCTTTGAAAACGAAGCAATCTTCGATTGGATGGCCTACTGCTCGGTGGTAGGGGCAGTAATTAGGATTGTTGACGTCGCCTGGCAGCAGCGGACGTCTTGGATCTGGCAAATTGATGAGCCTGTTGCGCACTGCCAGCTCGAACAGTCTCCTCGTTTTATCCCGGGGAAACGAATAAGGGCGTTTTAGCTTCTCGTTGAAGAATCGTTGTCTATCGTTTTGGCGATCAGTTGTTTTTGGACCACTGGGCTGCTGTTGAGCGTTGGCGACAAAGGTCGCTTTCCCATTCCCCTTTTCATTTTGAGGCTCCATTTTCGAGGAAGACGGTCTATGGCCCATCTGATCCATTTGGGCTAGCTTGTCAATCAGGGCCTGGAAGGTAGTCGGCTTGAAAAACATCATGAAATGGGATATGGTCGCCTGCGGATCGAGAGTACCCATGAACATGCCTACTGCAGGAGCCTCTTCTATGCGTTGTTCGCATTTCGACCATAGGTTCCGCCACCATATCGCGTACTGAACCCATGTTTTCTTGGCTTCACTCTGGTGTTAATTAGTGCGGTGATCGGGGTGCGCTCGCTAGCGCTTGCGAATCTTTGTGTAAAAAGTAGCTCCATTTCTGCAAATGTCTTGACAGAGTCATTCGGGAGCTCGGAATACCACTCGAATGTTGTCTCCGACAAGCTTCCAACGAATTGGCGAAGCAGTAGCTTATCGTCACCTCCGGTGTTGCCGCACAGAGCCCTGAACTGAGCGACATGATGATGGGGATTGCCTATCCCCAAGTATACGTGGAACTTAGGGATCGTGTATCCTGGCGGGTACTTTATTTGATCGTACCAACCCGGATAGGGTCGTCCAGTCTTGATGATTTGGCCGGCCGCTTCGCTCGCTTGATGAGCTCGTATCTGTTGAGCTATATAGTTGTCAAGGGCGTCTTTCGAGATGGTCTCTTCCTTGGCTGCTGATAGAGCCGGAAGAGAATTCGATGTCTCCCCTCTGTCGTCTTTAAGGATTATTGGAGGGTCTTCACCTGGAGGATCCGGTTGTATCATCATCCCGACCATATTTTGGAATAAAAGCGCCATTCGTTTTATGTTGGCCGCTTGTTCCGCGGACTCTCTGTCTTTCTTCTCGAGGATTCTGCGGAGGAACTCAGCATCGGTTTCTTGTTCTTGATGCTGCTCCGATGACGTCTTTGGGCTTTCTTTTGGCCCAGTGAGTGCGGCCATCTGTGTTAGCATCTCCTGGAGATTTTGTTGTTGTTGCTCCTGATCCTTTGTTACTGATCGGGTGAGCGGTTGGTGACCCGTAGAAGCACGGCTTTCCTCTTTTCCGGAAGCCATATAAACAGTATGCACTACCATGGCCCCAGACTTGGGACGTTTGGATTCAATGCCCTTGTGATTCGTCGCCTATGCAGGGATCTTCTCCGGCCTTCTCCTTTTGTGAGCGGTCAAAGTTGAGGGGGCCGTTGCAGCGGCCACCTAAGTAGACGACACCTTCTGTGGCTTGAAAGGTTGGTCATTCCCTTGCCGAAACTTCATTTTCTTTGGTTGGCGGAAGTAGTCTTGGTTAACCATAGAATCTTGGAACCTTCGCCAGACCCTGTGAATTTTGGAGGACAGCCACTGAGGGGGCTTCTCCAGCTTTTCCTTTGTAGTGCTCTCTACGGGTGGAGGAGACTTTTTCAGCACGGCAGTTGGCGAATTCCTGCGCATCCTGTTAAGTGATTCAAAACTGTTCCCAGTTGGAACAGCATCATTAACTTCCACCGTTGGAGCTGGTGGGGTAATTCCAGAAGGGGAACTACCCCCAGCTTTCCTCACTCGGTTCCAGTGGCGACGTCGAGCATGTTGAGTGGCCGGGACCACCTCTGCTGTTGGGGTAGCTGCATCGTGCTTCATGCTTTGATGAGAAACGACTGTTGGTGTCAGCCTGTCAAAGAATAACGTTCGTTGAGAAGGGATGGTCAACCTGTTGAAGGCAGACTTTCGAGCAGGGGTAGCAGCCTTGGTGACTTCGCCTGGAGCGGGAGTTGGAACAGCCAGTCTTTTGAAGACCGGCCGCTTAGTAGGAGAAGCCTCTACGACGATTTCCTCTACCTGAGCCGGAATGGCTATCCGCTTTGGGATAACCCCTTCGGGTATTGCAGGCTTTTTCACGGGCCCACCTGAGCTTTGGCCCAATCTGTTGAAAACCGAGGCGCTGAATTTGGGCGACCCATTGAGAGGGGCCGTGGTAGTTTCAAACCGATCAAAGACCGACTTCTTCGGAGCTTCTTGCGACGGCAGTGGGGCGTTGAAGCTCATTAGTGGGAGCATGGTCCCAAAGAACAGCCCAGTGGTGGCTTGCGTCACCTGTTCCACTAGCATCGCGAAAACGGAGGCCGTTTGAGGCCCGTAGGTCACTCCTCAAGTAAGGACGGAGTGGGAGTTGTTGCAGTTGGTACAGTTGGTGCAGTTGAAAGCCATTGATCTTCTGTTTTCTGTACGGAGCAAGACACCAAATCTTAGTACCTCGAATCCAGGGGAAACCATAGCAAACCGCGATTTGTTTGCGAAACACGACATACGAAGTGTGGAGTAGAAAAAGGAAAAGGTCCTACCGGGCGTGCCAGAATCTGTTCTCTGCCGAAAAGACGCGAACGGGACGTTAGGGTGTTCGGCCTGAATTTTAGGGGCAGATGCTATTTGGTTTTATCCTTCCACCTCTCCGAAGATGCCAAGTTGATTTATGGCACCGTGTATCGAAGGTTTAGACAGATGCGGCCGTTGTAGCAGACTTCGTCAGATTCCCCCTCATTGTGAGGGGTTTTTTGATTGTGGGGACGCTCTTCCCTGCAAGCGCAAGCCCCTGCAGTTAATTACGCTATCGCATCGCGGTGACCACTTTCTCCTTCTCCAGATGGCCACTTCATGTCGTGTGTGTTTGTTTTTTTTTTTTGGTTTCCCGTGGATTGTATATGGAGACCGATTTATGTTGTCGCCCGTAGGGCGTGGATTTGTCAAAATCCGTATTTTCTTAGATTTGGATTTGGTTTGGGTATAAGGATCGTTAATCTCATTGAGATTAAGATCCACTTAAACGTTTGTTAAGGATACGTTAGTCTAAGTTTAGACTAAGATCTACTTAACAAGGTTTTGGGATCATTTAGATCCAACGAAAGAGCCTGTGAGCTCTGTTTTTTTAGTTTAGGGACATTACGGTCCGTAAGTTTAAGGACATCATAGTCCATGGAGTTTAAGGACATCATAGTCCATAAAGTTTAAGGACATCATAGTCCAGTTTAAAGACGTCATAGTCTGTGGGGTTTAGTTTAGGGACGTTGCGGTCCATTGGGTTTAAGAACATCATAGTCCATGAGTTTAAGGACCTCATAGTCCTTAGAGTTTGGTTTAGAGACGTTGCGGTGATTAGTTAGTTTAAGGACATTACGGTCCATTGTTAGTTTTAGGACGTTGCGGTCCGTTGGGTTTCTGGTTGTCGGGACCCTCCACCTCTCTGAAGAAGTTGAAGAATTACAGCGACACATATCAGAGGTGTGAAGAGATGTACCCTTGAACCAATATTGGTTGGGAGATCTGTAGTCAATTTTGGGACTAAGATCAGTTACAAAGATTTATGAGCATATGGGCTCAATTAATCAGAATTAGGGGTCTGTGGCCAACTTGGGCTCGGCCCACTCAGTTAAAATGTTGAACATGTAATAAGGCTCAGTCCTTTTTTGTATTTAACAATGCTGAGCATCGGTTTGGGTTCTGACACCCTTTTTCTTTTTGTCTTTTGCTGAGTGTTGAACGCTTTTTTATGGCGCTTGGCGCCAACCAACGAGTGCGGAGTGCTCTTTATTAAGTAGCGCCCACGTGAGGGGCACGTGGCGCGCTTGGCACGCTTGGCGCTGAGCGCCAACCAATGAGTATAGAGCGCTCTTTATAAAATAACGCCCACGCGAGGAGCACGTGGTGCGCTTGGCACTGAGCGCCAACCTTGGAGCGCTGAAGCGCTTCTTTTAAAATAGCGCTTAGGGCGCTGGGCGCTGAGCGCCACACTTAGAGCGCTAAGGCGCTTCTTTAAATTGGAGCGCTAAGGCTCTGCGGCGCTGTGCTCCAGACTTTGAACGCTGAGGCGTTTCTTTAAATTGGAGTGCTAGGAGCGCTGCGGCGCTGTGCGCCTGTCTTAGAGCGCCAAGGCGCTTCTTTTTAATTGGAGCGCTAAGGCTCTTTTTAGGCCGCTCTGATCAGTTTTGTGCTCTGAGAATTAAGTTCTCGTTTATAAGAGACTTTGTTTCGTGGATTTAAGAACAAGGTTCTTATTTTTATTGGAGATGTTACAATCTCTTATGTTTTTTTGTGAAAGACTTTGTCTTTATGGATCTGTGATCTGAAGAGAATTAAGTTCTTCTCCCCCTTTTTTATGATGAGATGCTATGATCTCTTTTTGTGAAGGACCTCTGTCTTATAAATCTATGATCTAGAAAAAGAACTAAGTTCTTCATCTTTTTATGAGATGCTTTTATCTCTATGTTTTTATTTACCTTGACGAAATTCTTCTTCTGAGAGCTTGCTCTTCTCTTTGAAATTTCTCAAAGTTTTTTTGGGGGGGGGGGTGGTTCCACCGTGCGAGACTTGAAGTCTTGGGGCCTTTATATAGTGGAGGCTGATCAGTTAAGGCAATCTTTTTTTGATTGATTTGGGGATGTTTCCCCACCATTGGATCTTTGATCCTAGGGCTTCTATTTTACAGAAGACATCTTTCTTGTTATTAACAAGATTGGGAAATTATTTTCCCATAAAGAGATTACTCTGTATCTTGGTGATTTTTAATCACCATTGGATCTTTGATCCAACGGTGCTCTGATTTACAGAGCACAGTCTTTCCTGTTTAGATAGATTTGAGGAGTATTCTCTCAACAGAATTTTATTCTGGTAACTTGATGATTTATCATCTTCGTTGGATCTTTGATCCAACGGTGGAGAACATTTAGTTCTAGCGCCTGGCGCTCTCGTGCCTTGCACGTGAGTGCTTCTTTAGAGTCTTTGACTCTCAGCGCTGGCCCACTTAGCGCGAGCGCTCTCATGCCTTGCACATGAGCGCTGCCTCAGAGTCTTTGACTCTCAGCGCTGGCGCACTTGACGCTAGCGCTCTCGTACTTTGTACGTGAGCGCTACCTCAGATTCTTTGACTCTCAGCACTGGCGCTCTTGGCATGAGTGCTCTCGTGCTTTGCACGTGAGCGATACCTCAGAGTCTTTGACTCTTAGCGCTGGCGCTCTTAGCGCGAGTGCTGATTTATTTCAAATTTCAAAATTTGAACAGAGTTTTGCTCTGATTGGGGGAAACAACTCCTAGGAGGGTTTTCCACTTTATAATTACCTAATCCAGTTGGTGTCTAAGAAATGTGTTAATGGGGTTATGCCCCAGCGGAAAAGAGGTTATTTAATTAGTTCCATGCGAAAGCACGGGGAGACTTCCTCGGAGTATCAATACCTGTCTGGCTGACCGATTGGCGAACTTGTAGGGTGTAATTAATCCCAGCTAATCTTACCTTTTAGGGTTTGAAGGAAGATTTGATAAAAACAGTGGGTGCCATCCTGATTAGATAAGATAATAACCAATCTAATCTTGCAAGAGCGCACGCTAAAGTGTTTTCTTCTCTCTTTCTCTCTCTCTCTAGGTAGCGACCATGTCACGCCTTAATCAAGATAATAATATGGATGTATTGACCGAACCCGCTTATTATACTGGACTGGGGAACGTTGGTTCCGCCCTATCTTATGACAACTATCATAAGGCTGGGCAAGAGATAGGGGAATGTAAGTATTTCCACACAACCCGGATGAAGAAAGATCATTTTGATGCATCTTCTTCGGGTGTTTTAGTTATTTAGAACTGTTTCTCAGTCTGCTCTACGTCCTGAGTATTGGATACCGGATCAGGATCATATATTTGTAATCTGTTATAAGGGTTAAAGAAAAGTAAAGAACTGAGAAAGGGTGATATGTCTATCAGAGTAGAAAATGGGGCAATTGTTCCTGCCGAAGCTTTCGGCGAATATCACCTTGTATTACCAAATGGTAATACATTGATTTTGAATGACTGTTATTTCGTACCATCGATGATATGCAATATAATATTCGTTTCATTATTAGACAAAGAAGGATATAACTTTGTATTAGAGAAAAATGTTATGAACATTTTCCTAAATCAAGTGTTGATTGGGTTTGGTACATTGTGTAATGGTATATATGTTCTAAATCAAATTATAGTTTTAAATATACATAACACACACAAGAGGAAAAGTTCAGAAATGAACAAAGTCTTCTTTTGGCACTGTAGATTTGGTCATATCAATGCGACCAGACTAGCTAAGTTGGATAAAGATGAATATTTGAATCTGTTCGAATTTACATCTTATGAAACTTGTCAGTCATGTCTCAAAGGCAAGATGACCAAAACTCCGTTTACGGGACACAGAGAAAGAGCTACTGAACTCTTGGGACTGATACATAGTGATGTATGCGGTCCTATGTCTATACATGCCAGGAATGGTTCTTCGTACTTCATACATTCACCGATGATCTCTCAAGATTCGGACATGTGTTCCTGAAACACAAATCTGAAGCTTTTGAGAAATTCAAGGAATATAAGAGCGAAGTAGAGGACCAGACGGGTAAAAGTATTAAAATCCTTTGATCTGATCTAGGAGGAGAATACTTAAGCATGGAATTTCGAGATTATCTAAAAGAGAATGGGATTCTCTCTCAGCTTACTTCTCCGTATATACCACAACACAATGGAGTATCGGAACGGAAGAATCGCACCCTATTAGATATGGTGTGCTCTATGATGAGTTTTGCTGAGTTACCTATTTCATTTTGGGGTTATGCACTTGAGACAGCTGCATACCTATTGAATAGGGTTCCTACCAAATCTGCGCCTACCACTCCACATGAGATATGGGAGGGGGAAAGTCCATGTCTTAATTTCATTAAGATATGGGGTTGTCCGGTTTATTTTAAAAAGAAAAATCCGGAAAAGCACGAGGCAAGGTATGTTCTATGTAAGTTTGTTGGATATCCCAAACATTCGCGAGGGTATATCTTCTACCACACTGAGGAACAAAAAGTGTTTGTTGCTCAACATGCTATCTTTTTAGAAAAGGAATTTCTTGTGAAAGAAATTAGTGGTAATGTGGTAGAGCTGGAAGAAGTTCCAGAAACACAAACTGCAATAGAAGATTTGGTAGAATCGGAGGATTCAATAGTCTCCGACGAATTCAGCCACTCCGTAGATCTAGTAGGGTTCCTCATCCACCTGAGAGATACTACGGTTTTCTCATAAACGGTGGGAGCGAGGATTGCATCATGATGACCCAATTAGTTTCGAGCAGGCCATCATAAGTGGGGACTCTGTGAAACTACTGGATGCTATGCGATCTGAGATGGAATCCATGTACACCAACAAAGTATGGACTTTGGAAGTTGCTCCTAAAGGGGTAAAACCTATTGGAAGAAAGTGGATGTTTAGGAAGAAAATTGGTGTAGATGGAATAGTTGAGACCTACAAAGCTAGACTTGTAGCAAAAGGTTTTCGTCAACGATCAGGTGTTAACTATGATGAAACCTTTTCTCCAGTAGCTATGCTTAAGTCCATCAGGATCCTACTTGCCATTTCTGTATACCATGACTATGAAATCTGGCAGATGGACGTTAAGACCGCTTTTCTAAATGGTGATTTAGTAGAGAGCGTGTATATGACACAGCCAGAGGGCTTCGTAGACAGTGGGAGCAGTGGGAAGGTGTGCAAGACGCTTAAATTAATCTATGGATTAAAACAGGTGTCGCGGAGATGGAAGATTTGTTTTGATGTGGCAGTCAAAGAGTTTGACTTCATCAAAAACGTAGATGAACTTTGTATATATAAAAAGGTTGTAGAGAGTAAGGTTGTCTTCCACGTATTGTACGTGGATGACATACTCTTGATAGGAAATGATGTTCCTATGCTGCACTCGGTCAAACTCTTCCTATCAAAAAAGTTCTCCATGAAAGATCTGGGTGATACCCCCTACATCCCGGGCATAAAGATCTATAGGGATAGATCTAAAAGGATGTTGGGATTGTCCTAATCCATGTACATAGAGACCATATTAAAGAGGTTTAGGAAGATTCTAAGTATGGTAATTTACCCGCTTGCTTAGGAATCACTCTCTCCAAAGAGGTGTCTCCCAAGACTGATTTGGAGAGGGCTCGCATGCACGTGATACCCTATGCTTCTGCAGTTTGGTCTATCATGTACGCGATGTTATGCACCAGACCGGATGTAGCTTACGCATTTAGTGTGGTAAGTAGGTATCAATCAGAACCAGGGGAAAAGCACAGGATAGCTGTGAAGAACATTCTTAAGTACTTGAGAAGGACTAAAGAGATGTTCTTGGTCTATGGTAACGGAGAACTCCAGATGGAGTCCTTTACCGATTCGAATTTCCAGAGTGATAAGGACGACATCAAGTCTGTCTCGGGTTTTGTCTTCACCATCAATGGAGGGGCGGTATGTTGAAAGAGTTCCAAGCAAGATACCATATCAGACTCGACGATGGAGGTTGAATACAGCGCTGCCAATGATGCTGCCAAAGAGGCTGTCTGGATGAAGAAGTTCATTTTTGAACTTGGTATGGTTCCATCCATTGAGGATCCAATACCCTTGTATTGTGATAACAATGGAGTTGTAGCTTTGGCTAAGGAACCTCGGTCCCATCAGCGATCCAGACATATTCTGAGGCAGTATCACCTGATCCAGGAGATAGTTGATCACCAGGAGATCAAGGTCAGGAGAGTAGATACGAAGGATAACACAGTGGATCCACTCACGAAGGACCTATCCCAAGACTCAGTTTGAGATACTTTTTGGGATGTTGGGTATATGATACTACAACAACTGGCCTTAGTGCAAGTGGGAGATTGTTAGAAATATGTATGCCGTAGAGGCCATTATTGTAATGGATGCTTGGACATATATATAGAGAACTTTCTTGCTCGACATGATAGTATGCTATCTGGATGCTCCTTAAATTAACATGTACACTTGTTTTAGTATACTGTCTCTCTGATACATGTTGATAAAGCCCTTAGAATGTAGGCTTGACTTTTAGGACTATGATGCAGATCATACTAGTGGGGCTTGTATAGTCCGCAAGCACATCCTTTAACAGTTCCTAGTCGAGGGAGTATCGAGACAGGGCATCGATATTCCAGAGTAGACTATTGTGTACGTTTTTTGACCCTGTATGGGGCGATGGTTGATCCCATAACCATTGGTGTTTGACATCAAAGATTGTACACAGGTGCTCATTAAATAATGGGTACACCGAACAGGACTCGCCGAGAACTCCTAGATGGTACCATACCAATTGTCAGATAGCAGTTCTCTGGTGATACTTGTACAGGTTAGTCTGTAGACCCGAGATCGTTATGGTATCTTATGTGGTTCCCACTTTGCTTTGATTTCCTCCCTACCACGGCTCAAAGGAGTCACGTAAACAGGTGGATTTTGGGTACAGTCCCGAGTCACATGGAGGCAGTGAGCGATATGAGGGGTTTCGTCTCTCCCGGTACTGGGAGTTGATGTTGCGCTATGCTCGATTGGCTATAACAATAAGTCCTTAGCCAGGGCTGATGCGATTTACTGGTTAGTTTTATCAGTGGTTTCTCGAAAAGTTATAGGCCACACATCGAAATGGTTATCAGGTTATTGGGGTCTGACGATTCCACCCACAGACTCGATATGCGACATATCAGACGAAGAGACCGGACTGTACGGTAAGTGTTGCTTATAGGTTCTACGGAAGTTTGGAAAAGTTTACTTATTGATCTTCTATTCATTCAATGCCTGGGTAAAAGTTACGTCCAGCTAGTACCGCTGATGGCTTGTGGGTATCTGATGTGATCATTACCTACTGCTGGCATATTGACGAGTCTTTAGAGTCCCACACAGAGGTTTCGTAGCTCAAGCGAAACGAAATATGGCACATATGGAGATATGCGCGGGAGCTTGATTAAATACGAGTATGTGATATCGTATTCTAATCTAGCGATATTTGATATCAGTCAGGTTATATGTGATATAACCGGATTATTAAATCAAGTGTTGATTCAATAATTTGATTTATGTATATATATTTGATATTAGCCGGATTATATTTGATATAGCCGGATTATTGAATCAAGTGTTCATTTAATAATTTGATATATATATATATATATATATCAAACTAATATTGAATATTTGCCGGTTGTATGTGATATAACCGGAGTATTGAATCAAGTATTGATTTAATAATGTGATATACATATATATGATATTATTCGGTTATATTTGATATAACCGGATTATTGAATCAAGTGTTGATTTAATAATTTGATATATATTTATATTATATATATATGTATATATAAACTAATATTTAGCTCACTAAAGATTTTCTTCTCTTTATATATATTTATATATATATGTAATATGTGTGTATGTGTGTGTGTGTGTATCATGGTTGATGATACAAGGAACATGGATGTATGAGAATCACACATAAGGATATATGAGAAGAGATAATGATATACATTTTAGAATTAAAAAAAGAAAAGAGTATGAGTCATTTTCTTTAGGTTCTTTTGGAAGCTTTGAGAAGCCATGACTCACCTCTTTTTCTTGTTTTACTCTAAGATATTTATCATAGACATCTCATCTCATCTTATCACTCACCTCATGGTTCATTCTCTCTCATCCAAGTTCATCTAACTCCTTCTTTCTCTCCTCTCTAGAGTTTTCATGAGGTGAGAAAAGAAAAGAGAAAGAAGAAAATAAGTGAACAAAATTTCTACTTCATCAACCTACACTTTTCAAGCTCATTAGTTTAGGTTGTTTGCTTCACAAATACCTTGATTAGTGAAGAGTGAGCTTGAGTGAAATAGACTTCAAGATGGATCATTTTCGTCATCGAAGACAAGAAGCAAGCTCGATCCTTTCTCAAGTGGAGTCAAAGAAGAGTTCTGGGGACTACTACTTGAAGGTTTTGAAGTGAAGGACCAGTCTACAAAGATTTTAAACCCTCTTCACTTAGTTTAGATGGAGTTTACATACTTTGAAATCCTAATTCTCTAGTTCGATTCTAGGTTAGTATACCTAGACCTCTAGATTTTTTAAAATTGCATACTTGATGCTTGTTGAAACCCAGTAGAGATGCTAAGACATACTTTCGGTATCATACCCACACTTATATATATATATATATATATATATATATATATATATATATTCTTTTGTATCTAGTAAAAACTCAATCGACTTAGAACTTATATACTGTGGACTTAGAAGCGAGAATTAGAGTTTGTGTGTTTGTGTGCGTCGCACTCGTTGGAGTCAACTTTTTTTTATATTTGTTGATATTGTTTCGCTTTTCTTTTTTTCGCCATTGGGCATTGTATATTATCTGCGTGATTGCTCCTCCGTTTGGGCATGGAAGCTAGCTCCCGTTAGGATATTTTTTATATTATTATGCTTGTGCCGGGTTTTATTCAAAATTTACAAAAGAGGTACTGCCGATTTTTAAAACGTCATAGATGATTTTCAAACATACTTATTTAGACTTAAATGTTTATTTTAAACTGATTCCATCTAATGACTATTTTAAACTTCACCTCCAATATTTGCGTAAAAAGGTTTAGATTCCGGGTTTTCGGCTTACTTGGACTGCGTCGACATCTTTAGATATCACGTGATTTAAGTGTCGGTCACGTGCCACTTTCGGGTTTTGACAAAATTGGTATCAAAGCATTTGGTTTAACCTTTGTTCAAGTCCATGTTTGACTATGTGGAGTCTAGGCATACACTTTCGTTACCTAGGCTTGACCTTACGGAACTTAGACTTGATTTTAGGGGTCTTATACCCGAACTTTCGTTACGTAGGTTGACTTTAGTTGATGGAGTAGGTACTAACTAGAGTGACGCAACGTACATATGTTCTGCGGTATATTTACGATACGATACTCCGTCTTAGTTACCGTAGGATATATATCTTGAGATCTTTCTTCTATTCATTCAGTTGATCTATCCTTATCGATACATGTTGGTTGTTTCGATCATCATGTCTACGTAAGCGGAGAGGGCTGAGGTCAGAGACATGGTCAGGGAAGACTTGTCTGAGATGAGGACTAACCAAGGTGATATTCTGGTGACATAGGAACAGGTTGTTTATCCTTATATGATCGAATTTCTAATTTTAAAGCGAGTGTTCTTCAGGATCCGCACCAGAGGGTCGGGTCATTGCTGAAGACCAGCCGGACTTGGAGGCATGATGTTTACCCTACTCCAAAGATCGTTGTGTTGCCTACTGTTCAGACAGTTGTACCGACCGTTGCTGAGATTATCAAGGTGTTGCTTCCAGAGTTCATGAAGTTAAAAGTCGCCGATGTTTACGAGTATAAATAGGCCAAAAGATTTGTAGTCATTCATGAGTATGATGGCTAGGATATTTAATTCGTTGTGGCTCTCCGATACGAGATCGGTGAGGTTGACTGGCTTCTTTTGATGGATCTTGCTCAGACCTAATATGAGTCGCTCGAGAGAGACCGTATAGTGAGTTTTCCTCCGACGAATTGGGACGAGTTCTCGAAGATGGGCTTAGCCAGATTCTTCCACAGAGTGTCAGAGATGCCGGATTCGTATTTTCGAGTTTTTGTGTAAGACTCCGAGCTTGATCATAACCGAGTATGACTTGCAATTTGAGTAACTATCGCGATACGCTTCTTATTTGACCGATACTGGAGAGTAATGGAATAGGAGATTGGTGCGATGTCTTAATGCAAAGTTGTTCTTCCCCGTCGATACTGGATATTCGATATGTATACAGAGGCGTTGTGTACGACTACACTTTCAGAAGAAAGTCGTGATGAGATTGCAGTTATTCCGAAACGAAAGTGGATTCATTAAGGAGTGCTAGTTCTAGGAAGATTGGATAGATGAGATCGGCAGGAACCATGACGGGTTCTTTCCAGGATTCTATAATGATTGAGATTAGAACCAGGGTCATTTGCTTGGCGCGCATGCAGAGGTTAGAGATCGCCGTAATCGATATGTGGAATTGCGAGAGACTAGACTACTTGGCAAGTAAGTGTCTTGAAAAGTATCAGCATAGGACTGTCCCTCGGGTGTGCGGGTAGAAAATCTGTTCCTGTTGAACTTGCTCAACTAAAGCATAAGAAATCCGCGTCGCTGCTCCTCACCAGATGATTGTATAAAGAGGTTGTGGTATTAGTGATCCGCAGAAAGCACAAGAATTCAGAGACATAGAACGCTAGATCGTGGGCAGAAGGCGAGTGGTAGCACATGGTTAAGAGATTACACACACACACACACACACACACACACACACACACACACACACACACACACACACACACACACACACACACCTAGATATACTTGGTTTTGATTTTGTGCACTCTGAAGCACTTGATATTGATTTGTGCACTCCGATGCACTTGAGATTTATTTTGTGCACCCCGATGCACCATCAGGAAATAGAACAATCGCGAATTTTGAGTAACAGGCCAAGCAGCTAAAGTAGCTAAATTTGATACTATTTTGTACCGTTTTGTTCCATGCATAGTGGATGCAGTGGAAAATTGCTTCGTGCATGCCTGTTGCACTTAACGCGGTTTTGTTTTCATTCACCGTGACGTGTGGTTGAGATCTGCACGCCAAACCATTAGGGTTGATTTTGTTTTCGTGCTTTGCACTAGATAAGATATATTACAGATTTGATTTATATAAAAGAATTTTCACGTGATCGTGTGCATTGATATTGCACTACGATTATGACAATTATCGTATACTTAAGATACACAACGGTTTTCGTATTTGACAATTTGTATCATAACTGGAGTAATTCTCATAGCGCCGGCTAGAGTTACAGTTATGTGAGTTTTATATATTTTGAGGTTTCACGCACACGGTTGCATTATGATGCGTTTTAGCTCATGTGGGATTTTGAAGTTCCATTATTTGCACGGACATTGTATGTTTTAAGTTGGACCCTGGAAAAATCCTTGCTCTGCCAATTCCGGGTGTATAGACACCTTTCGACTTTGAAGAGGGTGTACTTCGATGTCATTCGTATTTGATTTTCATTTTGATGATCCGAATATTGCGTTTTCGACGTTGAAGAAAGGACAACTCGACGTCCGTTATTTTGACTTATGTGTTTTAAGGATTTGAGGGCCACACAAATGATTTGTGCACAACAGGTGCACTTATTTGAGATTTCCATGCACATCAGTTGCACTCGAATGGTGTTTTGTGCACACTAGGTGCACTTGTTTGAGATTTCCGTGCACAATAATTGCACTCAATTGGCGTGTTGTGCACACCAAAGCACTAGAATGATATTTTCGTGCACGTCAGTTGCACTTGATTGAGATTTTTATATACTCTAGGTATACTAGATATGATTTTGTGCATACCAGTGCACGTTTTGATGATTTGTGCACCCCGATTCACTTGATGTTGATTTTGTGCACCCCGATATACTTGAGATTGATTTTGTGCACTCTGATGCACTTGATATTGATTTTGTGCACCCCGATGCACTTGAGATTGATTTTTTACACCCCGATGAACTTGATGTTTATTTTGTGCACCCTGATACACTTAAGATTGATTTTGTGCACCCCGATGCACTTGATGAGTGATCTTGTGCACTCTAGATGCACTTGATATTGGCTCCATTCACATTTGATGTAGTGGATATTGTTTTCATGCATACCTATTGCACTTGGCGCTGTTTTTGTTTTCATGCACACCCGTGGCATGTGGTTTGAATTTTTGTGCAACCTGTCAGGGTTGATTTATTTTTCGTGCATTGCACTTAATAAGATATATTATAAATTTGATTTCTATATTTTCGCTTGGTCGTGTGCTGTAGATATTGCACTATGACTATGGCAATGATCGTGTACTTGATATACACAATAGTTTTCGTATTTGGATATTTGCATCATAACTAGTGTAATTCTCATAGCAACCGCTAGAGTTACAGTTATAAGAGTTTTATATCTTTTTGAGTTTTCACGCGCACGGTTACGTTATTTTACGTTTTAGCTCGTGTGGGACTTCAGAGTTCCGTTAATTGGAGCGGACTATATGTCTTAAAATTTGGATCCCAGCAATTTTATTTGAATTGACTTGATTTGATTGGGAATTTTTTTTAAGATGTGGGTTAAATTTAAATTCGGGGACCGAATGTTTTTAAGGAGGGGATATTGTAACATTTTGGAAAATTATAAATATTAATTTATAATTTAAAATATGAGTATAATGAGTTTAAAAAAATGATATCGCATATGAATTTTGGTATTGGATTGATATCCGCAAAAATATAATTATTTTGGTAAAAATGAAAAAAAAGGTGTGATATCATAAAAATGATATTTTAATTATTTTAACATGACATGAGATTTTATAATAAGATAATTTTATTTAAGTATTATACTAAGTGTTTTATTTCTTTTAAAAATATGAATTTTGATTTAGTATAAAATGAAGGCACTTATTTAAAAAGATATGTTTTTATTTCTTTTTGTATGAGGGTTGGGTATATGTTAGAGTTAGTTTAAATCCTCACAACCTCCACACCACATACATCCTCTCCACCCTTTACCTCCTCATTATACCTTTACTCCTCTTCCTTTCTCTACACTAAATCTTGACACCTCCACCTTTATCTTATTTAACCCTTACTTTATTCCTTGAGCTCTCAAACTGAAATAATAAGTTCCTTCAAGATCCAACACAAAAATTTTCAAGTATTCACCAAACCAAAAGAGAAAAACCATGGTCTCTTCATCAAATTTGAGTATATCATCAAGCTAGAGCCACTACAACCTTTCGGAGTCTCAACCATGCCTTTCTTGAGCTGGATTTCCTTGTGCACCATCTCCATAGGTAAATCTCCTCCATCCTTACAAGTTTCTATTTAGAAAAATATCAGTTTTAGTGTCACATATCTGAAAATGAGTTTTTTGTGATATCAGTGATGATAAATTTGAATCTGGAACTATTAGGTTAATCTACTAGAAAAACTAACAATACTAGAGCCACTACAAGCTAGAGCCACTACAACCTTTCGGAGTCTCAACCATGCCTTTCTTGAGCTGGATTTCCTTGTGCACCATCTCCATAGGTAAATCTCCTCTATCCTTACAAGTTTCTATTTAGAAAAATATCAGTTTTAGTGTCACATATCTGAAAATGAGTTTTTTGTGATATCAGTGATGATAAATTTGAATCTGGAACTATTAGGTTAATCTACTAGAAAAACTAACAATACTAGGATATTGTGAGACCACTAGGAGACCACACTTAAAGCCCGAGCCCCTAATTCCCATGTTCAACCGTCGGTATTCCTCATTTGATCGTCGCCGCCGGTTTTTATATTGAATTGTGTTTATGGTTTTTGTTATGTAACGCCCCACTCCCCAGTACAGATGGTATTGTCCGCTTTGGCCGAAACCGCATGATTTTCCCCTTTAAAGCGAACCGGACCCGACCACGGGCCACTTCCCAGGAGGTCACCCATCCCAAGACTTCCCTGGCCCGAGCACGCTTAACTACGGAGTTCTCAAGCTCCTGTAGTTCCGGTTCACTTAAAAGTGGCCTCTGTAATTGAGGGTGGTATCATTATATTTATAATGCAGTTCGGTCCTCTTTCGGAATGTGCTTTAGGGACCCGATCTCATTGTTCTGAAATGGCTCCCTCACTCAGATCGCCAAGATGTCCGCAACAGAGCGCACTGAGTGTGGACAGATCAGATCACCATGATGTCTTAAGACCACACTTAAAGCCCGAGCCCCTAATTCCTATGTTAAACCGTCGGTATTCCTCATTTGATCGTCGCCGCCGGTTTTTATATTGAATTGTGTTTATGGTTTTTGTTATGTAACGCCCCACTCCCCAGTACAGATGGTATTGTCCGCTTTGGCCGAAACCGCACGATTTTCCCTTTTAGAGCGAACCGGACCCGACCACGGGCCACTTCCCAGGAGGTCACCCATCCCAAGACTTCTCTGGCCCGAGCACGCTTAACTACGGAGTTCTCAAGCTCCTGTAGTTCCGGTTCACTTAAAAGTCGCCTCTGTAATTGAGGGTGGTATCATTATATTTATAATGCAGTTCGGTCCTCTTTCGGAATGTGCTTTAGGGACCCGATCTCATTGTTCTGAAATGGCTCCCTCACTCAGATCGCCAAGATGTCCGCAACAGAGCGCACTGAGTGTGGACAGATCAGATCACCATGATGTCTTAAGACCGCACTGCTCTGGGGTATTACATTCTCCCCATCTAAGAAAAATGGTTCGTCCTCGAACCACAAACCTACTATTGAGGGACCTGTATGGGCCACCATAAATGTAACGCCCCACGCCCCAATACAGATGGTATTGTCCGCTTTGTCCGAAACCGCACGGGTTTCCCCTTTAGAGCGAACCGGACCCGACCAGGGGCCACTTCCCAGGAGGTAACCCATCCCAAGACTTCCTTGGCCCGAGCACGCTTAACTACGGAGTTCTCAAGCTCCTGTAGTTCTGGTTCACTTAAAAGGCGCCTCTTTAATTAAGGGTGGTATCATTATATTTATAATGCAGTTCGGTCCTCTTTCGGAATGTGCTTTAGGGACCCGATCCCATTGTTCTGAAATGGCGTCCTCACTCAGATCACCAAGATGTCCGCAACAGACCGCACTGAGTGTGGACAGAGTAGATCACCATGATGTCTTAAGACCGCACTGCTCTGGGGTATTACATGTCAGTAGCTTTATTTGGTAATAATATAAGCTACTGTATTGTTTGATTTGTCTCAGATTTCATATAGAGAAATCTGGGAGTGTTCTAATATGGTTTTAGCAATGTTTCCGACATTTTTATTACGGTTTTTCATATTTCTGTACCGCGACTGAAATATTGACGTTCGTATGTTAATGTCAGGGGTATTTGGTCGTATTTTGAGTAACTAATTTATAGGTTCTAACCTATGGATGTTAAGCTCATTGTTTTGGTTTTGATATGATATTTATGCCGATATATTATAACTAAGATTGTAGGTACGATCGCGGAAGTTTCCGAGACCGCAAGAACGGACAAAGCAATCATGGATTTCGACGAGCTCGACAAGTTGGTGAGTAGATTTATATTTATGGGGGAAGTCGGGTGGATGGCGTATAGCACCCCCGTAACGATTTAATTTGGATAGTTATGCTATCTAGTTAGATTTTTATGATATTTTAGATCACTTAGCTAAGTGTATTGGTGTTAGTTCGCATTTAGTAGGTTATATATATGGTTATATTTGATATATGGTTATATTGACATACATACGGGACGATAGATCCGTACGATATGGATATGATATTAGATGGACATGGTACGAGGGTTCCTACCGTACTTATGATGATGAGGAGAGTGTACCGATTACGGCCAAGTGTTATTTGGACTCGTGGAGTCATGAGTTATCCCGACTTTGGACGTTATGTTTGAGTGAGCTATACTCTTTTAGAAAAACCAACGATTCGTTTTCCATTTTAAATGATAAATGACAATGATGCGATGCTATTTTCCAAAACGAATATCTATTTTTAACTTAATGCAGCTTCTTTATTTCAAAATAACATTTCGTTCCATTTTCAAAGATAACGATATAGCTCATAGCAATTAGTTACGTTAATAATTACGCGATACGCGTATCGATTATATACGTTATCTTTTATATGAACACACTGATAGAACACTGCACAACTACCAATGAGTTGTTGGAGATAGTGCCCTCAAAGTCAATTATTGGATCGCAGGTACGTGATTGCACTGATTGAGGCAGGCCTATACCGATATGACAATCTTGCTCGAGATGATAGTATGCTATCTGGTTTGTCTTTATCATCGTATACATGCTTTAGTTCACTATTACATGATGATAGAGCCCATAGGATTCTTGCTTGACTACCAGCAGTATGATGGCGATCATATACGTGGGAGCTGGGGTCTGTAAGCACATCCTTAAACGTGTCCCTAGTCGTGGGAGTTTCGAGACAGGGCATCGATACTCCAGAGTAGACTAGTGTATACAGTCGAGACCCCGATGAAGGGCGATGGCCGGTCTCGCAAGCCATTGGTGTTAGTTGGTTCACCTAAGATGTAGACAGGTACTCATTAGGTTATGAGTACACCGGACAGGACTCGCCGGGAATCTGCTAGTGGGTATTATACATATCGTCAGATAGCAATTCCCTGGTGACATGTGTACAGGTTAGTTCATCGACCTGAGATCGTCATTTGTCTCGTGTGAGTTCCCACTGTGCTTAGATTACTACCCTACCACGCTAAAAGGAGTTGTGCAAACAGATTTTAGTTGGGTACATTCCCGAGCCATATTGGAGGCAAGTGAGCGGATCGTCGGGGATTCGTCTCTCCCGATATTGGGGGTTGATGTCGCGCAGTGCACGGGTGGCCATCACTAGGAATTCTCGGCCGAGGTAGTGGAGAATTACTGATTTGGATCAGTAGTTTCTCAGGTGGTGATGGGCTTCATGCCGACACGATTTTTCGCGTTATTAGGGGTCTGACTTTATCCACCCCCTAGACTCGATATGCGATACTCTTTAGACGAATGGACCGGACTGTATATACATTGTCACTGTCAAGCTCAGTAGGGTTTATAGATGAGTTCGCTCGTCAGCTTCCCTTCCAATTAATACATAGGCAAACCGTTACGTACAGCTTGTACCTCTGACGTGCTAGTGGTTATACCCAGTGCCGATGTGTTGATGAGTCATTAGAGTCCCCCACAGACACTTTCCCAAGTTCGGGCGAAACGTTGTAGAAGCCGTATGGGTTTATGGCAAGGTTCGGAAAATGCACGTGCGTTTTCGCACGTGTCATTTTTCGGGCAGATAATACTGGTCGGCTTTGGTTTAAGCCGGATCCGAGTATTATATTGTGTAGATATAATATCTTTATCTCAGATGCATTTGTATTCGGTCGTAATACAAATGCGGGTATGTTTATACTGATACGGGATTATCCTGAAATTCGTTTTAGGATCACTTTTGGATGTTGCCATTTTCCAGTTTTCTATCAGCCGTATTTAACAGTCGGTTAAATACGGATTTATCTTTTCTTGATGAGGTGAGTCAGTGTTCTAGAAGGTTCTAGAGAGGGTGATAAGGCTAGTGAGTCATTAGTGCATTAATGGAGCAATTAATGCTTGATGACTAAGGGTTAAGATTCAATGTATGCTTTGAATGAGTTCACACTAGGTGTTAAGGTGACTCATTCTCTTCATGAATGTTCTTTGGCTTATGATCACCTCCCCCTCTCCTACACTCACCCCCTCCTTCTCTATAAGTGGCCGGCCCCCTCTTGGTGTGGGGATAATGGTTGTTGTTTTGAAAAGATATAAGATTTGGTGCATAGAAATTAGTTGTGATCGATTTCTCTTTTCACCCGATTCTAAATGGCAACTTCATTAACCCTTCGTCCATAGCCTTGGACGTAACGAGACAAAGTGTTCTACTCATTCTCTACATCATCTTGGTCGTCTCTTTTGACAAACTTGACGATCGAGTTGCCTCGGTTCAGAGGCGGGAGCCCGTTTAAAGATCCGTCGACGTGGTGCCACCTGGACGACGAGACTGGAGATTCAGGGGATCAGAGCAGCCGCAACAAGCGTGGGATGATGGTTGATGACCGAAGGACTCGGATCATTCGGTATAACGTTTCTACCCATTTGTAATTTGTTAGTATAGCTTTAATGGCAGATCCGGGTTACGGTACACGATAGCGCCAATTTGTAAAAAGTTTTTGTTCCGCATTTGGCGTCTGTTAGACGGCCGGGGCGCTACCGTGGACTTACAGTGGTATCAGAGCCTCTCCATTAAGCTATATTAACTTGTGCTAACATGTTTAAAACATCGATCGAACCGTTTTTCAAAAACTAAAATTTCCATGTTCAAAGTTTTTGTCGATTTTTAACAGGGCCCAAAAATTATTTTGAACATACCAGAAAACAGAGCAGGCTTTTATTAGAAAACTGGTGAAATTTGGAGGCCCAATTCCACAGAACCGCCGCGGATCCGCCGCCGTTTTGTGAGATTGGCACTCCAAATTTCTACAGTGAGTTCTACTTGGGAAATTGTGGCTTTTGATATATTTCTTTTGGGCCCATATTTTGTTACTGTACAACAGATGTTTGTGGGCCCACTTCGGGAAATTTTGTCGATCGAAATTTTAAACTTGTTAGTATGCAGTATTTACATTATATCTCCGACCGGGAATGTCATTTGATCGGTAAACCGCGTCTGATTGCTATAATTCTTTTAGACGGGTTTGCGAACGTGACATTCGCGTTGATGTTCTGTGTTGTGCTGTGATGTTGCGGATATGTCGTGGTGGATAGCAGTGTGAAATGGTAGTACAGTTTGGATTTATTTGTACATTTGATATTGCGGAGCGAGCATCCAACATGTGGACTGCTGTTACTGCCTGTTTGTATAATATTCTTTTGGGGCACGACCGGGTCGAGGTCGATGTACCCGTTGTAAATATTTTTATTTCTGTACTAGGTTTATCCCGCGAAGGAGTGCACGGAAAGCAGGGTTCTGGAGGGCAACGGGTCCGTATCTCATGGCTTTGAGAGGCAAAGGGACCTCACTCTAGAATTGGAAGACTATTCGCCGCACTCATAGGGGGTACCAAGGAGGGGTGCTCAATTTACCGGATTCCGTGAAGTGCCGGGTGTTCCATTCACTATGCTGTGGGGGACTACCTCGCTTCAGGTTTTGGCGGGTAACTTGCCGCACCCGTAGGGGTCTAGGTTTCATTGCACAAGCTATCCACACGACCAGGGGAACGTCGGGTTTCAGCAGCGGCTCTATGAAACCCGGGGATCCCAGATTATCTGTATTGTTCTGTGATTCTTATTACTTTTCTGTAATGTTGCATATTATCACGCCTGGAGCGATTATTGTATATTATATATATACTATTAGATGTTGTATATGTTTTACACCCGCGCTAGTCCAGCCCCGCTCTGTCGTTAGTTAAGTAACCTAACGGGTGATGACGGGACCCAGTGGCGAATGCGGATGGCATATACGTACATTTTATTTTCGTTCTTTTCTGGTGTGATTGATTGATGGGACTGCATTGATTCTTATCAATACAAGGATAAAACAAACCTATATTTGATGTTGTTGGAACAAATTTTAAAAGGTGTTATTATAAAGACGTTTCTTTTTGTTTTGCATAGTGATATTCAGTTTAGAATATCCTGCACCTCATTCCATGAGGCAAGGGGCGAGATCCCTTCACCGGGAGTGACCCCTTGGGCAGAAGTTTACGTCAGGGTAATAACTTTAATATAGTCGATTACAAGTTGCTTTGCATCGCAGTATTCAGTTGGAATATCCTGCACCTCATTCCACGAGGAAAGAGCCGAGATCCCTTCACCGGGAGTGACCTCTTTAGCAAAAGGTTTTCGCCACTATATTTTTTTTATAAAAAGCTATCAGTTTCCTTCAACGAGATCAAGTTTTTTACGTTAAAGGTTTTTCGCCAAAAACCAGCCGTAGCCCTCCGTCATTTCTTTTGGGTATTCAGTAGTATTCAAGCTATGTATTTAGCCAAAGTTAAGGCATAGTGTTTGGTAGCTGCTGGGTATTCATCTGTAGCATAGATAGATGAGTTGGTTTGGGACAGTCGTTCTGCCATTTTGGCCAAAGTCAAGGGCATGTGCGGGTGGGTTCAAATTGACCTGGATAGTGACGGGTAGAACTTGGCATGTGACTTATGACATTTTGACCAAAGCTAAGGTTATAAGAGCATGGGGCAAAAATTACATCGGGAGTTTCTAAAGAAACTGAAACTTGCCAGATATGTGCATACCTTCTGGAGTGTGATAACTTGAGTGGCTTCCATCAAGTTATCATGCGATGATAGTTGGATCCCGATTCTTGCTGATGAGTTGGTTTACTCTTCGGGTGATCCCGACTAATTCTTCTTTCTGGTTTGGAGGAGAATTTGAGATAACAGTGGGAGGTTTCCTGATTAGATAAATTGATAACCATTCTGATCTAGGTTAGAGTGCACGCAGAGTGTTTCTTTTCTCTCTCTCTTTTTGGAAGCGACCTTTTGACCGACCCTAGACTATGACTCAGTGACCAAGTTGACCGAACCTTCTTAAAATACTGGCTTTTGGATTGTCTGAGTTGCATAAGTCATTGCCGCTCCTTCTTTTACCCTTTGTATTTCTCAGAACATCCCGTATTATTACGGACATCCACTTCCATTGGATAGATCCATCGTATGGTCATATACGAACTCGAAGGGACTACTTCGAGGATGGATCCAGGTTCAGGAGAAATAGAATTGGTATATTCAGTTGTCTTTTATTATCACCTTCTCTCAGGTTGCGAGGGCTCCTTAGTTTAGGAGAGTACACCTATTACGCTTATTGGATAGTCTTATTCCAAACCATAGGCAGGTGCCGAAAGGTAGGGAATGAAGAAAACCAATTAGCCTAAGTAGGGTGTGCAGAAGGTAATATGTAAAGACAAAATAAAGGAGGGCAAAGTAAATTGCGACTGTTATCATTCACGACCAAACCGCGTACTTCATCGCCACTCCAATTTCACCTTTGCCTTTTTCCCTATACGGGAGAAATAGAATAAGGTATTATTCAGTTATCTTTTATCATCACCTTCTCTCAAGTTGCGAGTACTCCTAGGATTAGGAGGGTACACCTGTTATGCTTACTGGATAGTCTTCTTCCAAACCATAGGCTGGTGCCGAACGGTAGGGAAGGAAGAAAACCATTTAGCCTAACGATGGTATACAGAAGGTAACGACTAAAGACAAATAAATGGATTTGGAGAGATGGCAAAGGAAATATACGGTTACAGTCATGAATTGGATTGTGGAAGAGGCATTACTAGGAATACCAGAATACCCCTACGAAACTTTTTCAAATTTCACTGCGCATTGTTGAAAGGAAAACTGATTTCCCGATTAGATACTTACTCCAGGGTATGTATTTACCAGGTTTTATATTCTCATATTTGTATAGTTTTACAGATGATGAGTGGGAGTAAGTTGTTGGGAATTAGGTGATTATCCTCATTATATCGGAATTCGTTGTAATTGGTGATATTTGAGGAAATCGCCTGGGTACAGTTTTCAATCTACGATGCACAGGTTTTGAGTTATTCAACTCAGCGGACTTATACAAAGTATTGTATGTCCAGTGTCCGTCAGGACAGAGGGGTAGGTCCTCATACTATGTTCTGTTTACTTATGACTTCTCTAGTTTTTAGACAAGTGTTTCGCAGAAATACAATGTCTAAGTTTTGAGAAGTTGTGGGTATAAAAATAAAGTAGAGAACCAGGTATCACAAGTATCAGGATTCTTCAAACAGATAGAAGATGTAGATTCTTGTGATTGGTATTCAGATAATAGTAATGGTTTTGAGAAACTTGTTTCTCTTTTAGGTTACTCGTAATTGGATGGTTTCCTAAGTTGAGCAATGCTGATTAGCCTTTCTCCATTAAGTTGATATGCACTGGAGACAACTGCATGATTTGAATCTGGTTCCAATTAAATTAGTGCCTCTATTTCTATATTGGATATAGAATAGTTCATATCTTAACGATGTTAAGATACGGGGAGTTGTCCAGCTTATGCTTAAAACCAGACACTGGATAACTCAAGACACGTTTCTGTAATGGCAGTTTATGGGTTGACCCTGACTTCGACGAGGGTTGACTTTTCTACCATCTGAAAGATCAATAGTGATATTGTTCTTGACTCGCCACATTTTTAGTAAAATGGATTTTTTCAGAAAGCAGTAGTGGGAGTATGGTAGAACTGGAAGTGATTCCAGAACCGCAAACGATTACGGAAAATTTAATAGGACCTATATATTCAATCAGGTTTGATATTCCAATAGCCACTTCGCAGATATGGTGGGTAACCTCAGACACACAAGAGGTACTTCGGTAGCCTCAAGGTCGGTGACAGAGAGGTTCTTGTTTACCCAGACTTGACATTACTGTTGTTCCAGACTGTGAGACCCGGCAGGAGGATAAGTATAGCGTCGTTCTAAACTACCTTTAGAAGTGTACGTATATATTATTCTGCCAGAGGATTGCCGTAGTCAGTGGGAGCAGCGGAAACATAGTGGGCAAGTAGCTTATGTCTATTTATAGACTTGAGCAGTTATAGTGGAGATTAGATCATCAAATTTTGATGTGACAGTCATGGGTTTGACTTCATCAGAATAGAGGATGGATCTGTTAAGAAGGTAGTAGGGTGTGATGTCCTGGTATTTGGATGACATACACAGTGTAGGAAGTAAAATTCATATACTACGGTCGGTTGTACTTTGGTCGTCACACAGTTGTTTCTCCACAAAGGATATGGATATAATATCAGACATTCCGGTTTCTAGATCTATGTTTTTAGATCTAAATTTGCGTAGTTTTCCAATATGGGTACTTTGACAGTATTCTAATAGTATTTTAGAATAGATGACTCCTGGCATGGTAGTGTACCTGCAGGTGATGGAGTCACCCTCTCTAAAGGTGTCTTAGAGACTAAAAGAGAGAGGGATGTGCATAATTGGCAGATCACTTGCTTAGGCAATTGAGTCAATCGTGAGATGTCAAGTACCACACCAGATGTTGTTTTTGCACTAGTTGCGATAAGTTTATATTAATCCAATCCTGAAGAAACGTAAGGAAGCAGTTTTAGAACATAAGGTGCATGTTCTACGGATTTGATGACGGTAGCCTCCTTCGGGAGACAGTTATCATTCCAGGCTTCAAAGCTGACATGGTTGATAGAGTGATTGTCAAAGTTATAGTTTTCCTTATGATGAGGGACAGTATTATGGACAGGTGGTCCAAGAGGATACTGTGGGAGGCATGGTGCTGGATACTGATTAGGTTCAGTTATCGATACAGTCTAAGAAGTTTGGATTTGGAGTTCATTTATGAACTAGGTCCCATCAGATATTCAGACATATTCTAAGACAGGTATTACTCGATTCGGGAGATGGCTTTCTCTGCGAATTTGAGATTTAGAGAGATATAGAAAGAAACATCAGGGCGGATCCACTCACTGAGGCTATTTCTCGAACACAAGAGTTTTACAAACTTGCTTTGTGAAACTGATTAGTAGAGGAGTTGGATGTTCGGTATCACACGGGTTGTGAGTATGCGACATCGCAATAATTAGCCTTAAGTGCAAGTGGGAGATTGTTGGAGATAGTGCCCTCAAAGTCAATTATTGGATCGCAGGTACGTGATTGCACTGATTGAGGCAAGACCTATACCGATATGAAAATCTTGCTCGAGATGATAGTATGCTATCTGGTTTGTCTTTATCATCGTATACATACTTTAGTTCACTATTGCATGATGATAGAGCCCATAGGATTCTTTCTTGACTACCAGCAGTATGATGGCGATCATATACGTGGGAGCTGGGGTCTGTAAGCACATCCTTAAACGTGTCCCTAGTCGTGGGAGTTTCGAGACAGGGCATCGATACTCCAGAGTAGACTAGTGTATACAGTCGAGACCCCGATGAGGGGCGATGGCCGGTCTCGCAAGCCATTGGTATTAGTTGGTTCACCTAAGATGTATACAGGTGCTCATTAGGTTATGAGTACACCGGACAGGACTCGCCGGGAATCTGCTAGTTGGTATTATACATATCGTCAGATAGCAATTCCCTGGTGACATGTGTACAGGTTAGTTCATCGACCTGAGATCATCATTTGTCTCGTGTGAGTTCCCACTATGCTTAGATTACTACCCTACCACGCTCAAAGGAGTTGTGCAAACAGGTTTTAGTTGGGTACAGTCCCGAGCCACATTGGAGGCAAGTGAGCGGATCGTCAGGGATTCGTCTCTCCCGGTATTAGGGGGTTGATGTCGCGCAGTGCACGGGTGGCCATCACTACGAATCCTCGGCCGAGGTAGTGGAGAATTACTGATTTGGATCAGTAGTTTCTCAGGTGGTGATGGGCTTCATGCCGACACGATTTATCGCGTTATTAGGGGTCTGACTTTATCCACCCCCTAGACTCGATATGCGATACTTTTTAGACGAATGGACCGGACTGTATATACATTGTCACTGTCAGGCTCAGTAGGGTTTATAGATGAGTTCGCTCGTCAGCTTCCCTTCCAATTAATACATAGGCAAACCGTTACGTACAGCTTGTACCTCTGACGTGCTAGTGGTTATACCCAGTGCCGATGTGTTGATGAGTCATTAGAGTCCCCCACAGACACTTTTCCAAGTTCGGGCGAAACGTTGTAGAAGCCGTATGGGTTTATGGCAAGGTTCGGAAAATGCACGTGCGTTTTCGCACGTGTCATTTTTCGGGCAGATAATACTGGTCGGCTTTGGTTTAAGCCGGATCCGAGTATTATATTGTGTAGATATAATATCTTTATCTCAGATGCATTTGTATTCGGTCGTAATACAAATGCGGGTATGTTTATACTGATACGGGGTTATCCTGAAATTCGTTTTAGGATCACTTTTTGGATGTTGCCATTTTCCAGTTTTCTATCAGCCGTATTTAACAGTCGGTTAAATACGGATTTATCTTTTCTTGATGAGGTGAGTCAGTGTTCTAGAAGGTTCTAGAGAGGGTGACAAGGCTAGTGAGTCATTAGTGCATTAATGGAGCAATTAATGCTTGATGACTAAGGGTTAAGATTCAATGTATGCTTTGAATGAGTTCACACTAGGTGTTAAGGTGACTCATTCTCTTCATGAATGTTCTTTGGCTTATGATCACCTCCCCCTCTCCTACACTCACCCCCTCTTTCTCTATAAGTGGCCGGCCCCCTCTTGGTGTGGGGATAATGGTTGTTGTTTTGAAAAGATATAAGATTTGGTGCATAGAAATTAGTTGTGATCGATTTCTCTTTTCACCCGATTCTAAATGGCAACTTCATTAACCGTTCGTCCATAGCCTTGGACGTAACGAGACAAAGTGTTCTACTCATTCTCTACATCATCTTGGTCGTCTCTTTTGACAAACTTGACGATCGAGTTGCTTCGGTTCAGAGGCGGGAGCCCGTTTAAAGATCCGTCGACGTGGTGCCACCTGGACGACGAGACTGGAGATTCAGGAGATCAGAGCAGCCGCAACAAGCGTGGGATGATGGTTGATGACCGAAGGACTCGGATCATTCGGTATAACATTTCTACCCATTTGTAATTTGTTAGTATAGCTTTAATGGCAGATCCGGGTTACGGTACACGATAGCGCCAGTTTGTAAAAAGTTTTTGTTCCGCATTTGGCGTCTGTTAGACGGCCGGGGCGCTACCGTGGACTTACAGGAGTACTATGTTGCACGAGCACAGACGCAAATGTTACACTACACCTCATTGGTACTGCCATGACACTATAGGACTGCTAAACTACGCGATGTGTATGTAAATGCCGATACGAGGCATTATGAATTCCTTATATCCAGGAAATTTGATTGTAATTATATGCTACGGATATAGGTAGAATTACTTTCTGCTTTAAACACTTATAGAACACTTGCATAAATACTAATGATTGTCATGCCATACGAGCACAGACGCGTATGCTACACTACATATCATCAGTATTGCCATGAAACAGTAGAACTGTTACGTTTGTTTTCATGCATGGCTATACTTACGTACGGTGCCTTTATTACCTGCTGAGTTATTGCGGATACCAGTACCATGGGTATTCGTATTTGATCTTTATGAGTTTTTATGATGTTTTTACTTTCGATGATGTATATTAGTAGTATAGGACGCTGCTATATAATATATATATATATATATATATATTCAGTAGTATGGGAAGCTACTATACAATATATATATATATATATATATATATATATATATATATATCATCAGAGTGATATATGCACTTCTTCGTCTTTACTTGAGATTTCTGGATACGATGAGTTGACGTCCACCATGAATTTTATGTTTTCTGACTTGATTTTATTCCAAACCGAGTGGGGTTATACGGTTACGGACATGCTACATATCCGTACTGAGTAGGGGGGATATACATTCGGATACATGGTGGACCCGGTCGAAACCGAGGGTCAGGAAAGCTGCGATAGAGGCGGGGAGCCTAGCGAGGACACTCGATACCGGAGATAGATATGAGCACGACGGATATCCAGGGGATACTGACCGGAGCTAGGGATATCGAGGAGCGACCGATCTGTTGTGACGGTGTCGTCGATATCTGGATTTGCGTGTTGGTGATGGACATGAGAGATTTAATGATTTTGCGTGTCGGTGATGGACACGAGAGATATGAGAATTTACGGTGTCGATGCTGGACACCCATATATTGATGTTTTGCGATCATTCGAGATACGCCGTTATAGTAGCTGACCAGGACTGATCCAGGGGACAGTACCTGAATACTATTTTACCGATTGATACATATAAAAGGGTTTCTAAACGAGCTATAGTCTCATTATTTTGACATGTCTAGAATGATATAGGGATCTTTAAAACTGTAAACCTAATAAAAAAAATTTACTAAACAGCAAAACGTATATCTTAAATATGATACATATTATACCTCATACTATTATGTCTGCTTTTATGCCGTGACATATGTATTCCACGGCTATTTTAAAAATAGATTTTACATACATATTTTCGGCTATCTTATAGGCTTATACCTGGATACTGGTAATCTACATATGAGATGTTATAGTTACGTGATCGATGGTGATGCATTTATTGTACTTATGCATTGTATATATATATTAGTATAGAATATGATAGTACTATACTTATGAACTAGGATATCGTTGTGCATTTCGATTTCTACCTTATGATATACTTTTATTCACTGAGTTGGAAACTCACCCCGTTGTGCCCCAGTTTCTTGCAGGATACCGCTCGGATCATCAGTGGTTTGCGGCACACAGTTCTTTTCCTCGGTGATTGCTTTGGTAAGTGGGTTACTGTTGTATTGTACCCACACTTGTGTATGTGTGTGTGTGTATGTGTGTGTATTCTTTATTATCTAGTAAAAACTCCATCGACTTAGAACTTGTATATTGTGGACTTAGAAGCGAGACTTAGAGTTTGTGTGTTTGTGGGCGTCGCATTTGTTGGAGTCTACTTTTTTATATTTGTTTATCTTGTTTCGCTTTTCTTTTCTTCGCCATTGGGTGTCGTATATTATCTGCGTGGTTGCTCTGCCATTTGGGTGTGGAAGCTAGCTCCCGTTGGGATGCTTTTTATATTATTATGCTTGTATAGGATTTTATTCAAAATTTACAAAGGAGGTGTTGCCTACTTTTAAAACGTCATAGATACTTTTCAGACATACTTATTTAGACATAAATGTTTATTTTAAACTGATTCCATCTAATGACTATTTTAAACCTCACCTCTAATATCTTCGTAAAAAGGTTTAGATTCCTGGTTTTTGGCTCACTTAGATAGCGCCGACATCCTTAGATGTAACGTGATTTAAGTGCCAGTCATGTGCCACTTTCGGGTCGTGACAATAGTGCTCTTCATCCCCGGCCCACTGTATGTTCTCTCAGAAGGGGAAAATCCCGAAATAGAGACAAAAACAGGGCAGAGAACGCATACAACGTTCGAAAACAACAAAGTGGATCCAAGACGCCGTGCAATCGAGAAAAACTTGGTTGGTGCCCGCCCTTTATAAAGAAAATGGGCCAGGAATACTCTTTCGCTTAAGATAAGACAAGGAAAATATTTAACCTTGTCATGAAGCACTAAATAATGATGCTTCCAGAGTCTCGGTATCCCGAACAAAAAAACGAGGTCCATCATCCAGATTATTGCTTCTATCACCGAGTAATAGTTCACCCCCTTGAAAACTGCTTTACCTTCAAGTACTGAGTAGAAGACCAGTATCGACAAGACAGGTTTATGCTATCCGACAGCTGGAGGGTAACTCCACCGCAAAAGCATGAGCAGAAAAGATCCTACAACGTGAGGTTAGGACCAGCTCGACAACAAAAAGTGAACTATACTCGTACCTGTCATATGATAACCCTCTCAAAAGAGGCTGGGCATGAGACTATGAATGACTTCTATAGGTGCTACGTAAATGAAGAGGAGGACGAGGTAATCTCAGAGTTTCCACCAGCTCCAAAAGAGCTAGAAGATGGGATACACACTACGGCATACAACCTAAGAAAAATTGACTTAGGGACGGAAAATGATCCGAGACCAACGTTCGTTAGTGAACCACTGTCTGAAAAATAGGTGGCTACGTTAAAAGACGTGATTATGCAGTACAAAGATTGCTTCGTTTGGAATTACTCTGAAATGCCAGGTCTAGATCCAAAAGTGGCAGTACATAAACTGGCTATAGCACCGGGAATAAAGCCAATGAAACAAGCACCGAGAAGGATGCGACTCGAACTTGATATGAGTGTCGTCATTGAAGTCAAGAAACAAATTGATTCCAGCTTCATCCAAGAAGTTCAATATCCCGATTGGATCGCTAACATCATTCTGGTGATGAAGAAAAATAGGGCGGTGCGCAACTGCGTGGACTTTCGGGACCTCAACAAAACTTGCCTGAAGGATGATTTCTAAGTACATGTTACCGAGCTGATGATCGATAACATGTCTACCCACGAGGTCTTCTCCTTCATGGATGGATTTTTAGGATATAACCAAATAAAAATGCATCCAGAAGACCAAAAGTATACTTCCTTCCGAACCTCATTGGGCATATTCTGCTATAAAGTGATGCCCTTCGGTTTGAAGAACGCTGGCGCTACCTACTAGAGGGCCATGACAAAAATCTTCGATGACCTCATCTATAAGATTGTCGAATGCTATATCGACGACCTTGTGGTAAAGGGCAAATCTCACGAGGAACAATGGGAACATATAAAAATAGTGTTCCGACTTCTTCGGAAGTATAATATGAAGATTAATCCTCTAAAATGCATGTTTGGAGTCTCCTCAGGCAAATTTTTAGGATTCATCATACGTCATCGGGGTATCGAAATCGATCTCTCAAAGATTAAGGCGATTATGGAAATTCCCACACCAAGGACCCTCAAAAAGTTATGGTCTCTCCAAGGAAAGCTTACGTATATCCAACGGTTCATAGCCAACCTTTCCGGAAAATGTTGTCCCTACAGTCATTTGATGAAGAAAGGGATTCCGTTCATTTGGGATCAAAACTGTTAAAATGAACTAGACGAAATCAAGCAATACCTGCAAAATCCACCGATATTGACCGCTCCGGTTAAGGGAAAACCCCTTATCCTATATACAACAACCCTTGAGGGTTCTCTAGGCGCATTGTGGGCATAAGAGAACGACCAGAGAAAGGAGAGAGCTCTATACTGTTCCTATATTGAAAAGCATTGCTTGGCACCGATCTTCGCAATAACGAAGCTCAGACATTACGCCTTGGCACACGATGTCCATCTCATATCGAAGGTGGTTCCTTTCAAATATCTAATGTCAAGGGCCATACTAACAGGAAGGCTTGCCAAATGGGCGCTCCTCCTGATGGAGTTCTCAATAACGTATCGTCCCCTTAAAGCAATGAAAGATTAGGCCCTAGCCGACTTTCTAGTTGAGCATCCAATACCGGTTGACTCTCCATTAAATTGCGAATTGCCAGAAGAACATGCGTTCAATATAACAAAAGAAGAAAATGATTTCCAATGAGAACTCTATTTCGATGGAGCATCTTCCATGAAGCGGCGAAAGCAAAACACCCCCATAATCAAAGCCGGGATGGTTCTTATCTTTTTGACTCCGCATGGAGGGATATTGCATTATGCCCTCTCCTTAACAGAGCCAAGGACTAATAACAAGGCTGAATACGAAACTTTGATAGCAGGTCTAGAGATCGCTATCGATGTGGGAATCAAAGACCTCCTCATATATGGAGACTCCCAGCTGGTCGTTAGCCAAGAAAATGGCGACTATCAGACATGCAAGCCATAAATGATAAAGTATGGAGAAAGAGTACAGCAACTGCCAACACCAATCCCTTCCTGTATCCTGAAGAGTATACAGCATGCAAAAAACTGCGAAGCAAATGTATTGGGAAAATTGTCTAAGGAACTGGCCGATGAAGACCTCGATGACGTAAAGATCATTGTGCAAAGCCGCAGGATTCTCATGCTAACAAATATATCTTCGGAAGACCTAGAGTCATCCGAAAGAAACAAAACGACCGAAAAAGTATCCTTTCAAATAGAGGATGAAGAAAAGGTCGAGGATTGGAGGGAAGTCTTCATAGACTACTTCAAATCCCAACGAACGCCCGAAAATGCGTCGTTTAGACATCAGGTCATGAAACGAGCTCTGTCTTCGTCAATGATACTCTATATAAGAGATCGTTTGATTGTTTATGGTTAAGATGCTTGGGCCGGAGGAAGCAAAGAAATTCGTCCAAGAAATACACGATGGACTCTGCGGTTCTCACCAAGCTAGACCAAAGATGAAGCTAAAGATAAAAAAGAATGGGTTACTATTGGCCCACGATGATTTAGGACTGCCTCGAATATGCGAAGTGTAGGATTATCTAGCACAACAACAAGATTTTGGGAGGTATCGTCCATGCCATTTTCAAAAAAATTGCCATGCTACATAACTCTAACCCTGGAATCTTTACTTGAGAATTAGACAATACAACATGTAAACAACTTTACATCTAAGTGAATATGGAATACAACCTTTGTAGACCGGTCCATCACTTTAATAGCTCCTTGTAGTAGTCCCTTCGCTCCAAGTAGTGATCTTCCGGACTCTAGAATAGCTCCATAAGATGAAAGGAACAAGCTTGCACGAAGTCTCAGAAGCCGAAGATGATCTACGTCGAGGAGACACCAACCTAAGCTACCTCTTCACTAATTAGGGATTAGTGAAGCTAACAACCTAAACTAAATGACTAATCTAGTAGAGGATAATGAAGTAGGATTTTTGCTCACTTTAGAAATATTTTTCTCACTAATTTTCCCCACCTCCTCAAAACCTAGAGAGCTCTCTTGATGAAGAAGAAGATGAAGAAAAAAATAGAATGAGTTATTTCTTGCAACAATGGGTGAGAAAATATCATATACTAACTCTTGTAGAGACATAACCATGGCTAATTAGAATGGTTAGATTAATAAATATCCTAAGTAAAACAAAATTAATGGACTAAGTCAATGGTTCCACAAGCTTCAACCGTGAACAAATTTCCAACTAATTTGTGATTTACTTTAAATAAATATACCCTTCATTATAATGAGCATGGTGTAAGTCTCATACACCCATGTAGCATGTAGCATCAAGCATGACACAAAAAGAAAAACACAACACAATTAATATATATCACATATATATTAAGTGTGCACATATGAGAAAAAGAAATGCATAAGTGAGCAAATATTAGTTAATGTAAATTAATATATCAAATATATAATTCTACATTAAATTATCAAATCAACGCTTGATTCAATAATCCGGCTATATCACATATAGCCGACTAATATCACATGTATCATCTTATCGAATCAACACTTGATTCGATAACCCGGCTATATCACATATAACCGACCGATATCACATATCGCGAGAATAGAATACGGTATCACATACACGTATCAATCTCGGTCCTGCACATATCATATATGTGCTCCTACTTCGTTTTGCCTGAGTGTAACATTTCCAAATAATAAAATATTGTTTTTGGGAATTTTTATAATTTAATATTATTTTAATGAATATTTTAATATTCCGGTATAATTAAATACAAACAAATGGGGAAAATTTTGGAAAAATTATGGAAAATTATGGAAAATTCTAAAATGGGGTATTTATTGGAATTATGCCATTTTTAAGTGTTTGTGATCAATTATATGCTAATTTAGCGCTAATCGCGATTAAAAATCGCTAATCGTATTTTTATCAATTTTGGGCAAATCATGCGCATATCTTTTTGTACACTTGTGCCACATTTTCTTGCCATGGTTTTACTTTGGGATTACTATTCTAGTGAGAAGGATTTTTAAAAGGAAAAAGGAAAATAGAAAGTAATTTAATATGAGGGTTGGTGAGAGAGAGAGGTATGGGTTATTTTGACTAAGATTTAGCCATTTCCTCTTCAATCTTCACTCATTTCTCTCCCTCTCCCTCTTGTTGCTGCTGCTGCTCCTGCTCCTCACCTCACCTCCCCTCTTCAAGCCCTAAATCATCTCACAAACATCACCAAAACACCACTCTCCTTTCATTAAAAGTGTGCACGAGCTCGAGATCTACACTTTGGACCAAGGAAGCTAGGATTTTGTCCACTAGAGGCAACTCAAGAATTTTCTTGAGTTGCAAATGAGGTAAATTTCTGGATCATTAGTTGAGTCTTAGCATTTCTTATACCCCCATGCAAGTTTAGAACTGATATTGTGTGTGATTGTGGACTTAAAGAAAACCTAGTTAGGGTTTGAGGGAATTGTGAGTTGTGGTGGGCAATTGAGCTCATTAGAGGCTGAACAAACACCCTAGTGCTTAAATTAAGACCCAAATTTGAGACTTAAAACCCCAAAACACGGATTTAGAAACCCCGACATCAGATAAATGTGTGATTTTAGAGGGTATTTTGGAATCTGGAGCAACCCGGGGACACTAGAAATGATTTTGGGTTTACTGGGAGTCGTGCAGGCACCTAGGAAGCTACCACCAAGACCCGAGCCCCTAACTCAAGTCCCCGGCCGCAGATTTAATCATTCTGGCCGCAATTTGCGGCCAGAGTAGGGGGAATGGGTTCATTTTTGTTCTAGGGCTCATTTTGCACTAAATTAGACCCCTCCTATATGCAGTTTTGGATAATTGTCACTTAGGGAAAATCTGGAAGCATTTTGGTGTGTTTTAGGCTATGTTTTCCGTATTTTAAAATGCACTTCTTGATATTTGGATTTGTATTGGGTTGTCGGGTGTTCGTACATCGACAACAGGGATTGTTTGATTGATTTGCACGTATAGGCCATAGGTTCCAACCTATGAGCACACTGTGCGCTGTATCGGTTTTCTGCCTCGATTTTAATAAGTATTGCGACTGTTTATTATTATAGGTACCCTCACAAGGATTCCGAGGCGAAGAAGCGCGGCGTCATCGATTTCGGCGAGCGAAGACCGAGTGAGTAGATTATATCTACGGGGGAAGTCGGGTGGATGGCGTATAGCACCCCCGCAGTCCGTGGTGATGTATACGAATACGTATACACACATATATTTATTTTATGTTCTTTGAGATTATTGATGATAGGATGGATTAATTTAGTGTATTGCGAAACCCTAGAGTAGGGGTTGCTCCCATACATACACACGCACGCACTTGCATACATACCTTCTTTTGCATGTGTATATGGGAATATATATTATATTTGTATGTGTTCACATGGGTATGGGACTATGTGTACATATATTGGTTTATGAGGATAGTACTTGGATGTGAGTTGAGTCGATGAGATTCGATTTGAGGCCGTGAGATCGGCGATATGACAGGATTCGTATGGGAGATACGACGGAATGCTTTGGCGGGCTTTGGGACGTGTGTTTACACATGCATTTATATAGATGGTATCGATTGTACTAGACTTAGATCTGTACCCTAGATTATGTGATATGATGGTAGTGATACCTGATATGTGATGAGATAATGTGATATTGACCGTACCCAGCTATTGGGATGCCGTACGACGATTTACCGTACGAGCTTATATTGATGATAGATCCGCGCTCATGACTCGAGGATGTTATACCGTTTACCATTGAGGCGGGATTATTGACTATTATATTTATATATATATCGACTCAGATGTAGGTGGTTTCCATACCCCTCCCGATTGACTTGATAGTTGGGTCCGTAGTTCGCATAGTAGGCGTTAGACTAGACCCGAGTCATACCTATTTCAAAACTAACAAATCGGGGATATTTTAAGGATAGGCAAAAGGGATTCTACGGATATTTTCAAACGACGCATCTTTTCTTAAAACACCGTAGCCCTTATTTTACCAGAAACCCTGATTTGTCTTATTTCAAAAGGCAAGACTGCATGATATATGTATTGAGGTAAGTTCTTCACTGTTGCGTTGATTATTTGATTCCGCATATTCATGCTATTTGCATTGCATTGCTTGTGTTTATTGATATATTACAATCATGCTGCTAGGACAACAGCACTATTACCGATGATGCGTATGCACCACGTACACTTACTTGCCGGCTCACACACATCTTCATCGGTAATTGCCATGTCACTATACAGTAGTATTACTGCATCAGGATATGACCCTTGTATGTGCATACTATTATTCCAAGCTGCATGATATACTTGCACTTCATTTATATGTCACATACATCATACTTTCTGATTATGCGCATTGAGATATGTTGTTTCCATGATATTTCTGGATTTGGGAACCGCAGGTATTTCAAAAGAGAATATGTAATTGTTTTAAAAACCCGGTTACCCTTGATATGATATTTCAGTGCGTCCACCATATGTTTTCTTGGTGCTGAGAGCAACACGTGAAACCCATTTCGAGGAGGCGGATGAGGCCGATTGCGGGTATATGGTGGACCCGGTATGGTACCCCGGGGAGAGAACGGTTTCGCTGTGTAGTAGACGGTGAGCCTGGCAGTAGGACCACAACCTACCGGTGATTGGTTGGACCTGGCGGTTATCCATAGGATACCAACCAGAGTCGATAGATGGATATGGGCGTACTGCTGGGGCCGAGGGCCGATTCCGCAGACGGAGCCCGTGGGCTGATCCGGACTGACGGAGCCCGATATATGAGGATTTACGTGCCGATGCTGGGCACAGGTTTCATGATGTTTTCGAGTGTCGATGTTGGGGATTCCGGTTCCATGATTTTGACGTGTCGCGAGGGACACAGGTGGTTTATATCCTCATATTTCCATGCATATGCTGATGATATTTACATGCATGATGGTTATTGTCATTGAGTGACGAGTGGACGGGATCCACGTACATGCAGATTGATTACATGGATCATACCTTATATTTATGATATGCTATTACTTGAGGCACTGGCACGAGCGCTTGGCACTACACTCATGTATAGAGATTACATTGCCAGTTTAGCATGCTTCAGCTTTATTCATATTGAGGTTTATATATATATGATCCTATTGACCTAGGATGGTTCATACATTCGATCTCTGCTTGTTGATATTTTCTATTCACGAGTTGGCAACTCACCCCCGTTGTGCCACAGTTCTTGCAGGTTTTGCCTTACAGATTTCATTGCGGCTTTTCTGGCACATTGCTTCCTTTACGGGTGACTTGCTTGGGTAGGTGGGTTCTTTGTATCAGAACCGCCATTGTATATTATTTATTCATTGTATCTAGAAATTCCATCAACCAAAACTTGTTTATTGTTTCAGACTTAGAAAACAGTGATGTATTATTTCGACCTTAGAGTCGCGCTTGTAGTATTACGGTTTTCAGGTTGTTGAATATCTTTTGAGTTTTGATCCTCGCCCTTTGGCGTTGTATATTATTATTGCTCGCGTGGTTGTGACCGTCGATTGAAGAAGAGCTAGCTCCCGCTTGGGGATGCCTTTTATCACTGCATTTATATATTATTCTTGTTGTACCCCGTTCGGGGCCAGTTTTTACAAAGGAAACTCTGCCGAATTTTTCAGAAAAGACTACACATTTTAAAAATGCATATTCGGCTTAGTTATTTAAAAAGCTTGACTTCAAAACATGTTTCTTTACTCCTTAAAATGGTTTTAGATTTCTGGGCTTTTGGCTTACTTGGGTCAGATGGAGTCCTATAGACTTCATATGGTTCAAGGGCCAGTCACGTGCTCTTTTGGGTCGTGACACTGAGCCAGGAAATCTTTGTGTAGGACTCTAAAGACTCGTCAATACGCCGGCTCTAGGTGATGATCATATCAAGCACCCACAAGCCGTCAGCGGTACTAGATGGATGTAAAGGCGATCCGGGTATTAAGCGATCAGAAGATCAACAAGCAAACCTGCTCATACTCCTATAAAGTCTGTCAGTAACACTACCGTACAGTCCGGTCTCTTCGTCTGATATGTCGCATATCCAGTCTAGGGGTGGTAAACGTCAGACCCCAGTAACCGATAAGTCGTGCCGATGTGAGGCTCATAACGGGTCGAGAAACTAATGATAACACTTACCAGTAGATCTCCGTATCAGCCCTGGCCAGGGACTTCCTGTTATTTCCAATCGAGGACAGCGCAACATCAACTCCCAATACCGGGAGAGACGAATCCCCTCCTATCGCTCGTTGCGTCCATGTGATTCGGACTGTACCCAAAAGCCACCGTTTTGCACGTTCTCTTGAACGTGGTAAGGTGGAAATCAAAGCACAGTGGGAATCACACAAGACTCTATGACAATCTCGGGTCTACAGACTAACCTGTACCAGTGTCACCAGAGAACTACTATCTGAGGATCGGTATAATACCAACTAGGAGTTCTCGGCGTTTCGGTTCAGTGTACCCAGTCTCCACTGAGCACCCGTATACTATCTTTGATGTCAAGCACCAATGGATGTGGGATCATCCATCGCCCATCATATGGGTAAAGAAGTGTATACACTAGTCTACTCTGGAATATCGATGCCCTGTCTCGATACACCCTCGACTAGGAACATTTAAGGGATGTACTTTTGGACTACCCTGTCCCCACTAGTATGATCTCAATCATAGTCTTGGTAGTCAAGTACACGTCCTAAGGGCTTTATCAACATGTGAGAGCAAGACAGTATCACAATACAAGTCTACATGTTAAGAAAAAGAGCAACCAGATCGCATACTATCATGTCGAGAAAGAAAGTCCTCTTTATATATGTCCAAGCATCCACTATAATATACATCATATGTACAATAATGGCCTCTAGGGTATACACATAACTAATAATCTCCCACTTGCACTAAGGCCAATTGTTGTAGTATCTCATACCAAACATCCCGAAGAGTCTCTCAAATTTTATCTGGGGTATGGCCTTCGTGAGTGGATCCGCCGTGTTTTTCTTCGTGTCAACTCTCCTGACCTTGATCTCCCGGCGATCAACTATCCCCCGGATCAGATGATACCGCCTCAGAATATGCCTGGATCGCTGATGGGGCCTGGGTTCCTTGGCCAAAGCCACTGCTCCATTGTTATCACAATACAAAGGTATAAGATGCTCGATGGACGGAACCACACCAAGTTCGGTTATGAACTTCTTCATCCAGACAGCCTCTTTGGCAGCGATGTATTCAGCCTCCATCGTCGAGTCTGCCACAGTTTCTTGCTTGGAACTCTTCCAACAAACCGCCCCTCCATTTAGGGCAAAGAAAAATCCTGAGACCGACTTAGATTCCTCCTTATCACTCTGAAAGCTCGAATCGGTAAAGGACTCTACTTGGAGTTCACCGTTACCATACACCAAGAACATCTCTTTAGTCCTTCTCAAGTACTTGAGAATGTTCTTCACAGCTGTCCAGTGATTCTTTCCTAGATCTTCTGATACCTACTCACTACACTTAGTGAGTATGCTACGTCGGGTCTGGTACATAACATCGCATACATGATAGAGCCTACTGCCGAAGCATAAGGTATCCCTTGCATGCGAGCTCTCTCCAAATCAGTCTTGGGAGACATCTCTTTGGAAAGAGTGAGTCCTGAGATCTTAGGAAAATTCCCACGCTTGGAATCTTCCATAATAAACCTTTTTAGTATGGTGTCAATGTACCTGGATTGGGACAATCCCAGTATCCGTTTAGATCTATCTCTATAAATCTTAATCCCCAAGATATAGGAGGCATCACCTAGATCTTTCATTGAGAATCTTTGTGATAAGAAGAGCTTGACTGAGTGCAGCATAGGAACATCATTTTCTATCAAGAGTATGTCATGCACGTACAATACGAGGAAGACCACCTTACTCTCTGCCACCTTCTTGTATATATAAGGTTCATCTACGTTTTTGATGAAGTCAAACTCTTTGACTACCATATTAAAAGAGATGTTCCAACTCCGCGATGCCTGCTTTAACCCGTAAATGGATTTAAGCAGCTTGCACACCTTTCCGCTGCTCCCACTATCCACGAAGCCCTCTGGATGAGTCATGTGCACGCTCTCTTATAAATCACTATTTAGAAAGGTGGTCTTAACATCCATTTGCCAGATTTTGTAGTCATGGTATGCAGCGATGGCAAGTAGGATCCGGATGGACTTAAGCATAGCCACTGGAGAAAATATTTCATCATAATCCATACCTGGTCGTTGAAGAAAACCTTTTGCAACAAGTCTAGCTTTTAAAGTCTTAAATTTTCCATCTACACAAAGTTTCTTCTTAAAGATCCATTTGCTCCCAATGGGTTTTACCCCTTCGGGAGCAACTTCCAAAGTCCATACTTTGTTGGTGTACATGGATTCCATCTCAGACCGCATTCCATCCATCCATTTCACAGAGTCCCCACTCGTGATGACCTGCTCGAAGCTAGTTGGGTAATCATCTTCCATGATGCAATCTTCGCTCCCACCATCAATGAGAAACCCGTAGTATCTCTCAGGTGGATGAGGAACCCTACTAGATCGGCGGAAAGGCTGGGGTTCGTTGGGAACTATCGAATCCTCTGGTTCTACTAAATCTTCTGTCGCAGTTTGTATAGCTGGAACCTCTTACAGTTCTGCCTCTTTGCCACTAATTTCTTTTCAAGGAATTCCTTTTCTAAAAAGGTGGCATGCTGAGCAAAAAACACCTTTTGTTCCTCAGGGTGGTAGAAGATATGTCCTCGTGAATACATGTGATATCCTACAAACTTGCACAGAAATGACCTTGCCTCGAGCTTGTCCGGATTTTGCTTTTTAATATAGGCCGAGCAACCCCATATCTTAACAAAATTAAGACACGGTCTCTTTCCTTCCCATATCTCATATGTAGTAGTAGGCATTGATTTGGTTGGAACTCTATTCAATAGGTATGCTGCTGTCTTAAGCGCATAACCCCAAAAGGAAATAGGTAACTCAGGGGTGCTCATCATAGAGCGCACCACATTTAATAGGGTGTGATTCCTCCGTTCCGATACACCATTGTGCTGTGGTGTATACGGAGTAAGCTGAGAGAGAATCCCATTCTCTTTTAGATAATCATGGAATTCCGTGCTCAAGTATTCTCCTCCCCAATCAGATCGTAGGATTTTAATACTTTTACCCATTTGGTTATCGACTTCTTGCTTATATTCTTTGAATTTCTCAAAACCTTCACACTTGTGTTTCAACAGGAACACATGTCCTTATCTTGAGAGATCGTCAGTGAATGTAATGAAGTACGAGGAACCATTCCTGGCATGTGTTGACATGGGACCGCATACATCACTATGTATCAGTCCCAAGAGTTCAGTAACTTTTTCTTCGTGTTCAGTAAACGGAGTTTTGGTCATTTTTCCTTTGAGACATGACTAGAAAGTTTCATAAGATGATAGTTCGAACGGATTCAAATATCCATCCTTATGTAACTTAGCTATTCGTGTCGCATTGATATGACCTAATCTACAATGCCACAAGAAGGATTCGTTCATTTCTGAACTCTTCCTCTTGTGTCTGTTTTGTACGCTAAGAACAGTGGTTTGATTTAGAACGTATATGCCATTATTTAACGAGCCTGATCCAATCAACTTTTGATTCAGAAAAATGTTCATAACATTATCCTGTACTACAAAATTATATCCTTGTTTACTTAATAAAGAAACTGATATAAGATTGCATATCAGGTTCCGTATGTAATAGCATTCGTTCAGAACCAATGTATTACCATTTGTTAATACAAGGTGATATTCGCCAACTACTTTGGCTGCAACATTTGCACCATTCCTTACTCTTACGGAATGATCACCTATTTCCAGTTCTCTTCCTTTCCTTAGCCCATGTAACATATTACATATGTGAGATGCCGATCCGGTATCTAATACCCAGGACGTAGAATGTACTAAGAAACAGTTCTCGGTGACTAACACACCCAAAGAAGATGTATAAACATGCTCCTTCTTTGTTTGGGTGGCGTGGGAATCCGGATATTCTCCTATTTCCTGCTCGGACTTATAACAATTATAAGTGGGAGCGGAACCAACGTTCCCTTGCTCAGTATAACAAGCGGGTTCGTTCAATACATCCATATTATTATCTTGATTAAGGCCTGACATGGTCGCTAGATGGAGAGAGAGAGAAGAAAACACTTTAGCGTATGCTCTTGCAAGATTAGATTGGTTATTATCTTATCTAATCAGGATGGCTCCCACTGTTCTTATCAAATCTTCCTTCAAACCCTTAAAGGTAAGATTATCCGGGATTAATTACACCCTACAAGTTCGCCAATCTTTCGGCCAGGCTAGTGTTGGTAATTTGAGGGAGTTTCCCCGTGCTTTCGCACGAACCTAATTAAAATAAACCTCGTTTTCCCAGGGGCATAACCCCGTTAACACTTTTCTAGAAACTTACTTGATCGGCTAATTGTGGTGTGTAAAACTCTCCCAGGAGTAACTCTTACTCGCAGTGGGTATCAAGATCCAACTATCTCATAGAAGGTCTGCAATCTCATTGCAAATTTCTACACTTGAAATTCCGACAATATTCTGCCCCTAGCGTCCTATGACCTTGACGGAGGTCAACAAACCATAGGCTGCTAGTCAAGTTCAACCCGTACATTTCATGATTGAATTAAACCCACCAGCACGACCCTTGATGGAGGTCAACAAGGCCGTACGAGTACCCTAATCCAATCGCATCATATGCAGCAGATAAGCACTAGTCAGCTACCGCACACTACGTCTTGACGGAGGTCAACAAACATAGCACGAATACTAAGTAGCACTTATCTGAAATGACAGAGGGCTATGATAGGTTATTAAGAAAACCTTTTGCGTAATAAACTTGATATCGTTGTAGAATCGAGTGATTTTGAAAAGGAGTGTTTTTGAGGCTTTTAGTAGTTTTGCTAAAGTGGTCACTCCCGGTAAGAGGATCTCGGCTCTTTCCTTATCGAATTAGGTGCTGGATATTCTATAAGGAATATCACTATGCAAAGCAAGAACTATAAAAGCAATCAAAAGGAAAAACCAAGTAGTTTGTAGCATCTGCTAGTTTCGCTAAAGAGGTCACTCCCGGTGAAGAGATCTCGGCTCTTTCCTTATCGAATAAGGTGCTGGATATTCTACAAGGAATATCACTATGCAAAGCAAAAACTAGAGCTACCCTTTTTGAAATTTTTTTCTACAACATCGTTTAGGTTTCTTTTCTTTCATTAATCTCATTAATGAAGTCACATCATTTATGCTTCCTAAGCATCACAGAAGAAACGAAAATACAACATACGCTTATACCACAGTGTCCCGTTATACACCGTTAGGTTACTTAACTAACGGCATAGCGTGGCGGGACTAGCGCGGGTGCAAAACATAAGCAACGTTTATTATATATCATATATATTATAATAAAGCATTCGTCTCACGCATATAAAGTGATCACATCACAGAATATCAGCAGCAGAAGTCAACATATGAAATATTGGATATACTAGGAGGTCCGTGTTTTATATTAAGCCAGTAAAAAATACGGATTCCACGGTCGGGATGAATAGCTGAACCTACATCCCTAGACCCCTAAGAGAGCGGCAAGCAACCCTACCAATTCTAGAGTTAGGAGACCCGGTCTCGACTCCTCGAGATGGTCACCCACTGGACTCTAGAACCCGGTTACATGAGCTCCCCACTTTAGGTCTATCCTAATGCGGAAAAGTAAATAATATACAATAATGGTGACAGCATCCTACTCCTGGAAGTGCCCCAATAAAAGAATATTACATACAAGTTTTTACATGAATGAAAATGAAAAACTCTCATCTCACATAAAAAAAACCCCGGCTATTCAAAACACGACGATCCAATATAACATATCATAGCAACACATAATACCACATGTCATCAACGTAAGTAAATATGCGTATCATAATTGCCGTTGACATATAGCAACAAAAATGGTGATACACCACATATTACACTTACGGTCCCAGAAAAGAAAATGTCAAACTACAACATTTGGAATCCACAATCACCTTAGATATCATAAACCCGAAATATCACATACTTCGGATTTCATGCCTAACAATATGAATTCCAAATATTGTATCACATTCCACAAATAGCAAGACGATGTTAAATATTCCGATCGAATCAAAAAACACCCAAAATTTCTTAAAGATCTCAACACTTGAGTGTAGTTTAAAAGTACCCGGAACATGCCACAGTGCCTATGGACCAACCGTAGAAGAGCCAACCTTTGCCTTACCTATGGCGCCGCGGAACTACCGCAAACCCTAGGGTTTGGCGGCGGTTCTGACGGTCATACAATTGAGTTAGGGTTTCGTTCTTCTAGAGGGTCCGTCGAATTACTTGAATGACGGGAAAAATACCGCAAACCCTAGGGTTTGGCGGCGGTTAATGCCGAGAACATTCCGCCAAGGCGAACTCGTACTAGTCGTCAAAAGACCAATGATCCCTAATCGTGCAAAACGGGAAAAATTTGAACCAAATTATGAAGGCCCATACATCATAAATAAAGTCTACCAAGATGGAGCCTACCTGCTCATGGATATGCATGGCGAAAGACCATTTCGGCTAATAAACGGCCGATTCCTCAAAAAATATTATGCTTGACGATTCACGACTTAGGTCAAAGATAGATAATGACGCTTGTGTCCGCTCGCTATCTTCCTGAGTCAGAATTTCGAGAGTAGTATCCAAAAAACTCTATCGCCTCAAACATAGCGATAATCGACCGAAACGTTTCTAATCTAATGTTGGACCGAAACGTTCCTAAACTAACAATGGACCGAGATGTTCCTAAACTAATAACGGACCGAGATGTCCCTAAAATAATAATGGACCGAAATGTCATTAAACTAACGTTCGTCCCCAAGAAGGGAATGTTCGACAAAAAAAGTCCTTAAACTAAAAATTCATCTCAAACATGACAATAATGGACCGGAATGTCCCTAAACTTGCATATCGCCCCAAATACTGCGATATGCTCCCTTGAGATCTATATTGCAACCGAATTCCTAGTGGCAAAGGCTGCAACTCAAGTCCCACTGGCTACACAGCTACTCCAGCGATGAAGCCATCCCTAAATCCCACCGGAAAACAGATGGGTCACCTGCAACGAAGATACTTTTGAGAGTTTCACCGTTCAAAAAAAGCGTATGTCCACTAGGGAAATGGGTACGGATGAAAAACCCAAAATGGCGCCGTGAGTAAAAACAACAGGGCTACCGGCGAGTTTGTGAAAACCCAGAAGGGTGCAAACTCGTTAAAACTAAAAATATATATAAGAAACCGGTATGTCCACAAGCGAAATGGGCACGGATGAAAACCCGAAAGGGAGCCGTGAGTAAAAACGGCAGGATTACCGGCGAGCTTGTGAAAATCCGGAAGGGTGCAATCTCGTAAAAAATAAAAAATAAAAAATAAAATACACTTGCAGGGTCCTTTCAATCTTGTGAGGAGAAAATACCTACGTGAGATCCTTACGACTCACAAAGGAGCAACACACTTAGGAACCTCTACGATTTCTAAGGTGAAACTACACTTACGAGATCCTTACGAGATGTAAGGAGAATTTCCCCCCTATGAGAACCTCACCGCTCATAGGATTCAAAAGCCTTAAGCTAAAGGGATCTAAAACTGTTCTTAAGCCGCCATATTCCCCTAATATTTCCCTACAGGCGGTCCTATATTGACCCTTGTATACAATCCATGGGCATAAATTAATATATCCCCCACCAAGTTCCACCAATGACGAGAAATTTCCCCATATGGTGAACGACACTTGTAAGTCCTCTCGACTTATAAGAAGAAAACACTCTTGGAAGATCCTTACGACTTACAAAAGAAAACACACTTAGGACTCCCCACGATTCCTAAGAAGAAAACACACCTACGAGATCCTCATGACTCGTAGGGAGAAATACCTTTATGAGACCCTTACGGCTCATAAAGTCAAAAGCCTTAGTCGACAGGATCCTAACCCTGTATACTAAGACATCTTTTTTCAAATCGACAAAGGCAAATGATGATTTGCTCCTTGCAATATTCCAGTTGTAGCGATGTTGATGCCACAATAAGTATCTGATCCAAGTCGAATCAGCGAGTAAGAAATCTGCATAGACACCCAAAATGTTTGGGCAACTCGCAATAAAAGCAGCGAGTAAAAAAGATGAAATGATTGGGCACCGCGATAAATAGCTAAAATGATTGGGCAATCGTGACTTTCGCGATATAAAAAGCTGAAAAGATAGAGCGTTGCGGGAAGAAATAATAAAAATAATAAAAATGAAACTTTCTGCCCTGCAAGTATGTCCATATTGACTCTTGTATACGATCTATGGGCACAAATGAAAGAATGGGAACCATATTTTCCTACCAGGTTCTGTCAAAGGGAGAGCTAGATCTTGATGGCAATATCTACAGCCTAATGATCGACTTGACGTGCTTCTCATGTCAGCAGGGTGCAGACGCAACGTCAACAAAGACCCAAGGGTCGAATAAAAGAGGAGTGATGGCAAAATTCTAGCTCAAGATCTCGATGGAGATACATACAATATAGAGGTCGCTCGGAGGTCTACCCAACTTCAGCAAAGAATCGGTCTGACATCACCAACATAAAAGTGGAGCAATGGCTCCTAGCTCCAGACTTCAATTGCAATACATACAGCATAGAGGTCCTACAGATATCTATTCTACTTCAACAAAGAATCAGCGCGACATCGTCAAAGGAAAAAACGATGTGACGGCATATTCCTAGATTTGGATCATGACGACAACTCATATAAGCCTAAAGACCGTTGGAGATCATCCCATCCCAGAAGGGTGCGGTTATGACTCATTGGGGCTCTAAATTGAGCTTAATCTCAAGTAAAAAAGCGTTACGACAAATTTCTAACGCTTGCTCTTCCGACGGTAATGTGACCTAAGAAGATTACCTGAAGACGTCTTATCCAAACCTCGAAGGGAGCAAAGACATAACAGTCGCGGGGCTACTCGAACAGTGACTTAAATACTGCATATTGAGGGATACATCAGCCAACGCGACGGTACCACAAACTAAAAACCTAGTACCACAAACCTAACAGACCTCTATCGTAAAGAATGAAGGTTATTTACATACAGCGTCAGGACAAGTTTGCTTGTAAACCCAAGGGAGATAAACTAAAAATGCTCTGAAATGAGTATATAAACTAGAGACTCCGAAATGAGTGAATAAACTACAAACTCCGAAATGAGTACATAAACTAAAGACTCCGAAATGAGTGAATAAATTACAAACTCTAAAACAATTAAATAAACTAATTAGCGCCGAATCAAGACATCAAACACAGAGGAGTGCATGCAAAAAAAAATTATACTCTTTATTCATGAATCAAAATATTTGAAAAGTACAATTTATATATATATATATATAAAGGGATACAATTCTAGCCTCTAAGAGGGCGGGGCTTTCAATAAAGTTGCAACCCGTTCACTCTCTTAACGCAACTCCTCCTCACGCTCCACTATTGCAGCCAGCATTGCTTCGACTTGAGCCCGTTGTTGCAAGCATGAAAAAAACTTCTCAGTAATTTCCTGCTTAGCAGCTTCATAATCTTGCATTCCTCGCTAAGTAGAGTCAAGACTGCCTCAGCGCCACTCTTTCAGAAATGCATTGTTGAAGATTTTCAAAGATAACTTGCAGTTGTGCGGCATTCGCTTTGACCTGGGCACGCAATTGGCTGGATTCACCAAAAGCCATCTCATGCTCCTTTTGCTTCAGGAACAACTTCTGCTCGAAGTATTTAATGGAAGCGGCACTTTGCTTGATTCATGTAACCAGTTGAGCCTTCGAGAATAATGCCTCAGACACAAGACGTTTGTGCTCGATCTCATGGAGGTAAGCCTCAATTCGCTTACAGTAGTCAACCCAGATGCCGACGAAATCTTCATTGTGGAAAGTCACAAGAGTCGCCAGCATGGGGTTGACTTCGTCCGAAAAGTCCGTAGCAGAAGTGAGAGCTTCGACATTAAGGTCTTCGATAAATTCACTCAGCATCCGCCTGCTATTTGCCGCACCTCTGGAAGACTGACGCTTAGCGAAGGGCCACACGGGCAAAGAAATGATAGACTCGAGAGGAGAAAAAGCCAGTGTAGCTGCTAAAAAGTAAGCTACGCACAAAGAAGGGTCATGTTTAAACCTAAAATTAAAAAATAATGATGATGAATGAGATCTAATATATCAATAGTCAAAAGTGGCAAATCAAGGAGCATAGGAGGCTCAGCTATTCTTTCGTCCTCTCCCTCGAGCCGTAAGACTGTGGTCAATATGAGAAAAGCTTAGCAATGGAAAGATTACTCGTAGAAAGATGAAATAATAAATGAAGAATATACTAACCAACGTCCGAAGGAGGGACGAATTCCGATTGGAAGGCGAAGTGCGAGTTTAATATTTGGCATAAGCGGTCGAAAAGCACTCCTACAGGATTGCAATAATATATGGTAAAGAAATTAATCCAAGAAATAATATCTATACTGAAACAAGGAAATAAAAGATCTTTACCTTCCGTCGCTGAACCCGAGAGAACTAAGGGAGGTGCGAGGAAGACAGGTGGAGCAGCGATAGTCATGGTGACGGCTGATGGGGATTCTTCAATCAGCACAGCGCCAGAATTTACCGCACCTATATTCGAAATAAAGAAGATATAAGCGAATGTTTCTAGTAGGTCTGAGAACCTAAAAGTAATAATACGAGGAATACCTGACGGTCTAGAAACCATAGCGGTATCTGGAACGTCACTTGCCATGACTGCTTCTTCGATTTCCACCATCACCGGGAAGACGGAATCAATGTTTGTACCTTCGTCTCCTGAATTAATAAGAGCCGTCATCATGCTAGCATCACCCGCCGATGTTGGGGATCCACAAGGGGAGGAAGCGGCAGTTGGAACAGTCGTAGATTTGAAACAAAGGCCCGACGCCCCAAAATCTTCAAACGCCGGCACTTCACCCGCCACGTTAACACCTAAACCTGGCCCTGCTATGTCATTCAAAGAAAAGCGTGTCATAATTCAAAAAAATGCTAATTCTTATTAGATTTCATCAGGATATCCTGCGTTGTCTTACCTTGAAGTAACCTCTCAGCCTCTTCCCGAGCTGCATGCGCAATCTGCCTATGAGTAGTTGACAAGGCAGAAGGAATATCCTCCATAGAAACATCAGGGTGTCGTACATCGCTCGAGCCCGCGCCTATGGCCTTTAGGGTTACTAGGCACACTCAAGAGGTTCCACAAGGCATCAACCATGCCAAATTCAAATTTTCTATGTACCGAACAACCCTTAGCAAGATCGTTAACTAGAGTTTAGGCGAAACTAAATGAAAGTAAATCACATTTACACTAAGTGAATGGAAATAAAACCTTTGTAGATCCGGTCCACCACTTCTTTAACTCCGTGATGACGTCCCTTCGCTGCGATCCCCGGGATCCCGGACTCTTGCGATGGTTTCGTCGGAGAAATGAGCGGGCTAGGTCATTGACTTCGATGCCGAAGATGATCTACGTCGAGGAAATTCTAACTCAAGCTCCATCTTCACTTGGTCATGAAACTTGTGAAGATAACACACTCTACTACATGGCAAGTGGTATAGGATGAAGAAATAGGAAGTGGGTTCACTTTGGATTTGGATTTCTTACTTGGATTCATCACTTGATAATTTTCAAGCAAGCTTTCTTTTTCTTCATCAAAAAGAAGAAGAAGAAGAAGAGAATAGAAAAAGAATTAATGAATAATCATAAATCAAGTGATCTTATCATAATGCAACCATGGGTGAGGCTAACCCATGTAGAGAATAAACTAGGGTTTAGGTTTAATGGTTAGGTTAAGGCAAAAACAAAATGACAAAGACTTTCAAAGCTTCATGAAGCTTCATGAATAAAACAAACCAAGCCTCCACTTTATTCTTGCCAAAATGAATAAAGAAAATAAATAAAACAAATTAAAAACCTAACCATTAACCTAAAGATGGTTTAAAGCGAACATACACCCAAGTTTGCATGTATCATCAAACATGATACAATCTAGTGCACAAAAATATATCATATATACAATGTGTACAAACAAGTGAGAAAAATAATCTTAAGTGAACCAATACTAGTTAATGTAAAGTAATATATCACATATATATAATTATACATTAAATCATTAAATCAACACTTGATTTAATGATCCGGTCATATCGCATATAACCGACTAATATCTAGTGTATCAATGTATCGAATCAACACTTGATTCGGTAACCCGGCTATATCTTATATAACCGTCCAATGATACGAATCGCGAGAATAGAATACAGTATCACATACTGGTATTATTCTCGGTTCCGCACATATCTCATATGCGCTCCTATTTCGTTTCGCTTGAGCCAGGAAATCTCTATGTAGGACTCTAAAGACTCGTCAATACGCCGGCAGCAGGTGATGATCATATCAAACACCCACAAGCCGCAAGCGGTCTGCTAAACGTAACGGCCACCGGGTATTGAGCGATCAGAAGATCAACGAGCAAGCCCGCTCACACTCCTGTGAATCCAACCAGTAACACTTACCGTACAATCCGGTCTGTTCGTCTGATATGTCGTATATCTCGCCTAGGGGTGGTAAACGTCAGACCCCAATAGCTCGATAAGTCGTGTCGATATGAGGTCTATAACAGTTCGAGAAACTACAGGTAACACTTACCAGTAAATCTCAGCAACCCTGGCCAGGGATTTCTGGTTATAGCCAATCGAACACAGCGCAACATCAACTCCCTATACCGGGAGAGATGAATCTCCTCCTATCGCTCATTGCCTCCATGTGATTCGGGACTGTACCCAAAAACCATCGTTTTGCACGCCCTCTTGGACGTGGTAAGGTGGAAATCAAAGCACAGTGGGAATCACACAAGACTCTATGACAATCTCGGGTCTACAGACTAACCTGTACCAGTGTCACCAGAGAACTGCCATCTGACGTAAGGTATAATACCATCTGGGAGTTCTCGGCGAGTCCGTCCAGTGTACCCAGTCTCCACTGAGCACCCGTATATCATCTCTGATGTCAAACACCAATGGATATGGGATCATCCATCGCCCATCTGTATGGGTCGAGAAGGTATACGCTAGTCTACACTGGTATATCGATGCCCTGTCTCGATACACCCACGACTAGGGACCTTGAAGGATATACTTATGGACTACCATGTCCCCACTAGTATGATCCACATCATAGTCCAGATAGTCATGTACACATCCTAAGGGCTTTACCAACATGTAACAGAGAGACAATCAGTGTACACGTTAAGGTAAAGAGCAACCAGATAGCATACTATAATGTCGAGCAAGAAAGTCCTCCCTATATATGTCCCAGCATCCACTACAATATACATCCTATGTACAGTAATGGCCTCTAGGGCATACATATAACTAACATGGCCAAGTTAGCCCGACGCTCCCTCGCTGCGTGCTTCTGGTGCTTCTTCTCGGCTTTAGCCATACGAAGAGATCTCTTTAGAACCTCAGACAGAGGAACGTCTTTATCTAAATTAGGTTCAGCCTCCGGACCTACTGCAATATCCTTCATCGGCTGCTTTAGCAACACTTCCCGTAGCGGCCGTAGGGAGACCTCAACTGTAGCCGGTAGCTCTGCAGGCTCCGTAGGTGCCATCGAGGGAGGGAGATCCTTCGTACTCGGAATAACACAAGTTGAGGTGGTTCCTATAATAAAAAAAAGAGGGGAGCCAGGGTGTGCAAGAAATGAGCTAAATATGTATATTCAAAAGCGTCGCAAAAAGAATCATACCGAGCCCTATAGAAGCGCGAAGCCACTACTCTTCTTCAAATGTTTTGAGGGACGCCAAAAGAGCCTCTTTAGTGGAGATGCCTATTAAGAAAACAGCGTTAATAAAAATGAGATATACCTGACGCCGCAAGAGAAGCAAGCGTTGCTTGCTCACGGGATAATTTCTCAGAAGACTTAATAGCAGCTTGAAGATCAGTAGCGACATTCTCATCTGTAGAAGCCCCGAACACACTATCATTGGTGCCATATTCGGACAAGCATTCGCTGTAGGGAGCATGCTGCTCCTGACTAAATACAACATCAGCCGAAAATAAAGATTTCTTCTTTTTCTGCGAGCCAGCAACAACACCCGACGATAAAAGCTTTCGCTTTACAGGATTCTTGGGACGGCAAGTCCCGATTTTCGAGCCAATACCCGACTCAAGAGATGCTGCAGCCACTGCATTCCCAGGAGCACTTACGTCTGGCCGTGGCTTAGCCGGAAAGGCTTGAGGAACTATAACCGCGTTGATCTCTTATAAAAGGACAGGAAACTACCCGTCGCTTCAGCGGAACCGCAGGATTACTTGCCGGGGCAGAATCCTTATGGTCAAGAAGCATCCTCTTTTCCTCCTTGATAATGACACCCGTTGCATGCCGATACCAGGCAATGTAAGCATTGGAAGTCTTCGGGATATGACTCTGCTCAGCGATTAGGAAATGAGACCTCGTATTCAGTCTCATAAAATGTTGCGCCACGTCACGAACACTCTCCTCTGCAGCAACCGGATCAATAAGAAACGCTTCATGGGGAACAACTTAGTTATAACCATATTACTGAGCAAAGCGATGCAGGTTATATCGCATGAATAACACCGATGCATTTTGCCTGAATACAAAGAAACCCGACCTGATGGAATAAAAATGCATAATCTCTCGGGCCCTCAAAGAAGAAACTCCATCCTTAAAGACATCGTGGAGCGGATGGATCATTTTGGAGGGTTCCTTACCAATGGTTAGAACCCTATCAACGAAGGTCATGTTGTCCCTAACCATGCGCGAACGTAGGAGCAATCGCCGAGCCTCTCGTTGTGTTGGTTTTGGAGAAGAAGCATCAACCAATTGCATGACCCGAGGGAAATTATACCCTTCATAAAATCTAGGCCTTTTATGCACACCAAAGGAACCCAACACGTGCATCTCGATCCATGATGTAAATCATTGCAAAGGGAGATTTACGGGCTTCAAGCCCGGCTGAGCGGTGTCGGCCTCTATACTTAGACCATGATATAAGTGGGCTAATCCTGCAACCCCAACAGCCATACAAGTCCCTGCCGCAATGCGATGGGTCGGATAAAAAACAGACGGTCTCATGTGGCGAGGGTGCTTTGGGAGTGCAAACCAGCTCAGCCACAAACCAATAAAGCCCATGAAACACGTCTCCTCATCAATATCCGGAGCGGCAATCTCTGCAAAAGGGATGATGGGGGTATCCGGAATAAAAGCCGTTTTAAATCCGCCTCAGCAGTTAGCAATTTGTCTGAGACAAATCCGAACGGATCATCGAGCTTGGAAAACTTTGCAGCCTTCTTCGATAAAACCTCCAGACGAAGGAAACGGGTGACGAAGTCAGAAAAGCTAACCCCATTCCTCCCAGACTCCAAAAACAAGCTCTCATAGATATTCAACACTTTTTTCAAACTAGGGAACTTGTGTTGGATAGCGTTTTCCGAGATAAGGCCCATAACTAACGACTCGGTTGCTAAAACATACTCGTCGGGAGGAAGTATCTCCTTATAATGCTCCGCTCTGATGGGTAACCTGGAGATTTCTGCGAATTCTTCCAGCGAGATCGATACCTCACGGTCTGATAAAAAAAACGTGTGGGTCGGAATGATCCACTGTTCCAAGAAGGATTTAACCCACCACACATGAGGAGTGTGATAGTAGAATAGAGACGCGTAGACCGCTGGGTACAACTCGGTCTTCAACAATAACGTTTTCTTGGCTGATAAAATGTAACGGGCCCACTGCAGATAACCAGCCGGATGTCGAGGGGTCACTCCTATTGTATATACCTGACCCTAAGGATGTGCTTCTCCTTGACATATGCAACACCCCAGAATATCTAGGGCCATCGGCGGTTGGACATGTATCGACGCAAAGGAAGGTTGGAGACGACCTTCCGCAGTCCAATTGAACTCTTCCACTGCGTAAGCGACCTGCGGAAGGTCAGCATAATGAATTGACGAGATCGGTTCTGATGGCACCGCACAAGTGAAGCTGCACCAACCCCGGATAATATAGATATATTACGAGCCCCATAGATGAAGAGATTTCTGCTCTGGTTCGTAGTCCCGGATTAAAGCAAAGACTTCCTGATCTGTAGGCGCGTCAGCAAAAGCGCTCTCTGAACGGAAATAAGGAAAAAAGGAACCGGAAGCTATAGTACCTGAAAAGAAAAAAAACAGCAGAGAGTTAGTGATTGGCATAATGTAATTAACTGTAACTAAGGACCTTAGCATTTTCAGTACACCAAAATCTGTACTCCATTATGGCATATTAAAATCACTACAGTCTAAAAGAAAATAATAGCGGACCCCACAAAACCAAGGTGATGGCTCATCAATAATGAGACATGCACCTGTTGTGAGAATCCAAAAAGATTCTCATTAAATGAATAATTCTATTGAGCAGCGGAGTTAAAAACTCCAAATGTTCTCGAAAAACGAGCCCTGCAACAAATTCAAATCTGTAAAAAAAGTGTATTAGAACCCTATATATAAAAAAGAGGGGAATAGGAAAGGGAATAAAATTCCCAAAAAGTTCAAAAATTTCTCAGAGTTAAGCTCTGTAAGACAAAATGGAATTAAAATTTCTCAAATAATAGGATTAAATCCAAAAATTCCCCCATGTTAGGAGACAGATGGGAAATATAATGGAATTGAATTTCAAAAACGCTCAAAGATCAAGATCAATGATAGGATAAAACCCTAAGCAGAGAACTAACGATTCTCAGGAATTTAAGACCCACAGTCTACTCAAAAAGGGGTGAGAAGTTCTTCTTAAGATCTCTGAGCGATCACTTCAAAAAAAAGTGCAAAGCTCTGTTAATGGGTTAAAAATCCGAAACAAAAAGAAAGGTTCTTTTAAGAGTTGAACTTTGTTCATAATGCTTACCAATTTTTTTAACAGAGTTTTAACTCTAAAAAGGTTCTGTGGACAGAGATCTAAGCTCTGAGATGAGAATTGAATTTTCAAGGAAGAAGAAAACTTAAAAATGATGATGAGACGGCTGTTATCTCAAGGGCCAAAGACCCTATTTATAGGATGTGAAGAGACGGTTCAACTCCCTAGAAAATCAAACGGTGGAAAAAGTGATATCGTTGCACTCACGTGTGAGCCATGTGAGAACAACGGTGGGGGGCATTTGTTCCCCCAATATTTTAACATAATTAAAAGAGCTAAACTCTGTTAAATCTTAATGAGACAGTGCCTCACGTGCCCCTCACGAGGGCGCTAGCGCCAGCGCCAAACCCTTAGGATTAAATCCTATAACGGCGCCGCACGTGAAGCTCACGTGGGCACCAATGTCAAAGCACATGAGCTTATCATAAATAAGAATTAAATTCTTAAGTGGCACCCACGTGTACAACACGTGAGCGCCGGCGCCCAAGTTTATATCTGTAACATTTTGAATTTTCAAATGTTATTTTATTAATTTAAAATAATATAATAATAAGTTTTTGTAAAATAATAAAAATATTTTCAATGATTAGCCTAAAAATATTTGTGCTTGAGGAGTTTGTCACAAAATGGTATGACTGTAGTGTGTGTGTGTATTGTTTAAACCGATATGTTGTTTTTTAATTGAATGTACAAATCTTTCTCATTCCCTTCTCAAGTCCACAATGTAAAGCCAATCACCATTCCCCTGGCTGCCCATCACTTCCCCAGCAGCCTAGGCCGGCCCCATCACCTCAAACATTCTCAGCCTCTGTTCCTAGTAACTTGCCCAATTACCCTAGTTCCCTTATTGTCCAAAGAAAATTACATGCATTTTATCCTTCCATTTAACTTATCAAAACAACTCTTACATGCAGCAATTAATTTCTTCCTCTCTTCTTCCTTCATATCCTCGTTATCTCTCTCTCCAAAATAAAATTAAGCCTCCCTTTCTTAGTGCCGAATCAATTCACTTCCATCTTCTGTCCAAAGGTTTAGCTCTTTTCATACATCCAGTTAGATTAGCATAGCTTAAAATTTTCTAATCTTTGTTTATTTCACTATAAGTTTAATTTTCTACTCATTGAAAATATATATTTGACTGATTTGCAAGAATAGTAAATCAGTCAAAGCTGCCTTTGTTAATTTGTTTCCTAATGTGGACATAGATGTTATGTGATGTGAACTTGGATTATTGTCCTTTTATTGGATCTGATATATTTTTTTCCTACCGAACTATATAAATGCTTGCTTGATGAAAGAACTGGGATTGCTGCTCACTTTGTGGTTTTAGGCAAAATATTCCTCATTTTCATCTTTCATTGTTTTCTTCACCTCCTTCTTCCTCTTCTTCTCCATCATCTCCATCCTCTCTACCATCACCAAAAAAGTCCATAAACCACCTCAAAATCTCATACAGCCTTCACTAAAAAAAATTTTGTCACCTGATTTGTGCGATGTTTTGTGATCAAAGAATTTGTTAACCGCAATCAAGAACGGCGTCGCTTAGTAGCTAGCCGGTGAGTACGGGTCGGTCCATAGGGATTTTGTGTATTTCCTAATTTGTTCTAACGAGTTAATTCCAAACGATGTTGGATTGATTATCACTAAAAACTAAGTTGATCAAAACTAGGACTAGAATCTTGCTAGGATTAGGTTTAGGTTAAATTTGGAAAGTCAATATTCCTCACCGTTTTCTATGCCCTAATTAAGATCTATTAGGTGTTATGGTAATAATTAATAAAGTGGATTAGTACCATCGGGAAGAAACTGGGTTTCTTGTCCTTCCTTTTAATTCTTACCCTAACCTCCATGGAAAACATACGCAACTGGTCGTTTATACTACGGTATCACCGTTACCCCGTAGGGTAAGGTGCCGTAGGGAAGGTGTGTGTATGCATGCATGGAGTCCTATTAATTATATGTGATGGGCAAGAAATGGGTGAGAGATTTGCATCTCTCAAGCCTTCCCTATTCCTAACCCTAACAAGTGAGGAATTACCCACTCATTAGGGAATTGATAAATATTTTCTAACTATCTAACTAAGGCAGATAATAAAATTATACTAAGGCAAAATGAAAAATTAACTAGGGTAATGAAATAAAATTACTTATTTTATTGATTGCTCTCTCCAAACATTTACACCGAATTTTAGAATTATGAATAGATGAAATAAAAAGAGCCATACCTCAAAAAGAAGTTTAGGGCTTCTATTTATAGAACATAGAAACCCTAGGGTTACAATCGATTCACATCTGCATTTACAATTTTACCCCCTAAGAAAAACCTAGTCAACGCACCGCCAGCCGCCACAAATTTTCCATCAATATAGGCTTAGCACGGCCCCGGTTCCACTGCCAAAAGAGGGGCCTGTTGGCTCTGCTTCTTTGGTAATCTTCCTGTTGCATTTTCCTACTTGTTTCTTCACTTGGTTTCTCAAATTATCTTCTAGTTTTCTTCCAAATTTCTACAGTGAACAATGTCGTGGACTTTACCGTTTGCTTCGTATCAAAGTCTTGAACCTTGTGCTGCCTTTGTACTTTGTGAACTTGTTCGTTGATCTTCATTGTCCCTCAAAATGTAGGCACGATCAAGATTCCACCATTTATCGGTCGTAGTCTCATTTTTTTCATCAATTTCTCTGTTTTTGTTCCGAGAACCTGTAACCTGCAACTATGTAGCATACATGGATCAAAAGCACATGTTTATTTGTAAAATAAAAAAGAATGGGGAATATAATAATGCAAAATTATGATATGAACAAATACCCCCAAACTTATCTTTTGCTCGTCCTCGAGCAAAACTAGTTTTATTCTCGAAAAAATACCTAGCCTCACTTTCACAGGGAAACGCGATTGCACTGAGCTCGTGCAACAAGCCGTTAAACCTCTAGGTGTCTTTAGTAGGAGGAGTGTTGTCTCCTGAGGGTTTTCAGCGGATACTACCCACAAAATCCTATCAATTTGGCTTATCGACTTTTATTCTCCAATTAGGTTTTCTAATTAAGAACTCTATCATCTTTGACTCAGAAATTATCAACCTGTATTTTTCACGCCTCTTTATCATTTAACTTAAGATTATATATGTTCTGTAGACAGATTCGTATGTCAAAAATATTTCTAAACCGCAATCAAGAACGGCGTCGCATGGTAGCTAGCCGGTGAGTACGGGTCGGTCCACAGGGATGTTGTGAATTTCCTAATTGCTCTAACGAGTTAATTCCGATGGGTGTCGGGTCTTATTGATTAAATCTAAAGAATAAATCTATCTAGATCTAAATCTTGTTAGGGTTAGCTTTAGGGTAGATTTGGAAATGTAAATAAATCTCTCCGCATTCTATACCCAAATTAAGATCTATGAGGTGTTATGGTAATTATTAATAAAGGGGATTAGAACCATTCGGGAAGATATTTCTTCCTCTAGGTTCTTTACCTTCCTTTATCAATCCTTACCCTAACCTCCATGGAAAACACGCGCAACCGGGCCTTTATACTACGGTATCACCGCTACCTCGTGGGATAGGGTGCCGTAGGGAGCGGTGTGTGCATGTATGCATGGAGTCCTATTGATTATATGTGATGGGCAAGAAAGGGATGAGAGATCTCATCTCTCAAAAGCCTTCCCCAAAGCTAACCCTAACAAGCGAGGAGACTACTCGCTCATTAGGGAATTGAAGAACATGCGATCTATCTATCTAGGGAAAGGAATTAAAGATCTAAACTAGGGCAATTAAATAAAACTACTTACTTTACAGATGACTCTCTCCAAACATTTACACAGGGTTGTCAGATCTGAATAGATGATATGAAAAGAGGCATCGATGCTCTCCAAAAGAAATCCGAATTTTATTAATGAAAGGAGCCATACCTCAAAAGAGGTATTAGGGCATCTATTTATAGATTCATAGAAAACCCTAGGGTTACAATCGACGCACATCTGCTATTACAAAAATACCCCGTAAGAAACCCAAAAATTTCTCCGACGCACCGAAACGATTTTTCTGCACCGACACGGGCGCACTATGGCCGCGGATCCGCGGCCAAGAGCATGGTTCAGCCGCGGAACTGTGGCCGTATGGAGGCTTCTCGGCTGGAAACTTCAGGGGTTGATTGTGGTTGCAGTTTAATCTTTATTTCTTCACTTTGTTTCACAGTTTGATTTCTAGTTCTCTTCCAGATCTCCACAGCGAATAATTGTAGTGGACTTTTACCGTTGCTTCGTGATGATGTCTTGAACCTTGTACTGCCTTGAACTTTGTGAATTGATTTTCATGTAGGCTTGATCAGGGTTCTCCCATTTGTCGGTCTTAGTCTCACTTTTGTATTATCTTTTCATCAATTTCCCTGTTTTGATCTAAGAACCTGTTGTTGGGGTAAAAATTTACACCCCGGTTGACTGAGTCAAAGTCAAGGTCAACCCCCAAGCTAGGTGGGCCCAAGCCAGATCAAGCGGGCCCATGCCCAAGTCTAGCCCGCGGCCAGCCGCTCTCATGCCAACAACAAAATCATGTCATAAATAATTTTTATGTGATTTTTTATGCATGAATGTAAACAAAACGGGCATAAAGCCAATATCTTGTAAGCCCATGGCTTATGTGCAAAAATGAAATGGCACATGAGCCATGGGATGGCTAAAATTCCATTTTGCAAAGCCCAAGAGGCTATATGTAAATATGTAAGCCTATAAAAGGCAACATGATGAATAAAAAAAAGAACAACTTTTCATTCTCCCAAAATCTAGGGTTCTTTGTGCCTCCTGCTCCTTCTCCAAGGTTCTAAACCTTCTCATTTCTTTTGAATTAAATCAAGAGTTTTACTCTTTCTTTTCAAAAACTAAGTAGTTTTCCACCACAAAACCCACAAAGGGGAACTCAGATCTCCCATTAGATCTCAGAAAAGAGAGATTTTTAGATCTCACATCTCTTGATCATCAAGATCCAGCCAACAGAGGAGGAAGAGGAAGAATCCCTTTCATCAACCAAAACATTTTAGGAGTTTAACTCCATATATTTATATATATATAATAATAATAATAATAATAAATATCTCCTTTCTGAAGCATAGCTTCTGATTCTGGGACTAAAAAGTCCCTTTGTCTCGCCAGCGCCCAGCGCTCGAGCGCAAAACGCCCACGTGCCGACACGTGGCGCGCTTGCGCTCAGGCGCACTGCGCTCGAGCGCAAAGCGCCCACGTGCCGATACGTGGCGAGCTTGCGCTCAGGCGCACTGCGCTCGAGCGCAAAGCGCCCACGTGCCGACACGTGGCGCGCTTGCGCTCGAGCGCAAAGCGCCCACATGCCGACACGTGGCGCACTGCGCTCAAGCGCAAAACGCCTACGTGTCGACACGTGGCGCGCTTGCGTCTGAGCGCACAGCACCTAAGCGCATAGCGCTCAAGGCGCTGGCCTCACGCATCCTTTGGATGCCTTTTCCCCCTCTTTCCTTTATATATATATACATATATATATATATACACACATATGTATAAATATTTACACACACACATACTCCGCGACACTGTCCCTGTTAGAAAAAATTTCTAACGGGGCGCTGCCCCGCACCCCGCAAGGGGGCTGCTAGCCCCCTTGACCCCCAGCCCACTATCCGGGTAGCGGGACCCCCGTAAAAACTCTGCGTGGCTCCCGATATATCCAAACCCCCCCCTTTCAAAACAAAACACACGTACACTGCACATTGAGTTCGCATGACCAGTTTAACCCGTCAATCGGAGGTTCCCTCGCCCCAAAGGCGAGGGGTAATTAACGGCAGCTTAGTCCGCGGCTGCCGGAGATTCGGATCCCCACAATCATTAAACCCCGGCCTACCTTAGGCAGGGGGAATCTGTAGTACGCCTGACAAGCACGCGCGTATTCCCATCTCAATGGGGTGACGAAAAACACCCTACAGATTCTGGCACGCCCGGTGGGACCAATCTCTCCTCCCATATTTCGGGCTAAGCGTTCATGCGAACTCAATCTATATACATGTCTATATTTATACTAAAATAATGCTTTTTCATGCAGGTTTTCAAGCAATCACTTTCCAACAATGTCTCCGATGATGAACTCAGCTCTCAGCACAGCTCCTGTCTCCTACACAATGAAGATAGACTCCAGGACGGTCCTTCCGGCCAGTCTTAGGCGACAATAGGAGGAGGAGCCGCTACCATTTGGCTCTATTATGTTCGTGTCAGCTAACGCCGACCCAGCTCCTCAAGCTCCGGTAACAGACAAACCGGTCTCAAAGAGGAAAAGGCCGAATGTTGTGGTCGCGAGGGTGCCCCAACACAAACGCAAGTCAGTGTTTGAACAACTTTCCTCGGCCCTAGCTGGGGGCAAGGCCATCAACACCAGCAAAGAAACAAGGCGTCCCGAGTAAGCTCTAGCAGTGCCCTTGACCGCTGCTCGATTGGGTGTCTTCTCAAGCCTCCCCATCACTCGGCCTGTAGCGGCTTCCCGAAGAGCAAAAGCCTGCCAGACGCTCAAGGCAGAGAAGCTGAGGCAGAAGCGGCTCAGATATAGAGCCAACAAAAGGGCTAGGGCTCTGGCCATGTTAAAATTTATGAATTTTCAAAGCCCGGACCGCTCCGCAAAACCAGCTGCCAGTGATGAAAGAATGGCTGAGTGTGTTATCCACACTGTCTACATGGCCGGACATGAAGAAACGAACCCTCCTCTTCTTCACAGCCATGGTGATGATATGGTTGACGCTACCCAGCATCGGCTCGATCTAAATGATGAAGAGCCTGCTCAGGCCGATAAGCCAGAGGAGCCCGTGGTTCCTACGGAATTGAGCTCAGGCAATAAAGATTACCCGGTTGTCATAGCCGGAACTACAGAACAAGCATTATTCCAATGGCTTCAAAGGCAATTTCAGGACAGGGATGAGAAGATTGCCGAGGTCTATTCCAAAGTCGACGAGCTGGCAAACGTCGTGGCAGATCTCGCGACCCAAGTCGCCCGATTGCAATTACAGCAGAATCAAATTTTGGCTCATGAGCCAGGGATTGATACTCGGAGGCATCCAACTGATATCCCTTTCAACCTAAAAGCGGAGCGCCTTCGCGAAAAACGGCCGCAATCAGCCTCCAGTCCCTCCGATACATACACCGGGGGGGAATCGCCTCTGAAAGAGAAGCTGGAAAAGGTCTATTCCTTCAAGAGGGAAAAGGTCCACAAGATATTCAGGGACGCCCTAAGAAACGGTCTACAACTGCCAGAATCAAAGAGACCGCAAGAAGAGAATATGACCGATGACCCAAAATATTTCCCCTATCACAGGGTGATAGGTCATGCCATTGAGGACTGCTTTGTCTTCAAAGATTGGGTCGAAAGGCAATATAGGACGGGAGAGATAGAACTGTCTAAAGGCGTGTTAGCAAACAGTCAAGCTACGATCGCCGATTTCATGCAAATGGAGACCGAAACCTTTCGGGAACCTAATCCTCCCAGACATGTTCCTCGAGGACCAGCATCAGTAAAGGCACCTACTCCAATGGAGGGAAAGAATAAGATATACTCCTTAAGGAGGGATGAAGTCCGCAATATATTCATGGACGCCCTGAACAGCGGTCTGCAACTGCCTGTTCCAAAGAGGCCACAGGAAATGAACATGACCGGCAATCCCATATACTGCCCATATCATAGAGTGGTGGGTCATACCATCGAAGAATGCTATATTTTCAAAGATTGGGCGGAGGACCAATATAAGCTTGGAAAAACCTCACAATCCTCGGATGTATCGGCAAGCCACAAAGCTAGGTCATCAACACAGCTCCGCCAAGATCAAATTTCAAGGAGCTGGGATAAGCAAAAAGGACCACCACATCGTTAAACTGGGAACAGTCGACCTCTAAGTCGTTAAACTGGGAATGTAAAAAAAAAATATATATATATATATATATACATGTGTAAATAAAAAAAAAATGTGTGTAAATAAAAGAAAAAAATGAAAAGCCGAAATGATTGGGCAACTCGCAATAAAAATCAGCGAGTAAAAATAAAAATAAAAATGAAAAGCCGAAATGATTGGGCAACTCGCAATAAAAATCAGTGAGTAAAAATAAAGATAAAAATGAAAAGCCGAAATGATTGGACAACTCGCAATAAAAATCAGCGAGTAAAAATAAAGATAAAAATGAAAAGCCGAAATGATTGGGCAACTCGCAATAAAAATCAGCGAGTAAAAATAAAGATGAAAATAAAGCCGAAATGATTGGGCAATCGCGAATAAATAGCCGGAATGATAGGGCAATCGCGATTTTCGCTATGATAAAAGCTGAAATGATAGAGCAATCGTGATAAAACAAAAAAAAGGGCGGATGATGAGTTGCTCCTGGCATTATTCCAGTGCAGGAATGCAGACGCCAAACAAAGATCCAGTTTCCCAAAATTCTTCCAGCCCTACGGTTAGTCCCCAAATTGACTACCGTATACAATCCACGGGCTCAAATAATTCTCATCATACTCATGCCCCACCGTAATCACCAGTTACGCGGCTGGTCTCCGCCTTTGGAATTATGCTCCATTGGGAAGACCCACTCATGTATCCTGGCACCTCTTCTTTAGTGTTAGCAACGCTGATGTTGGCCCCTACCCCAAAATTCCAAGCTCGCCATCAATAGACCCCTAAGTCGTTAAACTGGAAACAGATGATCACCAAGTCGTTAAACTGGAAACAGATGACCGCCAAGTCGTTAAACTGGAAACACTAGACCTCTAAGTCTTTAAACTGGAAATGGAAGACCTCTAAGTCTTTAAACTGGAAACAGATGACCGCTAAGTCGTTAAACTGGGCACAATAGACCCCTAAGTCTTTAAACTGGAAACAGATGACCACCACGTCGTTAAACTGGAAACAGATGACCACCACATCGTTAAACTGGAAACAGATGACCTCTAAGTCTTTAAACTGGAAACAGCAGACCTCTAAGTCTTTAAACTGGAAACAGATGACCACTATGTCGTTAAACTGGAAACATATGACCACCACGTCGTTAAACTGGAAACAGATGACCTCCAAGTCGTTAAACTGGAAACAGATGACCTCTATGTCGTTAAACTGGAAACAGATGACCTCTACGTCTTTAAACTGGAAACAGAAGACCTCTAAGTCGTTAAACTGGAAACAGATGACCTCCACGTCGTTAAACTGGAAGCAGATGACCTCTACGTCGTTAAACTGGAAATAGACCTCTAAGTCTTTAAACTGGAAAAAGATGACCTCTACGTCGTTAAACTGGAGACAGATGACCTCTAAGTCGTTAAACTGGAAACAACAGACCTCTACGTCGTTAAACTGGAAACAGATGACCTCTACGTCTTTAAACTGGAAACAGATGACCTCTAAGTCGTTAAACTGGAAACAGTAGACCTCTAAGTCTTTAAACTGGAAACAGATGACCTCCAAGTCGTTAAACTGGAAACAGACGACCTCTATGTCGTTAAACTGGAAACAGATGACCTCTAAGTCGTTAAACTGGAAACAGTCGACCTCTAAGTCATTAAACTGGGAACGAGGGAAATCCACTCATGTGTCCTCATGATACATGAGGAGAACAAACCTTTGTGGGATCCTTACGAGTCACAAAGGAAAAGCACACTTATGAGTCCTCACGACTCCTAAGGAGAACATACACCTACGGGATCCTTACGACTCGCAGGGAGAAAATACCTTTATGGGACCCTCACGGCCCATAAAATTGAAAAGCCTTAGGCGATAGGGATCTAAACCTGTCTCCTAAGCCATCGCTCTCCATACCCCAAACGGCGAATGATGAGTCGCTCCTGGTACCATATTCCAGTGCAGCGATGCAGACGCCAACCAAATTCCAACTCCCATACCCCAACGGTGAATGATGAGTCGCTCCTGGGACCATATTCCAGTGCAGCGATGCAGACGCCAACAAAGTCCCGAAATATTTTTCACCCTACGGTCTGGATCATACATCTTGCAAAACCGTATACAATTCACGGGCGTAAAACAATCCCAATCTCTCCTAAGTCCTACCGGCGAGACCACATCCAAAGTCCCACCGGCAGGGAAGATTCAAAAAAAAAGGAAAAAAAAAGGGAGAAGAAAAAAAGGAAGGTATGTCCACAAGCAAAATGGGCACGGATGAAAACCCGAAAGGGCTCCGTGAGTAAAAACAGCAGGACTGCCGGCGAGTTTGTGAAAACCCGAAAGGGCGCAAACTCGTGAAAAAGAGATGAAATGCACTCGCAAAGTCCTCTCGACTTTGTGAAGAGAAAATTCCCGCGTGAGATCCCTACGACTCACAAAGGAGCCACACACTTAGGAGTCCTCACGACTCCTAGGGAGAAAATACACCTACGGGATCCTTACGACCCATAGGGAGAAAATGCTTTTATGGGACCCTCACGGCCCATAAAATTGAAAAGCCTTAGGTAATAGGGATCTAAACCTGTCTCCTAAGCCACCAATTCCCAAATCCTTCCGGGGCAAATGATGAGTTGCTCCTGGCATTATTCCAGTGCAGCAATGCAGATGCCAAAACAAAACCAGTTCCCAAATCCTCTCGGGGCAAATGATGAGTTGCTCCTGGCATTGTTCCAGTGCAGCAATGCAGATGCCAAACAAAAAAAAAATTCCCACATCCTCTCAAGACAGATGATGATTCGCTCCTGGTACCATATTCTAGTGTAGCGATGCTGATGTCAACCCAAATCAAATCAAACCAACAACCTCTATGGCGGAATCATGCTCCGTCCCAGAATTTACCCCATGTCGAAATCATGCTTCGCCTCGGGATATCTACCTTCCCTGCAGGAATTATGCTCCACGCCGGGGAAAAGTTCATCAGCGACACTCCGCCCCGGGGAAAAGTCCATCAGCGACACTCCGTGCCGGGGAAAAGTCAACCCGACACTCCGTGCCGGGGAAAAGTCGATCAGCGACACTCCGTGCCGGGGAAAAGTCAACCACCTGACACTCCGCGCCGGGGAAAAGTCGATCAGCGACACTCCGTGCCGGGCAAAAGTCAACCCGACACTCCGCGCCGAGGAAAAGTCGATCAGCGACACTCCGAGCCGGGGAAAAGTCAACCATAGACACTCCGCGCCGGGGAAAGTCGATCAGCGACACTCCGTGCCGGGGAAAAGTCAACCACCCGACACTCCGCCTCGGGGAAAAGTCCATCAGCGACACTCCGTGCCGGGAAAAAGTCAACCCGACACTCCGCGCCGGGGAAAAGTCGATCAACGACACTCCGTGCCGGGGAAAAGTCAACCACTGACACTCTGTGACGGGGAAAAGTCGATCAGTGACACTCCGTACCGGGGAAAAGTCAACCAGCGACACTCCGCACCGGGGAAAAGTCGATCAGCGACACTCCGTGCCGGGAAAAAGTCAACCACCCGACACTCCGCCTCGGGGAAAAATCCATCAGCGACACGCCGTCCCAGGGAAAAGTCAACCCGACACTCCGCGCCGGGGAAAAGTCGATCAGCGACACTCTGTGCCGGGGAAAAGTCAACCACCGACACTCCGTGTCGGGGAAAAGTCAATCAGCGACACTCCGTGCCGGGGAAAAGTCAACCAGCGACACTCCGCGCCGGGGAAAAGTCCATCAGCGACACTCCGTGTCGGGGAAAAGTCAACCCGACACTCCGCGCCGGGGAAAAGTCCATCAGCGACACTCCGTGCCGGGGAAAAGTCCACCACCGACACTCCGCGCCGGGGAAAAGTCGATCAGCGACACTCCGTGCCGGGGAAAAGTCAACCACTGACACTCCGCGCCGGGGAAAAGTCGATCAGCGACACTCCGTGCCGGGGAAAAGTCCACCACCTACACTCCGCGCCGGGGAAAAGTCGATCAGCGACACTCCGTGCCGGGGAAAAGTCAACCACCGACACTCCGCGCCGGGGAAAAGTCGATCAGCGACACTCCGTGCCGGGGACACGTCAACCAGCGATACTCTGTATCGGGGAAACGTCCAACACAGACACTCCGCATAAGGGAAACGTCCAACAGCGACACCCCGTGCCGGGGAAACGTCAAACAAACACTCCGTCTCGGGGATACGTCAACCAGCCGATACTCTGCCTCGGGGAAACGTCAACCAGACACTCCGTGCCGGGGGCACATCGACAACAGACACTCTGTAACGGGGAAACGTCAAGCGGACACTCCGTTTCGGAGATGCGTCAAGCGTCGACTATCCACGTCGTAAAACGGGCAGTGCAGGCTCCCTACAAATCGGGTACCAAATCACTCCGGGTCAGGGAAACGTCTACCACGGACACTCTGTCTCGGAGACGCGTTAAGCGCCAACCGTCCATGTCGTAAAAAGGGCAGTGCATCCCAAAAAGTGGGAACCAAAGCAAGTCGACTCCATGCGAAAGAAGATCCATCAATTTCATGCACACGACCCACATGTGCGGTGTGCATTTATTGATGGGGGGCAATTTGTTGGGGTAAAAATTTACACCCCGGTTGACTGAGTCAAAGTCAAGGTCAACCCCCAAGCTAGGTGGGCCCAAGCCAGATCAAGCGGGCCCATGCCCAAGTCTAGCCCGCGGCCAGCCGCTCTCATGCCAACAACAAAATCATGTCATAAATAATTTTTATGTGATTTTTTATGCATGAATGTAAACAAAACGGGCATAAAGCCAATATCTTGTAAGCCCATGGCTTATGTGCAAAAATGAAATGGCACATGAGCCATGGGATGGCTAAAATTCCATTTTGCAAAGCCCAAGAGGCTATATGTAAATATGTAAGCCTATAAAAGGCAACATGATGAATAAAAAAAAGAACAACTTTTCATTCTCCCAAAATCTAGGGTTCTTTGTGCCTCCTGCTCCTTCTCCAAGGTTCTAAACCTTCTCATTTCTTTTGAATTAAATCAAGAGTTTTACTCTTTCTTTTCAAAAACTAAGTAGTTTTCCACCACAAAACCCACAAAGGGGAACTCAGATCTCCCATTAGATCTCAGAAAAGAGAGATTTTTAGATCTCACATCTCTTGATCATCAAGATCCAGCCAACAGAGGAGGAAGAGGAAGAATCCCTTTCATCAACCAAAACATTTTAGGAGTTTAACTCCATATATTTATATATATATAATAATAATAAATATCTCTTTTCTGAAGCATAGCTTCTGATTCTGGGACTAAAAAGTCCCTTTGTCTCGCCAGCGCCCAGCGCTCGAGCGCAAAACGCCCACGTGCCGACACGTGGCGCGCTTGCGCTCAGGCGCACTGCGCTCGAGCGCAAAGCGCCCACGTGCCGACACGTGGCGCGCTTGCGCTCAGGCGCACTGCGCTCGAGCGCAAAGCGCCCACGTGCCGACACGTGGCGCGCTTGCGCTCAGGCGCACTGCGCTCGAGCGCAAAGCGCCCACGTGCCGACACGTGGCGCACTGCGCTCGAGCGCAAAGCGTCCACGTGCCGACACGTAGCGCACTTGCGCTCAAGCGCACTGCGCTCAAGTGCACTGCGCTCAAGCGCAAAACGCCCACGTGTCGACACGTGGCGCGCTTGCATCTGAGCGTACAGCACCTAAGCGCATAGCGCTCAAGGCGCTGGCCCCACGCATCCTTTGGATGCCTTTTCCCCCTCTTTCCTTTATATATATATACATATATATATATATACACACATATGTATAAATATTTACACACACACATACTCCGCGACACTGTCCCTGTTAGAAAAAATTTCTAACGGGGCGCTGCCCCGCACCCCGCAAGGGGGATGCTACTCCCCTTGACCCCCAGCCCACTATCCGGGTAGCGGGACCCCCGTAAAAAATCTGCGTGGCTCCCGATATATCCAAACCCCCCTTTCAAAACAAAACACACGTACACTGCATATTGAGTTCGCATGACCAGTTTAACCCGTCAATCGGAGGTTCCCTCGCCCCAAAGGCGAGGGGTAATTAACGGCAGCTTAGTCCGCGGCTGCCGGAGATTCGGATCCCCACAATCATTAAACCCCGGCCTACCCTAGGCAGGGAGAATCTGTAGTACGCCTGACAAGCGCGCGCGTATTCCCATCTCAATGGGGTGACGAAAAACACCCTACACCTGTAACCTGCAACTAAGAAGCAGACATGGGTCAAAAGCACCTGTTTATTTGTAAAATGACTAGGAATGGGGAATATAATAATGCAATATTATGATATGAACAAATACCCCCAAACTTATGTTTTGCTCGTCCTCGAGCAAACCTAGTTTTATTCTCAACAAAAACCTAACCTCACTTTCGCAGGGAAACGCGATTGCACTGAGCTCGTACAACAAGCCGTTAAAGCTCTAGTTGTCCCTAGTGGGAGGAGTGTTGTCTCCTGAGGGTTTTCAGCGGATACTACCAACAAAATCCTATCAATTAGGCCCATTGACTTTTATTCTCCAATTAGGTTTTCCAACAAGGAATTCTATTATCTTCGACTCTTCAATTATCCACCCATATTCTTCAAGCTTCCTTATTATTTAACTTGAGATTATATATATTCTTGTGAATTTACTTAGCTTTCGGCATCTCTTAAGTTTTCCTTCTAGGGTTCTATCTCAACTTAGGAATTTTTATCATCTCTATTAAAGATATAAGTCTTATTCTTCATTTTTATCTCTTATCTAAACCCCAATCACATACCCCTACGTGTGTGTATAAATCACCCCTACACTTGGAAATTCAAATCAAGCAATCATACTCTTGTCCGTTGTCCAAAGCACTTCTTAATAGGTGAATTTTTAGATGAATTTCGTTCACACATCCTTCATACGACTGTTAATACTTCTTGAGGTACCAACAACCGATTACAAGATGTGTTTGCATATTAAAGCGCAATTCCTAGTCTTGCAACACCTAACGCTTTAGCAGTGACTCGCAAACCAGTTGGTTTAAGGCACTAGGTGATGAAGCGCCCTCGCTAAATATTTTTTCTATTTTTGCAGCCTTAAGTAATCACAAAAACCAATGTTCATTATTTTATTATCTCTTTATTCACACTTGAATTTTTTTATTTTATTTTCTTCGTACTAAGGAATTTTAGACAAGAGCATTTCAAGGTCTCTTCTACTATTCCAAGTTTTAAGGTGCGTGTTTGTGAAATTTGTAGAGTATACATTTTCAGAATTTAGACTTAAGTTAGGAATTATTTTTCAAACTTATACTTTAATAAAAACATCAATACTTTTCTCTCGTTTTAACTTAGCCCAAGAAGTGAACTTAAAATTTTCCTATTTCTAAATAAACTACAAAGACATATACTTTCTACCGTTAGACTTTAAGAAAAAGGTTATTTTTAGGGTTTTTAATTTACTAAGTCTAAGATCTAGTTGTTCCTAACTAGTTAACCTGTTTGTCAAACTCAAGCCAAATAAGGCCAAAATTGAATACATTAATTTTTATAATTTTTGAAAATTTTCAATTTTTATGGGTTTTAAATAAGTTAGCAAATGCAAAAATATACACATGAATGCGAAGGAAGAAGACTTACCGAGCATACCCCCAAACTTAAACTTAACAGTGTCCTCACTGTCATGCTACACTAAGAGGGTCAAAATGTCGGCACTCCCCTGTTTATTTATTTGTAAATTATTTTTTATTTTTTATATTTTTATATTTTTATATTTTTATTGTTAAAAGAAAAAGAAAATAATATATATATATACACAAATACACATATATACAACAAGGTCCTCCCCAAACTAAACAAGGCCTTACACAAGCCAAAGGTTAGCACCAACCATTCAAAAATCTTATCGTGGTAATGGTAGAGTTGGTGAAAGAATGGAGTGGAAAGAAAAGAAATGAGAAGCACACGAGACCGTGTGGAGATAGAAGCGGTAGACTGTTTCGGTGGAGGAGGAGAATAGCGGAAAAGAAAAAGAAGTGGAGTACGATCTTGAGAGTGTAAATCGAGTGAATATATTAGCGCAATTTGTGATGACCGATGTGTTAAAAACGATTGTGCTAATCTATCAACCCGTCGAGAAATGGGGTCAAATCCCTCAAGATTTGCAAGAAAACATGGGTACTTCGAACTTGGTAAACCCTTCATTGAAAATGGAAACGCGATGGAGTCTTGCGTGGTCGAAACAATAGGAAGGACAAAAGGGAGTGATTTAGGGATAGTCTTAATCTCACCTAAGTAATCTGTCTCGAACTTGAAAAATTCCATCAATGGTTTGAAATGACTGTAAGCAACCGAGTCTGATAGTTCAACTAACTCATCTGAAAATGTAAAGGACTCAAACTCGGGAGGTGGGTTTTCAACATCATCCGAAAAAATGAAACACTCGTAGTCATTATCGTCTGTGAGAACTGCGTCAGATTCAAAGAGAAATTTTTCAAGCTCACAGTCTTCAAGCGTGATATTAGGCGTGGTCGGAACGATGGAAAGGAGGGAGGGTGATTTAGTTAAAAGTTCAAGAGTATGAATTGGAAAATCCGACACATCAAACAAAAATGGTTCAACCTCAATATTATTCTCAATACTCTCTTCAATACTATCCTCATAATTCTCCTCAAAATTTAGCCTATCCATGCCATTATCATCAAAATCAAGACGCATATGAGGTTCGGGAGAAACATTTACTGACTCGGGATGATGAATTGGAGATAAAATTTCAGTCAAATTTACGGGTTCATCATCAAAAATATTCCCGGCGTCTATATCCTCAATCAAGTGAAAATCAATTTTTTCTGACACCTCATCAAAAGCATGGATATTTATCAATTCAGGTTCTAGAGTGGAGGTGTAAAGTTCAAAAGGATTCGGTATGGTTTCACTCGAAAGGGATTCCTCACAATCTGGCAAATCAAGCACTACAAAGTCGCACAACTCATTTTTATCCTTAACTGATGAATCATTTGGGACACTTGTTTGAAAACCGGAGTTGTGGAATTCAATTGGGTATGGGTAAGTTTGATTTGGAAGGGCGTTTAACTCACTTTCTCCACTCAAATTATCAATCTTTCCAACTGCCCCATCATACATTGGAATTTTTGGAGCTAGTTGGAAACTATCTACCGGTTCATTAGGTCGTATAAGGGCGGTTATGGACGCATTCACATTCCTAATCATTTTGTTTGTTGCTAAAATATAAGCTTCCAACGACTGTTCCAAACTAGACATCGGTTGTGAAGGGGTTTCGGTAAAAGATTCAAAATTGTTTGGATACATGAAACTCCCAAATGGCTGTGTAGAAGCAATGTCTAGTGAAGGTGGGAAAGTCGGGTAGGACTGGTAGGAATTGGATGGTTGGACAGGAGTAAGATCAACATTTGGATAAGAAGGTGAATGGACTTGTTGATCCCTAGAATTGGATGTGTGGAGAGGAGTGAAAGATTGGCTATGAGATTGTTCAATGTGTTCAGCAATAGACATGGGTGTAGGAGTTACAACAGGACTCGAAAAAGTGGTATCAACGTACGAAGGTGGTGAAGGTTGACACGGTTGATACAAAGTGGATTGCAAAGTCGAACTGTTTCTCCAAGACGCTTTTATTCGATCTTTCAAAGAAATTTTGGGCATGGAGGGGTCGTCCTTAAATCGACTGAAACAATTCGCGTAACATGCAAAGTTTGGTTCAGGGTACCAAAGTTCGGCAAGAGATTTATGAGGTGGGGTACCCATGATGTCAGAAGGAGAAGAGAAAGAAGGTGGGTGTAAGTGGGGTGCAAGGATTTCTTAGCGACAAAATTTTGCAAGTTTTTATAAAAAAAAATTCCTTTTTTCTTTTTCTCTTTATTTGGAACATTTTTTTTTTTGCAAAAAGATTTTCGATAAAGGGCTTTGAAACAAATGCAATCAACCACAAATGCACAGTCAGGCTTAGATCTAGGGTCACCTAGGTCAACTAGACAGCTCCTAACTGTTCCAAAGGGCTAGAAATAGGACCTCAAACCGCCTCTTCACCGCCAATTGCGGCCAGGTAAGTGCCAGTTGAGTGGGAGGCTCCCCACTACAAGTAGTGGTCCTAATTAAGTAACCACTCGCCTTAGACACACTTTCCTAGACACCGCAAAGTCAGGTTAGGATTAACGGCCGATGCCTACAACTAGTCCTCTGTCCTATTGAGTGCGACGTTCTTAGGGCTAAGTCTAGTATTTTTTAAGTAAATATGGTCAATGCAAATGCCTTATGTGATTTCTGGGGTCCTGGGAAGGGTGATGAAATCCCCACCTAATCTGGATTGGTTTCAAGCCCCTTAAAGTCCGATTAAAAATATGCAAAACAGAAAAAATCACTTGCAATCAATTTTTTATTTTAAGCGTGGCGGAAAGAATCCTGCACAAGATTTGTTATTGAAAGGGGGAAGATTTTTTTAAGAGCAAAGAATCCTGCAGGACATTTTTCAGAAGAGATATTAAGATTTACAGAGGAGAGAGAAGGGGATCTTACAGTGCAAATTCCACGCGCTGAAGTCACTTCTATGCCGCGTTTCCGCCGCCCAAGCCCGTTCCTGCCGCGGTTTCGCGGTTGAATGTGAGGCTCGGTTCCCGAGAAAAAATTTTAGAGGATGATGACACCAGGGCACCGCGTTTCCGCGGTCAGAGTTGGGTTAATGCGGCATTTCCGCGGTCTGCTGGTCGGTTCGTTTCTCGAGAATTTTTCAGTTCCTCTGTTTTGATTTTCCCCTCTTTGTCAGATCTTCGGTTTTCTGTTTTTATCTCTTTAGATTTCTATATCCGAACTCGATTGTAGATCCTACAAAATTCAAACAAAAATACCCTTCACAAAATAACAAAATAATAAATTTATATATATATTTTTTAATTTTTTAGTTTTTTATGATTTTTTCAATTTTAGATTAACCCGAAATTGCAAAAAGGAAATAACACGCCATCCCCGGCAACGGTGCCATTTGATTCGTATGTCAAAAATATTTCTAAACCGCAAACAAGAACGGCGTCACTTGGTAGCTAGCCGGTGAGCACGGGTTGGTCCACAGGGATGTTGTGAATTTCCTAATTGCTCTAACGAGTTAATTTTGATGGGTGTCGGATCTTATTGATTAAATCTAAAGAATAAATCTATCTAGATCTAAATCTTGCTAGGATTAGGTTTAGGGTAGGTTTGGAATTGTAAATAAATCTCACCGCTTTCTATACCCAAATTAAGATCTATGAGGTGTTATGGTAATTATTAATAAAGGGGATTAAAACCATTCGGGATGATGTTTCTTCCACTAGGTTCTTGTCCTTCCTTTATCAATCCTTACCCTAACCTCCATGGAAAACACATGCAACCGGGCCTTTATACTACGGTATCACCGCTACCTCATGGGATAGGGTGCCGTAGGGAGTGGTGTGTGCATGTATGCATGGATTCTTATTGATTATATGTGATGGGCAAGAAAGGGATGAGAGATCTCATCTCTCAAAAGCCTTCCCCAGAGCTAACCCTAACAAGCGAGGAGACTACTCGCTCATTAGGAAATTGAAGAACATGCTATCTATCTATCCAGGGCAAGGAATTAAAGATCTAAACTAGGGAAATTAAATAAAACTACTTACTTTACAGATGGCTCTCTCCAAACATTTACACAGGGTTGTCAGATCTGAATAGATGATATGAAAAGAGGCATCGATGCTCTCCAAAAGAAATCTGAATTTTATTAATAAAAGGAGGCAACATCAAAAGAGGTATTAGGGCTTTTATTTATAGATTCATAGAAAACCCTAGGGTTACAATCGACGCACATCTGCTATTACAAAAATACCCCGTAAGAAACCCAAAAATTGCACCGACGCACCTACACGATTTTTCTGCACCGACACGGGCGCACTATGGCCGCGGATCCGCGGCCAAGAGCATGGTTCGGCCGCGGAACCGCGGCCGTATGGAGGCTTCTCGACTGGAAACTGGGTTGGTTCTGGTTGCAGTTTAATCTTTATTTCTTCACTTTGTTTCACAGTTTGATTTCTAGTTCTCTTCCAGATCCCCACAGCGAATAATTGTAGTGGACTTTTACCGTTGCTTCGTGACGATGTCTTGAACCTTGCACTGCCTTGTAGTTTGTGAACTGATCTTCATGTAGGCTTGATCAGGGTTCTCCCATTTGTCAGTCTTAGTCTTACTTTTATATAATCTTTTCATCAATTTCACTGTTTTGATCTGAGAACCTGTAACCTGCAACTAACACTACAACAAATAAGGGTTGCCCCTACGGATTTTCCCGTAGGGGCAAACCACTACCCCTACTGATATATCCGTAGGGACAATAAAATACCCTATATGTACAAACGCCGTAGGTGCAAGTTGAAGCCCTGAACTTGCCCCTTACGGACAAAAACTTTCCCCTACGGAGTTCTGTGTAGGTCCCGTAGCACCTACGGAGTAGGCCGTAGGGGCAAAAAAATTATTTTATTTACTGTTTTTTAAAATATATTACTTGTACCTACGGATGTATCCATAGGGCCAAGTAATAGCCCCTACAGATACATGCGTAGGTACATATCCGTAAGGGCAAAATATCAGCAATCCTGATATTTTTCCCCTACGGATAACTCTGTAGGGGCTTTTTTTTGCCCCTACGGATATATCCGTAGGGGCACTCCCAACCCCCTGATACTGAGATCAGGTGGGAAAATACCAGTTATTCTGATATTTTGCCCCTACGGTTTAATCCGTAGGGGCATCATGTGTACCTACGGATTAATCCGTAGGTACATATTATATGTTTTTTTTTAAAAAGGGCTGCCTGATTTTTTCTCGCCCTGTGCACAATAATATATACATCAATCAAATATAAAATTAATCATCATACAACATATATCGCAGTATTCATAATCACATCTCACGCATATAATATACAAAAGAAACCAAAAAACTGAATATGATATAAATATAAACCAATATCAATATCGTCCAAAATGTTTCAAAATGTAGTACAATATGTATCATATAAATATATACATGTTTCAAAAAATAAGAATCAAAAGGCTACCCTAGCTCAGTCCAGCTCCACCTCTGATAAACGCTAGAATCTAGCGCGCATGCTCCTCGGTCAATAAACCATGCAATTCGGCGCGTGCGGGAGTCTGAGCGGGCTGTGGAGTTGGCGATGTGGTCTGCGCAGCCGCCGTCGAGGTAGTGGCTTGCGGAGCCGTGGCTTCGGGAGTCTGAGCGGGCGGTAGAGCTATAGGAGCTGTCTGCGGAACCACAGCCGATGTAGTGGCTTGCGGAGCCGTAGCCGAAGGAGATGCATGTGGAGGCTCTGCCGATGTACCCTGTCGCGTCTGGACCTAATGTGTGTAATAAGCGTGTAAGAACTGTGTATTATTCGAATTTGTATCATTATCAAGTTATTTCAAAACCCCATTTAGATATCTAGTTTGGAAAACCGTAGTTTATTTTAATTAGATATGTATGTATGATTAATCAAATCTAAGTCTACAACCAAATAAGCTCAGGCTACGTACTAATTATTGATATATTGATATCTATAATATGACATGATATTTTACTATAAAGTATTATACATACCAGCATCTCCTTCAACTCCTGAACGGTGGCCTTCAAGCTCTCCAGTTCCTGCTGGACACGTCGCTCACTGGAGACGGAGGAAGTAACCGCCGGGGTGGAGTCCAACCTCATATGGGCCCTGCTAGGGCCCAGTCCCCGGCCTCTCTCCCAACCTCCGTGGTGCCCTCCGTGTGCGGCGTTCAGGACTGGGGTCAGCAGCCTTGGATTGCTCTGTCTGGTAAAATCGATCCCCGAGGTCTCGGCCTGCTCAACCACCCGCTCCTATACCCACATTAAGCAGTAAAGTATAAGTATAAAATTTAAATTTGAACCTTCCAAAACTAAAATTTCAAATATGGGTAGAATAAATATTAACACTTACGCAATACTCCTGGGTAGCGACGTCGGGATATCGAAGCTGGCCCGTGGCGGGATCTGTCGAGGTACCGTGGACGGCAAGATATGCGGACCGCACGCTCGGTGTACCGCCTTGCGCCACGGTCTGAGCTGTCTGCAATATTAGAAAATAACTCTTAATATTAGATATATTAGAAAATAACTCTTAATATTACAGAATATCACAAAGGTCGGTCTATTGTAATTTACCGATAACTCCATGGCTCGAGTAATATTCCTCGAGCCACCTCTGTAAGTGGGGCGACCACTCTTTCGCTGACTTCCTGTTCTCTGTATTCTGAGCGGCCTGTTTCTGCACAACGCATTAACATTTAGTTTTCTAATTAAGGAACACAAAAAAATAAATTATATCCTAAACAATGAATTACATTTAAAATGCATACCTGTTTGCGTTGAGAGTCGAAATATTCGCACAATAGAGGCCATGTCTCTACGTCGACTCTCGCAAACGCCGGAGTAGATAGGAGGGCCGCTCTTTCTGCCTCGAGGGTCGCCATCTATAGGGATTAGCATTCGGCCTTCAGCTCATTCCTGTTGTATCGGAACTTGGTCTGCATGTTCTTCATCAGGCCATTGTACAGAGCATGAAGGTCGAGCACCCTCCCAGGATGATCGGGGTCGGGTACAGGCTGAAAATCGTAATCCAACTGAAAATACAAAAAAAACATTTTTATTAGATTGCAAGTGTTAATAATAAATATATTGGATAAATCAAATGAAAATATATATTAATACGTACCCGAGCCTGATCAAAGAAGAGGGCGAATGAGCGCCGGTGCTGCTCGCCCCACTCAACATGAAGTGGATAGTTCTACCGGCCGAACCTCTCGGCATGAGGACCGGTATAGCGATAGTCAAGGGTAAAAAAGAGGGGGAATGCTGCCTCCCCCCTAGCTCTGTCAGGCCTCAGCCTATGGGACTGATTCGGGCCTCGAGTCCCCCTCTGGGGATGGAGAGGCCCTGCATCTGCAAGAAATATCAAGACAATCAATATTAAGACAAAGTTATATTAAAAAATCAAGGTTAAACGAAAATTGAAGTGTGATATATACCTCCGGTGACTAAAGAACAAGCCTGGGCCCGGGCAGCAGCACGAGCGGGACGATAGTTCCTCCGGTGAGGAACGGCCGGGGTCCCGGATGCGGACGCATCCCCTCCAACTAGAAAATAAACATTGATGCTAAATTTCCATGAAGTTCATATTTATTCTATAGAGCATACGTAAAATGAATAAATATTTTATATTTATTCATACTAACCTGCAGACGATGCGGAGGGTATGGAAGTGGCAGGAGTGGCCCCTGCGTCAGATGAGAACGCACCACCTATAATTAGACAATTAAAAATAGATTATATAAGTAATTGCAAAAAGAATGTGTAGATCAATAATATAAAGTTCTAAATCAATATGCATGCACTATAGGATATATAAACATACCCGCAGGTGCGGTGGTGTCACCACCTACAGCTAGACAATAATAAAAATTACTAAGTAAGAGCAAAAGGAATGTGTGTATATTTATGATATAGCATTCTAAATCAATATACATACACTATATGATATATAAACATACCTGGAGGAGCGGGAGTGGCCTCTGTCCCAGATGTGGATGCATCACCAATAACTAGACAATCAAACATTGACAATATAAGTAATTTTGACATAAACAGGCATTAATATCTGTAATATTACATTCAAAATGGATATGCGTGCAGTATACCTGGAGGTGTGTCAAAATCCACACGGAAGGAGGCATCCGAAGGGGTCTCCGATCTGGGTGCAAGACCGGCCCTCTGAAACTCCCTACGGAGCTCTCCGGGCGGCAGAACCGCTCTGCCTTTGACTCTGGCTCTGCCGCGGCTAGAGCTCCTGCCGCCCCTCGCTACTCCCGACATCGTCATCAAATCTAGATAAACAGTTCGTGGACGCATTAGACAATCATTAAAAGTATTGACTATATATGTATAGATCGTAAAATGTGAAGTAATAATATAACATTACTGATAACCTTTTTCGTTTCGTGGGCGCATTATTCATATCTACTTGGATTTCATCGTCGATGTCATTTCTAACCCACGTAAATGTTAGTGTATATGCCCTAGAGGCCATTACTGTATCATACTAGTTTGTATATTACTTAATGGAAGCTTGGGATATTCACCTTGTATAAACAATCTTGCTCAATATAGTAGTATGCTACTTGGTTTGTTTCTACTTCAATGTATACATGTGTTTATTTTGCGATATCACCTATACGCATTAGTGGAGCCCTTAGGATCTTTGCTTGATTACCAGCGTTGTGATGGCAGTCACACTAGTGGGGGCTGGGTAATCTATAAGCACATTCTTATACAGGTCCCTAGTCGCAGGACTATCGAGACAGGGCATCGATACTCCGGAGTAGACTAGCGTATGCGCTTCTCATCCCAGTGTGGGAGATGGTCTGTCCCACAGCCATCAGTACGTCGTACTAGAGATAGTATACAGGTGCTCGTTGGGTTACGAGTACACTGGACAGGACTCGTCGGGAACTGACAGGTTGGTATTATACCTATCGTCAGTTATCAGTTCCCAGGTGACATGAGTACAGCTTAGTCCGCTGACTTGACACTGACACTTCGCCTCGAGTGTGTTCCCACTGCACTTTGATCACTACCCTACCACGGCTCAAACGAGTCGTGCAAACAGGTAATGGTTGGGTGCAGTCCCGAAGCACTTGGAGGCAGTGACGGTTAGACAGGATTCGTCTCTCCCGGTATTGGGGGTTGACATCGCGCTGTGTCTAGGAGAGCCATTACACGAGTAGTCCCTGGCCAGGGCAAGCGGGATATACTGGTAGGCTTCCAGTGTTATCTCAGGGTGTTTTGGGCTTCACTCCGACACGACTTGTACCGCTATTGGGGGACTGACGTTTACCGCCCCCTAGGCCCGCCATGCGATGTATCAGACGAACAGACCGGACTGTACGGAGACTGTCACATTCAGACTCAGTAGGAGTTCAGATGGGGTTCACCTCGTCAGCCTTCTTATCGGCATCTACCTGGGGACCGTTACACACAGCTAGTGCCGCTTGCGGTCTGTGGTTAAACCCACTGCCAGCGTAGTGTCGGGTCTTTAGAGTCCCACACAGAGGGTATTCGCCTCTGGGCAAAACAGAGTAGAGGTCGCATGGTTTTGCGACAGGGTTCGTTCTCATTCGCGCACTTGTGCACGTTTGGAGTCCGGACGGATATTACTGGCTGGCTCTGGTTTGAGTCAGATACTGGTATATGTTTTGGGGTTGATTTTATCTCTTGGTATTCATGTTCCTCGGAACAAGAATGCGGGTGTGTATGCACAGTTGATTGAGGCGGAGGAAGAGGTTTTTCATTAGGGTTTCGGAACGGGTGCGTATGCACAGTTGACAGTCGTCTTTTTCCAAACCCTAATGGAATTATGATATATCAATTAATAATATTAATAAAATGAAATTGTGTCATGGTTGGCTTTTGTTGACTAGTTGACCATGGTTGACTTGTTGACCATGGTTGAAGTTTTGACCATCATCATTACAAAAGAAAGATGCTCTTTGATTCTAGCAAAATTCATTTTAATGTTTGAAATGATAATGGTCATTCATAAACCTTCCATCAACTATTCCATTTTCATTATTATTATTAATTTGATAATTCTTTTTGCTTTATGTTATGGTTGCAAAAGAAAAAGAGCTCATTCTATCATTTAGCTTCTCTCTCCTCACTTCATCTTCTTCTTCCTCTAGCTCAAGGAGAATACTTCTCATGTGTTGAGAATCCCTCTCCTTGAAAGATAAACACCCCTTAGACACTCTCTACTCACTCTAGGATCAAAGGTTTAGCAAGCCGAAGATTCTAGTTCTCTCCAAGTTCGAGAAAGAGCCCGAAGGTTGAACTCTCAGGTGGATCCATCTTTGACGGAAGAAGGCAACGAGGAAAGCACCATCAACCTCTACAAAAGTTTGAAGACGAAGGAGTTCAAGTTAGGTATAACCATCTTTCCGAGTAGCTAATTCTCTTTAGCTTGTTTGCTAGTTTAGTTTAGAAAAGATCCCGACTTTGTTAGTCCATGTTGCCCCATACGCTAAAAATTTGATTTTTATACCGTTTCCGCCTCCCCGTAAGAACCGGGGGTTGCAACGTGGACTTACAGTGGTATCAGAGCCTAACTAAACTTAAACTAGCTAGGTAGTGAAGTGTAACGAAGTTCGGAACCGAAAAATCCAAAAACCAAACTTTTCAAAAACCCTATTTTCTGTTAAATTTTTTTCTGGTCAAAACAAAATTTGTTATATACCAAAAATTATCTCAGGATTTTTTAAAGATAACCACCAAAAACGAGCCAGAGATCTGACCAAACGACCGCGTTTCCGCGGCGACAGCAAGCTATGTCGCCGCGGATCCGCGGCCGTCTTGTCTCCTCTCTGCCTCGATTTTGGTGCAGTGTATCTCTGTATTGGTTTTAGGATTTTTAAGATATATTATATGTGCCCAGATTTTCCAGAATAGAGATTTTTTTTTGGGGGCCTATAATTCTGTATTTTTTCCGGACTTCACTACACTTTGACTATGATGGTTATATCTGTGATGTTTGTATGTATTGAACGTCGGCTAATCGCTATAAGTCGATTAGTCGGGGTTATACATCTCTGTGATCTGTGTTTGATATTGGAATGTGTATATGAATGTGTTGGACTGTCGCGGGTGAATAGCCGAGGTGGATGTGAGATGAGCTTTTGTTTTTCTTTCATTCATTTGTAAATGTAAATCGATGTAATAATATTATTTGTATGGCCGCACAACCGGGTCGGGGTTGTAGCCGTCATTGTATAATTCTTTTTACTGTTTTTGCTCCTAGGATAGACCCATGGAGGGGTGCACAAACTACCGGGTTCTTGGCGGGTAGTTTGCCGCACCCGTAGGGGTCTTGGGTAGGGTATTTGCTATTCACCGCGACCGTGTAATCCGTTTTTCGTTGCAGGCTCGAACGGATTGCGGATTGCTAGTATATCCAATGTATTCATCTGTGATCTGTAATGTCTATCATTTCTTTATATTTAGGCGTTGCTTATGTTTTACAGCCGCGCTAGCCCAGCCCCCGCTCTGTCGTTAGTTAAGTAACCTAACGGGTGATGACGGGACCCCGTGGCGAATGCGAATGACATAAGCGTACGTCATATTTTGGTTGTTTTCTGCAATGGTAGGATTAAATGATGGGACGCATTAAAAGAACTAATGCAAGAATATCTCGCATTAAAAGAACTAATGCAAGATAATAAACCAAGTTAAAGTCGTTGGAACACTTTCGAAAAACCACTCGGTTCTTTTCAAAACTAACTTTTAAATGCGGAGCTTGAGCCACTCCTTCTAAAACCTATCTCGTTCCATCGATTATATCAAGTTCACTACGTTCACGGTTTCGCCAAAACCATTCGTAGCCCTCCGTCGTTTCGTATGAATATTCAATAGTATTCAAGCTATGTTTGTTGACCTTCGTCAAGGCATAGAGATTGGTAGCTGTTGGGTGTTCATATATAGCATAGATAGATGCGTTGGTTTGGGACAGTCGTATTGCCTTGTTGACCTTCGTCAAGGGTATATACGGGTGGGTTCAAATTAACCTGGATAATGACGGGCAGAACTTGACATGTGACTTATGATTTGTTGACCTTCGTCAAGGTCATAAGAGCATGGGGCAAAAATCCACATCGTGAGTTTCATAAGTACTGAAACTTGCTAGATTTGCATACCATTTGGAGTGTGATGATTCTGGTAGGATTCCTTCAGTTTCGTCACGCGATGATATTTGGATCCCGATCCTACTGTGAGTATATGCTACTCCTCGGGAAATTTCTCACTAAACGATCAATGTTATAAACCTAGTAGGTGCCTAGAAAGATGTTAGCGGGGCTACGCCCCCAGGGAAAAGAGGTTCTTAAATTAAGGAACTTCGCGAAAGCGTTGGAAAACCTCCCTCGAAGTACCGACACTGGCCTGGCTGAACGGTTAAGCAAGTATTGTACGGTGGGATTGATCCCGACTAATTCTTCCTTTATGGTTTGAGGAGGGATTCGAGAGATAGTGGGAGCCATCCTGTTTAGACAAATTAAAAACCATTCTAAACTTGCAAGAGCATCGTGCTAAAGTGTTTCTTCTCTCCCCCCTGCAGCGACCAAATCGAAATGACTGGACTTAAGTTACTTCTAGATAAAAACATACTGACAGGGCCAAACTACAAAGATTGGCTAAGGAATGTCAAAATGGCAATCACTTACGACAAGCTGGGGTATCTTCTTACCACCAAAGCTCCCCCCGTTTCAGGTCCCACCTCCAGCGTCGCGGATAAGGAAATCCGTAAGACTTGGGAGATTGATTGCGCGAAGGCCAGGTGCCTCGTGCTTGCCTCTATGGAGCTCGAACATCAGAGGAGGCACGAGAATATGGACTTGGAATCCATATTTCTTCATACAAAAGAACTGTATGGAGAGCAGTCTCGTATCGCGAGATACGAAGTGTCGAAGAAGTTATTTTTGGCAAAGTTGGCCGTCGGATCATCGGTAGCGGACCACGTGCTTAAGATGATTGTCTACATTGAGGAGCTCGCGGAACTTGGGACCACGTTGGAGAGTGAGCTCTATGCGGACTTAGTTCTCCAGTCCCTTCCTTCCACTTACGCCCAGTTCATACTGAATTTCAACTTGCAAGAAAAAGAAGTTGAACTTTCAGAACTCCTCAACATGCTGAGGAGTGCAGAGGGCACCCTACAGAAAGGTAGGGAAACATCCACTTTGTTTGTAGGAGGATCTTCTTCTTCTAGGTCCAAGGCGAAAGCCAAGGGAAAGAAGAGGAAAGCCCCCGCCAAACCAAGGGGCGGTGTTAGTAAAGTGGATACGAAGGGAAAAGCAAAGGCAACAAAGATTGCGGGGAAGCTTGTGGGTAAAGAGGAATGCTTCTATTGTCACAAGAGTGGACACTGGAAGAAAGATTGCAGGGCTTGGAAAGCCAGGACACAGGAACTGAAGCAGGTTGCGGCTTCAGCTTCAGGTGTGTATGTTATTGAAAACTGTCTTTCTATAAACTCTACTTCCTGGGTATTGGATACCGGATCAGGATCTCATATCTGTAATTCTTTGCAGGCGTTGAGAAACCGTAGGTTTTTGAAGGCAGGTGACATGACCCTCAGAGTTGCGAACGGAGCTAGCATGGATGCTAAAGCCGTGGGGGACTATCACCTGGGAATGTCAGATGGACATGTTTTGGTTTTGCGTAATTGCTTTTTTGTACCCAACGCAACTTGTAATATCATTTCTGTATCTTTGGTTTCTAAAGAAGGTTATGAATTTGCGTTTGTAAGTAATGTTGTAAACATTCACCTTAATCAAGTTCTGATTGGGTCAGGTACACTGAGCAATGGTATATACGTATTAAACCAACCACAGATTTTCAATGTCCAGAATACACACAAAAGAAAGTCTCCAGATATCAATCAGGCTTTCTTATGGCATTGTAGACTGGGTCACATCAATGAAACACGGTTGACTAAGTTACATAAAGAAGGATACTTGGATCCGTTCGAGTATCAGTCTTATGCAACTTGTGAATCTTGTCTCATGGGAAAGATGACAAAGACTCCATTCACTGGACACGGAGAAAGAGCGAGCGAGCTCTTGGGACTCATACACAGTGACGTGTGTGGTCCAATGTCTACACATGCGCGAAGCGGTTATTCATACTTCATTACTTTCACAGATGATTTCTCTAGGTATGGACATGTCTTCTTAATGAAGCACAAATCCGAGGCCTTTGAGAAATTTCGGGATTACAAGAATGAAGTTGAAAAACAAACAGGCAAAAGTATTAAGATTCTAAGATCGGATCGAGGTGGTGAATACTTGAGTGCCGAGTTCCTGGACTATTTAAAAGAGAATGGAATTCTCTCTCAGCGTACTCCTCCATACACTCCGCAACATAACGGTGTATCGGAAAGGAGGAATCGAACCCTATTGGATATGGTTCGTTCCATGATGAGTAAGGCTGAGTTACCGCGATCTTTCTGGGGCTATGCACTAGAAGCAGCTGCATATCTCTTGAACAAGGCTCCCACCAAGACTGTGCCTACCACTCCATATCAGATGTGGAGTGGGAAAAAACCCTGTCTTAAGTACCTTAAGATATGGGGATGTCCAGCTTTTGTAAAAAAGCAGCATGCGGACAAGCTCGAGGCACGTTCAGTACAGTGTAAGTTTGTGGGATACCCAAAGAACTCCAGGGGGTATCTGTTCTATTCCGCTGAGGAACAAAAGGTTTTTGTTTCTCAACATGCCCGCTTCTTGGAAACTGAGTTTTTGGAAACCCAGATAAGTGGGAACGCAATAGAACTGGAAGAAATTCCGGAACCACAAGCTATTACTGAAAGCTTGGAAGAGCCAGTAAGTTCAAAAGAACAGGACATTCCTACGCCGCTCCGCAGGAGTAGTAGGCAGTCTCATCCGCCCGAGAGATACTACGGTTTTCTCATAGACGGGGATAGAGAGGATTGCATCATAGATTATGATGAGCCTACTAGCTTCCAGCAGGCCGTTCAGAGTATTGACTCGGTAAAATGGCTGGATGCAATGCGGACCGAAATGGAGTCCATGTACACCAACAAAGTATGGACGTTGGACATTGCTCCAGACGGGGTAAAACCCGTAGGATGCAAGTGGATCTTCAAAAGGAAGATTGGTGTAGATGGACAGGTTGAGACCTATAAAGCTAGACTTGTAGCAAAGGGTTTCCGTCAAAGACCTGGCTTGGACTATGACGAAACCTTTTCTCCAGTGGCTATGCTGAAATCCATTCGGATCCTTCTTGCCATTGCTGCCTTCCACGATTATGAGATTTGGCAGATGGACGTAAAAACCGCTTTTCTAAATAGAAATTTAGAGGAGTGTGTCTATATGGATCAGCCAGAGGGTTTCATTCAGAGTGGGAGCAGCGGAAAGGTGTGCAAGTTGCTTAAGTCCATCTATGGACTAAAGCAGGCATCGCGGAGTTGGAACATCTGTTTTGATGAGACGGTCAAGGAATTTGGCTTTATCAAAAATCCAGATGAACCATGCATCTATAGTAGATTTGTAGCGAGAACTGTAGTATTCCTCGTTTTATACGTGGATGACATTCTCTTAATAGGAAATGACATTCCTATGCTACAATCTGTCAAGGGATTCTTGTCACACAGGTTCTCCATGAAAGACCTGGGTGATGCCTCATACATCCTGGGGATCTGGATCCATCGTGATAGATCCAAGAGAATATTAGGACTTTCACAGTCCAGGTACATCGACACTATACTGAAAAGATTCAGTATGGAAGATTCTAAGCGCGGTAACCTACCGGCTTGTCACGGGATCACCCTCTCTAAAGAGATGTCTCCCAAGACTGATTTGGAGAGGGATCGCATGTCTATTATACCCTACGCTTCTGCGGTAGGCTCTATAATGTATGCGATGTTGTGTACCAGACCGGATGTAGCTTATGCACTGAGTGTAGTAAGCCGGTATCAGTCAAACCCTGGGGAGAAACACTGGATAGCAGTAAAGAACATTTTCAAGTACCTGAGAAGGACTAAGGAGATGTTCTTGGTGTATGGCGGAAAAGACTTCCAGATCGAGGCCTTTGCTGACTCCAGCTTCCAGAGTGACAAGGATGATTCCAAGTCCATGTCGGGTTTTGTCTTTACCCTCAATGGAGGGGCGGTGTGTTGGAAGAGTTCCAAACAGGAAACCGTTGCAGACTCGACGATGGAAGCGGAATACATCGCTGCATCTGATGCCGCAAAAGAAGCTGTCTGGATGAGGAAGTTCTTGAAAGAACTTCAGGTGGTTCCGTCCATTGTTAACCCAATACCTCTGTATTGCGACAACAACGGGGCTATAACTTTAGTGAAGGAACCCAGGTCCCATCAGAGATCCAGGCACATCTTGAGGCGGTATCACCTGATCAGGAAGATCGTGGATCGCAAGGAGATCGAGGTCCGGAGGGTTGCTTCAGAAGAAAACACTGCAGATCCATTCACCAAGGCCCTACCCCAGACTCAGTTCGAGCGGCTGATCGAGATGATAGGTCTTCGATACGCCAGTACATGGCCTTAGTGCAAGTGGGAGATTGTTAGTGTATATGCCCTAGAGGCCATTACTGTATCATACTAGTTTGTATATTACTTAATGGAAGCTTGGGATATTCACCTTGTATAAACAATCTTGCTCAATATAGTAGTATGCTACTTGGTTTGTTTCTACTTCAATGTGTACATGTGTTTATTTTGCGATATCACCTATACGCATTAGTGGAGCCCTTAGGATCTTTGCTTGATTACCAGCGTTGTGATGGCAGTCACACTAGTGGGGGCTGGGTAATCTATAAGCACATCCTTATACAGGTCCCTAGTCGCAGGACTATCGAGACAGGGCATCGATACTCCGGAGTAGACTAGCGTATGCGCTTCTCATCCCAGTGTGGGAGATGGTCTGTCCCACAGCCATCAGTACGTCGTACTGGAGATAGTATAAGGGTGCTCGTTGGGTTACGAGTACACTGGACAGGACTCGTCGGGAACTGACAGGTTGGTATTATACCTATCGTCAGTTATCAGTTCCCAGGTGACATGAGTACAGCTTAGTCCGCTGACTTGACACTGACACTTCGCCTCGAGTGTGTTCCCACTGCACTTTGATCACTACCCTACCACGGCTCAAACGAGTCGTGCAAACAGGTAATGGTTGGGTGCAGTCCCGAAGCACTTGGAGGCAGTGACGGTTAGACAGGATTCGTCTCTCCCGGTATTGGGGGTTGACATCGCGCTGTGTCTAGGAGAGCCATTACACGAGTAGTCCCTGGCCAGGGCAAGCGGGATATACTGGTAGGCTTCCAGTGTTATCTCAGGGTGTTTTGGGCTTCACTCCGACACGACTTGTACCGCTATTGGGGGACTGACGTTTACCGCCCCCTAGGCCCGCCATGCGATGTATCAGACGAACAGACCGGACTGTACGGAGACTGTCACATTCAGACTCAGTAGGAGTTCAGATGGGGTTCACCTCGTCAGCCTTCTTATCGGCATCTACCTGGGGACCGTTACGCACAGCTAGTGCCGCTTGCGGTCTGTGGTTAAACCCACTGCCAGCGTAGTGTCGGGTCTTTAGAGTCCCACACAGAGGGTATTCGCCTCTGGGCAAAACAGAGTAGAGGTCGCATGGTTTTGCGACAGGGTTCGTTCTCATTCGCGCACTTGTGCACGTTTGGAGTCCGGACGGATATTACTGGATGGCTCTGGTTTGAGTCAGATACTGGTATATATTTTGGGGTTGATTTTATCTCTTGGTATTCATGTTCCTCGGAACAAGAATGCGGGTGTGTATGCACAGTTGATTGAGGCGGAGGAAGAGGTTTTTCATTAGGGTTTCGGAACGGGTGCGTATGCACAGTTGACAGTCGTCTTTTTCCAAACCCTAATGGAATTATGATATATCAATTAATAATATTAATAAAATGAAATTGTGTCATGGTTGGTTTTTTGTTGACTAGTTGACCATGGTTGACTTGTTGACCATGGTTGAAGTTTTGACCATCATCATTACAAAAGAAAGATGCTCTTTGATTCTAGCAAAATTCATTTTAATGTTTGAAATGATAATGGTCATTCATAAACCTTCCATCAACTATTCCATTTTCATTATTATTATTAATTTGATAATTCTTTTTGCTTTATGTTATGGTTGCAAAAGATAAAGAGCTCATTCTATCATTTAGCTTCTCTCTCCTCACTTCATCTTCTTCTTCCTCTAGCTCAAGGAGAATACTTCTCATGTGTTGAGAATCCCTCTCCTTGAAAGATAAACACCCCTTAGACATTCTCTACTCACTCTAGGATCAAAGGTTTAGCAAGCCGAAGATTCTAGTTCTCTCCAAGTTCGAGAAAGAGCCCGAAGGTTGAACCCTTAGGTGGATCCATCTTTGACGGAAGAAGGCAACGAGGAAAGCACCATCAACCTCTACAAAAGTTTGAAGACGAAGGAGTTCAAGTTAGGTATAACCATCTTTCCGAGTAGCTAATTCTCTTTAGCTTGTTTGCTAGTTTAGTTTAGAAAAGATCCCGACTTTGTTAGTCCATGTTGCCCCATGCGCTAAAAATTTGATTTTTATACCGTTTCCGCCTCCCCGTAAGAACCGGGGGTTGCAACGTGGACTTACAGTAACTTCATGATCGGCCGAAGACAACCCGTCCTTCGAAACAGACGGTCGGAGCACTCTAAGCCTTCTCTCTTCTTCATCCTCATCGCTGTCCTCGAATTCTGGGACATCGTAGACATCTCTGGGTTTCCATCGGCATACAACACTCCATCCCGGATGCTTCAAACACTGTGAGTAGTATACTTGGAACGCTTGGTTCGGAAAGATAAACGGATCTTCCTGACCGTAAAATCGAAGTGTGTTCACACTGGTCAATCCATATTCATCTTTCCAAGTCCCAAGATTGTTTCTCCACTTATCCGTATCGGTTCGCGTATCGTACCAAGTACACTGGAATATATAAAAGGGTTCTGATCATCCGGGATAGTGGATGCCGAGTATACAATTTAAGTACCCATAATAAATCACACCGTCCGATCCTACCGTCTCAATCCCACTATTCTGAGTGGTTCTAGATGTTTCTATGTGCTTAACTTCGAATTTGTATCCAAGGATCCCAAATCCTTTGTAATATGCAACCTCCATACTAGGATATTGAGCTAAATATCTTGAATCACTCTTAAATAATGCAGACAAGTTCGGATCGTGGATCTAACAAAACAAATTTTACGAAAAATACATAACGATACAAGTTTAGATTAAAACTGATAGCAATAAAATGTTATTCGAATAACTTACATGATCTGTGACCCAATCACAAAAATTATCCTGATGATATTTTTCCAATTATTCTTCGTTCCAATCAGGATGCCCCTCACGTACCTCGTTAAAATGAATTCTGTTTTCGACAAATAATGGTGACATTAATATTATATCATTTCATACACACACAAACACAGATATAACAATTAATCCAAAAAAAACTTAATCTCTAATTTGTTCAAGACATGCGCAATTAAGCAAGATAAACCGGTATATCTTGTTGATAAACATAGTGTCTACCCTCTTATACTTGGCTTTACCATATGGCCCGTCTTGAATTCTTCGAGGCCGGTTAAGTCTTGTCTCAATGTTCTCGTCCAGATAGCGGGAACAAAATGTGGTTGCTTCATCAAGAAAATAACCTTACATGATAGAACCTTCTGGTTGATTTTTATTGCTTATATACTTTTTAAGAGTGTAGAGGTACCTAATGAAAATATGTTGAATAAATAAATACGGGCATACAGGACAACAATAAATTTATAAATTGCGCGAAACAAAAAATTACACGTACCTCTCGACGGGATACATCCATCGATATTGTACCGGTCCGGCTAATTTAGCCTCAGTTGCAAGATGAACCGTCAAGTGTATTATGATATCGAAGAATGACGGTAAGAAAATACGCTCAAACTTGCAAAGTATCAACGCAATAGAATTTTCTAGTTTATCCAGCGTCACAACCTCCAGTGTTTTAGCACACAACTCTCTAAAAAAACAACATAGGTCGTTGATTACTAGACCAACCGATTCGGGGAGAGAAGTCCTGAGGGCTAATGGAAGAAGGTGCTCTACGATAACATGGTGATCATGACTTTTTAGCCCATCGATCTAGCCCTTCACAATTTTTATTTTCTTGCTGAATGATTCTGAGAAACCTGTAGGAACTTTCAAATCATGCAACACCTGCAGGAATCTTTTCTTCTCCGGTTGTGACATATGATAAGCGGCATTGGGAAGTACAAACTTGCCCGGTTTACCCGCTACCGGTCTAGGGTGCAATTCACTTCTTATTCCCCACTCTTGCAGATCCATCCGAGCATTCAGGTTGTCTTTCGATTTCCTGTCTTTACAAAGAAGCAAGTTAAGTATGTGCTATGATACTCCCTTCTTTATATGCATGACGTCCAGACAATGACGCACTAAATTTTTTGACCAGTACGGAAGCTCGAAGAAAATGCTTAACTTGTTCCAAAATGGTGGTTTGACCTGTTTCGTCGGATTCATCCCGAAGGTCACATTATTGTAACCATCCCATTTAGCTGTCACGTCATCTCCGGATAATGGGGATGGAGGTCCAAGAAGCTCCTGATGACCATCAAAGTGAACCGTGTCTAACCTATAGGGGTGGTCTGGAGGCAGGAAACGTCGATGGCCGCAATAACAAACCTTCCTGCTAAAAATCAAGAATTTCGATGTTGTGTGTTCATGCCAATGAGGAAATGCTGTGTGACCATGTACGGACCAACCTGATAGCATTCCATACGCAGGAAATTCATTAATTGTCCACATTAAAGCCGCACGCAGTATGAAGGTTGTATTTGTGTTTGCATCATATGTCTCTACACCATCAATGAACAAAGATTTCAACTCCTCGATCAGAGGTCGGAGATAGACGTCGATATTGTTCCCCGGTGAGTTTGGTCCGTCGATAAGAAGAGCCATCATAAAGTATGATTGGTCCATAGCCAACCAAGGAGACAGATTATAAATTATCATTACAACGGGCCATGTGCTGTGACTTCCAGCCATATAGTTGAATGGGCAGAAACCATCAGTAGCCAGTCCGAGCCAGACATTGCGAGGATCGCTACTGAATATTGCATGCCTCCTATCGAAATCCTTCCATGCCAGTGAATCTCTTGGATGGCTCATTTTTCCATCTTCACTTGGAGGAGCACGGTGATGCCAAATCATTGCCTCGGCTGTTTTCTTGCACCTGAATAGCCTCTGTAGCCTCTGTGTTATGGGAAAGTATCGTGCTATCTTGACAGGTATATCAGGCTTCTTATCAGAATCTTTCGGCTTATACCTGGCATCTCCGCATGTTGGACACTCTTTCAAATCTGAATTCTCTTTCCGGTACAACACGCAATTTTTAGGACATGCTTGAATCTTCTCGCACTTTAGACCAAAATCAGACATCATCTTCTGGGCTCCGTATCAGCTGTCGGGCACGTTATTTCCCGGGGGCATAGAATTTTTCAAGAACGAAAGAAGCATTGTGAATGAATTATTGCTCCATCCATTTAGGCACTTAATCTGGAAAAGTTGGACGAACCATGAGAGGGTGGAATACTTCGTATTCTCATAAATTGGTTTTCTAGCATCATTCATGAAATTTTCATATTTATCCACACGCGGTCCTTGACCGGAAAGAATGTCATCTTCGGTACGAATAGATTCACCTAGGGCAGCCTCTACCATATCCTCCATTTCTTCTGATGGAAATAAATTACCGTCTTCTCCTTCTGCCGCATTACCGAATTCTTCTTGTTCTCCTGCCGCATTATCGTGTTCTCCTTCTTCTTCTGCCGCAGTACTGCATTCTTCTCCTTCTCCGTGATATTTCCAAGTTGTATAAAGTCTAGTAAACCCATATTTTACAATATGAAGCTCTGTCAATTCTACCTTCTGCCAGTACTTATTGCCACATCTATCGCACGGACAGAGAATCTTCTCTATTATGATTTTATTATGTGCACGTGCAAATTCAATGAAAGAAGCAACTCCTGCGACAAACTTAGGTTGCACATGTTGTTGCCAATCCACATACATCCAGTCCTTAACTCTGACGTACTCATGGGCCATGTTAGACTGTATAACATATAAATTGTAGGTTATGGTGACTATATTGAGAAATATAAGAACGGGATAGTTACTGACAAAGGAGAAAATCCGTGTATATGCTTTGTGTGTGCGTTTGTCGTTGAAAAGAATAAATTATCGAACGTATGTTAACCGATAGACGGGGACTAAGTGGCACTTTTAGTTTCATATATGAGTATCGATGAGAATATGAAGGTTTCATATTATCATCGAGTATCATATATTGGTTTTAACTTGAACATCTCGAATCACTCTCTAATTATGCGATTGCTGTGTATTCTTGTTGCATGTGTGTGTTCCGGCTGTCGGGGGTAAGGCTTCTATCCCATTAAGAATGCATAGTGCGAACACCCATTACTTGTGCTTTCAACCGTTTCGAGTAAATTTCGGCAGCACCTCCCCGCTGTTCTCCGAGTACACTGTAATAGAATAGATAATCATTTCAAAGCTGTGAAACAACGTTGAAATGAACATCTAATCTATCTTTGTACACGGAGAACCAGCGGAAAGGTACCGACGAAATATCTCGAAATGGATGAAAACACAAATGAATGAAGGTGTTTGCTTTATACATTTTTAACTTGTCCACACGGGACAAATCTATCAGTTACCACACGATTGAATTTTCTCGTCGCATAAACTATACGACTGTTGTTAGTATCGAGCTATATCATCCGATATTTAACAACCTTCGTATAGTTCTATGTCATGACGAACATCGCACGTATGTTAACCGATAGACGGGAACTAAGTGGCGCTTTTAGTTTCATATATGAGTATCGATGAGAATATGACGGTTTCATATTATCATCGAGTATCATATATTGGTTTTAACTTGAACATCTCGAATCACTCTCTAATTATGCGATTGCTGTGTATTCTTGTTGTATGTGTGTGTTCCGGCTGTCGGGGGTAAGGCTTCTATCCCATTAAGAATGTATAGAGCGAACACCCATCACTTGTGCTTTCAACCATTTCGAGTAAATTTCGGCAGCACCTCCCCGCTGTTCTCCGAGTACACTGTAATAGAATAGATAATCATTTCAAAACTGTGAAACAACGTTGAAATGAACATCTAATCTATCTTTGTACACGAAGAACCAGCGGAAAGGTACCGACGAAATATCTCGAAACGGATGAAAACACAAGTGAATGAAGGTGTTTGCTTTATACATTCTTAACTTGTCCACACGGGAAAAATCTATCGGTTACCATATGATTGAATTTTCTCGTCGCGTAGACTATACGACTGTTGTTAGTATTGAGCTATATCGTCCGATATTTAACAACGTTCGTATAGTTCTATGTCATGACGAACATCGCACGTATGTTAACCGATAGACGGGGACTAAGTTGCGCTTTTAGTTTCATATATGAGTATCGATGAGAATATGAAGGTTACATATTATCTTCGAGTATCATATATTGGTTTTAACTCGAACATCTCGAATCACTCTCTAATTATGCGATTGTTGTGTATTCTTGTTGCATGTGTGTGTTACGGCTGTCGGGGGTAAGGCTTCTATCCCATTAAGAATGTATAGAGCGAGCTCCCATCACTTGTGCTTTCAACCGTTTCGAGTAAATTTCGGCAGCACCTCCCCGCTGTTCTCCGAGTACACTGTAATGAATAGATAATCATTTTAAAGTTGTGAAACAACGTTGAAATGAACATCTAATCTATCTTTGTACATGGAGAACCAGCGGAAAGGTACCGACGATATATCTCGAAACGGATGAAAACACAAGTGAATGAAGGTGTTTGCTTTATACATTCTTAACTTGTCCACACGGGACAAATCTATCGGTTACCATACGATTGAATTTTCTCGTCGCATAGACTATACGACGGTTGTTAGTATTGAGCTATACCATCCGATATTTAACAACCTTCGTATAGTTCTATGTCACGACGAATATCGCACGTATGTTAACCGATAGACGGGGACTAAGTGGCGCTTTTAGTTTCATATATGAGTATCGATGAGAATATGAAGGTTTCATATTATCATCGAGTATCATATATTGGTTTTAACTTGAACATCTTGAATCACTCTCTAATTATGCGTTTGTTGTGCATTTGTGTTGTATGTGTAACATGATTTTAAACGATTGAGATCAAGATTGATAGAACTAATCATCCTACATTGCAATGGCATCCATCTATCAAAAACTATTATTGAAATGGCATTCATCTATAACAATCAACAATTAAAACTACAAATGTAGGATACTGATATCATAAAACGTTTAAACTGCAAAAGCAGTACCAGCTGACCCACTTAGCTTCATGGCAGCCAATTATCTATCCAAGTAGCCTCCACAGCTATGAAGGTACCACAAACTCAGAGAGTTGACTTCACTCTTCAGTTTGTCAAATATTTAACGGAGACTTTCTTGAATTGAGTTGTACTCTATTACTCACCCATTTTGATGGGGAAGGACTCAAATAATGAAGATAATAAAACAGATAAATTACACCAAACCACCATTAACTATATTTACTATTCACTAAACTACACTAAAGTTTTTTGTTACAGTAAAACTCCCTTGAGAAGATCATCAAATCATCTTAAACTTTTTTGTTAATCAAACCCTAGCCCCAGCCCCAGCCCCAGCCCCAGCCCCAACCCCAACCCCAACCAAACCCTAGCCCCAGCCCAGCCCCAGCCCCGCCCCAGCCCCAGCCCCGCCCCAGCCCCAACCCCAACCCCAACCGAACCCCACAACCGAACCCTAACCCTATCCCTAACCCTAATCGAACCCGATGCCGATGCCGACGCCGATGCCAAACCCTCACCCCTACCCGAACCTGGCCTGAACCCTAGACTACAACGTCAAAATTAAAAATTATTTGAGATTTACTTACAAACCGTGCGCGCGGTAGAGGAGACGGTAGAAATTGGTGGTCGACGACGATCGGCGATGGTGGCGACGAGGCGCGGGAAGTCGACGAAGGTGTGGGAACGACCGACGAAGCTGGCGACGAGGCGCGAGAGCGGTGGCGATGAGGCGCGAGCGCGGTGGCGACGAGAGGCGCGGGAGTGAGAGAGAGAAATTTTGGGAACGATGAATAATTTTTCTGTGCTTTTTTTTTATTAATAACCTATTTAGATGCCCCTACGGACATAACCATAGGTCCACGGCTTGCGGCTCCGTTGGGCCAAACAAAAAATTAGAACGTAAGGCATCGTAGGGACAACGATCTGGCCCTACGGATAAATCCGTATGGGCAAGAAATATTTGCCCCTATGGATTTCTGAGTCCGTAGGGGCAACCCCATATTGTAGTAGTGTAAGTAGAAGACATGGGTCAAAAGCACCTGTTTATTTGTAAAATGACTAGGAATGGGGAATATAATAATGCAATATTATGATATGAACAAAGACTTACTTAGCTTTTAGCATCTTTTAAGTTTTCCTTCTAGGGTTCTATCTCAACTTAGGAATTTTTATCATCTCTATTAAAGATATAAGTCATATTCTTCATTCCTATCTCTTATCTAAACCCCAATCAGATACCGCTACGTGTGTGTATATATCACCCCTACACTTGAAAATTCAATTCAAGCTATCATACTCTTATCCGTCGTCCAAAGCACTTTTCAATTGGTGAATTTTTAGATGAAATTGCTCACATATTTTTCATACGATCTTTAATACTTCTTGAGGTACTAACGACCGATTACAAAATGTGCTTGCACATTAATGCGTAATTCCTAGTCTTATAATACCTAAGGCTTATAGCAGTGACTCCCAAACCAGTTGGTCTAAGACACTAGGTGATGAAGCATCCTCGCTAAATATTTTTCTATTAATGTAGGCTTAAGTAATTACAAAAACCAGTGTTCATTTTGTTTATCTTTATTCACACTTTTATTTTTTTATTTTATTTTCGTACTAAGGACTTTAGACAGGAGCATTTCAAGGTCTCTTCTACTATTCCAAGTTTCAAGGTTCGTGTTTGTGCAATTTGTAGGGTACATATTTTTAGAATTTAGACTTAAGCTTAGGAATTATTTTTCAAACTTATACTTTAATAAAAATATCAATACTTTTCCCTTGTTTTAACTTAGCCCAAGAAGTCAACTCAAAATTTGCCTATTTCTAAATAAACTACAAAGACATATACTTTCTACCGTTAAATTTTAAGAAAGGTTATTATTAGGGTTTTTAATTTACTAAGTCTAGATCTAGTTGTTCCTAGCTAGTTAACATTTTTGTTAAACTCAAGTCATTTATGGACAAAAATTGAATGTTTTAATTTTTATAATTTTTCAAATTTTTTAGTCTTTATGGGTTTTAAAATAAGTATGCAAATGCATGAATATACACATGAATGCGAAGGAAGAAAGCTTACCAAGCATACCCCCAAACTTAAACTTGACAGTTTCCTCACTGTCATGCCACACCAAGAGGGTCAAAAAGTCGGCACTCCCCTGTTTATTTATTTATAAAAAAATTTTATTGTTAAAGAAAAACAAAATATATTACAAAAAGGCCCCCCCAACTTAAGTAAAACAGTGTTTCTACTGTTTTAAGCGTTAAAGTTCAGAGTTAGGGAGGAGAAAAATCAAACTATACAAAGCCTTACACAGGCCAAAGGTTAGCACCAACCATTCAAAATTTTTATCGTTATAATGGTAGGGTTGGTGAAAGAATGGAGTGTATAGAAAAGAAATGAGAAACACACGAGACCGTATGGGAAGAATGGTGGAATATGGTCTCGGTGGAGGAGGAGAATGGCGGAAGAGAGAAAGAAGTGTAGAACGAACTTGTGGGTGTAAATTGGGTGAATAAATTAGCACAAATTGTGATGACCGATGTGTTAAACGGGATTGTGTCAAATTCCTCAAGATTCGCAAGGAAATATGGGTACGTTGAACTTGGTAAACCATCCATTGAAATTGGAAGCATGACTAATTTTTGCTCGGTCGAAACGATAGAAAGGACGAAGGGGAGTGATTTAGGGATAGTCTTATTCTCATCTAAGTAAACTGTCTTGAACTCGAAGGATTCCACCAATGGTTCGAAATGACTGTAAGCAACCGAGTCTGATGATTCAACTAACTCATCTGAAAATTCAAAGGATTCAAACTCGGGCGGTGAGTCTTCAAAATCGTCCGAAAAAGTGAAACACTCGTAATCGATATCAGTTGTGAGAAGAGTTTCAGATTCAAGGAGGAACGCACTAGTGGCATCAAAACTGCTGTGATCGAACAAAAAATTTTCAAACTCACAGTCCTCCTGCGTGATCTTTTTCATGGTCGGAACGATGGAAAGGAGGGGGTGATTTAGGAAGTATAACAGTTAAAGGTTCAGGAGGATGAATTGGATAATACGACACATCAAACAAAACTGATTCATCCTCAATACTATCCTCATAATTCTCCTCAAAAGTTATCTCATCCATGCAATTATCATCAAAATCAAGACGCATATGAAGTTAGGGAGAAACATTTAATGACTCGGGATGATGAATTGGAGATAAAATTTCAGTCAAATCGGCGGGTTCTTCATCGAAAATATTCCCTGCGTCAATATCCTCAATCAAGTGAAAATCAATATTTTTAGACACCTTATCAACAGCATGGATATTTATCAATTCAGGTTCTAGATTGGAGGTGTAGAGATCGAAAGGATTGGTGATGGTTTCACTCTGAAGGGACCCTTCACAATCTGGAAAATCAAGCACTACAAAGACGCACAACTTATTAACCATTTTATTTTCAACTGGTAACTCATTGGGGACACTTGTTTGAAAACTGGAGTTGTGGGATTCAATTGGTGATGGATAGGTTTGATTTGGAAGGGTGTACAGCTCACTCTCTCCACTCAAATTCTCAATCTGTCCAACCGCCTCATCATATATTGGAATTTTTGGAGCTAATTGGAAACTAGCTACCGGTTCACTAGGTTGTCTTGATGAATTAAGGGCGGCAATGGACGCTTCCAAATTCCTTATCTGTTTGTTTTTCGCTATAATATAAGCTTCCAACGACTTTTCTAGACTAGACATGGGTTGTGAAGGGGTTTCATTAAAAGATTCAAAATTGTTTGGATATGTGAAACTCCCAAATGGTTGTGTCGAAGCAATGTCTAGTGAAGGTGGGAAGTCGGGTAGGACTGGTAGTAATTGAATGGTTGGACATGAGTAGGATCAACATTTGGATAAAAAGGTGAATAGACTTGTTGATCCCAAGAACTAGAAGTGTTGAAAGGAGTGAAAGATCGGTTACAAGATTGTTCTATATGTTCAGCAATAGACATGGGTTTCGGAGTTACAACAGGACTCGAAAAAGGAGTATCAACGTAAGAAGGTGGTGAAGTTTGAAATGGTTGATACATGGTGGATTGCGGAGTCCAACTGTTTCTCCTAGAATTTTCTATTCGATCTTTCAAAGAAATTTTGGGCATGGAGGGGTTGCCCGTAATTCGACCAAAAAAATTCGCGTAAGAAGCAAAGTTTGGTTGAGGGTACCAAAGTTCGGCAAGAGTTTTGGGAGGTGGGGTACCCATGATGTAAGAAGGAGAAGAAAAAGAATGTAGGTGTAAGTAGGGTGCAATGGATTTCTTAGCGACAAAATTTGCAAGTCTTTTATAAATTTTTTTCCGTTTTGTGTTTTTTTTATAAGGAGTTTTTTGCAAAAAGATTTTCGATAAAAGGCTTAGACACACGTTCAATCAATCACAAAATGCACAATCAAGCCTAGATCTAGGGTCACCTAGGTCAGCTAGACAGCTCCTAACTGTTCCAAAGGGCTAGATGTAAGGACCTCAAACCGCCTCTTCACCGCCAATTGTGGTCAGGTAAGAACAAGTAGAGAAAGGAGGGATCCGCTCATGAATCACCGTAAGACGGGCCTTTTAAAGTTACCTTCCCCTACCTGTCTAGCCTAGACACCACAAAGTCAGGTTAGGATCAACGGTCGATACCTACAACTATTCTTTTGTCCTATTGAGCGCGAAGTCCTTAGGGCTGAGTCTAATCTTTTTTTTTAATTAGCTTGAAGGTCAATGCAATATGCCTTATATGATTTTTGGGGTCCTGCGAAGGGTAACGAAGTCCCCACCCAATCTGAATTAGTGTAAAAGCCCCTTAAAGTCAATTTAAATATACAAAGCAGTAAACACAATCACTTGCAAACAATTTTTTTTAAGCGCGGCGCAAAGAATCCTGCACAAGATTAATTATAGGAAGAGGGAGAAATTTTTGCGCAAAGAATCCTGCAGGAAATTTTTACAGAGGGGATAATGGGGTTCAGAAGAAGAAGTGAAAGAGATCTTACAGAGGAGATCCCATGTGCCGACGTCACGAACGAACCGTGTATGCGCGGCAAAAAGGGGCTTTGCGCTGCGGAATCGCGGTGCTTTAAATGGTTCAAGCCTACAGATTTCTTCTGCTCCTCTGTTGTTGTAATCCTCTGTTGTTCAGATCTTCAGTTTTCTGTTTTGATCTCTGGATTTTTCCAGATCTGAGTTCGTTCGTCGGTCCTGCAAAAATTCAAACGAAATACCCTTCACAAAATAACAAGATGATAAAATTTTTATATATATATTTTTTTTCAGTTTTTATGATTTTTTCAATTTTATATTAACCCGAAATTGCTAAAAGAAAATAACAACGCCATCCCCGGAAACGGCGCCATTTGATTTGTGCGATGTTTTGTGATCAAAGAATTTGTTAACCGCAATCAAGAACGGCGTTGCTTGGTAGCTAGCCGGTGAGTACGGGTCGGTCCACAGGGATTTTGTGTATTTCCTAATTTGTTCTAACGAGTTAATTCCAAACGATGTTGGATTGATTATCACTAAAAACTAAGTTGATCTAAACTAGGACTAGAATCTTGCTAGGGTTAGGTTTAGGTTAAGTTTGGAAAGTCAATATTCCTCACCGCTTTCTATGCCCTAATTAAGATCTATTAGGTGTTATGGTAATAATTAATAAAGTGGATTGGTACCATCGGGAAGAAACTAGATTTCTTCCTCTAGGTTTTTGTCTTTCCTTTCTTAATTCTAACCCTAACCTCCATGGAAAATATACGCAACCGGTCGTTTATACTACGGTATCACCGTTACCTCGTGGTGTAAGGTGCCGTAGGGAACGGTGTGTGTATGCATGCATGGAGTCCTATTAATTATATGTGATGGACAAGAAAGGGGTGAGAGATTTGCATCTCTCAAGCCTTCCCTATTCCTAACCCTAACAAGTGAGGAATTACTCACTCATTTGGGAATTGATAAACATTTTCTAACTATCTGACTAAGGCAGATAATAAAATTATACTAAGGCAGAATGAAAAATTAACTAGGGCAATGAAATAAAATTACTTACTTTATTGATGGCTCTCTCCAAACATTTACACCGAATTTTAGAATTCTGAATAGATGAAATAAAAAGATGCATACCTCAAAAAGAGGTTTAGGGCTTCTACTTATAGAACATAGAAACCCTAGGGTTACAATCGATTCACATCTGCATTTACAATTTTACCCCCTAAGAAAAACCTAGTCAATGCACCGCCAGCCGCCACAAATTTTTCCACCAATACGGGCTTAGCACGGCCGCGGAACCGCGGCCAAGTGCCATGTTTGGCCGTGGTTCCGCAGCCAAAAAGGGGGCTTGTTGGCTCTGCTTCTTTGGTAATCTTCCTGTTGTATTTTCCTACTTGTTTCTTCACTTGGTTTCTCAGATTGTCTTCTAATTTTCTTCCAGATTTCTACAGTGAACAATGTCGTGGACTTTACCGTTTGCTTCGTGTCGAAGTCTTGAACCTTGTGCTTCCTTTGTGCTTTGTGAACTTGTTCGTTAATCTTCATTATCCCTCAAAATGTAGGCACGATCAAGATTCCACCATTTATCGGTCGTAGTTTCATCTTTTTCATCAATTTCACTGTTTTTGTTCCGAGAACCTGTAACCTGCAACTATGTAGCAGACATGGATCAAAAGCAACTGTTTATTTGTAAAATGAAAAAGAATGGGGAATATAATAATGCAAAATTATGATATGAACATCACCTCATCCTTCGCCTCATGAAGTGATCAAGTTTCAGTTTTGAGCTCAATTGGCTATCTTAGAATTTTCCGATATCGGGTTTTATTAAAATGTGATGATCAATTTGAATCTGCTATAACTCGAGAACTCTAAAAATTAAGTTGCAAACACAGTTAGATGTGCAGGCTTTTTAGAAGATACCTTAGAAACCCGAGCCCCCAACTCCCTTTTCTGGCCGCCAAAATATCCTATTTGGCCGCAATTTGCGGCCTGGTCTTGGTGATAGGGTGTGGTTTTTGGCCCATAGCTCTATTACCTGATATCTAGGCCTACCGTATGTGCAGAATATCCTAATTTCACCCTAGGTAGAATTTGTGAGTGTTTTTCTAAGTTTCAGATTTCGGTTTACGAATTTTGAAAACTAGATTTTGGTGTTAGAGTTTTGACATTGTCGTTGGACGTTCGTACGTCAACGTCGGGGGTTGTTTGGTTGTTCTTGCATGCATGGGCCATAGGTTCTAACCTATATGCACTTCGCGTGCCGTATCGGTTTTCGGATTTGATTTTGATTTCTTTACGATATGCATTGAATTGTAGATACTTTCGCGTGGACTTCCTGGACGATAAAGGAGAATAAGACGTTCATCGACTTCGGCTAGAGCAAGGATAGCAGATGAGGAGATGCATATCTACGGGGGAAGTCGGGTAGATGGCGTATAACACCCCCGCAACCATAATACTAGTAGAACAAAGGTGTAGTATACATATAGGAACATACGCTTATATACATACGGATATAACCATAAGATAAGTACGAGATGATATGATGAGGAGAAGGCATGATGAAACGAGATGACACAAATCGATATGTTTGACATGAATATGCGACGCGATATATATATATATATATATATATATATATATATATATATATATATATATATATAGATATGAGAATATGAGATAATATGAGATACGAGACCATAGATCCGTACTTGATTGATGATACCGTACAATGGATTATACCGTACGCGATATAGTGTACAGGACGATAGATCCTTACCTTGATTGATGATACCGTACGATGGATTATACCGTACGTGATATGATATACCAGATGATTGATCCGCATTCTTGACTCGAGAATGACGTATGATGGATTATACCATATCTGATACTATGAGGATGGATCGCCGACTTTTAGATTATCTTGATTTGGAAAATCATTGCTTTCTAATCACTTTGGTAGATAATTGATTACATTTGAACCATACCTATTTTCAAACTAACGAATCGCTAGGCACTTTAAATGACAACCTCAAAGGACGCTATGAATTTCCAAATGGTATCTGTTTCTTTCAAAACACCGTAGCCCCAGTTTCAAAAACTATGATTCGTATCATTTAAACTATAACCGTATGGTTCATGGGTAGTTACGTAATTTTTACTATTCATGTTTGTGCTATATTATTTTCTCGCGACATACGCACTACGTTCCCGGCTCTTATGTTTATATGGCTTCGTCTGCTAGGACACATGCATCATTACCGATGATGCGCATGTTGCACGTACACAGATTTATCGGCTCACACACTCATCATTGGTAATTTCCATACCACTTACACATTAGAAACTGCTATATCGCCGTATTGTTCTTAAGCTGTAGAATTATAGTCATTGTACAGTACTTATTACCGCACATGCTAGTTTAGATATTGCACTTCCTTACTTAGTTACACAACATGCTTATATGAAAACACTTGCAATACTTTACAGTACTGTTCTATGCGTGCATTTACTGTACCTTTATGGTTATATGCATATGAGATTCTGTTTTCATGAGATCTCTGGATTTGAGAACCGTAGATACATTTTTAAAAGTCTTATGATTGTTTTAAAAACGCGGTTTCTCTTGATATGATTTGTGGCGTCCACCATGAGTTTTCTCGGTTCTGAGCTATGTGTACACCCGATTCGAGGAGAGAGGAAGCACCGTCTGTGGGTACATGGTGGACCCAGTAAGATACCCGGGGCAAGAAGATCGTGTAGAGAGACGATGAGCCCGGCAAGGGAGAACTACCGACCGGTGATAGTTTGGGCTAGGTGGATATCCGGAGGATACCCACCGGAGTCGTGTGATCAGATGGATATGAGGGCCGATCCGATGAGACGGCGCCCGAGATATGAGGATTTACGTGTCGATGCTGGACATGGGTTTTTATGATATTTTCGAGTGTCGATGCTGGACACTCAGATTTTATGATGATCTGATGTGTCGTTGATGGACATACGTTGATGATACACATGTATACATGCATATGATTCAGATGACTTGATACAATATACTGTTACTGGCATGACCTTGTTATCATTACACATATGTATACACGATCACTCTAGATACCACAGTATTACCTTTATGTTACAGTATTACCTAGGAGATCGTTATACATTCGATTTCTACCTGCTGATATTTTCTACTCACGAGTTGGCAACTCATCCCCGTCGTGCCACAGTTTTCTTGCAGGATCGACCACTCGGATCAGTAGCGTCTCGCTGGCACACAGCTTCCTTCTGGGTGAATTGCATTAGTAAGCATGGTACACTTTGGATCGTGACCACCTTTGTATATATTTATCCTGTTGTATCTGGTTAAAAGCTCCATCAACCAGACTATGTATATTTGGTAGACCTAGAGACCAATTTGTATATTCTTTGGTTTTAGAGTCGAGACTTGTATTATTCTTTATATTGAGTTTGATAATGTTTTGGATTACTTTATTTTCTTTCTGTATTTGATCTTCGTCTTGGGCGTCGTATATTTTACTTGTGTAGTTGTGATTCCGCCAATCGGCGAAGAGCTAGCTCCCGCTTGGCGATGCCTATATTATTCTTATTATGTACTAGTTTTGGATCAAAATTTACAAAGGGGGTGCTGCCCAAATTTCAAATGACGAAAATGTTTTCAAATTATAGTATATAATTCACTTGCTTTTCAAATGAACTTTATATATACTTAAAAAAAGAGAACTTGTTTTCATTTGTACATCCATTTCAAAACTCTACCTCCGCTATTTTACTAAAAAGGTTTAGATTTCTGGGTTTTCGGCTTACTTGGGTTACGGTGGGGTCCTATAGATTTCACGTGATCCAAGTGCCGGTCATGTGCCATTTTCGGATCGTGACAATATCAATAGAATTAATTCTACATGAGAATATTTCCCTAAAAAAATTTGGAATATTCTCTGTTAAACAGAGCCTTTGGATCAAATATCCAATGGTGATGATAAATCATTGTTGTTCACCGCCGGAAACGGAGACGAACCGTGATGGATCGTCTTACCTGAATGTGGGGGCAGATGCTATTTAGACTTATCCATCCACCTCTCCAAAGATACCAAATTGATTTATGGCACCATATATCAGAGGTTTGGATAGACGCGACCGTTGTAGTAGACTATATCAAATTCCCCCTCATTTTATGAGGGGGTTTTGATTGTGGGGACACTCTTCCCTACAGGCGCGAGCCTCTGCAGTTAATTACGTTACCGCATTGCGATAACCATTTTCTCCTGCTCCGGCAGTTCACTTCGTGTCGTTTGTTTGTTTTTTTAATTTTGGTTGCCCGTGGATTGTTTACGGAGACTAGTTTATATAGTCGCCCGTAGGGCGCGGATTAGTCCAAATCCGTATATTTTAAGATTTGGGTTTGATTTATTTAAGGACCGTTAATCTGATTTGAGATTAAGGCCGTCTTAAACATATAAGCATTTGGGCCCAATTATTTCCGTTTAAGGACATCAAGATTCATTATTGCCATGTTTGAGGCGAATATTAGTTTAAGGACATTTCGGTCCAACATTACTATTTTGGAGACGAATGTTAGTTTAGGGACATTTCGGTCCAACATTCCCATTTTGGGGAAGAATGTTAGTTTAGGGACATTTCGGTCCATTATCGCCATGTTTAAGGCTAATAATCAGTTTAAGGACTTCTCGGTCCGTCATTCATCTTACGCTCACGCATATTTGCTACGTGACGAAGTGAAAAATGTTGATATGGAATATGCTCAATTTGGGGCACGATCCGATTTGAAGCATGGACGTCAATTTGGAAGTGAATCAATGAAAGAAGTTGTTGGTCTTCAGGACCCGCCACCTCTCTGAAGACGTTGAGAAATTACAACGACATGTATCAGAGGTGTGAAGAGATGTATCCTTTAACCAAATCCCGTATTTGAGGGAAAAGGGGTGGTTGGACTTAAGAATTTTTGTTCATATTTGAGACCTTGGAAATCAAGAGCATATGGGCTCGATTGATTTAAAAACAAAGAGGTTTGATCTCAGGAAACTTAGCTAATTTTGGGCTGAGATTGAGTTTCCATAATTACCTAAAAGTGCTAAGCATTGGGGCATACAACGCTCATGTATGAAACACGTGAAGCATTGGGGCATACAACGCTCACATGTGAAATACGTGAGGCGCTGGAGTAGTGCTAGGCACTAGAGTCCCGCGGCGCTCACGTGTGAAACATGTGAGGCACTCAGATATGAGCGTTGCCCCAATCAGTGCGAAGCACTTTAGACATTTTGACTAATCTTAAAGTGCTGAGCACTTTGCATGGTACTCACGTGGGAAGCACTTGAGTGCTGAGCATTGGGTTTCATTTGTTCACTTCCCCTCTTTTTACAGAAGTACTAAACACTTGGGTTTCCAAGAGCGTTTCATGTGTATTTCACGTGACTACTTTCTTTTGGGTTTTTATTTGATGGCTGCTTAATTGACAAAGGGTTTTTTCTTTGCTCTTCAGGCGCCCACGTGGGAAACATGTGAGGCGTTCTTAGCTTTGTTTTTGCTTATTTTGAGCACTCCTGTGGGAAAAACGTGAGGCAGTTATATCTTTGCTTTTGCTTATTTTGAGCACTCACGTGGGAAAAACGTGAGGCTCCATAACAATGTTGAGACGCCAAGTTATTCTTGTTATTTTTTCAGAGATATTTGATCTCTGTTAATGACATTTTTAGTCATTGATGATCATCTTCGATCATCATCATTGTTTTAATTGAAGAACTAAGTTCTTTTTATAGGGTTAAACTCTAATTCTCGGAGGAATTAAATTCCCATATGCTCTTGTTCTTTCCCCTCTTTTTACCTTTTTTAACTTATTCCTTTTCCCCTAAGTTTTAAATATGCATAACAAAATCCCCTGATGAATTAAATTCTCAACTTGTGGGGAGATTTGCTTCTGCAAATCTCAACCAGATGAAGAACTAAGTTCTTATGTGAAGGGTTAAACTCTTAGATAGAAAAAGGAGAGATGATATGATCTCTGTGTTTCTTTACCTAAGGCTTCAACGAGGAAAATCTTCTCCTTTGAGAATTAAGTTCTCACTTTTCTCAAGAGCCTACTGTATTTTTTTTGCAGAGGCTTATGGAAAGTTCTCTCTTCTGTCTTTCCTTCTTTTTCTTTCTTTTCTATCTATTTATAGGAGAAGAGAAAAGATCAACTTGTTAAGAAAATCTCTGATTGAGAGATCTAATTTCATAATCAATCCAAAATGATCTTTTAGATCACTTGGTGAATTTTATTCACCATTGGATTTTTAATCCAAAGGCTCTCTATTTAACAAAGATGATCTTTCTAGTTTGAGAAAGATCAAGGAAACATTTCCCATATAAAATTTAATTCTATCAAATGGTTCATTTGGTGATATTTTATCACAATTGGATTTTAAATCCATGATTCTCTGTTAGAGAAAAATCTTTCCATATTAGAAAGATCGGGGAAAATATTTCCCAAATAGAATTTAATTCTATCACACAGAATCAGATGTGAGTATTTTAAAATTGGGGCGCTCACATGCTTTGCATGTGAGCACTACCAATTTATGTGGCAGGAGAACTCACGTGTTTAACACGTGATCATTAGCGTGGGTTTTGGCTTGTTTATTTTCAACGCTCATATGGTTTGCATATGAGCGCTCACGTGTTTAACAAGTGGGGCCTGTTTGGCCTATCAATTGTTTGATTACAGTGCATATATGCTTTTCATATAGGCGCTCACGTGTTTAAAACGTGAGGTTTATTTAGCCTATGAGTTGTTTTAACTGCAGCGCCTATATGCTTTGCATATAGGCGCTCACGTGTTTAACGCGTGAGGTTTATTTAGCCTATGAGTTGTTTTAACTGCAGCGCCTATATGCTTTGCATATAGGCGCTCACGTGTTTAACGCATGAGGTTTATTTAGCCTATGAGTTGTTTTAACTGCAGCGCCTATATGCTTTGCATATAGGTGCTCACGTGTTTAACACGTGAGGCTTATTTATCCTATGGGTTGTTTGAACTGCAGCGTCTATATGCTTTGCATATAGGCGCTCATGTGTTTAACACGTGAGGCCTGAGTTGGGGGGGGGATTTCTCCCCCTTCTCTTTATTTTTTTATGAGGGAACAAATTCCCCTCAGCGTTTCTCTCACGTGGCTTGCATGTCAGTGCAACACTGTCCATCCTTACAACCGTTGGATTACCTAGGGGAACAGGGAGATGAACCGCTCCCCATCACTTCTTATAAATTGGGTGTTTAGCTCTTTACATGATCATTGTTTCTTCATCTTCTTCTTTAATCTTTTCTTGAGAATTTAATTCTCCGCTCAGAGCTTAGCTCTCTGTCCATTGAACTTTCAGAGTTAAACTCTGCAAAAACTCTTTTTTTGGGTAAGGATCTTCAACGACATTTACCCTTAGGGAAACCCCCTTTCATTTTTTCCTCTGGATTTTAAATCCATCACCAGAGTTTTGCTCTTTTCTGGAACTGATCTTTTAGAGATCTAAAAACACTCCCTTTTTTTCAAACCGACCCTGGGTTCTTGAGGATTGTTAGTTCTCCTCCTAGGGTTTACCATATCACTGATCTTTGAGGATCCTTGGAATTTAATTCCATTTTCTTTGTTTCCCCACTGTGGGGATTTCTGGGATTTAATCCTATTATTAAAGGAATTTAATTCCATCTTATAGAGCTTAGCTCTGAGAGATCCAGGGACTTTTGGGAATTTTATTCCCCTTCTGTTCTTGAGCATTTTTTCTTTTTTAGGGTTTTAATACCCTTTTCACAGATTTGAATCTGTGGTGCATTTTAACAGAACTCGCTTTTCGAGGATGTTAGGAGTTTTTAAAACTCCACTGTTTTTTAATGAGAATCTTTTTGGGTTCTCACAATAATTATCTTGCCTCATCATTGGTGAGCTGCCATTTTGATTTTGTGGGGCCTACTGTCTTTGTAGTTAGTAGTCCCATGAAACAAACTCACACTTTTCATTAATGGGTTTTTCTTCTTTTTTATAGGCACAATGGCCTCACTTCCCTACTTCCCTTACACACGCTCGGAGGTCGCTTTCCGGCAGTCGCCATCAGATGAGGAAGTTATGGCAATGATTAGGGAACATGATATGGACAATAAGAGCCTTTTCCTATGGAGAGTTTGGTACGGTCATATTATCAGGGGCCGCCGTAGTTTTACATGCAAAGTTCCAACAGAACCCATCCGCTCAATGTCATTGACAGAGCATCCACGTACTGCTTATGCCGTGGAAGCGGCTAATTGGACCCTAACGGGCCGGCTTGAGCCGTTAACGATCGGGATACCCAATTAACCCATTATGACCATCGATATTTTAGGACGCCGAATATGTCAGGGTGAAGCTCGACCCTGGGGGCAGGTTTATAAGATAGGTGTTACCTCGCGCCATCCAGTGGGCTACCTTCCTTGAGCCCGGTACATTGTCTCCTCCTAACGCTCACGGTTGCAGAATGTTGGTTTGTATCAACCTGTGTACGCGTCACTGTTCTAATACCATGCTCCCCACGTCTTGTGGGTCAAGGCTTTTTTGAACCAGAGGAATCTTCCCACGAATACATTTCTTCTAGGGGACCGTGAAGTCTTTATCTCGCTGGAGGAGTTCCGAGAAATTTCAGGGATGCTGATTAGGGGAGAACACTATGAAAAATTACTGCCCCCTGACGAGTGTATATTTGCTACAGTGCTAGCTATGCTTGAGGGCTTGATGACCGAGAATGCTTTTCGGCACAAGCACCCGAGTCTAATCAAGGCCTTGGGTATTTTTGAGAAACTATTTGTGGCATCAAAAGGGCAAGGTGTTACTTTTGATTCTTTCATTGCTTGCTTTGTCTATGAAGATTTTCCATCCAAGAAAGCTCCGAAATTCGCGAGGGTCGAGGATCCCTTTGGATTCAGCTTGAAGAAATTACCGGCCAAAGAAGAAGACATGCCGCAGTTTTATATTCCAAACTCGTCGGCCGTGACCTTTGACACAATCGCTGCCCCTGGAATAAATGAAGAAACTTTCTTTGTCGGCTTCATCAGTCTCTGGCTTAGCTGGTTCTCCATGCCGATGCATCACCATTTCATGAGAGCCTCCGTCTTCTATCCTTCCCATCGCATAGCCGAAGGAGTGCAATTGGCTATTGGCGCTGCAGGATTATCACATCTATACCACGGTTTAAGTACTGCCGCCAACACTTCAAACCCAGGTGCGGACACCATGAATTTCTCCCTCCACTACTTCACGTCATGGATTGAGATGCATTTGTTAGGCGCATTTGCTGCATACCGGCATCTTGCTTTCTATGAAGTATATACCTTCCCACGGGTCATGAGGCTGGTCAATACTTCCACTCCTGATCTGACTCAGTTAGGGGTTATGAGGGTATTGCTTAATCCGTATTCGAATAAAGGCGGGATGGTTTTTAGTGATCGAGTCCTTTCTGCTCCAGTGGGGCCCGTTCAACAGTTGTTCGATTTGTCGAATAATTGATTTCCGCCTTTAAAGCCCAAAGAAATCATGCATTTATATTCGATCAGTTAAGGTACTTAGTGTTCCGCCTAAACGATACTGCTCTCTTCATGCGGTACATTCCGCATTGCTTCGCCCAGCAGATAGGTTACAACTAGGACGTCCCCCTCGAAACCTTTTTAGTTGAGCCCACTCTTTCGCTGGAGGTCTCCCGCGACGTCATCTACCACTTCATGCGGTTAAGTACTGGTTCCCTCTTTATGATTACCAAGCCCGACTCTCTTCCAAGGCCCGTAGGAACATTCAAGGGCTGGTATCGCCACCGGGTTAGTCCCATCATTACAGAGGAGATAAGGGTTCTCTTTGAATGTAAAGCCCCTATTTCCGCTCAAGCCTTCAGTGCCCCATTGCAGCCACGGTTAGTTGTTTGACCTCCTATGAGGGATAGCGATTCAGTGCTTATTCCTAAATCCGCTCGGGCGAAATCAGTCACCCGCACTACTGGTATGCCGATTCGCACTAGGGCCGAGGTAAATATTCCTGAGAAAGTACCAGCAGCAGCATCACCAAAATCAGATATCGAAGGCGAGGTTGGGCAGCGCCGTGAAAAGTTGCCAAAGAGGAGGAAGCGCCATTCTTCTAGTGCTAGCTCGGGCCCTAAATGGAGGAATAAATCGGTCACTGGTTTACTCGATGCCTTACTTGAGTCCGAGCCTTTTATTCAGGATGAACCGATGTCAGCGCATGAAACGGAAAACGACCTTCTCTTTCCTGGTTCATCTACCGAGGAGGCCGCTCAGTTGGCCGAGGCTTTAAAGCGTTCACATGATGAAGCTGAAAATGTGCGCCCCAAGAAAGGATGCCTTCCTACTGTTGAATTTTGTGACGTCGATCCGGCTCCAGCCATGTTTCCAATAACTCCTTTAACGTTGGATGAGGAACAAGCCCTCAAACAGCTGGTATCAGATGCTTCTGAAGATGAGGCTGCTCTAAAAGCGGGTAGAGATTCATTTTCGATTGAAGCCTGACGAGCGCATCTGAAAAAAAAAGTGCAGCGGCTCGAGAAAACCATCCTTCAGGCTCCTTGGCGTATCGATATTTATATTTTTACATCTCTTTTCGTAAATAATTTATATTACTTTCACATCATATTATCTTTAAAAAAAATTATAGGGCTTTCTTCAGCGGGCGTAGTCTTGAGCCCAGATCGCGTCATGGAGCCTCCGGTGACGGCTTCTATTCCTCCGGCGGAGATTGCCAACCTGGCCATAGATTCTTTGCATATTTCCAGTAACGCGCCGGTGGGTGTAGAGCAGATTACCGAAGCTGCCATCCACGCCTTGGAGCCCCCGGTGATGGCTTTTGTTCCTCCAGCGGAGATTGCCAAACTGGCCATAGATTCTGCGAATATTTCCAGTGATGCACCGGAGGGTGTAGAGGAGATTACCGAAGCTACTACCCCTCCAGTTCAGAATGGATGAAGTATCGAAGGTAATCCTATATATATATAATAGTTCAGAATGGATGAAGTATCGAAGGTAATCATATATATATATATATATATATATCGCCCAATGAGCCTTCCATATGTCTAGCCCTTTCGTTTTCTCAGAATTGCGGGATTTGGCGGCTTCCATTGTAGATTGTTCTTCGGAAGAAACCTTCCTTCATCTACTTAATATGGCGGCGCCGCACGCGATATCCCCCTAGAGACTTGTCCTTTCTTACGGTCAAGGTTAGTATTACTTTTCTTTTCGTATCATATTTTCATAATAATGGTGATGTGCCCTTTATTTTAAACCACAGTCTTAGAGGCTGACGATGAAGTTGAAGTTCTCGATGGGCCCGGGGATCTCTCAAATCCGCCTTCTATGGCCGTGGGTAAGTGACGACTTAGCATTGGCATTCCTTTACTTATTCTATGTTCCGAAAGGAGACTAACCATACATGTGTTTTTCACAGTTTTGCCCACCCTGACTCCATTAGAGTCCAGGATTTCCATGCCGCCAGACCCTTACGCCCGACGCGTGTCTGAGAGGATGGCAAAACAGAGTGTTCACTCACTGGAGACACTTATTGAAGATCTTCGCGCTGGCACTTCCATCACGGCTGAAGAGTTCGCTGTTGAAGCCAACACTTCTTTTTCTGTTCTTGCCACCTATCACGATGAGGCGCTGGTGCGTACTAGGGTCGAGTATTGCCGTCAAGTGGAGGCTTCCCTACATGGAGTTGAATGCGTATTCCTCCCTTCTGATAACCTATCCGTAAAGGCCAGCTTGCGTAGGTGGATCGATCGGTGCACGGCCAATCTCCAGTCTTGCGAGAAAAGGCTCAACCGGAAGTTTTCAACAAGGGAGTTAGCTTCAAAGGCTTTGAGGGAACTTCAAGCCCATCACACCACGAAGACTACTCGAGCTTATGAAATTTGGCGGGTCCTTCAGGAGGCAATTACGGAGGTGGTGGCCCTCGATAAAGCCGTCATTTTCACACGCGATATGGTCGAGGCCTACAAGACTGCCGAGAAAGAGCTTGAGAGTTGATTTTCTTTATACCAAAATCAACAGGCACAGATAGGGATTCAGCTCACGGCGTTGATAGAGCTTGAAGCGGAAGTCCGGCGGAAAAATGATGATCATGCTGGCTTATTAAACCGCCCACCGTCTTAAAAATTTTTGTCGTTGTATATTTTCTCCTTTTTTTCTCTTCTTGTATCTTGTATTAATTTTGATTTATGAATAAAAGACATATTTTATTTCATGTTTGCGCCTCCATATCCTGTGATGTCTTGACTTGGCGTAAAGTAGTTTATGTACTCATTTCAGAGTTTATAGTTTATTCACTCATTTCGGAGTCTCTAGTTTATTCACTCATTTCGAAGTCTCTAGTTTATGTACTCATTTCGGAGTCTTTAGTTTATTCACTCGTTTCAGAGTTTCTAGTTTATGTACTCATTTCGGAGTGTTTTTAGTTTACCTCCCTTGTGTTTACAGGAAAACTTGTCCTAACGTTATATGCAGATAACCCACATTCTTTACGACGAGGTCCGTTAGGCCTGTGGTACTAGGGTTTTAGTTCGTGGTACCGTCGCGTTGGCTGATGTATTCCTCGATATGCGGTCTTTAAGCCGTTGTTCGAGTAGCCCCGCGACTATCGTGCCTCTGATCCCTTCGGGGGCTGGACAAGACGTCTTCAAGTAATCTCCTTAGGTCATATTACCGTCGGAAGAGCAAACGTTAGGAATTTTCCATGACGCTTTTTACTTGAGGTTAGGCTCAGTTTGGAACCCCGATGAGTCATAACCACTCCGCACTGGTGTGGGATTATCTCCGATAGTCATTTAGGTTTTATATGAGTTGCCTTCAAGACCCGAAGCTGGGAATATTCCGTCGGTTCATTTTTTTTTTGTTTTGACAATGTCACGCCGATTCATTACTGAAGTAAGATAGACATCTGTAAGACTTCTATGCTATATGTATCGCAGTTGAAGTCCGGAGCTAGGAATATGCCATTGCTCTAATTTCATTTGATACCCGCATTCGCATCCTGCTGAAATGAGGGGGAACGTCGGGATAGTTTCTAGGTTGTATATGCGCCGTCGAGACTTGGAGTTAGGATTTTGCCGTTACTCCATTTTTGGTTTCGACCCTTCTGTCTTTTGTTGATGTTGCGTTTGCACTGAGAAGGAACTCCGGGATAGTCTCTGAGTTGTATGAACTGTCAAGACTTGGAGTTAGGATTTTGCCGTTACTCCATTTTTTTCCGACCCTTGGGTCTTTTGTTGACGTTGCGTCTGCACTGAGAAGGAACGCCGTGATAGTCTCTGAGTTGTATATGAACTTTCAAGACTTGGAGTTAGGATTTTGCCATGGCTCCATTTTTTCTCTGACGCTTGGGTCTTTTGTTAACGTTGAATCTGCATCCTGTTGGCATGAGAAGCACGTCGGGCTGGAGTTAGGATTTTTCCGTCACTCCTCTGTGATTTGGCTCTTTGGAGCTTTAGTTAACGTCGCATCCGCACCCTGTTGGGATGAGAAGAACGCCGAGTTGATCTCTAGGCTGTAGATATTGCTGTCCAGATCTGGCTCTCCCTTTGACGGAGCCTGGTGGGAAAATACGGTTCCCTTTCTTTCATCTGTGCCCATGGATCGTATATAAGAGTCAATATGTACATACTTGCAGGGCAGAGGATTTTTTTCTGCGATGTTCTATCTTTTCAGCTTTTCATGTCGCGAAAGTCGCGATTGCCCAATCATTTCGGCTTTTTATCCGCAATACCCAATTATTTCGGCTATTTTTTTTTATTTTTACTCGTTTTTTTATTGCGAGTTTCCCAAACATTTCGACTGTTTTTATATGCATATTTTTTACTACTCGCTGCTTTTTTTTATTGCGAGTTTGAAATCTGATACCAACCATGGCATCAGCATCGCTACAACTGGAATATAGCCAGGAGAGAATCATCATTTACCGTGAAAGGACTTGGAGTTTGACACCTGTTTAGGCATCATCATCGCTACAACTGAGATATTTCCAGGAGCGAATCATCATTTTCCTTTGTTGATTTAAACAAAGGTGGCTTATCAAACAGGGTTAGGATCCTGTCGACTAAGGCTTTTTGACTTTATGAGCCGTAAGTGTCTGTCACGACCCAAAGTTCTGCCCGTGACCGGCACTTAACCATGTAACGTCTACAGGCGTAACGCGACTAAGTAAGCCGAAACCCAGAAATCAAAACCATTAAATATAGAGTGTTAAAACATTTTTGTAAAAACAGTTGTAAATGTTTAAAAAACTTTAATTAATTTAGTAGAAGTCCTTTTTAAGTTCAAGTGTTATTTAATAATTTTGGCAACGTTTCCTTTATAAAAATTTGTCCCGAAAAGCGGGTAAAAGACAAGATGTAAGTAAAATGACATGTGGATAAATAGAGCATCCCAAACGGAAGAAATCACGCCCAACGGTGGAAACAACCTCACAATGATAATGTACGACTGAGTAAAAATGAATGAAGACAGCAAGAAATATAGAACTGCATAAATAAAGTCGGCTCACAACGAGCTCGACACCAGAGTACAAAATAACATACGTCGTCCTCACAACTGTCTCTAAGTCAATACATGAAGGTAGATGGAGAGTACTAGATACATCAATATACAACTGAAAAGTAAACAGATACCGTATAAAACCCACCTAATAGCAAAAAGGCTAACACGCCTCAGCAATGGTATCTGTGTCAAAAGGTGCGGTAAACAGCCAGCCGCGACTACTCCAAAGGGCAACCTGCAAGCACTGTGGCACAACGGGGGTGAGTTTCCAACTCGTGAGTAGTAGATAACATATAAAGATAATCGCGAGTATGCACGTGCTGCGATACTCTAACCTATGCCAACAGATAAACATCTATATGATGAACTAGATGCTCAATCTCATGCAACAAGTGCGATCTAATAACATCTCTATGTGATGAACAAGATATGTGATAATCAGGCATGGATATGCAATCTAACAACCCTATATATGATGAGCAGGGTACGCAATGATATGCAAGCATGTGTACTCTATCAGGTACGCTAGCTACAGGATTAGATGTCTATACGGAATATCAACGTGGAAAATAACTGGTGTCTATCAATACACCCAAATTCCAGTAAAACTCAGGCGCTTTCATCCACATCGGCCCTCAAATCCTGTAAATCTCATAAAATCGTGAGTGCCCAACATCAGCACCCAAATATCAAGAAAACTCGTGTCCAGCATCGACACGTAAATCCTCATATATCGGGCATCCGTCAGTCTGGGTCAGCCCACGGGCTCCGTCTGCGGTATCGGCCCTCGGCCCCGGTAGTACGAGTCGTCCCGTATCCATCTCTCGACTCTGGTCAGTATCCTCCAGATAACCGCCAGGTCCAACCAATCACCGGTAGGTAGTAGTCCCTCTGCCAGGCTCACCGTCTACTGCACAGCGATCCGTTCTCGCCCCGGGGTACCATATCGGGTCCACCATGTACCCGCAATCGGCCTTGTCCAGCTCCTCGATTCGGGTTCACATGTATTGCTCTAGCACCGAGAAAACACATGGTGGACGCACTGAAATATCATATCAAGGGATACCGGGTTTTTAAACAGTGCGTATTTTCTTAAAATAGTGCTCCGGTTCCCAAATCCAGAAATCACATAAATAAAATCTAATGCGTAAATCCATGCCATGCGTCGTATGACACTAAGAGTAAAAGAAAGGGAAAACCGCTCTTTTTAAAAGATCCAGTTTTGAAAATATCACATGCGGTCCATTAGTTTTTAAATCAAGTCAATATCATCCATGTACGTAACATATGAATATGTGTGTAGGTATGGATGTGCGAAAGGATAAGTACGCTAAGTGAATGTAGCAATGTACATATGCACTAATGTGGACATATGATGCATATGTGCCCAAGTACGAATAGATGATATATGTGGCACAAGTATGATTGTGTGATGTATCTGTGCCCAAGTATGAATATATGTGATGTATATGGCACAAGTTTGGATATGTGATGCATATGTGTCCAAGTATGAATATATGTGATGTATAGGGGCACAAGGGTAAACATATCAAGATATATATATATATATATATGCACTAAGACGAAATATAAAGGGTACATGTGCACAGGTAGTGATATATCAATTAAGGTACGCACAAAGAGCGTATGCAGTGTGCATGGTATGAATATAACATATGCTAATAAGCGGCAAATCATGACAACGTCAATAAAACGGAATCAATATGATATATGATTTCTAGAAATCCTATAAAGTGAGTGGCATGGCAATCACTAACGGTGTGAGTGTAGCATATAAATCGTGCTCGTGCAACTTGTACCGTTAGTGACAGTGTAGTTTTCTATAATACAAGTTCTATATATAATAAGAGGTAGCCTACTCTAGTATGTCCACATGAACACATAAAACTAAACATCCTATTACGCCCTGACGCTTAACGCCATACGGGCGATTTCCCCGTAGATGTTAAATCTACTCACCTGGTCGCGTGCTAAGTATAGCCGACCACCTGCTTTTCTTTCCTGGCGGCGTCTGACGTACCCGCCTGCGAACCTGGAATTTACACACAGAATCCAATTATAAGCAAGAATCTCGCAAAACGCGATATCGAATCAAAACGAGAACTCGCGTCGCGAATTAACGCGCGTGTGTGCGATACGCTGAAACGTGTGTGTACGCGTCTAACACTTAACCCGACACGCCGCGATACGCTGAATCACAGAACCCACTCGCGTATCGCGCGCATCGCGCAAACTAAGAATACCAGAAAAGGATATATTGCCCCAGATTTTACCCAGGTCAAAATATTAAAAAACTATAGATACCAGAGACCTACAAAATATAGCAGACACCTGTGGCAAAATCCCTAGGACCTATCTCCGTAGTCTGGCCGCAATTTGCGGCCAGAATTAATTTTCCGGCGGCCTGGGTTTGGGGTGGTGGGGTCGGGCTCTGGTGGTGTGGTCAGGGCATCACCAGTAGGCTACAGCCCACTCAATTTAAATCTGAACTCACAGGGTCTAGAGCAGATTTTAAAAAAAGCTAAGACTTTGCTTAAAAAAAAGTCAATAACAGGTTTCAGGCTCCAGATTTTGACATTGGTTCCAACACAAAAAGTTGCAGATACCAACACCCTAACCTACCCAGAACACCCCCACAAACCAAAACCCAACACCCCACCCCCTACTCTGGCCGCAATTTGCGGCCAGATGTAATAAATCAGTGGCCAAGAGTGGGAGGTGGGTCTCCATGCTTCGTGTGTGTGTGTTTCTGACAAGGTCACTGTGCTACAGTTTCACCAATTTTTACCTGAGCGGCTCGGGTCAACAGAAGATTCCAGAAAGGCTAAAAAGTCCGTAAAAACACTAAATTACACCAAGTCGGACAATCTGGTATTATTGATGAAATCTGGGACAAATCTTGGTTTCACTAGTCTTAACAGCACCTAGTAAGGCTATTCTAACCATCACAACCATCACTTGGCTATATCTCACTCAAAATCACTAAAACTAGCACTAAAACATATAATAAATACTAAAGTAAGCTAGATAACCATAACTTGGCAAGATAGGAGTTGAGTTAAGGGGGTTATACCTCTAGAGATCCTAGATGAAGGAGAAGAGAGGAAGGAGAAGGGTGTTGTGCTGCTGCTACAGCTCCAGGTATTACAATTCCTTTGCTACTGCTGCTGTTCTGCTTCACTACAGAAGCCGTTGCTGCTGTTTTTACTACAACAGAAGCTGTTGTTTTATTTTTGTGTTGTTTGTGCTGCTGTAGCAGCAGTTGTGGTAGTTGTTGTTTGGTGTTGTGTGGCTTTTGTGGTGAAGTGTTGGTATCAGATGATGGTGTGTGTGTGTGAGTGAGAGGGATAGATGTGAGTGTGAAAGGGAGTGTGAGAGACATGCAAAAGTGTTGAGGTAGGATGGATTTGTGACCTAACCTTGGAGCCACCATTCTCTCTCTCTCATTAAATGCTTGAATGCACCCCCATCATATCCTCTCTCTCTCACCACAAGTGCACCTTAAAACCAATTTAAATTTTTAAAACTAAAAATCCTTAATTAAACTAATTAGCTTAACAAAAAAAGGGTTAGGCCACCATGGTTGCCTAAACATGGTTTAACCCAAATTCTAACCCTAGTTTACATGCACATGTTTGTGCAAGCTTAGGAAAATTCTAGAAAAATATTTATTAATTTTGATAAAATATTTGAAAATCAATTTGGTATACTTTTATAAAAAAAATTACCTATTAAAATATAATTAGTTACTAAACACATTCTCAGGTGTTACAGTATCTCATAAAGGTATTTCTCCTTACGAGTCGTAAGGATCTCGTAGGTGTATTTTCTCCTTAGGAATCATGGGGATTCGCAAGTGATATTTTCTCTCGTAAGTCATAAGGATCTTCCAAGGGTGTTTTCTCTTTATAAGTCCAGAGGACTTACAAGTGTCGTTCACCATATGGGACATTTCTCGCCATTGGTGGAACTTGATGAGGAAATGTTTATTTGTGCCCGTGGATTGTATACAAGGATCAATATTGGACCGCCTGTAGGGAAACCTGGGAGATATGACGGCTTAAGAACAGGTTCAGATTCATGTAGCTTAAGGCTTTGAATCTTATGAGCCGTGAGGGTCTCATAAGGGGAATTCTCATTACGAGTCGTGAGAATCCCGTAAGTGTAATTTCTCATTAGGAATCGTGAGGAATCCTAAGTGCGTTCTTCCTTTGTGAGTTGTAAGGATCTCATGCGGGTGTTTTATCCTTACAAGGTCGAGAGGACCTTGCGAGTGCACATGAATTTTTTTATTTTACGAGTTTGCGCCCTTTCCGGATTTTCACAAACTCACCGACAGTCCTGCTGTTTTTACTCATGGCGCCCTTTCGGTTTTTCATCCATGCCCATTTTTCTTGTGGACATACCTTTTTTTCAACGAGATCACGCCCTTCCGAGTTTTCACAAAATCGCCGGTAGTCCTGCTATTTTTACTCACGACGCCCTTTCAGGTTTTCAACCGTGCCAATTTCGCTTGTGGACATACTTTTTTTTCGAACGATGGAACTCTTGAAAGTAGCTTCGTTGCGGGTGACCCATCTATTTACTGATGGGATTTGGGGGTGACTTCATCGCTAAAGTAGCTGTGTAGCCAGTGGGACTTGAGTTGCAACCTCTGCCGTTAGGACTTTGATTGCAATATAGATCTCAAGGGAGTGGATTGCCGTTTTTAGGGCGATGCACTAGTGTAGGGACGTTCCACACCTATATTGCCATATTTGAGGCGAAATTTTAGTTTAGGGTCATCTCGGTCCTGTGTCGCCATGTTTGAGACGGATAATTAGTCTAAGGACTTCTCAGTCCGCTGGGTCCGTTGTCTCCTTATTTGAGGCGAACAATTAATTTAAGGACTTCTCGGTCCAGTATCGCCGTTTTTAGACGATGTGCTAATTTAAGGATATCTCGGTCCGATGTCGCCTTGTTTGAGGCGAATTTTTAGTTTAAGCACATTTCGGTTTATTGCCGCCATTTTTTAAGGCGACGGAGCTACTTTGCATACTACTCATAGAGTTTTTGACTCAGGAAGATAGCGAGCGGACACGAGCGTCGTCATCCATCATTGACCTTGGTCATTATTTCCCCCAATCAGAGCAAAGCTTTGTTTGAATTTCAAAATTCAAAAACTGAAGCAACGCTTCAGATCCCTTGCGCTGCGCGCCACGTGTCAAAAGCAGACAAGCCAGCGCCAGGAGCGCTGTGCCCTAGGCAGCACACCCCCAATCAGAGCAAAGCTCTGTTTCAAAATTTAAATTTTAAAATGAAGCAACGCTTCAGATCGCTTGCGCTCTACGCTGCGTGCCACGTGTCAAACATAGATGCGCTAGCGCAGTTGCGCTGCGCGCCATGTGTCAAACGCAGGCGCGCTAGCGCCAATTGCGCCAGCACTGGAATTTAAATAATAAATTATTAATTAATCAGAATTAAAATTCTGTTCTAAAAAGATCTTTCCAATCTTATTAAAATAAGAAGATTATCTTCTGTAAAACAGAGGCCTTAGGATCAAAGATCCGACGCTGGGGAAATATCCCCAGATCAATCAGAAAAAGGACTCTGTAACTAACTTAACAAATCAATTGGCCCTATATAAAGGCCCCAAGACTTCAAGTCTGATATAGAGAGAACCCTCTGCAAACTTTGAGAAAAAAAAACCTCAAAGAGAAAAAAGGCAAGCCTTTGAAGAAAGAAAATCATTTTCTTCATGTTTAAAGGTAAAGAATCATATTCTTGAAGAACAGAGATGAAAAAATCTCACAACAGAAGTATCCTGTCTTAAAAAGATCAAGGATCTAAGAACAAGATCAAGATCTTCAATAAAAAAGAAAAAAGAAAAAAAAAGATCTAATTATAAAAGATTAAAAAAGAAGTAATTTACTTCATTCATAGATCTTTGATCTATAAAGGCATAGCCTTTTGATGAGAATAAGAATCTTGGTTCTTGAATCTTGAGGCAATGCCTCTTTTGAAGAACAGAACAAGAAAACTTGTTCTTTGATCTTAAATTGATCAAAATGCGCTCTGCGCTATTGGACAGTGCCTTGCACTCTTGAATTGCGCCTTTGCGCTCTTGGACTGGCGCATAGCGCCAGAGCACGCCACATGTCAACCACAGAACAGTCTGCGCTTTGCGCTTCTAAAAATAGTGCATTGCGCTCTTGGACTGGCGCATAACGCCAGAGCGCGCCACGTGCCATTCACTGGCGCAACGCACTGGTGCAGCGCACTCAGAAAGCGCAGTGCGCTAACAGACTTGCGCTTAGCGCAGAGCGTGACACGTGTCACCTTCGCATGCGCAAGCGCATTGCGCTCTTTGATTGGCACAAAGCGCCTGACAAGCCACGTGGCGCATTATCAGACCACTATTTTGCTCCTGATAAATGCTATGCATTTAATTACAGAGCCCAATACTATGCATTAATAAAAGGGCAGAGCCCAAGTAAAAGCCTAATAGGCAGAACATAAATAAAATGTTAAACATTTTTAACTGGACTTAGCCCAATTTTGGCCATAAGTCCTCAATATAAATTGAACCGAGCCCAACTGCTCTTCCAATCAGTTTACACCCGGTTCGAGGGTACATCTCTTTACTCCTCTGATATCTGTCGTTGTAATTTCTCAACGTCATCAGAGAGGTAACGGGTCCCAACAACCAAACACTGCTATGGACTGTGGGGTCCTTAAACTCATGGACTATGACGTCCTTAACCTTGACCGTGACATCTTTAAACTAACATCGGACCGTGGAGTCCTTAAATCCACGGACTATGATGTCCTTAATCTTGACCGTGATGTCTTAAAACTAACATCGGACTGTGAGGTCCTTAAGCTTATGGACTATGATGTCCTTAACCTCGACCGTAATGTCTTAAAACTAACACCGAACTGTAGAGTCCTTAAATCCATGGACTATGATGTCCTTAACCTTGACCACAATGTCTTAAAACTAACATTGGACCGCAATGTCCTTAAACTACTTATCGACCGCAATGTCGCTAAACTAAACAATAGAGCCCAATTGCTCTCTTATCGGATCTAAACGATCCCGTTAAGTCGATCTTAGTCTAAAATTAGACTAATGTGTCCTTAACGAACGTTTAAGTTGATCTTAGCCTCAAATAAGGCTAACGTATCCTTAAACACAACCCCCCAAACCCAAATCTAAGAAAGATACGTATTTGGACTAATCCACGTCCTACGGGCGACAACATAACTTAGTCTCCGTATACAATCCACGGGCAACCGAGCACAGAAAAAACACCCACGACATGAAGTAACCATATGGAGAAGGATAAAGTTGTTACCGCGATGCGGTAGCGTAATTAACTGCAGGGGCTTGCGCCTGTAGGGAAGAGCATCCCCACAATCAAAACCCCCTCAAACGAGGGGGAATCTGATACATCGGACGCATCCATTTAAACATTCGATACATGGTGCCATAAATCAACTTGGCATCTTCGGAGAGGTGGACGGATAGAACCAATTAGCATCTGCCCCGAATTTCAGGCAAGACGGACCCGCGCGGTCACGTCCCCGTTTTTCGGAGGGGAACGGATTCTGGAACTCCCGGTGGGACCTTTTCCTCTTTCCACTCCATACTTCGTGTGTCGTGTTCGCGAACGAATCGCGGATTGTTAATGGTTGCCCTTGGGTTTCAAGTTACTAAGATTTGGTCTCTTGCTTGGCGCAGAAAGAAAAACAGCAATGGCTTTCACCTGCTCAAAGTGCTTCAACTGCAGCTACAACTCATGTCCTGCCTTAACTGGGGGCATAACCTACGGGCCTCAAGCGGCCTCTCTGTTCACGATGCCCGTCGAGCAGATTACTCAAGCTACCACAGGGCTGTTTTTCGGAACCATGCTTCCGCCGACAAGCTTCAGTGCCCCAGTGCCCATACCAGAGGCTCCCAAGAAGTCGGTCTTCGATCGACTTACAGCTACCGCGGCCTCTCTCAGCGGGTCGTCCAGCACTAGCGCCTCGGTCTTCTCCAGACTGGGCCAAAATTCCCGCGGGCCCACAATGAAGCTTGCAGTCCCAGAGAAGTTTATTCCGAAGAGAGTTACCAACCCTGCTCCCGAAGTCGTCAAGGTGGCTTCTCCTGCCAAGGGGTCGGTCTTTACAAGATTGACCATCCCAACTCCTGCTCCTGCTACTCAAAGGACATCAATCTTTAATAGGCTGACACCGGCAGCGGCCCCTCACCTAAACAGGGGGCAAGATAAGGCCGTCCCCGTCACCGAGCCAACTCCATCAGCTCGACATGCTCGACGTCGCCACTGGCGCTGAGTGAGGAAGTCCGGAGGCAACTCCCCTTCTGGGCTAACTCCACCAGCCCCGACGGCGGAAATTAATGCTGCTGTTCCAACTGGGAACAGCTTTGAGCTGCTAAATAAGGTGCGTAGTTCTCCTACCGCTGTACTGAAAAGGTCTCCTCCTCCGGTGGAGAATGTTGCGAAAGCAAAACCAGAGCAATCCCCTCAGCGGCTGTCCTCCAAGATCTACAAGGTCTAGCGGCAGGTCCGAAACTCAGTGGTGGATCAAAAATATCCCCGCCAGCAGAAGAAGCTGAAGATCGGACAGGAAGAAAGCCATCCTGCCAAGACACGGAAAGCTATCTGGGTGCCCACTGCGATGACCCCTTCAACTTCGACCGCTCATAAGAAAAGAAGGACGGAGAAGACCCCCATGTCTGTGACAAATGTCAAAGGCACTGAGCCCAAACGCCCTAAGTCTGGAGGCATGGTGGTGCATACTATCTACATGGAATCCGAGAAGGAGGATAGCCGCGCTTCTACGGGCCACCGACCACTCACCCGATCCATCACAAGGGCCCAGGAACAACAGCAGCAGAAGCTTTAAGAGATGCTGACTGCGATAGCCGCACTCACCGGACCAAAAGAAAGCCCGAAGGCGTCATCGGAACAACATCGCGAACACGAGACCGATGCTGAATTCCTTCGTAGAATGCTTGAAAATAAGGACAAGGAGGCTGCGGAACAAGCGGCCAATATAAAGCAAATGGCTCTTCTGTTCCATGACATGGTGGGTATGATGATCCAGCAGGACCCTCCAGCTGAAGATCCTCCGATTATCCTCGAAGACGACAGAGGAGAAACGTCAAATCCACCTCCGGCTCTTTCAACAGCCAAAGAGGAAACAATCTCTAAGGCCGCCCTGGATGATTATAATGCTCAACAAATATGAGTTCACCAGGAAAATAAAGCGGCCGGCCAAGTCGTCAAAACGGGACGACCATATCCGGGCTGGTATGATCAGATAAAATACCCGCCAGGCTACACGATCCCGAAATTCCATGTCTACAAGGGGACAGGCAATCCCCATCAACATGTCGCCCAGTTCAGGGCTCTTTGTGGCAACACCGGCGGCGATGATAAGCTCTTGCTTCGCCAATTCGTCGGCAGCTTATCGGAGATGGCGTTTGAGTGGTACTCCGAGCTTCCAAACGACTCCGTCAAAACTTTCACAGAGATGGAGTTGCTATTCACTCAGCGATTCGTGAGCGCCAGAGAACGTACCCCAATAACGGCATTCATTAATGCAAGGGTGAAGCCGGGCGAAACTTGGGTCCAATATGCAATCCGATGGCGGAACCTGTGGTCGAAGTGCGAACAGCGCATCGAAGAAGCACCAGCGGTGGGCATGTTCATGGGCACCCTAGACCCTCATGCAACTATTTCACAGTTCATGATGTTCTTTAAACCAATCACGTTCCAGGCTTTAATCGATAAGCTAGCCCAGATGGATCAAATGGGTCACAGACCATCTCCCCCGAAGCCGGAAACGCGGAACGACAAGGGTAAAGGGAAGGCAACCTTCATTGCGAACACCCAACAGCAGCCCAGTGCCCCAAAGATAGCGGATCAACTGGAGGAGAGACGATGCTATTACAATAAGAAAATGAAGCGTCCTTACTCATTCCCACGGGACAAAACGAAGAAGCTGTTCGAGCTGGCTATGCGCAACAGGCTTATCAATTTGCCGAATCCCAGGCGACCGCCGCAACCCAGCGAAGTGAATAATCCCAATTATTGCCCTTACCACCAAACGGTTAGTCACCCGATCGAGGATTGCTTCGTCTTTAAGGGATGGATCGAGGATCAATACCTGCAAGGAATGTTTACGTTGTCTGAGAAGTGGAAAGTAAACCCACCACAACCGCACACTCCTAAGAAGACGGACACACCGGGGGCAACGTGTTCTTTTGTTGAAGAAGCTCCATGGGAGGTCGTGCTGTCAGCCAAAACCAAAAGGATGCTGAATGATCTTCATAAATGTCCGGCGATCAAGTGGAAGAACCCGCTAGAACCCCAGATAATCGAAGGAATGCTGAAGCCACGCCCAACTCCAAAGATTGGTGGTGATGGCCCAAGCACCCACACCCAGCCGTTAAAATCTTCAAAGAAGAAGAAGAAGAGATCCAAAAAGCCCGTGAAGCCTGGCGACAAGCGCACGGACCTGCAGAAACAGATCGACGCGCTGGAGGAGTATAATCAGAAGGCGCGGACTCCCATCACGCTCCAAGAGTTCCTCAGCCATGTCCTTAAGGACGAAGATGATGGAGAAGAATCATCGGACGAATCTAAGGATCATGTAGAAAGTTGCCATGTGATCTCTCATTCATCACTAGACAATGAAGAGGCTCCTTGCACAAAGAAACTGGGGGCAGACCCTGAACCAGAACTTCTGGGGCCGTAAGATGAAATGATCGACACATTCCTCAACGAAGCTCTCCTGAAAAGTAAAGCTGATCGGGAGCGCGAGACGACCATATTTGAAAGAGCCAAACGTCGGCGACTAGACGAAAGAGTCGAGACACTCCCGCCGAATCAAGGAACATCCATCACGGATAAAAAAAAGTTCAAGACGAGGAAAGGTTTGCTAAAGCTATATCAATGGGAATGAAGCTACCACCCTCCGAAGGAAACACTCCCGGTGAAGCAAAGATGCATCCTAGCTACTGCTCATATCATCGAAAGATTTCGCACCCCACCGAGGAGTGCAATGCTTTTAAAAGATGGTGGCAGGGATATGTTGCTCACCGGCAAAATTTTAAGCGGATGAAACGCAAAACTCAGCGGGAGCAAAGAAGAGCGACTGAGGAGCTTAAAAGAGATACCGGTAACTGTCGCATGGTCAACACCGGAGGATCGAAAATTCTCACTTTCGGAAGCGACCCTGACGAATAAATGGCTCTTGGCCCCCTCTTTAAAGAATCCACATTGGGGAAGGAGGAAGAACCGAAGGACTGTGAAAACATCCAGCTGCGCAATCGCACGCTTTCAGAAAAGAATCTCGGATCTACAAGTAAAAGAGATAAGGGAAAAGAAAAGGTCTCCGAGGATATCGCCCTGGACGACCAAGTCATGAAAGAACTGACCGCCAAGGACCCGCCAAAGAAGAATAAGGTGGACTATAACGTTCTGGCGCACTTGAGGAAATTGCCCTCACAACTCAGCATTCTCGACGCCCTTTTACTATCCAAAGAAGCGAGAGATTCACTGATCAAGGCGCAACAAGTGCCAGAACAATTCCAAGCTTTTCTCGCCAAGGAAAAGATGAAGGATGAGCTGGAGGAAGTACACGCAGCCGATATCACTTTGGCGACGAAGACCTCCTCCTTGGGATGTGCGAGCACAACCGTCCCCTTTATGTCTCAGGATACTGCCACGATATAAAGATAGGCAAAATCTTGGTCGACAATGGTTCCTCCGTCAATCTTCTCAACGTGCGAGTATTGAAGGAAATCTGCATGAGCATCCTACACCTCGCTCGTGATAAGATTACCATCTCTGGTTTTGACTCCCAGTCATCGCGGACTTTCAGGTCTGTGATATTGACATTAAGATTCAGGCTACTTGTCACGGATATTAAATTCCACGTCATAGACGCTAAGACATGCTATAACGCTTTGCTCGGCCGACCCTGGTTGCACGAGTACAACATTATTCCTTCTACACAGCACCAGTGTATGAAGTATTTTAAAGATAGCCTCGAGTACACTGTGACGGGAGAGTTGAACCATTCTCCGTAAACGAAGTACGAAAGTACGAAGATGCAAAATACTTCTTACCAGATTTTGAGGACACAGAAAGATGTCACAAACCAGCGAACAAAGCTATCACCACCATTCCTATCTTCGGGAGTGATACTGAGGAAGAGGAAGAGATAGTTTACTCAGGCCCACCCCAGCACAACAAGCCGGGACCGTCCGCTCCCATGTTGATCTTTGGCAGTGCCTCGGAAGATGAGGTCCATGCTATATTCTCCGCTCGGCCTTCAATACAAACAATCGCTGATGAAGAGCAAAATTTGCAAGTTACCATGGTTCCGCTCAAATATCATAAAGAGCTAGACACGCTTGATACCTACAGTGTAGAAGAGCTGCAGACGTTCTACGTCCCTCCCAGGAGAGAAGGCGAAAAGGCAATCCTATTCTACCGCTCCGGGGAAACTAAAGTGGAAAAAGAAATCTGGCACGGTGCAGATCCTACACTTGACAGGCTCCAGCCCATCCGTCTACCTAGATATTACACAGAAGGCTTGAAAAAGCTATTGAAGCGTCAAGGGATACCCTTCAAACAGACCGCTCGAAAAGCTAAGTTCTATGACAGGGTCTGGAACGTTCTCGGAACTCAGCGCAAGTTGCCCAACGGGAGAATGGAAGCAATGGGGCTTGGATACGTTCGGTCCAAGAAACGGGAGCTACTCCGCGACTGCTATGTCGTACATGACTTTGATGAAGAAGGATATGCTCAATGGGAGAGTGCTAATCCTGAACCAGAAAAAGTCCCTGACGCAAAAATACCCAGTTCGTCGTTCGAAGAACAAATGGACAAGCTTATAAGGGAAGCTGGTCAAAAAGTTCGAGACGACCATAACCGCGAAATGGCCATCTACGAGAAAGCCAGAACGCAACGCCTCCTCCAACAGGCTGCGGAAAATGAAAATGCCCCTCCCTGCCAACCTGTTGTAAAAAAGGCCCGACGCAGAGGCAGAAACAAGTCAAAAAACGGAAAAGGCATTCAGCAACGACAAAGCGGGACCAATAAGTCACGCGAGCGGGAATCGAGCGGTCCGGATTCGTCCCTTATGAAGAAGATGAGTCGAGCATACTCTTTTCCTTAAGACAAGACAAAGAAGATACTTGATCTTGCCATAAGACATCAAATGATTATCCTCCCGGAGTCCAAGCACCCCGAGCAAACAGGCGAAGTCTCTCACCCGAACTATTGCTCCTATCATAGGGCAATAGGACATCCTATTGAAGACTACTTCGATTTCAAGAACTGGGTCGAAGGCCAATATCAGCTTGGCAAGTTCGATCTATCCAGTAGCTGGAGGGTAAATCCGCCACAGAAGCACGAACCAAAAGCCGCGCATGTAGCAAATGTAGAACCAGATCAACATCGGTCTTGGAAGCGCGCTCGTACTTGTCATATGATAACGTTATCAAAAGAAGAGTTTGAGAATATGGACGATCTCCCCTGGTGCTTCGAAAACACTGATGACGAGGTGATCTCAGAGTTTCCACCAGCGCCAAAAGAGCTGAAAGATGGAATACATACCACTGCAGATGACCTCAAGAAAATTGAGTTGGGGACGGCGAGTGACCCGCGACCGACATTCGTCAGTGAGTTATTGTCTGAAGAAAGGGCGGCTGCACTAAAAGACGTGCTTATGCAGCATAAAGATTGCTTCGCCTGGAACTATTCCGAGATGCCAGGACTAGACCTAGAGATTGTTGTCCACAAACTGGCCATATCTCCGGACGCCAAGCCAGTCAAGCAAGCACCGAGAAGAATGCGGTTCGAGCTTGAGATGAGCATCAACGCCGAGGTCAAGAAGCTAATCGACTCTAGCTTTATCCAAGAGGTTCAGTATCCTGACTGGATCGCCAACATCGTCCCGGTGATGAAGAAAAATGGGACGGTGCGCATATGAGTGGACATTCGGGATCTCAATAAAGCCTGCCCGAAAGACGAATTCCCAGTACCGGTCACTGAGCTAATGATAGACAATACGTCCACTCACAAGGTTTTCTCCTTCATGGATGGATCATCAGGATACAATCAGATAAAGATACATCCCGAGGACCAGAAGCATACCGCTTTCCGGACCCCTTTGAGAATATTTTGCTACAAGGTGATGCCCTTTGGTCTAAAGAACGCCGGTGCCACCTATCAAAGGGCCATGACGAATATCTTCGATGACCTCATACACGAAATCGTTGAATGCTACATTGATGACCTCGTGGTTAAAAGCAAATCATACGAGGAACATCTCGAGCATCTGAAGATTGTGTTTCAACGTCTTCGACAATACAACTTGAAGATGAACCCTCTCAAATGCGCGTTCGGAGTTTCCTCGGGCAAATTCCTAGGATTCATCGTCCGACACTGAGGTATCGAGGTAGATCCGTCAAAGATTAAAGAAATTATGGAGATGCCTCCGCCAAGGGCTCTCAAGCAATTGCGGTCTCTCTAAGGAAAGCTCGCATATATCCGGCGATTTATAGCCAATCTCTCAGGCAAGTGCCGTTCGTACAGTCACTTGATGAAGAAAGGGACCCCGTTCGTATGGGATCACAAATGCCAAGGCGCGCTGGACGAAATCAAGCAGTATCTGCAGAACCCGCCAGTGCTGGCTGCTCCAGTCAAAGAAAAGCCTCTTATTCTTTATACAACAGCCCTCGAAGGTTCCTTAGGCGCATTATGGGCACAAGAGAACGACCAAGGAAAAGAAAAAGCTCTCTATTACTTGAGTCGAGTTCTCCTGGGGGCAGAAAGCAATTATTCTCCCATCGAAAAATATTGCCTGGCGTTGGTCTTCGCAATAACGAAGCTCAGGCACTATGCATTGGCACATGAAGTCCGTTTCATATCGAAGGTGGATCCTCTCAAGTATTTGATGTCAAAAGCCATATTGACGGGGCGACTCGCTAAATAGGCCCTGCTTTTGATGGATTTCTCAATAACCTATCAGTCTCTTAAGGCAGCGAAAGTCCAGGCCATCGTCAACTTCCTCGCTGAACATCCGATACCGGCCGATTCCCCTTTGAATTGCGAACTGCCAGACGAACACGCGTTTGATGCGATCGACGGTGGTGATAACCGGTGGGAACTTTATTTTGATGGAGCGTCTTCCATTAAGAAGCGCAAACAGAACGCGCCCATAATCAAATCGGGGGTAGGCCTCATCTTCGTGACCCCACAAGGAGGGATAATGCGCTTTGCTTTCTCCTTGACAGAGCCAAGGACGAACAATGAAGCTGAATACGAAGCTTTGATAGCAGGCCTCGAGATCGCCATCGATATGGGAATTGAAAACCTCCTCATATATGGAGACTCCCAGCTGGTCGTTAGTCAAGTAAATGGTGACTATCAGACGTGCAAACCAGAGTTGGTGAAGTACGGCGAAAAGGTGCAGCAACTGTTGACCCAGATTCCTTCCTACACCCTCGAAAACATACCGCGTATGGAAAATAGCAAAGCGGATGCATTAGCCAAGCTCGCTAAAGAACTGGCCGACGAGAACCTCGATGATGTGAGAATCATTGTGCAAACCCGTCGGGTTCTCGCACCGGCGGAAATATCTCCGAAATCATTCGAGGAAAAGGAAGCGATTGAGCAGAAGACCCTGCAAATAAAAGACCAAGAAACGGTTGAGGATCGGAGAGAAGTCTTTATAGACTATTTCAAATCCCGTCGAACGCCTGAAGATACGTCCTCAAAACATCAGCTCATAAAGTGAGCCCTATCTTTCTCCTTCGTCATTGATACTCTGTACAAGAGGTTGTTTGATTCTCTGTGGTTGAGATGCCTGGGACCTGAAGAGGCGAAGAGAGTCATCCAAGAAGTTCATGACGGACTCTTCGGTTCTCACCAAGCAGGCCCGAAGATGAAGTTGAAGATTAAACGGATGGGCTACTACTGGCCCACGATGTTTCAGGACTGCCTCGAATATGCGAAGCAATGCAACTCATGCCAGATCCATGGGGACTTCATCCACCAGCATCCAAATCCACTACACCCAACAGTGGCTAGCTGGCCGTTCGAAATGTAGGGAACTGACATAATCGGCCCCATCGAACCTGCATCGTACGGAGGACATCGTTTCATTTTGGCAACAACTGATTACTTCTCTAAATGGGCAGAAGCAGCACTGCTGAGGGAAGTGAAGACGGAGAATATCCTCCATTTCTTCAAGACGCATGTTATTTATCGATTTGGAACTCCGCGGCGGATCATCTCAGATAACGGGCCAACCTACAGAAGCCACAAGATCAGCCGCTTCGCACAACAGCACAACATAGACTGGAGATACTCCTCAGTTTATAATCCCCGAGCCAACGGTCTAGCGGAGGCTTTCAACAAGACTCTGACGAAGATCGTAAAAAAGAAGGTGTCCCAAAATAAGAAAGACTGGCCCGAGAGACTGCAAGAAGCTCTCTGAGCATACCGAACTACGTTCAAGACGGCCATGAACACAACACCATACGCGTTGGTATTCGGTACAGAAGCGGTACTCCCCCTTGAGATAGAGTTACCCTCTCTACGAGTGGCGGTTCATTACGAGCTAACAGAAGAAGAGAATGCTCACCTTCGGCTCGAAGAGCTCGATGCCCTTGATGAAACCCGGCTCATGGCGCAACAAAATCTGGAAGCTTATAAAGCGAAGATGACGCGCTCATATGAAAGATTGACCAGGCCGAGGACATTCCTCCAAGGCGAACTCATGCTAGTGGTCAAAAGACATATGATCCCCAATCGTGCTAAACGAGGGAAATTTGAGCCGAATTATGAAGGCCCGTACATCATAGACAAGGTCTACCAGGGTGGAGCTTATCTACTCATGGACATGAATGGTGAAAGACCTTGCAGGCCAATAAACGGTCGCTTCCTGAAGAAGTACTACGCTTGACGAGTTACGGCCTAGGTCAATGATAGTTGACGACGACTATGTCCGCTCGCTATCTTCCTAAGCCCAAAATCTATAAATAGTAACCGGCTTACTTTACAACGGACCGAAACGTCCTTAAACTAACGACGGACCGAAACGCCCTTAAACTAACAGCGGACCGAAATGTCCTTAAACTAACAGTGGATCGAAACGTCTTTAAACTAACAGCGGACCACTATGTCCTAAAACTAGCTATTGACCGAGATGTCGATAAACTACGGTGGATTGCAGCATCCCAAAGCTGATATAAAAAAAAGTATAAAAAAGGAAAACGGTATGTCCATAAGCAAAATGGGCACCGATGAAAACCCGAAAGGGCTCCATAAGTAAAAACAGCAGGGCTACCGGCGAGTCTTGTGAAAACCATAAAAAGGGCGCAAACTCGTTTGAACAAAAAAAGAAAGAATAAAAAAAGGGAAAACGATATGTCCATAAGCAAAGTGGGCACGGATGAAAACCCGAAAGGGCTCCGTGAGTAAAAACAGCAGGGCTACCGGTGAGTGTTTGTGAAAACCCGAAAGGGCGCAACCTCGTTAAAATACACTTACAGGGTCCTCTCGACCTTGTGAAGAGAAATCACCTGCGTGAGATCCTTACGACTCACAAGGGAGCAACACACTTAGGAATCTTCACGATTCCTAAGGAGAAATTACACTTGCGAGATCCTCAAGACTCGTAAGGAGAATCCTCTTATGGGACCCTCACAGCTCATAAGATTCAAAAGTCTTAAGTTACAGAGACCTGAACCTGTTCTTAAGCAGCCCCCACAACATCCACTACTGCCCTACAAGCGGTGCAACACTGACCCTTGTATACAATCCACGGGCGCGAATAAACATTTCCCTAACCAAGTCCCACCCGTGACTAGGGACATGTTCGCACGGTGAACAACCCTTGTGAGTCCTCTCAACTTATAAGGGGAAAACTCTCTTGTAAGATCCTTACGACTTAAGAGAAACCATACACTTAGGAGCCCTCACGATTCCTAAGGAGAAAACACACCTACGAGATCCTCACGACTTGTAGGGAGAAATATCTTTGTGAGACCCTTACGGCTCATGAAGTCAAAAGCCTTAGTCGACAGAATCCTAACCCTATTTACTTAGCCACCTTTGTTCGACATCGACAGGGGAAAATGATGATTCGCTCCTGGAAATATCCCAGTTGTAGCAGCGCTGATGCCAAAATCGGTGTCTAATTCCAAGCTTACAGCGAAAAGCCAGAAAGCCACACATGCATGTAAAATAGCCGAAATGATAGGGCAACCTGCAACAGAAGCATCAAGTAAAAAAAATGTATGCATGTAAAATAGCCGAAATGATTGGGTAACTCGCAATAAAAAGCAGCGAGTAAAAAAATAAAAAAAATAGCCGAAATGATTGGGCACCGCGAAAAATAGCTGAAATGATGGGGCAATCGCGACCTTCTCGATATAAAAGCTGAAATGATAGAGCATCGCGGAAAGAAATAAAAAAAATGAATGAATCAAATTTATGCCCTACAGGTGATATCACATCAATCCCTGTATACAATCCAGGGGCGCAAACAGAGAAGGAATCGCACTCCTCCTCCCCAGGTTTCATCAGAAGAAGAAGCCAAATATCGACGGTTCACAGATAACCTAGAGATCATCTCAACATTCGTCTCATTGCAGCAGACACAACATCAAACAAAGAGGAACAGCGGCAACTCCCAATTCCATGACTCGACGGCATACAGATGACCGAGAGTCAAATCCCAACTCCATGAAATGCGGATATAATCAGCAAAATTCCTGGTTACGTGGAACGTGGATAACGTCACTTCTGACCCCGTGGAAAATGTCCAGAGCGGATCCTGGTCCTCGCAGAGCACGGTAGTGAACCCGTGTGAAGCATCCAGAGCGGAGCCTATTCCTCGCCGAACACGGCAGTGAACCTGTGGGAAGCATCTAGAGAAAAATTCCTGGTTACGTGGAACGCGGATAACGTCACTTCTGACCCCGTGGAAAACGTCCAGAGCGGATCCTGGTCCTCGCAGAGCACGGCAGTGAACCCGTGTGAAGCATCCAGAGCGGAGCCTAGTCCTCGCCGAACACGGCAGTGAACCCGTGGGAAGCATCTAGAGCAAAATTTTTGGTTACGTGGAACGCGGATAACGTCACTTCTGACCCCGTGGAAAACGTCCAGAGCGGATCCTGGTCCTCGCAGAGCACGGCAGTGAACCCGTGTGAAGCATCCAGAGTGGAGCCTACTCCTCGCCGAACACGGCAGTGAACCCGTGGGAAGCATCTAGAGAAAAATTCTTGGTTACGTGGAACGCGGATAACGTCACTTCTGACCCCGTGGAAAACGTCCAGAGCGGATCCTGGTCCTCGCAGAGCACGGCAGTGAACCCGTGTGAAGCATCCAGAGCGGAGCCTAGTCCTCGCCGAACACGGCAGTGAACCCATGGGAAGCATCTAGAGCAAAATTCCTGGTCACGTGGAACGCGGATAACGTCACTTCTGACCCCGTGGAAAACGTCCAGAGCGGATCCTGGTCCTCGCAGAGCACTGCAGTGAACCCGTGTGAAGCATCCAGAGCGGAGCCTAGTCCTCGCCGAACACGGCAGTGAACCCATGGGAAGCATCTAGAGCAAAATTCCTGGTCACGTGGAACACGGATAACGTCACTTCTGACCCCGTGAAAAATTTCCAGAGCGGATCCTGGTCCTTGCAGAGCACGGCAATGAACCCGTGTGAAGCATCCAGAGCGGAGCCTGGTCCTCGCCAAACACGGCAGTGAACCCGTGGGAAGCATCCAAAGCAAATATCGGACTGTGAGGTCCTTAAACTCACGGACTATGATGTCCTTAATCTTGACCGTGATGTCTTAAAACTAACAATCAACCAAAATGATTTTAAACTGATTTTACCTTGGTTCAAGGGTACATCTGTTCACTCCTTTGATATTTGTCGTTGTAATTCCTTAACGTCTTCAAAAAGGTGACGGGTCCTAATAACCACACATTTCACGGACTGTAAGGTCCTTAAACTCATGGATTATGATGTCTTTAATCTCGACCGTGATGTCTTAAAACTAACATTGGACTGTGAGGTCCTTAAACTCACGGACTATGATGTCCTTAACCTCGACCGTGATGTCTTAAAACTAACATTGGATTGTGAGGTCCTTAAACTCACGGACTATGATGTCCTTAATCTCGACCGTGATGTCTTAAAACTAACATTGGACTGTGAGGACCTTAAACTCATGGACTATGATGTCCTTAATCTCGACCGTGATGTCTTAAAACTAACATTGGACTGTGAGGTCCTTAAACTCATGGACTATGATGTCCTTAAACTCGACCGTAATGTCTTAAAACTAACAACGGACTATGGAGTCCTTAAATCCACGGATTATGATGTCCTTAACCTCGACCGCGATGTCTTTAAACTACGGTATCCTGGAAAACGTCCGGAGCGGAGCCTGGTCCTCGCCAAACACGGCAGTGAAACCATGGGAAGCATCCAGAGCAACCCCTGACTCCGTGAAATGCGGATAAGGGCAACTTCACCCATCACTTGCGGGTCCTCACGACTCGTAAAGGAGTAAATTCTCTTGTGAGATCCTTACGACTCTAAAGAGAAACCACACTTAGGAATCCTCACGATTCTTAAGAAGAAAATTACACCTACGGGATCCTTTCGACCCGTAGGGAGAAATTTCTTTATGAAACCCTCACGGCTCATAAAGTTGAAAAGTCTTAGGTGACAGACCTTAACCCTGTTTTCTAAGCCATCACCACTCTACAAAGAGCCTAAGACTGACAGCTATACGCTATCAACAGACCGCAGTTGCTAAAATCACATGACAAACAACACAGCAAGAAAGAAGAAAGCAGAGAAATGACACAAGACATTATGAAGAACGTGTATCTTTTATTCATGAAATTCGATTGAGTACAAAATACATCGTATTAAAGAATAAAAGAAACAAATACATTTTATTCACAATTACAAACGATACAAAATTTTTATTGAGAAGGAAGCGCTTTCATTAGTCCAACCAGCCGCTCGCGCACTTCTCTCATCCCCTCTTCCTGATCGGCTACTGCGGCCAACTCTGCTTCGACCTGGGCTCGCTGCTGCAAGTAAGATGAGAGTTGTTCCTCGACGGCTCGCTGAGCTGCTTCACGATCTTGTGCATCATGCTTAACAACATTGAGCTTCTACTTCAATGTTAGCCCATTAGAGATACATTGCAGAAGGCCCTCGAAGATAACCTTCACCTGGGCAGCGTTCGCATCGACCTCAGCACGCAGTCGAGCAGACTCGCTTGAAGTTTCTTTGCATTCTCTTCGCTTTAAAGCCACTTCTTGTTCGAGATGGCGGAAATAAGAAGCGCTCTGCTCGATCCATGCCACCCGTTGAGTGCTCGTGGCCAGAATCTCAGGTGCCGGATGCTTAAGCTCAAGCTCATGCAAGCAAGCCTCGACCTCCCGGCAGCGATTAACCCAAAACTCAACGATGCCCTCACCGTGAAAGTTCATGAGCGTCGCCAGCATAGGGTTAATCTCTGCGGCAAAATCCGCGGCAGACGTGGGATCCTCTGCGTCGAACTCCTCGATATACTTTCCTAGCATGCGTAGGCTGGTCGCAGCATCTTTGGATGATGGACGCCTTAAAAAGGGCCCGGCTGGCATTATAATACGAGACTCGAACGGGGTTGGAGTCGATGTGATTGCTGCAAAATAGATCATAATCAAGTGTCGGCTCAAGAAATAAAGAAAACAAGAAAAAAGTAGAGTCTACTATACCGGCTGCAGCAGGTGGCAAAGCCGGGAGGACCGGTGGCGCAACTGATCTTACATCTCCTCCTTCAATCTGTAGCACTGCAATCAGGGCAAAGAAAAATCAGAAATAAGTTCATTATCGGTAAAACAAAGAGCATTAATTGGAAGCTATATTCACCAGCGCCGCTAGATGAAGCCATCTCCGACGGGAAGGAGCAGTGGGGATGCAGCACATGGTACAGATGGTCAAAAAGGACTCCTGCAAAGACGCAATAGTACAACGTCAGTACATAAATTATACAGCCAAGATAAGACTGGTGGGTCACAAATCCATACCTTTCAGCATTTGTGACGGTGCGAGAGAAGGAAGAGAAGTGGTCACCGTCAGAGCGGTAACTGACGGCGCTCCCTCGGGTAACGCGGCATCCATACAAGCCGCACCTGCATTAGATACAAGATAAACTTTATTAGGAAAGATTGCAGAATAAAGAAAGAAGGGCGGTAACCCAAGATTTACCTGAAGAGTCGCCGGCCGGAGCCTGATTGGTAGAGTTTTTGCGTGCTTAGTTAATTACCGCAATCAAGACGGTTTCGCTTATAGCTAGCCGGTTGAGTACGGGTCGTCCGCAGGGAGATGGGAATCTTTTTCTATGTGCTTTAACGAGTTAAGTCCAAATGTCCAGGTTTGTTTGAGATTAACTATGTGCTAAAATGTTATATAAAGAGAGCTTGTTAGGGTTAGGATTAGGTTAGTTTGAGTTAGGAGTCGCTCACTTCTTTCGTTGCCACTCTTAATATCGGTGTTACGGTAATCGGCAACAACGGGGATTAGCACAACTAGGAAGGAACTTACGAGTATAAGCTAGGCTTTCCAACGCTTAAGTTCTTCCTTTTGGTGCTTGTCCGTCCGTTCTTGGTTCTTAGCCTTAACCTCCGGTTAATTCAACCACAACCGGTCTCACTAAGGAATCACCGCTATCATGTAGGATGGGATGCCGTAGGGAGCGGATTGTGGTTCAATTAACGGGAGTCCGAATTAAGATGTTGGGCAAGGAAAGAGTGAGAGAGATTTTCTTTTCTCAAACTTTCCTTATCCTACCCTAACAAGTAAGAAAACTACTCACCCATTACAAGAAAAAGAAAATACAACAAAAGGAGGAAGATAGAAAGAAAGAGATTAGAAGATTACGACTAGCTATTTGAGACCTTACATTGGCAAGGATCAAGCTTAAGCATCATTGTTGTTAAGGATAAAGAAAAAAGAGAAGAAGAAAGAAACAAACAATAAATAACAACAACTAGATTAGCAAATGAAAATTACAAGCAAACATAATTAACAAAATAACAAGACAAGCATGATAAAGAAAGGAACTCTTTTATTCATCACTTCACTCATAAAAGCTCACTACAAGGTTTTAATGGAGAAAGATGAAAAGGGGAAGAAGAACTACAAAATCTATCTAAAGTTTTACACAAAAATAAGCACCCTTGGCTTGGTAAGTTCTGGGCTATTTATAGGCAGGAAACAGAGAACCTAGGGCAACATTCTGAACAAACATGAATTGACCAAACTGCCCCTAAAAACTAACCACCTGCTGAGTCCATCAGGCCGCGGATCCGCGGCCAAAGCGCCATGTTGGCCGCGGATCCACGGCCAAAAAGAGGAATTGATGTCTCATTTTTTTGTGGTTTTCCTTGGTTTGCTATGTCCATCAGTATGGTATACTTAGTTTCTCAGAAGCTTTTCACAATTTTTCCAGAATTTCAGCAGATCAAAAGGTGATTTGATGTGGATCTTTTGTCATGATTTTTCTTGAGTTCCGCGTAGACATGTTGGATCTTGTGTTGACATTGTGCTTTGTGCATGAAAATGATAATCGATTTGCCATTTTGTCCCTTAAACTGGTGTGCGACGACATACGGATAGAGAGCGGAGACCCGTATTTTATCTGTGGTTGGCAGCGATCCAGAATTTGTCATGCTTTTCCGTGAATTTCACTTGTTTAGAGCTGAGAACCTGTATCCTGCAATTAACTAGCAAACACGGCTCAAGAGTACCTACCGATAAGCAATGTGATAAAAAATGGGCGGTATAAAAATGCAAAAATCTGATATGAACAGAGCCCTAACGAGGGCGTCACTTGATGCAACAGTGGCGTCTCCCTCCTCCATTAGGACGGTCTCACCTCCCGTTGCCTCATCGCCCGACTCTACAGGAGCCGTCGTCACACTCGCGACGCCGGGAGACGACAAAGAACCGTAAGCAGGGAGAGCGATGACCGGAGCAGTGCCCGACTCTTGAGAAAGAGCGGTCATCTCGTGCTCAGTGAGCATGCCCGTTTCGCCCGTTACCCCCTCGGGCTCAGTGGTCGCGACCGTTTCGTCCACTGCTGCCTCAGGCTTGGCTGTAGCAGCCGTCTCACCCACTACCACCTCGGGCTCAGCGGTCGCAACCGTCTCGTCCACCGCTGCCATAGGTTCGTTCGTAGCAGCCATTTCATCCACTGCTGCCTCAGGCTCGGCCATAGAAACCGTCTCATCCGCCGCCCCCTTGGGCTCGGCATCGGCAGCCTTCTCGGGCATAGCAGTTGTGACTGTCTCGTCAGCCACTATCTTGGGCCTGGCAGCTATGGTTTCTTCTCTTGCCATCGTCTCGGGTTCAGCCACTACCTCCTCCACCATTCCCTCAGTCTCGACGGTCGCCGCCACTCCTTCAGTGAGACTCGGCCCTGCAGGACAAGATATATAAGAACCAACGGTTTTAAAACTTTGACAACAAAGCCTCAAAAACACATTACCTGAGGCAGATTTACCGTTGGCCTCCCGAGCTGCACGTGCCGCCCGTCCATGAACAGTAGACAAGGAGACCGGGGGCTCCTCTGAAGGAGTAGCAGCGGGAGTAACGACGCTTGAGCCTGCTCCCGCAGCCAAAGCAGTGCTACGCTCCCTCGCTGCACGCCTTAGGCGTTTCCTTTCCTCTCGGGCCGTCGCGACATACCTTTTGGAAGCCTCCTTCAACAAGGCGTCGTCGTCCGCGTTCAGGGTTTCCTCCAGAGCCGTCAGGGCTTCCATCATCGGCTTTTTAAGCAGGGCCTCTTGCGGCAATCCTAAAGAGGCCTAGACTTCGGTAGCTGGCCCGGGGAGAATTCCCGCATCGGTTTGCGAGTTAGGTCTTGCGGTCCCTGCGATAAGACAAAGAGAGGGTCAGATTACCCATAAGAAATGGAACGAGAGACATAGTAAACCGAAATGTACCAAGGCCTAAAGATGCTCTGAGTCGTTCCTCCTCCTCGAAAGTTTTGAGAGAAGCAGCGATGGCTTCTTCGGTAGAAATGCCTGTTAAAGAAGCAAAAGCGTTAGTCAAAAACAATGATAGAGGTACAATGCAATGACGAAAAATACAACTAGTGATTACCTGACTGCGCGAGTTTAGCCAACCACTCGTCGTGCCTTGCCAATCGCTCAGAAGCTGCGATGGCGCCCACCAGATCAGTGTCATCTGGCGGCATAAAAAGGCCCTCGTTGGTCCCGTACTCACTCAAGCCCTCGCTATAAGGAGCGTGAGGATCCTGACCAAATGCAACGCCGGCAGAGAGGATCGACTTTTTCTTCCTCTTCTGCGCGTGAACCCCGGTCGCACCCAAAATCAGCTTACTCTTCGTGGGCACCTTAGGACGGCGGGTCCCGATGTCCGAGACCACACCGGATTCGGGCGAAACCACGTTTACCGTCTCCACGGGAGCACGGGGCGCTGAGGGCACGTCCACAGGATCACGAGGCAATCCACGCGGAGGGCTTAGCACGCATGGACGCTCAACTCCAGCATCTCCTCTTAGCGGAGAAAAGACAGGGGTCCTTCGCTTTAGGGGGACGTTGCGATCGCTGGCGGGGGGTGCATCCTTGCGATCAAGCAGCAGCCGCTTCTCTTCCCGGATAACAGCACCCATCGCGTGCTGATACCAAGCCCCGTATACGTTGAGGGCCCTTGGAATGCAACTCGACTCGCTAATGAAAAAGTGGGAGCCCATGTTTAACCGCATAAAGTGATGCAGTGCGCTCCGTATTCCCTCCCAGGTGGCCGCAGGCTCTTCCAAAAACGCCTCCAGTGGGACCCCCTGGTTATAACTTAGTTGCTGGGCGAAACGATGGGGGTTGTACCTCATGAAAAGCGCCGCCTCATTCTGCCTGAACAGGAGGAAGCCCGGCCTAATGGAGTATAGATGTAGAATCTCCCGGGCTTTCAATACGGAGGCCCCATCCTTGAAATTATCGTGTAACGCCAACACCGCCTTGGAGGTCTCCGGCCCGATTGTCAGGACCTTGTCCAGGAAAGAAATACCCGCTCCGACCGTGCGCAGACGAAGAAGCAGCCCCCTAGCCTCCCACGGAGACGGATTCACGATAGAAGCGCCGATCAGCCGCATAACTCTCGGGAGTCTGCACTTCTCGTAAAACGACGGTCTCTTATGAATACCAAATACCCCGAGCATGTGCATTTCCATCCACGAAGTAAAGTAGTGCATCGGGAAATTAGCGGGTTGCACCCCCGGTTCAGTTCCGTCCGCCGCTACGCTGAGACCATGGTACAGGTGGGCCAACCCGGCAATTCCAATGGACAATTGTATGACAGCCACCATTCGATGTGCTGGGTAGAAGACGGACGGCCTCATATAGCGAGGGTGCATGGGGAGCGCGAACCAGCACAACCATAGCCCCAGAAACCCGAAAAAGAAAGTCTCCTCGTCGACGCCCGGAGCGGCGATTTCCGATAAGAGGATGATTGCAGCATCGGGGAGGTAAAAACCCTTTTGATCGGCTTCCAGTGCTGGTCGACGATCTAGGCCAAGGCCGAAGGGGTCGTCAAGCTTGGCAAATTTTTCTCCCCGTTGCGATAGAAGTCTGTGAAACTAACTCCCCGGCCTCCCGATTCCAAGTAAAGACTTTTATACATATTTAGCACCTTTACCAGACTCGGAAACTGGTGCTGGATAGCGTTCTCCGGCGTTAAGTCCATCACCAATGACTTGGTGGCAAAACGTATTTGTCTGGAGGAAGTAGCTCCTCATAGTGCTCCCCCTCACTGGCAGACCGAAAATCTCAGCAAATTCTTCTAGGGGGATGGAAACTTCCCTGTCCATTAGAAGAAAGGTATGCGTGGGGATGTTCCATTGTTCCACGAACGCCTTAACCCACCACGTCGGAGAAGCAGAGTACTCGAACAGCGAGGCGTAAATTGCAGGGTATAGGCTGATCTTCAGCAGATGCGCCTTCTTCGCAGACAAAATGTACCTAGCCCACTACAGATACCCTGCCGAGTGTCGAGGGGTCAACCCGATGTTGTAGGGTTGTCCCTAAGGGCGCGACTCACCCTGGCATATGCGCCGTCCCAAAATATCCAAGGCTGCCGGCAGCTGCATGGGTATGGCAGCAATCGAAGGTTGAAGAAGATCCTCCGAATTCCAGTTTATGACCTCCACGGCATAGTTCACCGGGGTTACATCTTCATATGAGATCGATGAGATCGGCTCTGACGGCGTCGCACAAGAGAAGCTTCGGCGACCTTTGATAATTTTGTTGTACCACCTACCCCACAGGTGAAGGTTCTTGTACTCCGGGTCGTAGTCCTTAATGAGAGCAAGAACCTCCCGGTCTACCGGTGCCTCAGGGAATCCTCCCTCTGAACGGAAAGACGGGAATGAGAGATCAGAAGACATGTCGCCTGCAAGAAAAAGCGAAATTCAATTATCATTATTATAATTTAATCCCGACGCTCGGTACTTTAAAAATTTGTACCACACTGCAATGCAGTGGAGAGGGGACCAAAGGGGGACCCACAAAATCCAGATGACAATGCATCAGTTAATAAGACAGCCTCATCATTGGATGAGACTGTCAATTAATAAGAAAATCCTCAAAGAATATTCTCATTAAATGAGAAATCTCTCGAGACAAGGAGAAAATCTCTTTTTCAGAGCAAAGCCCCTATAACAGAGTGACACTTGTCAAACTCTGGTCACGAGGGAATAAAATTCCTTAAAGAGCCTAGCTCTGTAATGATGATGGAAAATCCATCAAAAGTTAATGAAAAATAATTCCTAAGAATTAAAGTGCTGGGATCTTAAAGATCTATGAAAAAACTCTTAAGAGTTCTTCATCAAAAGATCAAAAGATCTATACATTGTCAAAAGAGCAGAGCTCTGACCCATGGGCTAAGAAACCCTAAGGAAAGATCTATTTAGATCTATGGGTTCTTGAGAGCAAAACTCTGTTTATGAAACCCCAAAGGGGTTTTCTTTAGATCAAAAGATTTATGAGAGCAAGGCTCTGTTAATTAAAATTAATTTAATCTAATTTAATATTTACTTAAAATTTTCTAGAGTTTTAACTCTTGAAGTTCTTGGAAATGAGAGCAAGGCTCTGAGATAAAAATTCTTGAAGATGATAATCATCTGAGGACCAAGGGTCCTATTTCTAGGCGCTGAAGCGCCTCCTCAACTTCTGAGTCGATCCAATGGGTCAGATGTTGCCACCGCTGCACTCACGTGAGCGCCATGTGAGCGCAACGGTGGGGGGGGGCATTTGTTTCCCCCAATCAGAGCAACGCTTTGTTTGAATTTCAAAATTCAAAAACTGAAGCAACACTTCAGATTTCTTGCGCTGCGCGCCACGTGTCAAAAGAAGACACGCCAGCGCCAGGAGCGCTGCGTCCTAGGCAGCGCACCCCAATCAGAGCAAAGCTCTGTTCCAAAATTTAAATTTTAAAATGAAGCAACGCTTCAGATCCCTTGTGCTCTGCGCTGCGCGCCACGTGTCAAACACAGGCGCGCTAGCGCAGTTGCACTGCGCTCTGCGCTGCGCGCCACGTGTCAAACACAGGTGTGCTAGCGCCAATTGCGCCAGCACTGGAATTTAAATAATAAATTATTAATTAATCAGAATTAAAATTCTGTTCTAGAAAGATCTTTCCAATCTTATTAAAATAAGAAGATTATCTTCTGTAAAACAGAGGCCTTAGGATCAAAGATCCGACGGTGGGGAAATATCTCTAGATCAATCAGAGAAAGATCTCTATAACTAACTTAAAAAATCAATTGGCCCTATATAAAGGCCCCAAGACTTCAAGTCTGATATAGAGAGAATCCTCTGCAAACTTTAAAGAAAAAAAACCTCAAAGAGAAAAAAAGGCAAGCCTTTGAAGAAAGAAGATCATTTTCTTCATCTTTAAAGGTAAAGAATCATATACTTGAAGAACAGAGATGAAAACATCTCACAAAAGAAGAATCCTCTCCTAAAAAGATCAAGGATCTAAGAACAAGATCAAGATCTTCAATAAAAAAGAAAAAAGATCTAATTATAAAAGATTAAAAAAGAAGTAATTTACTTCATTCATAGATCTTTGATCTATGAAGGCATAGCCTTTTGATGAGAATAAGAATCTTAGTTCTTGAATCTTGAGGCAATGCCTCTTTTGAAGAACAGAACAAGAAAACTTGTTCTTTGATCATAAATTGATCAAAATACGCTCTGAGCTATTAGACAGTGCCTTGCACTCTTTGTTAGTTATATGTATGCCCTAGAGGCCATTACTGTACATAGGATGTATATTGTAGTGGATGCTGGGACATATATAGGGAGGACTTTCTTGCTCGACATGATAGTATGCTATCTGGTTACACTTTACCTTAACGTGTATGCTGATTGTCTCTCTGTTACATGTTGGTAAAGCCCTTAGGATCTGTACTTGACTACCTGGACTGTGATGCGGATCATACTAGTGGGGACATGGTAGTCTATAAGTACATCCTTCAAAGTCCCTAGTCGAGGGTGTATCGAGACGGGGCATCGATACACCAGAGTAGACTAGCGTATACCTTCTCGACCCATACAGATGGGCGATGGATGATCCCACATCCATCGGTGTTTGACATCAGAGATGATATACGGGTGCTCAGTAGAGACTGGGTACACTGGACGGACTCGCCGAGAACTCCCAGATGGTATTATACCTCACGTCAGATGGCAGTTCTCTGGTGACACTGGTACAGAGTAGTCTGTTGACCCGAGATCGTCATAGAGTCTTGTGTGGTTCCCACTGTGCTTTGATTTCCATCTTACCACGTCCAAGAGGGCGTGCAAAACGATGGTTTTTGGGTACAGTCCCGAGTCACATGGAGGCAATGAACGATAGGAGGGGATTCGTCTCTCCCGGTATAGGGAGTTGATGTTGCGCTGTGTTCGATTGGCTATAACAGGAAATCCCTGGCCAGGGTTGCTGAGATTTACTGGTAAGTGTTACCAGTAGTTTCTCGAAAAGTTATAGACCTCATATCGACACGACTTATTGAGCTATTGGGGTCTGACGTTTACCACCCCTAGGCGAGATATGCGACATATCAGACGATCAGACCGGACTGTACGGTAGTGTTACTGGTCGGATTCACTGGAGTGTGAGCGGGCTTGCTCGTCGATCTTCAGATCGCTCAATACCCGGGTGGCCGTTACGTTTAGCAGACCGCTTGCGGCTTGTGGGTGTTTGATATGATCATCATCTGCTGCCGGCGTATTGACGAGTCTTTAGAGTCCTACACAGAGGTTTCCTGGCTCAAGCGAAACGAAATAGGAGCGCATATGAGATATGTGCGGGACCGAGAATAATGCGTGTATGTGATACCGTATTCTATTCTCGCGATAAATATATCGAATGGTTGTATGCGATATAACCTAGTTATCGATTCAAGCGTTGATTCGATAAGCCGATATATTAGATACCAGTCGGTTATGTGCGCATGACCGGATCATTGAATCAAGTGTTGATTTAATGATTTAATGCATATTTATATATTTGATATATTGCTTTGCATTAACTAGTATCGGTCTACTTAAGATGGATTTTCTCACTCGGATGTGCGCATTACATATGCGATATGTTTTTGTGCACTTGCTTGTATCATGTTTGATGATGCATGCCTAACTTGGTTAAGTGTAAAGAATGAACCATGGTTATGAATGGGTTAGGGTTTTGATTTTTATTTATTCATTTATCTTTCTTATTTATTCTTTTTTGGAATAAGGAAAAGAAAGATAAATGGTGGCTTATTTTGGATTTAGTTGAAGTTTCATGAAACTTTGACTAAGTCTTCATTCTTATCTCATGCTTAACCTAACCATTCTTTAACCATGATTTACTCTCTACATCTAACCATGGTTCAAGTTATGATAAGATTATTATTCTTTTCATTTTTGAGGATAATCTAATCATAATTTTCTTCTTCATATTCTTCTTCTTCTTCATTGAACTAAAGAAGAAAAACCTTGACCTCATCAATGGTGATTGATGAATTAGAGTGAGAAATCCAATTCTAAAGTCTACCCACTTCCTATTTCTTCATCCTCTACCTCTTGCCAAGTAGTAGAGTGTGTTTCCCTCACAACTTTTAACGGTTTGGTGAAGGTGGAGCTTGATTCATCGATGCCTCGACGTAGATCATCTTCGGCATGGACATCGACGACCTAGCTTGCCCATTCTCCGACGAAGCCGACTCTAGAGCCCGGATTTGATTTGGACAGCGGAGACGACATCGTTGCGGAGCCGTGGAGGTGGAGCACCGGATCTACAAAGGTTGTATTTCCGTATTTTATATAGTTAATTGTTAACTAGTTCTTGTTCGCCTAGAAATCTAGTTATCGATCCGTAAACTAGGGTTTGTAGGCACCATAATTTTTTAAATTGCCATGGTTGATGGCTTGGGAGACCTCACAAGTGTGCCTAGGAACCCTTCAGTGGTATCAGAGCCTAGCTAGAGCCTTAGGCGAAGTCCAGACGCGATTTGAAGTCCGAACGACACAAAACCGAAACCCAAAACATGCTCTCTGTACAATTTTTAAAATCTGGGATTTTTCCACATTAAAAATGTTCAGAAAAATCAGCAGGTGAATATGTGAAATACTGTGAAATTCGTGCCCCTGATTCCTCCATCTTGCCGCGCTTCCGCGGCACGAGCTAGCCTCGTGCGGCGGTTGCGCGGCGGTACAGGCACTGTATACAATAATTTTTACACAGTATCTCATAATTATTAATGCTGGTATTCCTGGGTATTTTTAATACATTTTCCAGAGTTGAATTTTTCTGAGTTGATTTGGGGCTTCGGTATTTCGATCGGGGTATCAAATTTTGTCTGTGTGGCTTTCCGGATAAATTTTAGAATATGTTAAAAAGTTCGACCGGATATAAATACCCAATTTTTCCCATGTCGGGAAATTTCCAAGTGTTGGATTTTTCCGTAGTTTGACGACGTTCTAAGTAGTGCAAGTAACGCGATGGTCCCTCTAGAAGACACAAACCTTAACTCGATTATGTGACCGTCTTGAACTGCCCTTTGAACCTTCGGGTTTGGGGCAGTACGGCGTGCCACATGTGAGGCGTTGGCTTGACCCTTCTACGGCTGGATCGTTGGTACTGAGGCACGAACGGAATGTTGTTAGACTTGTTTCATGTGTTGATCTGTATCGGGAAAACTTGGGTGTTCGATTGTTCGATCGAAAAGTTTAACATTTTCTGTTTATCTGGAATGGGATACAATAATTGGAATTCACAATAGTTATGTGATAACTGAATGAATGTTATAAACGTAGCAATTTAGTCTCACTTGATCGGTTGCCACGGAATTTTGATGTGATCAAAAGTCCGTCGCAATCACGTAGCGTACGCGGATACTCGCCGGGTAAACTTAATAGACACCTTACCCCATTGCCCCGACCAAGTGACTGTAGGAGAACCCCGTCGCCGAAAGCATCCGTTCGGGTGCTCGTGGTAGCGGTGTTCCGCCTTGGTGCACTTCGTCGACGGTATCAGGGGTGCGGCCGTCTACTGAAGTTTGCGACGAGCATTCGATCAGGATGTCGGGAATCTTGTTGAATTGCCCGACTTGATATTGAAAAGTGTTTTCGATTTTGAGACTAAAATGCGGGGTTTATAATTGTTAGGCATGCGATGTCTAAGTAATTCATTTGGTCAGGCATGCGATGTCTGAAGAGATTGCGGATTCCAACTGTTGTAGTTTTACACTTTCTTTTCTGTGACCGTAAGTGTAATATGTGATATCGCCGGTTTCGTTGCTATATATCAACGACAATTGGGATGGACATATTTACTTACGTTGATGACATGTGATGTTATGTGTTGCTGGATATGTTATATTGGATCGTCGTGTTTGAATAGCCGGGGGTTTTTATGTGAGATGAGTGTTTTTCATTTTCATTCATGTAAAAACTTGTATGTAATATTCTTTTATTGGGGCACTTCCAGGTTGCGGAAGTAATCACCGTTTGTATATTATTTACTTTTCCGCACTAGAATAGACCCAAGGAGGAGGGCACAAGTAACCGGGTTCTGGAGTCCAGTGGGAGATCAACTCGAGGAGTCGAGTCCGGGTCTCCTAACTCTAGAATTGGTAGGGTTGCTTGCCGCTCTCGTAGGGGTCTAGGGGTGTGGGTTTGGCTATTCATCACGACCGTGGAATCCGTGTTTTATACTGGCTCGTATTGAAAACACGGACGTCCTAGTATATCCAATATTTCATATGATTCTTCTGCTGCGATATCTGTGATGTGATCATGTGATGTTCTGTGATAGATACAGTATATAGTATATATGATATATTATATAGACGCTACTTATGTTTTACACCCGCGCTAGCCCTGCCCTGCTCTGCCGTTAGTTACCTAACCTAACGGTGCACGAGGGGACATCGAGGCGAATGCGGATGGCATAAGTGTACGTCATATCTATCTGTGATGTTTAGGTACTTAAATGATGGGACTTCATTAATGTGATTAATGAAATAAAAGAAACCTAAGATGTTGTAGAATCGAATTTCAAAATAAAACAGGTAGCTACAGTTCTTGCTTTGCACAGCGGTATATGCGATATATCCTGCACCTTATTCGATGAGGAAAGGACCGAGATCCCTTCACCGGGAGTGACTCCGTTAGCAATAACCGACAGATGCTACACACTCGGTTTGTCTTTTGATTGCTTTTAAGAGTTTTTGCTTTGCACAGTGATATATGTGATATATCCCGCACCTCATTCGACGAGGAAAGGACCGACGATCCCTTCACCGGGAGTGACTCCTTTAGCAAAACTAGAAAAGCCTCAAAAACACTCCATTTCAAAATTCATTCGATCCTACAACGATATCAAGTTCATTACGCAATAGGTTTTCAGAAAAACCTGTCGTAGCCCTCCGTCATTTCAGATAAGTATTAGTTAGTATTCGTGCTGCGGTTGTTTGGCATGCGTCAAGGCGTAGTGTACGGTAGCTAACTAGTGCTTATCTGCCAGCATATGATGCGATTGGATTAGGGTATTCGTACGGCGTTGTTTGGCATGCGTCAAGGGTCGTGCGGGTGGGTTTAATTCAATCAGGAAATGACGGGTTGAACTTGACTAGCAGACTATGGGTTGTTTGGCATGCGTCAAGGTCATAGCGAGCTAGGGGCAAAATATTATCGGGAATTTCAAGTGTTGAAATTTGCAATGAGATTGCATACCTTCTATGAGATAGTTGGATCCCGATACCCGCTGCGAGTAAGAGTTACTCCTGGGAGAGTTTTATACATTACAATTAGCCGATCAAGTAGGTGTCTAGAAAGATGTTAACGGGGTTACGCCTCTGGGAAAACGAGGTTTACAGTAATTAGGTTCGTGCGAAAGCACGGGGGACCTCCCTCAAAGTACCGACACTGGCCTGGCTGAAAGATTGGCGAACTTGTAGTGTGTAATTAATCCCGGCTAGTCTTTCCTTTTAGGGTTTGAAGGAAGATTTGATAAAAAGCAGTGGCAGCCATCCTGATTAGATAAAATAATAACCAATCTATTCTTGACAGAGCGCACGCTGAGTGTTTTCTTCTCTCTCTCTCCTGGTAGCGACCATATCACGCCTTAATCAAGATAATAATACGGATCATTGACCGAACCCGCTTGTTATACTGAGCTGGGGGAACGTTGGTCCCGCTCCAACTTATAATTGTTATAAGACAGAGCAGGAAATAGGGGAATACCAGAATTCCCGTGCCGCCCAAACGAAGAGAGTGCATGCTGATGCATCATCTTCGGGTTTGTTCACTATACAGAACTGTTTCTCAGTATCCTTTACGTCCTGGGTATATGATACCGGATCAGGATCCCAGATATGTAATCTGTTACATAGGGCTACAGATAGGTAGAGAACTGAGAACGGGTGATAAGTTTCATGAGGCAGAAAACGGGGCAAGAGTTGCAGCCAAGTCTGTCGGTCACTGTCACCCTGTATTACGATACATTGATTCTGAACGAATGTTATTAGATACCGAACCTGATATACAAAATCATATCTATCTCTTTATTAGTAAAGAAATGATAAAATTTTGTATTGTTGGATAATGTTTTGAACATTTCCTATATCAAAAGTTGATCGGATCAGGCACGTTATCTAAAAGCATTGGTGTTCTAAATCAAACTACAGTTCTTGGTATACAGAACACACACAAGAGGAAGAGTTCAGAAATGAACGAATTCTTCTTAAGGCATTGTAGACTAGGTCAGATCAATGTGACCCGACTAGCTAGAGTTACATAAAGATGCATATTTAAATTAGTTTGAATTTTCATCTTGTGAAATTCGCCAGTCATGTCACAAAGATAAGATGACCATAGCTCCGTTTACTGGAAACAGAGAAAGAGTTAGTAAACTCTTGGGATATGATACATGTTGATGTATGAAAGGTCCCCGGTCTACACATGCCAACACCGGTTCTTTGTACTTCATTACATTCTCTGATGATCTCTTTCGAGTTTCAGACCTATGTTCCTGTTGAAACATGAGTCCGAACCTTTTGAGATATTCACAGAATATAAGCGAGAAGTAGAGAACCAATACGGGTATAAGTATTATGTCCTTTGATGTGATCAGGGAGGAGAATACTAAAGCACGGAAATCCTGGATAATTCTAAAGGAGAATGAGATTCTCTCTCAGCATTACTCCTCCGAATACACCATAGCACGATGGTATATAGGGGCGGAGCAATCACACCCTATATGATATGGTGTGCTCTATGATGAGTACTACTGAGTTACCTTTTTCCTTCTGGGAGTTATGCACTTATGAAGTTGCATACCTATTGAATAGGGTTCGAATCAAATCAGTTACCTACCATTTCATATATGATATGGAAAGGGAAGAGCCCATGTCTTAAGTTAGTTAAGATTTGGGGTTGTCCGGCCTATGTCTAAAAGCAAAATCCGGACAAGCTCGAGGCAAGGTCTGTTATGTAGAACTGGAAGTGTTCCAGCTATACGAACTACAGCAGATGATTTGATAGAACCAAGGGATTCAGTAGATACCAACGAACCTCAGCCGCTCCGCCGATCTAGTAGGGTTCCTCACCCACCTGAGAAATACTTCGGTTTCTCTATGACAGTGGGAGCGAGGATTACATCATGAGATGATGACCCAACTAGTTTCGAGCTGGCCATCGAGAGTAAGACTCTGTAAGAATGGCTGGATGTCTCGAGATGGAATCCTTATACACCAACAAAGTATGGACTTTAGTTGCTATATCTGAAGGGTTAAATCCCCATCAGGAGCAAGTATATCTTGAGAAGATTACTTGGTGTACATGGAAAAGTTGAGACTTTCAAAGCTAGACTTGTTAAAAGTTTGCATCATTGACCAGGTATGGATAATGATGAAACCTTTTCAAGTAGCTATGCTTAAGTCCATCCAGATCCTACTTGTCACGGCTACATACCATGACTACGATATCTGGTGGTTGGGTGTCATGACTGCTTTTCTAAATGATGATTTAGAAGAGAGCGTCTATAAGTACACAGCCAGAGGGCTTCGTAGACAATGGGAGCAGCGGAAACGTGTGCAAGATGCTTTATAGGATAAAGCAGGCATCGCGGAGTTGGAACATCTATTTTGATGAATTAGTCAAAGAAGTTGACATCATCAAAATGGTAGATGAACCTTGTATAAACAAAAAGGTAGTAGGGAGTGTGGTGACGATCCTCGTAAAGTACGTGGATGACATACTCTTGATAGGGAAGGAGTTTCCTATGCTACGCTCGATCAATCTCCGCTTATCACAATGATTCTCCATATAGGATTAAAGTGATACATACTAAATCCTGGATTTTGGATCTATGAGATAGATTTAATTGGATGTTAGGATTCTCACTAGTTGTAGTGAGACGGTATCAACCGATCCTGGGGAGAATCGCTGGAAGGGTTCCAGTGTGATAAAGACGACTGAATGTCAGTCGCAGGCATTGCCTTTACCCTCAGTAAAGGGACGGTATGTTGGAAGAGTTCCAAGCTATATACCGTGGCATACTAGACGATAAAGGCAGGATACATCGCTACTTAAGATGCTACCAAAGAGGCTGTTTGGGTGTATATAGGTTCATGAGATGAACTATGTTCCTCCCATTGTGTGACAATGGAGTTGTGGCTTATGCCAAGGAACGCCGGTCCCATCAGTGATCCAGACTTATTCTAAGGCAGCATCGCCTGATCATGGAGATGGTTGATCTCCAGGGTGATCGAGGTTGGGAGAGTAGACTCAGAGGACAACACAGCGGATCCACTCACAAAGGCCTGTTCCCAGAGAGAGACTTTCATGGGATGGTTGAGTATGAGATACTGCAACCACTGCTACAGATGGCCCTAGTGCAAGTGGGAGATTATTAGTTATATGTATGCCCTAGAGGCCATTACTGTACATAGGATGTATATTGTAGTGGATGCTGGGACATATATAGGGAGGACTTTCTTGCTCGACATGATAGTATGCTATCTGGTTACACTTTACCTTAACGTGTATGCTGATTGTCTCTCTGTTACATGTTGGTAAAGCCCTTAGGATCTGTACTTGACTACCTGGACTGTGATGCGGATCATACTAGTGGGGACATGGTAGTCTATAAGTACATCCTTCAAAGTCCCTAGTCGAGGGTGTATCGAGACGGGGCATCGATACACCAGAGTAGACTAGCGTATACCTTCTCGACCCATACAGATGGGTGATGGATGATCCCATATCCATCGGTGTTTGACATCAGAGATGATATACGGGTGCTCAGTAGAGACTGGGTACACTGGACGGACTCGCCGAGAACTCCCAGATGGTATTATACCTCACGTCAGATGGCAGTTCTCTGGTGACACTGGTACAGAGTAGTCTGTTGACCCGAGATCGTCATAGAGTCTTGTGTGGTTCCCACTGTGCTTTGATTTCCATCTTACCACGTCCAAGAGGGCGTGCAAAACGGTGGTTTTTGGGTACAGTCCCGAGTCACATGGAGGCAATGAACGATAGGAGGGGATTCGTCTCTCCCGGTATAGGGAGTTGATGTTGCGCTGTGTTCGATTGGCTATAACAGGAAATCCCTGGCCAGGGTTGCTGAGATTTACTGGTAAGTGTTACCAGTAGTTTCTCGAAAAGTTATAGACCTCATATCGACATGACTTATTGAGCTATTGGGGTCTGACGTTTACCACCCCTAGGCGAGATATGCGACATATCAGACGATCAGACCGGACTGTACGGTAGTGTTACTGGTCGGATTCACTGGAGTGTGAGCGGGCTTGCTCGTCGATCTTCAGATCGCTCAATACCCGGGTGGCCGTTACGTTTAGCAGACCGCTTGCGGCTTGTGGGTGTTTGATATGATCATCATCTGCTGCCGGCGTATTGACGAGTCTTTAGAGTCCTACACAGAGGTTTCCTGGCTCAAGCGAAACGAAATAGGAGCGCATATGAGATATGTGCGGGACCGAGAATAATGCGTGTATGTGATACCGTATTCTATTCTCGCGATAAATATATCGAATGGTTGTATGCGATATAACCTAGTTATCGATTCAAGCGTTGATTCGATAAGCCGATATATTAGATACCAGTCGGTTATGTGCGCATGACCGGATCATTGAATCAAGTGTTGATTTAATGATTTAATGCATATTTATATATTTGATATATTGCTTTGCATTAACTAGTATCGGTCTACTTAAGATGGATTTTCTCACTCGGATGTGCGCATTACATATGCGATATGTTTTTGTGCACTTGCTTGTATCATGTTTGATGATGCATGCCTAACTTGGTTAAGTGTAAAGAATGAACCATGGTTATGAATGGGTTAGGGTTTTGATTTTTATTTATTCATTTATCTTTCTTATTTATTCTTTTTTGGAATAAGGAAAAGAAAGATAAATGGTGGCTTATTTTGGATTTAGTTGAAGTTTCATGAAACTTTGACTAAGTCTTCATTCTTATCTCATGCTTAACCTAACCATTCTTTAACCATGATTTACTCTCTACATCTAACCATGGTTCAAGTTATGATAAGATTATTATTCTTTTCATTTTTGAGGATAATCTAATCATAATTTTCTTCTTCATATTCTTCTTCTTCTTCATTGAACTAAAGAAGAAAAACCTTGACCTCATCAATGGTGATTGATGAATTAGAGTGAGAAATCCAATTCTAAAGTCTACCCACTTCCTATTTCTTCATCCTCTACCTCTTGCCAAGTAGTAGAGTGTGTTTCCTTCACAACTTTTAACGGTTTGGTGAAGGTGGAGCTTGATTCATCGATGCCTCGACGTAGATCATCTTCGGCATGGACATCGACGACCTAGCTTGCCCATTCTCCGACGAAGCCGACTCTAGAGCCCGGATTTGATTTGGACAGCGGAGACGACATCGTTGCGGAGCCGTGGAGGTGGAGCACCGGATCTACAAAAGTTGTATTTCCGTATTTTATATAGTTAATTGTTAACTAGTTCTTGTTCGCCTAGAAATCTAGTTATCGATCCGTAAACTAGGGTTTGTAGGCACCATAATTTTTTAAATTGCCATGGTTGATGGCTTGGGAGACCTCACTAGTGTGCCTAGGAACCCTGCACTCTTGAATTGCGCCTTTGCGCTCTTGGACTGGCGCATAGCGCCAGAGCGCGCCACGTGTCAACCACAGAACTGTCTGCGCTTTGCGCTTCTAAAAATAGCGCATTGCGCTCTTGGACTGGCGCATAGCGCCAGAGCGTGCCACGTGTCATTCACTGGCGCAGCGCACTCAGAAAGTGCAATGCGCTAACAGACTTGTGCTTAGCGCAGAGCGTGACACGTGTCACCTTCGCATGCACTAGCGCATTGCGCTCTTTGATTGGCACAAAGCGCCTGACAAGCCACGTGGCGCACTATCAGAACACTATTTTGCTCCTGATAAATGCTATGCATTTAATTACGGAGCACAATGCTATGTATTAATAAAAGGGCAAAGCCCAAGTAAAAGCCTAATAGGCAGAACATGAATAAAATGTTAAACATTTTTAACTGGATTTAGCCCAATTTTGGCCATAAGTCCTCAATATAAATTGAACCGAGCCCAACTGCTCTTCCAATCAATTTACACATGGTTCAAGGGTACATCTCTTTACTCCTCTGATATCTGTCGTTGTAATTCCTCAACGTCGTCAGAGAGGTAACGGGTCCAAACAACCAAACACTGCTACGGACTGTGGGGTCCTTAAACTCATGGACTATGACGTCCTTAACCTTGACCGTGACGTCTTTAAACTAACATCAGACTGTCGAGTCCTTAAATCCACGGACTATGATGTCGTTAACCTCGACCGTGATGTTTTAAAACTAATATCGGACTGTGAGATCCTTAAGCCTTAAGCTTATGGACTATGATGTCCTTAACCTCGACCGTGATGTCTTAAAACTAACACCGGACTGTGGAGTCCTTAAATCCACGGACTATGATGTCCTTAACCTTGACCGCAATGTCTTAAAATTAACATTGGACCGCAATGTCCTTAAACTACTTATCGACCGCAATGTCGCTAAACTAAACAATAAAGCCCAACTGCTCTCTTATCGGATCTAAACGATCCCGTTAAGTCGATCTTAGTCTAAAATTAGACTAACGTGTCCTTAACGAACGTTTAAGTTGATCTTAGCCTCAAATAAGGCTAACGTATCCTTAAACACAAACCCCCAAACCCAAATCTAAGAAAGATACTGATTTGGACTAATCCACGTCCTACGGGCGACAACATAACTTAGTCTCCGTATACAATCCACAGGCAACCGAACAAAAAACAAACACCCACGACATGAAGTGACCATATGGAGAAAGAGAAAGTTGTTACCGCGATGCAGTAGCGTAATTAACTGCAGGGGCTTGCGCCTGCAGGGAAGAGAATCCCCACAATCAAAAACCCCTCAAACGAGGGGGAATCTGACGATGTCTGCTACATCGGACGCATCCGTTTAAACGTTCAATACATGGTGCCATAAATCAACTTGGCATATTCGGAGAGATGGACGGATAGCACCAATTAGCATCTGCCCCAAATTTCAGGCAAGAAGGACCCGCGCGGTCGCGTCCCCATTGTTCGGAGGGGAACAGTCATGACTCGCCAAGCGAAGTATTTTTTGAGGAATCGACCGTTTATTGGCCGGAAGGGTTTTCTGCCATGCATATCCATGAGCAGGTAGGCTCCACCTTGGTTGACTTGCTTTATGATGTACAGGCCTTCATAGTTCAGCTCGAATCTCCCCCGTTTTGCACGATTGAGGATCATCGGTCTTTAAATGACTAGCACGAGCTCGCCTTGGCGGAATGTTCTCGGCCTAGTCAGTCTTTCATATGACCGTGTCATCCTTGTCTTATAAGCCTCCAGGTTTTGCTGTGCTATAAAGCGAGTTTCGTCAAGGGCATCGAGCTCCTCAAGCCGAAGATGAGCGTATTCTTCATTCGTCAGCTCATATCGAACCGCTACTCGTAGAGAAGGGAGTTATATTTCAAGAGGAAGCACCGCTTCCGTGCCGAATATCAAAGCGTATGGTGTTGTATTCGTGGCCGTTTTGAATGTTGTTCAGTATGCCCAAAGAGCTTTATGCAACCTTTCGTGCCAGTCTTTTTTGTTTCTAGACACCGTTTTCTTTATAATCTTTGTCAAGGTCTTGTTGAAAGCTTCAGCTAGACCGTTGGCACGAGTATTATAGACTAAAGAGTATCTTCAATCTGTATTATGCCGTTGTGCGAAGCGGCTGATTTTATGGCTTCTGTAGGATGGCCCATTATTTGAGATAATTCGTCGCGGAGTTCCGAACCGGTAGATGACATGTGTCCTGAAGAAATGGAGGATATTCTCTGTCTTCACTTCCCTTAGTTATACTGCTTCAGCCCACTTAGATAAGTAGTCGGTCGTTGCCAGTATTAACCGATGTCCTTTGGACGATGGTGGTTCAATAGGCACTTATATCAGTTCCCTACATTTCGAATGGCCAGCTAGCTACCGTTAGGAGTAGCGGGTTTGGATGCTGGTGGATGAAGACCCCGTGAATTTGGCTTGAGTGATACTGCTTCGCATATTCGAGGTAGCCCTCAATCATTGTGGGCTAATAATAACCCATTCTTTTGATCTTCAACTTCATTTTTGGCCCAGTTTGGTGAGAACCGTAGAGTCCGTCATGAATTTCTTCGACGACTCTCTTTGCTTCTTCTTGTCCCAGAAATCTTAGCCATAGATAGTCGAACGATCTCTTATATAGAGTATCATTGACGAAGGAGAAAGACAGAGCTCGTTTCATGAGCTGGTGTCTAAACAACGCATTTTTGGGCGTTCGTTGGGATTTGAAGTAGTCTATGAAGACTTCCTTCCAATTCTTGACCTTTTCTTCGCCTTCTATTTGGAGGGCTACTTGTTCGGTCGTTTCTTTTCCTTCGGATGGCTCCGTTATGTCCCCCAAATATATTTCTTTCGGCACGAGGATCCTGCGACTTCGTATGATGATCTTTACATCATCGAGGTCTTCGTCGGCTAATTCATTAGCCAATTTGGCCAACGCATACGCCTTACTATTTTTCGAACGCGGTATACTCTCTAGGATGTAGGAGGGGATTTGTGTCAATAGTTGTTGCACCATTTCGCCATACCTTATCATCTCCGGCTTGCTTGTCTAATAGTCGCCATTTACTTGGCTAACGATCAGTTGGGAGTCTCCATGTATGAGGAGGTCTTTGATTCCCATGTCGACAGCGATCTCGAGACCTATTATCAAAGCTTCATATTCAGGTTCAATATTCGTCCTCGGCTCTGTTAAGGAGAGGGCGTAACGCAATATCTCTCCTTGGGGAGTCACTAAGATAAGGCCCACCGCGGCTTTGATTATGGGGGTGTTTTGATTTTGCCTCTTCATGGAAGATGCTCCATTGAAGTAGAGTTCCCATCAGGGATCATTTTCTTCTTTCTCTTCTTCAATTGTGTCGAAGGCATGTTCATCCGGCAACTCGCAATTTAAGGAGGAGTCGGCTGGTATCGGATGCTCGGCGAGAAAATCTGTGATGGCCTGGCCTTTCACAGCTTTGAGGGGTCGATACGTTTTCGATAACTCCATCAGGAGGATGGCCCATTTGGCAAGCCTTCCTGTTAGTATGGCCCTTGACATCAGATATTTGAGAGGATCCACCTTTGATACGAGATAGACCTTGTGTGCCAAGGCGTAATGTCTGAGCTTCGTTATTGCGAAGATCATTTTCAGGCAATGCTTTTCAATGGGGGAGTAGTTATTTTCTGCCCCAGGAGAATTCGGCTCAAATAGTACAAATCTCTCTCCTTTCCCTGATCGTCCTCTTGTGCCCATAGTGCGCCTAAAGAACCCTCAAGGGTTTTCGTATATAGGATAAGGGGTTTCCCCTTAACCGGACCGGTCAATATCGACGGATTTTGCAGATATTGCTTGATTTCGTCTAGTGCATTTTGGCACTTATCTTCCCAGACGAACGAGGTCCTCTTCTTCATTAGATGACTGTAGAGACGCCCTTTTCCGAAAAGGTTGGTTATGAACCGCCGGATATATGCAAGATTTCCTTAAAGGGATCACAACTGTTTGAGGGTCCTTGGCGTGGGCATTTCCGTAATCGGCTTAATCTTTGAGGGATCGATTTTGATATCCCGGTGCCATATGATGAATCCCAAGAATTTTCTTGAGGAGACTCCAAACGCGCATTTCAGAGGATTCATCTTCAGATTGTACTTCCGGAGACGTTGGAACACTACGTTTATATGTTCCCAATGTTCCTCGTAAGAATTACTCTTCACCACCAGGTCGTCGATGTAGAATTCGACAATCTCATGAATGAGGTCATCGAAGATCTTCATGAAGGGTCCCGGCAGCGCCCCGGCCATCAAAACGCTGCCAAAATGCAGAACAAAAATTTTTAAAACCGGCGCTACCGCTACCCGAATCCCGGATCGACCTTAAACCTTAAACTAGCAAACTAAGAAGAGGTTAGAATTGTTATACCGAGTTGATCCATATCCTTCGGTCTTCATTCTAAGCACCTAGCGATCCTTTGATGATGTTTGGTTGCCGGTCTTTCTCCATCTCCGATGATCCACCCGAGGGAAATGGCGCAAGCTCCAACATCGTCGAACGAGGTAACCGACGCTCCAAAATTGCTAGCGATGGAGAGTCGAGGTGTATGGAAGTGTCACTACATTTTTCTCTCTACCCAAAGTGCTCATGGAGCAACCATAGAAAATTGAAGGTGATGAAGCATTTGCATGAACAAAAAATGGTTAAGTGTTTTGTGTGTATGAGAGAGTGAGGGAGTGATGTGTTAATCAACCAAAATGAAATCCATTCCCACCCTAAAGTGGCCGGCCCCCCTTTCTCTCTCAATCACACAAAAAAATCATTTTCTAAAGTCAAATTATAATAAACAAATGCACCATACTGTGAACCATGCCCATGCCACATCATACCCTCCACCTCATCATGAAACAAATGAATTTCCATAAATGGAAAATCAATAATGAGGTGGCAAAACTTCTAGAAGCTATTCCGTATAAAATACGGAATACTTCCCGGTACATGTACTGAAATACATATACGCGTATTCGTACAAAAATACGAATAGCCAAGAGAGAAAATAAATAGCGAGCAATAATAATAGAATACATATATATAAATACATATGTAAATTATTAAATCAAAACCTGATTTAATAATCTGGCTTAATCATAACCCGCTAGTATTATCAACTGTCCGATTAAAGTCTGCGCAGTATACACATATTTAATCGGACACTTGTATGTATCAACATACGCCATGTACACCATATCGCCTGAACCATGAAAACCCTCTGTATGGGACTCTAAAGACTCGTCGATACGCTGGCAGTGGGTTTAACCACAAGCATGTCAGCAGCACTAGCTGTACGTAACGGCTACCCAAGTATTGAGCGAAAGGGAGGCCGACGAGCAAACTCATCCTGAACCCCTACCGAGCTTGACAGTGACAATATCCGTACAGTCCGGTCTGTTCTTCTATGAGTATCGCATATCAAGTCTAGGGGGGTGGATAAAGTCAGACCCCCAACAACGCGATATTTAGTGTCGGCATGATATCCATCACCTCCTAAGAAACTATCGATCCTGTATCGGTAATCCTCGTCTACCATGGCCATGGATTTATGGTGATGGCCACCCGTACACAACGCGACATCAACCCCCAATACCGGGAGAGACGAATCCCCAATGATCCGATCACTGCCTCTATGTAGCTCGGGACTGTACCCAACTAAAAGCTGTTTGCACGACTCCTTTGAGCCGTGGTAGGGTAGTAATCAAAGTACAGTGGGAACTCACACGAGACAAATGACGATCTCAGGTCGACAGACTAACCTGTATACATGTCACCTGGGAACTGCTATCTGACAATAGGTATAATACCAACTAGCAGGTTTTCGGCGAGTCCGTCCAGTGTACTCATAACCCAATGAGCACCTGTATACTATCTTAGGTGAACAAACTAACACCAATGGCTTGTGAGACCTGGCCACCGCCCCTCTTCGGGGTCTCGATCAGTATACACTAGTCTACACTGGAGTATCGATGCCCAGTCTCGATACTCCTACGACTAGGGACATTTAAGGATGTGCTTATAGACCCCAGCTCCCACATATATGATCGCCATCATAATGCTGGCAGTCAAGGAAGAATCCTATGTGCTCTATCAACATGTACATGATGATAAAGGCAAACCAGATAGCATACTATCATCTTAAGTAAGACTGTTTTATCGGTATAGGTCCTCACTCAATCATCATAATCACAAGTCCGCGACTATGATAATTGCCTTAAGGGCACTATAGCCAACAGTCTCCCACTAGCACTTAAGGCCAATTATTGCGATGTCGCATACTCACAGCCCGTGTGATACCGAACACCCAACTTCTCTACTAATCAGTTTCGCAAAGCCCGTTTGCAAAAATGATTACGTTCGAGAAATAGCCCCAGTGAGTGGATCCGCTCCAATGTTTCTTTCCGTATCTCTTTATATCTCAACTTCTCGGAGAAGACTATCTCCCCAAATGAGCAATACCTGTCTTAGAATTTGTCTGGATATCTGATGGGACCCAGTTCACAAATGAACTCCAAATCCAGCAAACTACTCAAACTGTATCGTCCACTGAATTTAATCAGCAACATGCGCCATGCCTTCCTCAGTATCCGCTTGGACCACTTGTCCAACATATTGTCCCTCAGAAGAGGGAAAAAATATAACTCTGACAGTCACTCTGTCATCCAGGTCATCTTGGAAGCCTGAAACGATAACCGTCTCCTGAAGGAGGCTGCCGTAATCATTTCCCAAGAACATTCACTTATGTCCAATAACTACTTCCTAATGTTTCTCCAGGATTGGATTAATATATCTGCTTATTGCATCTAGTGCAAAAGCAATATCTGGTGTGGTACTCGACATTTCATGATTAACTCAATTGCCTAAGCAAGTGATATGCTAATCATGCAGATCCCTCTCCCCTTTACTCTGTAAGACACCTTTAGAGAGAGTAACTCCATCACCTGCAGGTACACCACCATGTCAGGAGTCATCCATCCTAAAATCTCTTTAGAAAAATGTCAAAGTAACCAGATTGGGATACTTCCCAAATCTAAACCATAGATCTAGTAACCAGAAAAGCTGATATTATATTCATATCCTATGCGGAGAAACAACTTTGTGACAACCACAGTATAACCGATCGTAGTATAGGAATATCTCTTTCTATTAAGTGCATGTCATCCTAATACCTGTACATCACTCTCTACTAGCTTCTTACCAGATCCATCTCCTATTCTGATGAGGTCAAAACCTATGACTGTCACATCAAAATTAGATGATCTAATTCCGCTATACCTGCTTTAGTCTATAAATAGATATAAGCTACTTGCCTACTATGCTTCCGCTTCTCCCACTGACTACAACAACCCTCTGGCAGAGTCATATACACGTGCACTTCTAAAGCTAGTTTAGAATGACAGTATACTCATCCTCCTGCCGGGTCTTATAGTCTAGAACAGCAGCAATGGCAAGTCTGGGTAAACAAGAACCTCCCTGTCACCGTCTCTGAGAAGACCGAAGTACCTCTCGAGTGCCTGAGGTTACCACCAAAATCTGCGGAGTGGCTAATGGAACGTCGAAACTGATTGAATCGTTAAGTTCTATTAAATCTTCAGTAATCGTTTGTGGTTCTGGAATCACTTCCAGTCCTACCATACTCCCACTTCTGTTTTCTGAAAAAATCCATTTTATTAAAACTGTGGCGAATCAAGAACAATATAAATAATGATCTTCCTGATGGTAGAAAGTTAACCCTCATCAAATCCCGGGATAACCCACAAACAGCCATTACTGAAACGTGCCTTGAGTTTATCCGGATTCTGGTTTTAAGCATCAGCCGGACAACTCCCTATACCTTAACATCGTTAAGATATAAATTGATTCTATATTAATCTAATATAGAAACAAAAACACTAATCTAATGTCTCCAGTGCATATCAACCAAATAGAAAAAAAGGAAAATCAGCATTACTCATCTAGGAGTGCATCCATATATGAGTAACCCGAAAGATAAGCAAGTTCCCAAAACCATTACTATTAACTGAATACCAAACACAAGTATCTATATCTTCCACTTTCTCGAAGAATCCTGATACTTACAACAGATGGTTCCCTACTTTATTCTTATACCTATAACTTCTGAATATCTGGATCTTGCATTTTCAACAAAATACATGTCCAGAACTAGAGAAGTTATAAGTAAACAGAATATAGTACGAGTACCAACCCCTTTGTCCTAATGGACACTGGACAATATACAATACTTTGTATAAGTCCCCTGAGTTCAATAACTCAAATCCTGTGCGTCGTACGTTGAAAAACTGTACTTTGGTTAAGAAGAATTACACCGCTGTTGAATGTACCTTACCTAATCACCAACTGATATAGGTAAATGTCACAAACATAATATCAAAAAGTTATATCTCATTTTATAAAATAAATGTACAGATATATCAGTTTGAAATTGGTGCATAACAACGGATATTCAAAATCAAATATTTGCCATCCGGCAAAATCCAGATGATTTCCTCAAATATCACCAATTTTAACGAATTCCGATATAATGAGGATATAATCACCTAATTCCCAATATCTTGCTCCCACTCACCATCCGTAATAACATACAGATGTGAGAAACTGATCTGGTAAATACATACCCTGGAGTTAGATTCTTATTGGGAAAATAGTTTTCAATTAACATTGCACAGTAAAACTGAAACATGAAAATGTTCCAAAATGGTTAACTGGTATTCCTAGTAACGCCTCTTCCACTATCCTTCACGACAGTAACCATATACTATACCTGCCCTCACTGCAATCCTCTTTATTATGTCTTTACTTATTACCTTCTATACACCTTCTTTAGGCTAACTGGTTTTCTTCTTTCCCTACCCTTCGGCACCAGCCTAAGGATTGGAATAAGACTATCCAATATGCGTAATAGGTGTACTCTCATAATCTTAGGAGCCCGCACAACCTGAGAGAAGGTAAAGAGAAAAGACAACCAAATATTCCTATTCATTCTCTCCAGAACCGGAATCCATCCTCGAAAAAAGTTCCTTCGAGTTCGTATATAACCATACGATGGATTTATCCAATGGAAGTGGATATCCGTAGTGATACGGAGTGTCCTAGAGAAAAGCAAAGTGGATGTAAGAGTGGCAGGGGTATACCTAGTTTTTGTCGTGAAAGTTGGTGGTCGCATTTTCCTTTGCCATTATTCTACTCCTTTTATATGTCTTTACTTATTACCTTCTGTACACCACACTTAAGATTAATTTGTTTTCTTCCTTCCCTACCGTTCGGCACCTGCCTATGTTTTGGAAGAAGACTATCCAATAAGCTCAACAGGTGTACCCTCTCCTAATCCTAGGAGCCCTCACAACCTGAGAGAAGGTAAAGGGAAAAGACAACCGAATAATCCTATTCAATCTCTCCACAACCGGAATCCATCCTCGAAAAAGTTCCTTCGAGTTCGTATATAACCATACGATGGATTTATCCAATAGAAGTGGATGTTCGTAATAATACGGGGTGTTCTGGAGAAATGCAAAGGTGATATAGAAGTGGCAATGATGTATGCGACACCGTGATGTTCTAAAAGCCAAAATGTTTTAAGAAGATTCGGTCAATTTGGTTTCATGAGTTTTAGTCAAAGGTCGGGTCATAGTCACAGCCAGAAAGAGAGAGAGAGAAAAGAAACACTCAGCGTACACTCTAACCTAGATCAGAATGGTTAATCATTTTATCTAATCTGGATGGCTCCCACTGTTTCCTCAAATTCTCCTCCAAACCCAAAAGGAGAATTAGTCAGAATCACCCGAGGAGTAATCCTACTTATCAGTGGGAATCGGGATCCAACTATCATCGCATGACAACTTGATGGAAGCCACTCAAGTCACCATACTCCAGAAGGTATGCGCAAGCCTGACAAGTTTCCTGTATGTTTGAAACCCCCGATGTGTGTTTTTACCCCTAGGACCCAAGTGACCTTAACAATGCCAACATATCAAAGAGTCCTAGTCAAGTTCAACCCGTCATTATCTTGATTGCGTTAAACCTACCTGTATGAGTCATTGACAATTCTAACATAACCGTACGACTGTCCTAACCAATCCACATATCCATGCGACAGAAAAGCATTACAGAGCTACCAAACTCTACGCCTCGGCAATGCACGACATACGTAGTACGAATACTAAGCAATACTGATCTGAAATGACGGAGGGTTACGGCTGGTTTTTGGCGAAAAACCTTTAACGTAATGAACTTGATATCGTTGAAGGAATCCAAGTGGTTTTATAAAAATATATGGTGGCGAATACTTTTGCTAAAGAGGTCACTCCTGGTGAAGGGATCTCGGCTCTTTCCCCATAGAATGAGGTGCAGGATATTCCAAACTGAATACCACGATGCAAAGCAAAAATAATCGACTATAGTGAAGTTATTACGTTGACGCAAATTTTTACTCAAGGGGTTACTCCCGATGAAGGGATCTCGGCCCTTGCCTCGTCGAATGAGGTGTAGGATATTCCAAATGAATACCGCGATGCAAAGCAAAAGAAAATATCTGTAATGTCAGTTTTTTAAAAAACTTGGTTCCAACAACATCATAAATAGGTTTGTTTTATCCTTGCATTGATAAGAATCAATGCAGTCCTATCAATTAATCACACCAGAAAAGAACGAAAATAAAATGTACGTATATGCCATCCGCATTCGCCACTGGGTCCCGTTATCACTCGTTAGGTTACTTAACTAACGACAAAGCGGGGACTGGGCTAGCGCGGGTGCAAAACATATATAACATCTACTAGTATATATAAATATATATATAACATTCGTCCCAGGCATGATATAAAGAAACATCACAGAAACATCACAGAAGAAAAACAGAATGGTGGATAATCTGGAGCCCCGAGTTTCACTTGAGCCGCAAGTGAGACCCGACGTTCCCTGTCGTATGGATAGCCTATGCAATGAAACCTAGACCCCTACGAGTGCAGCAAGTTACCCGCCAAAACCAGAAGTGAGGCAGCCCCCTTCAACAACGTGAATGGGCCACCCGGCACTTCACGGAATCCGGTAACTTGAGCACCCCTCCTGGGTCATCCTATACCCCCTACGAGTGCGGCGAATAGCCCGCCAATTCTAGAGTAAGGTCCCCTCCGTCTCAACGCCATGAGATGCGGACCAGTTGCCCTCTAGAACCCGGCTATTCGTGCACTCCACCGCGGGGTAATCCTAGTACAGAAAATAAAATAATATACATGAGTGACATCGACCTCAGCCCGGTCGTGCCCTAAAAGAATAATATACAAACTGGCAGTGACGGCAGTCCACATGTCGGACGCTCGCCCCGCAATATCAAATGTATAAATGAAATAAAACTGTACTATCATTGCACCATTGCTATCCACCACGACGATCCAACCAACATCACAGCACATCACAGAACATCAACGTGAATGTCATGTTCGCAAAATATAATGTATGTACTGTCAAACGCACGCTTAAAATATCGATCGACTAAGTTCCAAATTGGCCCTAATAGCAAAACAACACTTCACTAAAACCTGGGCCAAAACAGAATATCACAAAAATCACATTTCCAAGTAAATGGGCTACAAAAAAGATTTGGTCGCCGTTGCCACTAAACCGCCACGGAACCGCCGCCAATAGGGGCTAAGTGCGGTGGATCCATGGCGCTTTTGGGGAATCACGAGCCCAAATTTTTCCAGTGCCCTTAAAATTGCCTACACAGATTTTTAAGATACCTCAAATAATTTTTTGAACAATTTTTAAAAACGGCAGAAAACAGAACAATGGAAACGTGATTTTGGAAATTTCCGTCGATCGATCTTTCAAGAACGTTTAAACAAGCTAGTGAGGGGTTTAAAGGGTGGCTCTAATACCATGAAGGGTCCCGGCAGCGCCCCGGCCATCAAAACGCGGCCAAAATGCGGAACAAAAATTTCTAAAACTGGCGCTACCGCTACCCGAATCCCAGATCGACCTTAAACCCTAAACTAGCAAACTAAGAAGAGGTTATAATTGTTATACCGAGTTGATCCGTGTCCTTCGGTCTTCATTCCATGCTCCTAGCGATCCTTTGATGATGTTTGGTTGCCGGTCTTCCTCCATCTCCGATGATCCACCCGAGAGAAACGGTGCAAGCTCCAACCTCGTCGAATGAGGTAACCGACGCTCCAAATTCGCTAGCGATGGAGAGTCGAGGTGTATGGATGTGTCACTATATTTTTCTATCTACCCAAAGTGCTCATGGAGCAACCATAGAAGATTGAAGGTGATGAAGCATTTGCATGAACAAAAAATGGTTAAGTGTTTTGTGTGTATGAGAGAGTGAGGGAGTGATGTGTTAATCAACCAAAATGAAATCCAATCCCACCCTAAAGTGGCCGGCCCCCCTTTCTCTCTCAATCACACAAAAAATCATTTTCCAAAGTTAAATTATAATAAACAAATGCACCATACTATGAACCATGCTCATGCCACATCATGCCCTCCACCTCATCATGAAACAAATGAATTTCAATAAATGGAAAATCAATAATGAGGTGGCAAAACTTCTAGAAGTTATGCCGTATAAAATACAGAATACTTCCAGGTACAGGTACCGAAATACATATACGTGTATTCGTACAAAAATACGAATAGCCAAGAGAGAAAATAAATAGCAAACAATAATACTAGAATAAATATATATAAATACATATGTAAATTATTAAATCAAAACCTGATTTAATAATCTGGCTTAATCCTAAGCCGCTAGTATTATCAACCATCCGATTAAAGTCTGCGCGGTATGCACATATTTAATCGGACACCTGTATGTATCAACATACGCCATATACAACATATCGCCTGAACCGTGAAAACCCTCTGTGTGGGACTTTAAAGACTCGTCAGTACGCTGGCAGTGGGTTTAACCACAAGCATGTCAGCGGCACTAGCTGTACGTAACGGCTATCCAGGTATTGAGCGAAAGGGAGGCCGACGAGCAAACTATCGATCCGTACAGTCAGGTTTGTTCGTCTAAGAGTATCGCATATCGAGTCTATAGGGTGGATAAAGTCAGACCCCAACAACGCGATATTTAGTGTCGGCATGATATCCATCACCTCCTGAGAAACTATCGATCCTGGATCGGTAATCCTCGTCTACCATGGCCATGGATTTGTGGTGATGGCCACCCGTACACAACGCGACATCAACCCCCAATACCGGGAGAGACGAATCCCCGACGATCCGATCACTGCCTCCATGTGGCTCGGGACTGTACCCAACTAAAACCTGTTTGCATGACTCCTTTGAGCCGTGGTAGGATAGTAATTAAAGTACAGTGGGAACTCACACGAGACAAATGACGATCTCAGGTCGACAGAATAACCTGTACACATGTCACCTGAGAACTGCTATCTGACAATAGGTATAATACCAACTAGCAGGTTCCCGGCGAATCCGTCCAGTATACTCATAACCTAATGAGCACCTGTATACTATCTTAGGTGAACAAAATAACACCAATGGCTTATGAGACCTGGCCACCGCCCCTCTTCGGGGTCTCGATCAGTATACACTAGTCTACACTGGAGTATCGATGTCCAGTCTCGATACTCCTACGACTAGGGACATTTAAGGATGTGCTTATAGACCCCCAGCTCCCACATATATGACCGCCATCATAATGCTGACAGTCAAGTAAGAATCCTATGGGATCTATCAACATGTACATGATGATAAAGGCAAACAAGATAGCATACTATCATCTTGAGTAAGACTGTTTTAACGGTATAGGTCCTCACTCAATCATCATAATCGCAAGTCCGCGACTATGATAATTGCCTTGAGGTCACTATAGCCAACACTTCATCATAGCCCTCTGGTAGGTAGCGCCAGGGCTTTAAACCGAAAGGCATCACCTTGTAGCAGAATGTGCCCAGCGGAGTCCGGAGGGCAGAATGTTTTTATTCTTCAGGATGCATTTTTACTTGGTTGTATCCTGAAGATCCATCCATGATTGTGAGCCAGTTCTTAAAGAAATAGCAATTCTCAATTGGGTGGCTCACCATTCAGTGATAGGTGCAGTAGTTGGGGTTATTGACGTCGCCGGGTTGCGGTGGACGCTAAGGATCTGGCAATGTGATGAGTTTGTTACGCATTGCCAACTCAAATAGTCTCCTTGTCTTATCGTGGAAAAATGAGTAAGAGCGTCCTAGCCTTTCTTCCATGGATAGGCATGGACGTGCATTGTTTTGGCGAACCGCTGGTTTTGGGTCGCACGGTTGATGTTGAGTGTTGGCGACGAAGGCCGCTTTCCCTTTACCTTTGACGTTTTGAGGGTCCTTATTTGAGGAGGAAGGCCGATGGCCCCACTGGTCCATTTGGGCCAGCTAATCGATTAGAGCCTGGAAGGTTGTTGATCAGTCGAAAATAGTGCATTCTCAACACGTTAATTTCCCTACTCTTATCATTCATATATAGGTGTTTATTGTAATTATAACACAGATTACGATTTCATCTGGAAAATACCAAATTACCTATGTTATAGTTATAATCGACATTCTAGAGGGAAATTACGTGTTTATTACTAATTGCATTGATCTGTATATATCAATCCTTGTCTCGAGATTGTGTGCAGGAAATTCTCCAGGTAAAAGAGCTCGAATTGCTAAAAAGTGTTGAGAAAATACATCACGTCCGTGACTTGGAATCTAGCAATGATTCAGAGAGTATAAAAATATTCCAAGCATCCCATGAAGACCCAAAATCCAGCACCAAACCAACCTGAGAAAACCATGCAGCAAGCTCCCCACATAGCCGCGGATCCGCGGCCGAGTTGGCCGATCCGCCGCGGATCCGCGGCTAGTTGGATACATCAGCATCTCAAAATTCCTCCACGTGGCTACTTGTAATGGCCAGGCTTCCACAAGACTCCCAAACTGCCCGTGGATTTATCCAGAAGGCTCGGTCTAACAATCTTATCCTAGAATATTCCTTATTCTAGAATATTCCCTCCAACAAACTTCTTCTAGAAGACTCTCAACAACCTAGCTTTGGAGGGAAGATTCAAATGAGTGGTTATAAAAAGGGATCTAGATCTAGAATTTGGAGGTTGTTCATGAGTTACACAATAAATTGTTGAATTTGGAGGGAAACACATTTTGGTTGTTCATCATTTAGGGTAAAAAAATCGAATGAGATCCAAAGCAAAATCTACACAAATTGAGTGACACAATTTGATCCAAATCAAGATTCATCGAGTACCGATTCAAGCAAGCATCCAACGAACCTTTTGAAGCGACGCCGATCTTCATCCGAGCAAGAGATCCACGACGATCCGCGACTCAAGAAGACGATGCGAAGCTAGTTCGATGATTTTAGTTCCTCCTCAATTCTTGTAGTCTTTGAGTGTGTTGTAACGAAATATCGAATAATAAAAGGTGAAGATCTTGATTCTTATTTTCTATTCATTCTCGCATTATGATATTTTTCATTCTTGATTGCTTTATAATGATGCGTGAATAAAACTCCACTTGCATCGGAATCAAAAGAATAGATAGAATGATGTTGATGAATTCTTGAACGATTCTTAAGTCTTATAAGTTTTGTAAACCCTAGGAAATTAAATCAAAGATGTCCTAGTTTTGAGCGAGATGCTTTCTTGAATGTTTTCGCTCTAAATTAGAGATCAACAATCGATGATTGAATTTCCTAGAGGCTAGAATTTGAATGCTAATTAACGAAAGGACAAGGGATGAGGATGAAGAAACCCTAGTTTCTTCAATAGATCCCTAAACCTCGTTGATTGTCATCGATCTAGCAATAAATCTTCAATAGATAAGAATTTGTAATTAAAAGCATCAATCATCACTATCGATTTGATTGATTCCGACAAGACTCTCTAAAAATCTTGATAATTCAAACGATTTGGATATTTTCTTGATTTCTACCATTTCTTGATTTTAGATCTAGTTTTTGATGATTCTTAAAACTAAATTTCATAAATTCTTGAATCATTTTCTTTTATATTTTAATTTCCAACTAACTAAAACAAGATCGATCAAATCACACTTCCCCTGTGGACGATCGGCATTCACCGACGAACCTACAAACGACACCGTCAATTGATTGCGGTTATTATAAATTTCTTTGGTTGTGATATATTTTACATTTTCCAAACACGACACGGAATGTAAGGATCAATCAAATGGCACCGTTGCCGGGGATAGTGTGTTAATTTGTTCGTTTTTGTAATTTGAGTTGGAAAATTTATTATTCCATCAGTTTTATAGATCAAAATTCGTTACAAACGCTTAACTATTCGTTGTGATTTGTTGCGAGGGAATCTGGAATCTGTGGAGCGAGAGGAAAAATTTTCAGGACATCTCGAAAAGTCCAGAGAGGCATCAGGAGCATTCTCTGAAAATTTTGTGCAGGGATCAATCTACCTAACCACGGAAGCGCGGCATTTGAGGCTTACTGCGGCGGAACCGCGGTCAGTATAGGGCTTCAGTGCACCAAACTTCTCAGGTCTATTTCTGACTTTCTTATTTCCTCCCTGCTCTGTCCATTAACCAATTTCTGCAGGATTCTTTGCAAAAATTCGCAGCGCCGCAAAAAGAAAAATGGTTGCGTGTTTGATCTTGGTTGTTTTAATTTTTAACATGGAAATTAAAGGGAACGACCAAATCAGATTAGGTCGGGATTTCATTACCCGTCCTAAGCCCCAAAAATCACAAACTTGCATCCGCATCACCCTCATTAACTAAAAAATATCTAGACAAGACTTTAAGGACCGTCGCGCTCACTTAGGACAGAAGGAGGTCGTGGGTAATCTCTTGCTTATCCACGTTTCTTTTGAGGTGTCTAAGGCAAGTGTTTCTAAGGCAAGTGGTTACTTAATTAGGCCCACTACTTAAGTGGTGGAGAACCTTCCACTTACCTGGCACTTACCTGGCCACAGAAGAGGCAAAGAGGCAGTAGAGGATCTATCTTGCGACTTGTCTTCTGGAAGTCTACGAGCGGTCTAGAGACTTGACCTAGGTGACCACTAAAATTAGGGTTGCTTGTGCACTGTTTGTGTGAATTTTTTTTAAAATCCGTATTTTCCAAACCAAACACCAAACTCATCTTTTCCTTAATTATCATTTAACGCTGACACTTGTGCTAAACCATTTAGTGCATGCTCGGCTGGACACGGGATTCTAGTGCCCGTCTTGTCCGCGTTCCTCCTATCGACTCCGAAATTGGTAATTCTACATCTAGTTTTTCTACACCCCCTACCACACCCACTTCGATGGACGGTTCTCCATCGAACTTCTTTAACACTACTCTGCCACTGTCCGCAGGTGCGCAGAATCCACCCTGCATCTCTCTCCAAGAAAGATGTTACCCTATGCGAGGTCATCTTTCGACCTGTCTCACCATTCCACCAGCCAATGAGGAAAATTTTGAAATCAAACCACAATACATCAATCTTCTCCTAAAATATCACGGTCTCGAGTCTGAAGATGCATATGTCTTTATTACAAAATTTGAAAATGTATGCGCAATGATGAGTACTTCACAGCTTTCTGTGGATGCTATGAGATTACGTCTTCTCCCATTTACCTTGTGCGATACAGCCGAGAAGTGGCTTTATAACACATCCGCACATTCTATTTCGAACTGGGGAGAATTCGTAACAGCATTCCTTAAGAAATTCTACCCTAATCATAAGACTGCTCGAGTTCGTAGCGAAATAAATCAATTTACCCAGCTTCCAAATGAATCATTCTCGAAGTGTTTTGAACGCTTCAAGGATCTGTTAGTTCAATGTCTTCATCACGGAATCCCTAGATGGGATCTGTGCAGAATCATTTATGAGAGCATTAATCCTACAACAAAACAGACCCTTGAATCCATGTGTCAAGGCACCATCATGACTAAAGATGATGGTGAAGCCTGGAGATTTCTAGATGATTTTCCTGAAAGATCTTTACAATGGGAGAATGTAAACCAGTCATCGACTAGGGGTGGCATTCACCAATCTGATGTTTCCATAGGATTTAGAGCTTAAATGGCAGCAATACAAAAGAAACTCGAAACTATGGAACACAAATTTTTAGCAGCCTCTCTAAATCAGATGTCACTTTCCAAAACTGTCTGTGGATGCTGTTCTGATCCATCTCACCTTATGGAAGAATGTCCTTTAAATTCTCCGTTTCAAGGTCAAGAGCATACCAATGCCGCTTTCCAACAAAGATCTAGAAACGATCCATATTCTTCCACTTAAAATCAGGGTTGGAGAAATCACCCTAACTTTGCTTGGAACCAACAACAAAATCAAAACACGGTTCCAAATCAAAATAATTTCCAAAGGGTTCCTCTACCACAACAGCAACCACTTCAAATAAGTCAGCACCCCTACCAAACACAAACTTTTCAAAATCCGGCCACAAATTCTGTACCTAAGAATAATTCTTTCCAAACAGTCGGTTCAGATAACTCCTCTTCACTCGAAGAAACCATGAATTTGCTTCTGACAAATTTCATGCAAGCTACGGCAAATTTTCAGTCTTTTGTCGATGAAATAAAAATGAACTACGCTTTCCAAAATGAGAGTATTAAATCGATGGAAGCACAGATTGCACGAATAAATGCCGAATTGAGTGCTAGAGAGAAAGGGAAACTTCCATTTCAACCTTTACCCAATCCTGGCTATTCACATCATGTGAACGCCATCACCACGTTGAGATCTGGAAGAGTGCTTGAAAATCATGTTGGTGAAGAGATTGCTATTAATAATGATGAATCAATCGATGATACCCCGACTGAGACTTTTCCTTCCATTTCTACTTCTACTTCTGACCCCAGTTCTTCTACCCCACCATTTTCTTTCGAGCCTATTCTCCGTTTTCCTTAAGGCTCGAACCCTAAGCACAGTCCTTCTACTCCACCCAAGACGATCCACACTCCTATTCTAGGATCTTTCCTACCCACACGATCTTCTCCAATGTTGGACCCCGCTCTTATAGCTAAATCTCCTTATCCGAATCGGTTAAGGGAAAACAGACCAAGTCTGCAAATGGAGAAGATCACTGAAATGTTTAAGCAGGTCAATATCAATATCCCTCTCCTAGATTCTATACAACAAGTCCCTGCTTATGCGAAAATTCTCAAGGACTTATGCACTAGGAAGAGGAAGACTCAAGAGCCAAAAAAGGTATTTATGTCAAAAACTGTAGACTTGGCTTTTCCCCAACAATTACCTAGGAAACGTAAGGATCCTGGCTATACTACTATTTCTATTTCTATTGGGGATAAACATATTAACCGTGCTCTACTTGACCTTGGTGCAAGTGTTAACCTGCTTCCTTACTCGGTTTATGAGCAGTTAGGGATCGGAGAGTTGAAACCAGCTCACTGCACTCTCCAGATGGCTGACCGATCCATCACCAATCCTAGGGGTGAACTAGAGGATGTGTTGATCGGGGAATTTGTATTCCCTGTGGATTTTATTGTACTCGATACACAGCCTGCAGCGAACCCACGGAATCAAATTCCGGTGATTCTTGGTCGCCCCTTTTTGGCCACTTCCAATGCTATAATCTACTGTCGTAATGGCTCTATGACCCTATCCTTCGAGAAGATGTCAATAGAGCTAAACATTTATAAGTTGGAAAGTGTACCCTCCGAACCTTCTGCTCAGGTCTGTTCTGTCGAATTAATGGATGTCGACAGCAGCGAATTTGATCAGCCTCATGATAATGATCTAGACTCGTTTCATATATTTTTGTTTGACCCTACTATGTATCATACACATACGGACTCTTCCACCAAGTTGTCCGGGTCAACAAATAACACTGATTATGAACTGTTTTTGGAGTCTGAAGATCACCTTGCGCTTGTTGATGACATTATTCTTCGGGGTATTGATGAGAGTTTTGAGAAAAATTTTGCTGATGAGCTCGCATTTTTAGCAAACACGGGTGTTGAAATGAATCATCTCCAAAACAAAGAAATTGAACCTCCACTCCTTCTTCTAGACAATCATGTGAATGCGAGTAATCCATCGTCACAATCACTGTGTCATCTCTCAAAAATGAGATGCAAACACATCCCATCCCACCTCTAGTTTCTTCCCTACTTCTTCCCGACTCTATTCATCATATTCTTCCACCAACCAGTGCTTTTCACGGATAAATTCTTCGAATAGTTGGTGTTGACCTTCGGTCTTTGCAAGGCTTGGCATTGACCATTTACTTAACCCCCCTCTTGTGATTTTTTAAAGGAATAATATTGTTTAACTAAAGTTTAGGGGGGGTTTATTTTTGGCTCTTGAACATAACTTTTGTCCTCAAAATTGTGAGCCAAAAATAAGTTTGGGGGAGGATTTTCACTTTAATATATTCTTACCCCCACTAATAATGTCCTCCCAAGCTTACAGGTTTTTGAGTTTTAGCAGAAGACAACAGTGAGGACACTGTTGAAAACAAGTTTGGGGCAGGTTTATGCTTAGTTACGCATCATTTTGCATCATACTTTGCATAAGCACAAAACAAAGTAAAAAAATGTGTACATAAATAAGATAATAAAAGATTAGATAGTGAAAAATTACATCCAAAAGATTAGAAAAATTTAAGAAAACCAAGAAAATCAGAAGTTTTCTTAAACAAAACTAGTAATAAGTAGTTATGAGCCGTTGTCCCTAGGGTTCGTAAGATGAAGGAAGTCACTAATCTGAGGATAAAAATAAGTCTAAAAAATAGTTTCTATTCTGAAAACCAAATATTTGAACATTGATACCCTACTATACGCACTTACACACGTCTTGAAACTCGGGATAGTAGAAGACACCTTGAAATGCTCTTGTCTGAAAGCCAAAGTATGAAGGAAATAATAAATGGAAAATAAAAGATAAAATGGTGAGAAAAAATGGACACTGGTTTTGTTATCGCCAAGGCAGCAATAAAAAAATATAGCGAGGGTGCTTCATCATCTAGTGCCTTAGACCAACTGGTTTGGGAGTCACTGCTAAGCCTTAGGTGGTGCAAGACGAGGAAAATACTAAATACACCTTATAAGCAAGCATGTTGAGTAATCAGTCGGTTAGTATCTCAAGAAGTATTAACGGTCGCATGAAAAATGTGTGAGCAAATTTCATCTAAATATCAATTAAAAAGTACTGAGGTGGAAGGACAAGAGTATGATTGCTTGAATTGAATTCTCCGAGTGTAGGGATGTTCTTTACATATGTGTAGGGTTATATGATCGATGTTTGGAAGAAAGGTAGGAATGAAGAATAAAGACGATGTTTTATTGAGGGATGACGTGATTTCTAACATCTTTTCATGACTATTAAGATAGGGCTCATAGCAACTGAAAACTAGTATTAGTTGGAAACTTTAATTTTCAAAGTATTTCTTTTACAAGTTCTTATCTTTATATGTAACGTTCACGGTCTTTCTTTTATTATGGGATTTTTTGGGTGCAATCCGCTGAAAACCCTCAGGAGACAACACTCCTCCTACTAGAGAAACCTAAATGTTTAAAGGCTTGTTGCACGTGCTCAGTGCAATCGTGTTGCCTACGAAAGTGTACTAGTTAGTTTTTCTCTTTCTTTATTTTCTCCTTCTTTTTAAAATAAAGATGTTTGCTTGAGACGACCAAAATTAAGTTTGGGGGAATTTGATCAGTTGAAAATAGTGCATTCTCAACACGTTAATTTCCCTACTCTTATCATTCATATATAGGTGTTTATTATAATTATAACACAGATTACGATTTCATCTGAAAAATTCCAAATTACCTGTGTTATAGTTATAATCGACATTCTAGAGGGAAATTACAGATTTATTACTAATTGCATTGATCTGTATATATCAATTCTTGTCTCGAGATTTTGTGCAGGAAATTCTCAAGGTAAAAAAGCCGGAATTGCTAAAAAGTGCTGAGAAAATATATCAAGTCCATGACTTGGAATCTGGCAATGATTCAAAGAGTATAAAAATATTCCAAGCATCCCATGAAGACCCAAAATACAGCACCAAACCAACCTGAGAAAACCATGCAGCAAGCTCCCCACATGGCCGCGGATCCGCGGCCGAGTTGGCCGATCCGCCGCGGATCCTCGGCTAGTTGGACACGTCAGCATCTCAAAATTCCTCCACGTGGCTACTTGTAACGGCCAGGCTTCCAGAAGACTCCCAAAGTGCACGTGGCTTTATCCAGAAGGCTCGGCCTAACTATTTTATCCTAGAATATTCCTTATTCTAGAATATTCCCTCCAACAAACTTCTTCTAGAAGACTCTCTCTAACAACCTAGATTTGGAGGGAAGATTCAAATGAGTGGTTATAAAAAGAGATCTAGATCTAGAATTTGAGGGTTGTTCATGAGTTACACAATAAGTTGTTGAATTTGGAGGGAAACACATTTTGGTTGTTCATCATTTAGGGTAAAAAAATCGAGTGAGATCCAAATCAAAATCCACACAAATTGAGTGGCACAATTTGATCCAAATCAAGATTCATCGAGTACCGATAAAAGCAAGAATCCAACGATCCTTTTGAAGCGACGCCGATCTTCATCTGAGCAAGAGATCCACGATGATCCGCGACTCAAGAAGACGATGCGAAACTAGTTCGATAATTTTAGTTCCTCCTCAATTCTTGTAGTCTTTGAGTGTGTTGTAACGAAACATCGAATAATAAAAGGTGAAGATCTTGATTCTTGTTTTCTATTCATTCTCGCATTATGATATTTTTCATTCTTGATTGCTTTATAATGATGCATGAATAAAACTCCGCTTGCATCGGAATCAAAAGAATAGAGAGAATGATATTGATGAATTCTTGAACAATTCTTAAGTTTTATGAGTTTTGTAAACCCTAGGAAATTAAATCAAAGATGACCTAGTTTTGAGAGAGAAACTTTCTTGAATGTTTTCGCTCTAAATTAGATATTAATAATCGATGATTGAATTTCCTAGAGGCTAGAATTTGAATGCTAATTAACGAAAGGACAAGGGATGAGGATGAATAAACCCTAGTTTCTTCAATAGATCCCTAAAGCTCGTTGATTATCATCGATCTAGCAACAAATCTTCAATAGATAAGAATTTGTAATTAAAAGCATCAATCATCACTATCGATTCGATTAATTCCGACAAGAGTCCCTACAAATCTTGATAATTCAAACGATTTGGATATTTTCTTGATTTCTACCATTTCTTGATTTTAGATCTAGTTTTTGATGATTCTTAAAACTAAATTTCATAAATTCTTGAATCATTTTCTTTTATATTTTAATTTCCAACTAACTAAAACAAGATCGATCAGATCACACTTTCCCTGTGGACGATCCTCATTCACCGACGAACCTACAAACGACACCATCAATTGATTGCGGTTATTATAAATTTCTTTGGTTATGATATATTTTACATTTTCCAAACACGACACGGAATTTAAGGATCAATCAAATGGCGCCGTTGCCGGGAATAGTGTGCTAATTTGTTCGTTTTTGTAATTTGAGTTGGAAAATTTATTATTCCATCAGTTTTATAGATCAAAATTCGTAACAAGCGCTTAACGATTCGTTGTGTTTTGTTGCGAGGGAATCTGGAATCTGTGGAACGAGAGGAAAATTTTCAGGACATCTCAAAAAGTCTAGAGAGGCATCAGGAGCATTCTCTGAAAATTTTGTGCAGGGATCAATCTACCTAACCGTGGAAGCGCGGCATTTGAGGCTTACTGCGGCAGAACCGCGGTCAGTATAGGGCTTCAGTGCACCAAACTTCTCAGGTCTATTTCTGACTTTCTTATCTCCTCCGTGCTCTGTCCATTAACCAACTTCTGCAGGATTCTTTGCAAAAATTCGCAGCGCCGCAAAAAGAAATTTTTTTGCGTGTTTGATCTTAGTTGTTTGCATTTTAAACACGGAAATTAAGGGGAACGACCAAATTCAGATTAGGTCGGGATTTCATTACCCGTCCTAACCCCCAAAAATCACAAACTTGCATCCGCATCACCCTCATTAACTAAAAAATATCTAGACAAGACTTTAAGGACCGTCGCGCTCACGTAGGACAGAAGGAGGTCGTGGGTAATCTATTGCTTATCCGCCTTTTTTTTGTGGTGTCTAAGACAAATGTTTCTAAGGCAAGTGGTTACTTAATTAGGCCCACTACTTACGTAATGGAGAACCTCCTACTTACCTGGCACTTACCTGGCCACAAAATCGGCAAAGAGGCAGTAGAGCATCTATCTTGCGACTTGTCTTCTGGAAGTCTACGAGCGGTCTAGAGACTTGACCTAGGTGACCACTAGAATTAGGGTTGCTTGTGCACTGTTTGTGTGAATTTTTTTTAAAATCCGCATTTTTCAAACCAAACACCAAACTCATCTTTTCCTTAATTATCATTTAGCGCTGCCACTTGTGCTAAACCATTTAGTGCATGCTCGGCTGGATACAGGATTCTAGTGCTCGTCTTGTCCGCGTTTCTCCTATCGACTCCGAAGTCGGTAATTCTACGTCTACTTATTCTACACCCCTACTACACCCACTTCGATGGACGGTTCTCCATCGAACTTCTTTAACACTACTCTGCCACTGTCCGCAGGTGCGCAGAATCCTTCTCATCTCTCTCCAAGTAAGATGTTACCCTATGCGAGGTCCTCTTTCGACCTGTCTCACCATTCCACCAGCCAATGGGGACAATTTTGAAATCAAACCACAATACATCGATCTTCTACCAAAATATCACGGCCTCGTGTCTGAAGACGCATATATCTTTATTACAAAATTTGAAAATGTATGCGCAATGATGGGTACTTCACAGCTTTCTGTGGATGCTATGAGATTATGTCTTCTCCCATTTATCTTGTGCGATATAGCCGAGAAGTGGCTTTATAACACAGCCGCACATTCTATTTCGAACTGTGGAGAATTCGTAACAGCATTCCTTAAGAAATCCTACCCTAATCATAAGACTACTCGAGTCCGTAGCGAAATAAATCAATTTACCCAGCTTCCAAATGAACCATTCTCGAAGTGTTTTGAACGCTTCAAGGATCTGTTAGTTCAATGTCTTCATCACGGAATCCATAGATGGGATCTGTGCAGAATCATTTATGAGGGCATTAATCCTACAACAAAAAAACCCTTGAATCCATGTGTCAAGTCACCTTCATGAATAAAGATAATGGTGAAGCCTGGAGATTTCTAGAAGATTTCGCTGAAAGATCTTTACAATGGGAGAGTGTAAACCAGTCATCGACTAGGGGTGACATTCACCAATCTGATGTTTCCATAGGAGCAAGAGCTGAAATGGCAGCAATGCAAAAGAAACTCGAAACTATGAAACACAAATTTTTAGCAGCCTCTCTAAATCAGATGTCATTTTCCAAAACTGTCTGTGGATGTTGTTCTGATCCATCTCACCTTACGGAAGAATGTCCTTTAAATTCCTCGTTTCAAGGTCAAGAGTATACCAATGCCGCTTTCCAACAAAGATCTAGAAACGATCCATATTCTTCCACTTATAATCAGGGTTGGAGAAATCACCCTAACTTTGCTTGGAACCAACAAAAAAATCAAAACACTGTTCCAAATCAAAATAATTTCCAGAGGGTTCCTCCACCATAACAGCAACCACTTCAAATAAGTTAGCACCCCTACCAAACACAAACTTTTCAAAATCCGGCCACAAATTCTGTACCTGGGAATAATTCTTTCCAAACGGTCGGTTCAGATAACTCCTCTTCACTCGAACAAACCATGAATTTTCTTCTGACAAATTTCATGCAAGCTACGGCAAATTTTCAGTCTTTCGTCGATGACATAAAAAGGAAATCTGCTTTCCAAAATAAGAGTATTAAATCGATGGAAGAACAGATTGCACGAATAAATGCCGAATTGAATGCTAGAGAGAAAGGGAAACTTCCATCTCAACCTTTACCCAATCCTGGCTATTCACATCATGTGAACGCGATCACCATGTTGAGATCTGGAAGAGTGCTTGACAACCATGTTGGTGAAGAGATTGCTATTAATAATGATGAATCAATCGATGATACCCCGACTGAGACTTTTCCTTCCATTTCTACTTCTACTTCTGACCCCAGTTCTTCTACCCCACCATTTTCTTCCGAGCCTATTCTCCGTTTTCCTCAAGGCTCGAACCCTTAGCACAGTCTTTCTACTCCACCCAAGACGATCCACACTCCTATTCTGGGATCTTTCCTACCCACACGATCTTCTCCAATGTTGGACCCCGCTCTTATAGCTAAAGCTCCTTATCCGAATCGGTTAAGGGGAAACAGACCAAGTCCGCAAATGGAGAAGATCACTGAAATTTTTAAGCAGATCAATATCAATATCTCTCTCCTAGATGCTATAAAACAAGTCCCCGCTTATGCGAAAATTCTCAAGGACTTATGCACTGGGAAGAGGAAGACTCAAGTGCCAAAAAAGGTATTCATGTCAAAAACTGTAGACACAGCTTTTCCCCAACAATTACCTAGGAAACGTAAGGATCCTAGCTATACTACTATTTCTATTTCTTTCGGGGGTAAACACATTAACCGTGCTCTACTTGATCTTGGCGCAAGTGTTAAGCTGCTTCCTTACTCGGTTTATAAGCAGCTAGGGATCGGAGAGTTGAAACCAGCTCACTGCACTTTCTAGATGGCTGACCGATCCATCACCAATCCTAGGGGTGAACTAGAGGATGTGTTGATAAAAATCGGGGAATTTTTATTCCCTGTGGATTTTATTGGACTCGATACACAGCCTGTAGCGAACCCACAGAATCAAATTCCGGTGATTCTTGGTCGCCCCTTTTTGGCCACTTCCAATGCTATAATCAACTGTCGTAATAGCTCTATGACTCTATCCTTCGGGAAGATGTCAATAGAGCTAAACATTTACAAGTTGGGAAGTATACCCTCCGAACATTCTGCTCAGGTCTGTTCTGTCGAATTAATGGATATCGACAGCAGCAAATTTGATCAGCCTCATGATAATGATCTAGACTCTTTTCATATGTTGTTGTTTGACCCAACTATGAATCATACACATACTGACTCTTCCACCGAGTTATCCAGGTCAACAACTAACAATGATTATGAACTGTTTTTGGAGTTTGAAGATCACCCCGCGCTTGTTGATGACATATTCTTCGGGGTATTGATGAGAGTTTTGAGGAAATTTTCGCTGATGAGCTCGCATTTTTAGCAAACACGGGCGTTGAGATGAATCATCTCCAAAACAAAGAAATTGAACCTCCACCCCCTTCTTCTAGACAATCATGTGAATGCGAGTAATCCATCGTCACAATCACTGTGTCGTCTCTCCAAAATGAGACGCAAACACATCCCATCCCACCTCTTTCTTCCCCACTTCTTCCCGACTCTATTCATCATATTCTTCCACCAACCGGTGCTTTTCACGGATAAATTCTTCGAATGGTTGGTGTTGACCTTCGGTCTTTGCAAGGTTTGGCATTGACCATTTACTTAACCCCCCTCTTGTGATTTTTTAAAGGGATAATATTGTTTAACTCAAGTTTAGGGGGGGTTTATTTTTGGCTCTTGAACATAACTTTTGTCCTCAAAATTGTGAGCCAAAAATAAGTTTTGGGGAGGATTTTCACTTTAATATATTCTTGCCCCCACTAATAATGTCCTCCCAAGCTTACAGGTTTTTGAGCTTTAGCAGAAGACAACAGTGAGGACACTGTAGAAAACAAGTTTGGGGCAGGTTTGTGCTTATTTACGCATCATTTTGCATCATACTTTGCATAAGCACAAAACAAAATAAAAAAATGTGTACATAAATAACATAATAAAAGATTATATAGTGAAAAATTACATCCAAAAGATTAGAAAAATTTAAGAAAACCAAGAAAATCAGAAGTTATCTTAAACGAAACTAGTAATAAATAGTTATGAGCCGTTGCCCCAAGAGTTAGTAAGATGAAGGAAGTCACTAATTTGAGGATAAAAATAAGTCTAAAAAATAGTTCCTATTCTGGATGCCAAACATTTGAACGTTGATACCCTACTATACGCACTTACACACGTCTTGAAACTCGGGATAGTAGAGAATACCATAAAATGCTTTTGTCTGAAAGCCAAAGTATGAAGGAAATAATAAATGGAAAATAAAAGATAAAATGGTAAGAAAAAATGAACACTGGTTTTGTTATCGCCAAGGCAGCAATAAAAAAATATAGCGAGGGTGCTTCATCACCTAGTGCCTTAGACCAACTGGTTTGGGAGTCGCTGCTAAGCCTTAGGTGGTGCAAGACGAGGAAAATACTAAATACACCTTATAAGCAAGCATGTTGAGTAATCGGTCGATTAGTATCTCAAGAAATATTAACGTTCGCATGAAAAATGTGTGAGCAAATTCCGTCTAAATATCAATTAAAAAGTACTGAGGTGGAAGGACAAGAGTATGATTGCTTGAATTGAATTCTCCGAGTGTAGGGATGTTCTTTACACACACGTAGGGTTATATGATCGATGTTTGGAAGAAAGGTAGGAAAGAAGAATAAAGACGATGTTTTATTGAGGGATGATGTGATTTCTAATATCTTTTCATGACTATTAAGATAGGGCTCATAGCAACTGAAAGCTAGTATTAGTTGGAAACTCTAATTTTCAAAGTCTTTCTTTTACAAGTTCTTATCTTTATATGTAACTTTCACGGTCTTCCTTTTATTATGAGATTTTGTGGGAGCAATCCGCTGAAAACCCTCAGAAGACAACACTCCTCCTACTAGGGACACCTAGAGGTTTAAAGGCTTGTTGCACGTGCTCAGAGCAATCGTGTTGCCTACGAAAGTGTGCTAGTTAGTTTTTCTCTTTCTTTATTTTCTCCTTCTTTTTAAAATAAAGATATTTTCTCGATACGACCAAAATTAAGTTTGGGGGAATTTGATCAGTCGAAAATAGTGCATTCTCAACACGTTAATCTACCTACTCTTATCATTCATATATAGGTGTTTATTGTAATTATAACACAGATTACGATTTCATCTGGAAAATACAAAATTACCTGTGTTATAGTTATAATCGACATTCTAGAGGGAAATTACGTGTTTATTACTAATTGCATTGATATATATATATCAATCCTTGTCTCGAGATTGTGTGCAGGAAATTCTCCAAGTAAAAGAGCCGGAATTGCTAAAAAGTGCTGAGAAAATACATCAAGTCCGTGACTTGGAATCTGGCAATGATTCAGAGAGTACAAAAATATTCCAAGCATCCCATGAAGACCCAAAATCCAGCACCAAACCAACCTGAGAAAACCATGCAGCAAGCTCCCTACATAGCCGTGGATCCACGGCCGAGTTGGCCAATCCGCCGCGGATCCGCGGCTAGTTGGACACGTCAGCATCTTAAAATTCCTCCACCTGGCTACTTGTAATGGCCAGGCTTCCAGAAGACACCCAAAGTGCACGTGGCTTTATCCGGAAGGCTCGGCCTAACAACCTTATCCTAGAATATTCCTTATTCTAGAATATTCCCTCCAATAAACTTCTTCTAGAAGACTCTCTCTAACAACCTAGCTTTGGAGGGAAGATTCAAATGAGTGGTTATAAAAAGGGATCTGGATCTAGAATTTGGGGGTTGTTCATGAGTTACACAATAAGTTGTTGAATTTGGAAGGAAACACATTTTGGTTGTTCATCATTTAGGGTAAAAAAAAATCGAGTGAGATCCAAATCAAAATCCACACAAATTGAGTGACACAATTTGATCCAAATCAAGATTCATCGAGTACCGATTCAAGCAAGCATCCAACGATCCTTTTGAAGCGACGCCAATCTTCATCCGAGCAAGAGATCCACGACGATCCGCGACTCGAGAAGACGATGCGAAGCTAGTTCGATGATTTTAGTTCCTCCTCAATTCTTGTAGTCTTTGAGTATGTTGTAACTGAACATCGAATAATAAAAGGTGAAGATCTTGATTCTTGTTTTCTATTCATTCTCACAATATGATATTTGTCATTCTTGATTGCTTTATAATGATGCGTGAATAAAACTCCGCTTGCATCGGAATCAAAAGAATAGATAGAATGATGTTGATGAATTCTTGAACGATTCTTAAGTCTTATGAGTTTTGTAAACCCTAGGAAATTAAATCAAAGATGATCTAGTTTTGAGCGAGATACTTTCTTGAATGTTTTCGCTCTAAATTAGAGATCAACGATCGATTATTGAATTTCCTAAAGGCTAGAATTTGAATGCTAATTAACGAAAGGACAAGGGATGAGGATGAAAAAATCCTAATTTCTTCAATAGATCCATAAACCTCGTTGATTGTCATCGATCTAGCAAAAAATCTTCAATAGATAAGAATTTTTAATTAAAAGCATCAATCATCACTATCGATTCGATTGATTCCGACAAGCCTCTCTACAAATCTTGATAATTCAAACGATTTGGATATTTTATTGATTTCTACCATTTCTTGATTTTAGATCTAGTTTTTGATGATTCTTAAAACTAAATTTCATAAATTCTTGAATCATTTTCTTTTATATTTTAATTTCCAACTTAACTAAAACAAGATCGATCAAATCACACTTTCCCTGTGGACGATCCGCATTCACCGAAGAACCTACAAACGACACCGTCAATTGATTGCGGTTATTATAAATTTCTTTGGTTATGATATATTTTATATTTTCCATACACGACACGGAATTTAAGGATCAATCAGTTGTCTGCTTGAAGAACGTCATGTACTGGGACACAGTCGTTTTCGGATCTAGGGTCCCGATGAACATGCCCACGGCGGGGGATTCTTTGATGCGTTGTTCGCACTTTGACCACAGGTTCCGCCACCGGATCGCTTATTGGACCCAGGTTTCTACCGGCTTTACCCTGGCATTAATTAATGCCGTGATCGGGGTGCGCTCGCTTGCGCTGGAGAACCGCTGTGTGAAAAGCAGTTCCATTTCTATGAATGTCCTCACGGAGTCATTTGGGAGCTCCGAGTACCATTCAAAGGCTATCTCTGACAGGCTTCCAACGAACTGGTGAAGCAACAGTTTGTCGTCACCTCCAGTGTTGCCGCACAGAGCTCTGAACTGCGCGACGTGCTAGTGTGGGTTGCTTGTCCCCTTTTACACATGGAACTTGGGGATCGTATATCCCGGTGGATACTTAATTTGGTCATACCGGCCTGGATACAGTCCCCCAGTTCTGAAAGTTTGGCCGGTCATTTCATTTGCTTGATGAGCTCGTATTTGTTGAACGATGTAATCATCAAGAGCAGCCTTGGAGATCGTTTCCTCCTTAGCTATTGATAAAGCCGGAAAAGGGTTTAATATTTCCCCTCTGTCATCCTCGATAATTATCGGCGGATCCTCGGCTGGGGGTTCTAGCTGAATCATCATTCCAACCATATCCTGAAATAAAAGAGCCATCTAATTTATGTTGGCAGCCTGCTCAGCATCTTCCTTGTCCTCTCTTTCAAGCACCCTTCGCAGGAACTCTGTATCGGTCTCCTGCTCTTGGCGCAGTTCAGATGCTTGTTCCGGAATTTCTTTCTGTCCGGTGAGTGCTTGCATTTTGGTCAGCATTTCTTGGAGCTTTTGTTGTTGCTCCCGAGCTTTTGTTAACGACCGAGTTTGCGGTCGATGAGCCACAGAAGCACGGCTTTCCTCTTTTCCGGAAGCCGTGTAAACCGTGTGTACGATCATGCCCCCAGACTTAGGGTGTTTGGGTTCATCACCTTTGGAATTTGCCGCAAGCGGTGGGATTTTCTTCGGCCTCCTCTTTTTGTGGGAGGTCAAAGTTGAAGGATTCGTTGTAACAGGCACCCGTGTGGAAGAAGTCCCTCACTGTATGGTGGAGGGATGGTCTTACACTTGTCGAGCCTTCGATTTCTTCGGTCGACGAGAGTAGTTTTGATCAATCACAGAGTTCTATACTTTTCTCCAGACTCTGTGAATTCGGGAGGAGAGCCGTTCACGGGGCTGCTCCAGTTTTGCCTGCACTGTGGTTTCTGCTAGCGGGGGCGATTTCTTTAGAACAGTCGTTGGAGAGTTCTTTCGCACCCTCCTAAGCAGATCAAAGTTGTTCGCGGTTGGAACAACAGTATCAATTTCCACCATTGAAGCTGGTGGGGTAAGTCCAGAGGGGGAGTTACCTCCAACTTTTCTCACTCGGCGCCAGTGGCGACATTGAGCGTGTCTTGCAAACGGGACCGCCTCAGATTTGGAGGCGGCTTATTTATGCCCCTAGCTTTGCTGAGGGGCTTCTGTTAGCGTCAACCTATTGAATACCGACGTCCTTGGCAGAGTTTGAGGAGGAACAACCAATCTTTCAAAGACCGGTCTTCTGATGGGGGAAGCGCTTTTGACGGCTTCGCCCGTAGCACGAGGAGTCGGGAGGGCTATCCGTTTTGGGGCATCCCCTTCAGGTATGATGAGCCTCTTTGCGAGCCCATTTTGGTTTTGGCTAAGCCTGTTGAAGAATGAGACGTTTGAGCTTCGGCTCAGCCTGTTGAAGACTGAGGCATCGGATTTGGACGACCCGTTGAGAGGGGCCATTGTGGTTACAAGTTGATCGAAGATCGACTTCTTAGGAGCTTCTTCTTGCGGCGCTGAAACTCGTTGGTGGGATCATGGTCGTGAAGAACAATCCGGTAGTGGCTTGAGTTACTTGCCCCACCGGCATTGAAAAGATGGAGGTCGCGTTGGGCCCGTAAGTCACTCCTCCAGTTGGGGCGGAACGGGAGTTGCTGTTTCAAGTTGTGCAGTTGGAAGCCATTGATTTTCCTTCTTCTGCATAGGAACAAGACACCAAATCTTAGTATCTCGAATCCAAGGGCAACCATAGCAAACCGCGATTTTGTTCGCGAAACATGACACACGAAATGTGGAGTCGAAAGAGGAAAAGATCCCACCAGGCGTGCCAGAATCTGTTCACCGCCGGAAACGGAGACGAACCGGGATGGATCGTCTTGCCTAAATCTGGGGGCAGATGTTATTTGGACTTATCCATCCACCTCTCCGAAAATACCAAGTTGATTTATGGTACCATATATCGGAGGTTTGGACAGACGCGACCGTTGTAGCAGACTATATCAGATTCCCCCTCAGTTAATGATGTTTTTTTTTTTATTGTGGTGACGCTTTTCCCTGCAGACGAAAATCCCTGTAGTTAATTACGTTATCGCATTGCGATAACCACTTTCTCCTGCTCCGGCAGTTCACTTCGTGCCGTATGTATTTTTGTTTGTTTTGGTTGCCCGTGGATTGTATACGGAGACTAGTTTATGTCGTCGCCCGTAAGGTGCGGATTAGTCAAAATCCGTATATTTCTAGATTTGGGTTTGGTTTATTTAAAGACCGTTAATCTGATTTGAGATTAAGGTCGTCTTAAACATATGAGCATTTGGGCCAAAATATTTCCATTTAAGGACATCAAGGTCCATTATTTCTATGTTTGAGGCGAATATTAGTTTAGGGACAATTCAGTCCAACATTCCTATTTTGGGGACGAATGTTAGTTTAGGGATATTTCGGTTCAACATTCCCATTTTGGGGACGAATGTTAGTTTAACGACATTTCGGTCCAACATTCCTATTTTGGGGAAGAATGTTAGTTTAGGGACATTTCGTTCCATTATCGCCATGCTTGAGGCGAATAATTAGTTTAAGGACTTCTTGGTCCGTCATTCATCTTGCGCACACGCGTATTTGCTACGTGACGAAGTGAACAATGTTGATATAGATTGTGCCCAATTTGGGGCATAATCCAATTTGAGGCATGCACGCCAATTTGGAAGTGTATTAACGAAAGAATTTGTTGGTCGTCGGGACCCGCCATCTCTCTGAAGACGTTGAGGAATTACAACGACATGTATCAGAGATGTGAAGAGATGTACCCTTTAACTAAATCCCATATTTGAGGGAAAAAGGGTGGTTATGGACTTAAGAATATTTGGTCATATTTGAGACCTTGGAAATCAAGAGCATATGGGCTCGATTGATTTAAAAACAAAGAGGTTTGAGCTCAGGAAACTTAGCCAATTATGGGATGTGATTAAGTTTCTATAAATACCCAAAAGTGCTAAGCACTGGGGCATACAGCGAACACGTGAAGCACTGGGGCATACAGCGTTCACGTGTGAAACACGTGAGGCGCTGGATTGGTGCTAAGCACTAGAGTCCCGTGGCGCTTGATTTGTCTCAAAAACTATATCTATTACCGCAATCAAGAACGGCGTCGCATGAAGCTAGCCGGTGAGTACGGGTCGGTCCACAGGGATTTTGTGAATCTCCTAATCGCGCTAACGAGTTAATTCCGAAGGGTGTTCGGATTGATTATTAAATCTAAAATCTAAATCTATCTATCTACGATTATCTAGATCTAGTCTTGCTAGGGTTAGGTTTAGGGATGGTTTGGAAATGCAAGTAAATCTCAACGCTTTCTATACCGAATGAAGATCTATGAGGAGTTATGGTAATTATCAATAAAGGGGATTAGATCCATTCGGTAAGGTGTTCCTTCCTCTAGGTTCTTGTCCTTCCTTTAGAAATCCTTACCCTAACCTTCATGGAAAACGCGCGCAACCGGGCCTTTATACTACGGTGTCATCGTTATCTCGAGGGGTAGGATGCCGCAGGGCGCGGTGTGTGCGTGTATGCATGGAGTCCTATTGAAAATATATGATGGGTAAGAAAGGGATGAGAGATCTTATCTCTCAAAATCCTTCCCCAAAGCTAACTCTAAACAATTTATCTACGGCAAGAATTTAAATCTACCTAGGGCAAAGAATTGAAATCTAAACTAGAGCAAGGAATTAAATCTACTTACAAATGCTCTCTCCAATCATCAACGCAGGTTTGTCAGATCTGAATTCATGAGTTGAAAAGAAAACACCGATGCTCTCCATAAAGAGATCTGAATTTATTATTTAAAAGGAGGCATAAAGTTTACAATGATTTAGAGTTCTATTTATAGGAAATAGAAACCCTAGGTTACATTTTGATCCGCATGTCTAAATTTACAAAATTAGCCCTGGTCAACTTTTCAGCGCCGCTAAACATTTTGGTAAAAAGTTCTCTGCGTACGGGCACAACATAGCCGTGGAACCGCGGCAATAGAAGGCTTGGGCCACTGTTCCACGTCCCTTTAGTGAGCTCTTCTGATAATTTTTCTTGGGCTTCTTCAGGTTTCTTTGGGCTTTTCATTTCTTTAGTCTTTTCTCCATTTGGGCTTCTACATTGATTCCAGATCTTCAGTGAACACTTGTAGCGTTCTTTTAACCGTTTGCCTTGATAATTTGGACATTGCGTTGCCTTGTACATTATGAACTATCCTTCGATATAGGCTTGACTAAGATCCTCCTATTTGTTGGTCAAAGTCCACTTTTGCTTCATCTTTTTATCGTTTTCACTGTTTTAGATCCACGAGCCTGTAACCTGTAACATGTAGCAGACATGCGTCAAAAGCACCTGTTTTTTTATAAGATAATGAGAATGGGGAATATAATAATACAATATTATGGTGTGAACAAATACCCCCAAACTTATCTTTGCTCGTCCTCGAGCAAACTTATTTTTTATTCTCTACAAAAACATAACCCCACTTTCGCAGGGAAATGCGATTGCACTGATCTCATGCAACAAGCCGTTAAACCTCTAGGTGTCCCTAGTAGGAGGAGTGTTGTCTCCTGAGGGTTTTCAGCGGATACTACCCACAAAATCCTATCAACTTGGTTTTCGACTTTAATTCTCCAATTAAGTTTTCTAACAAGGAATTCTATTATCGTCGACTCGTAAATTATCCACCCATATTCTTCACACTTCCTCATTATTTAACTTAAGATTATATATGTTCTGCAGACCTATTTAGCTTTTGGTATTTCTTAAGTTTTCCTTCTAGGGTTTCATCTTCACTTAGGAATTTTTATCAACTCTACTAAAGATACAAGTTCTATTCTTCATTCCTTTCTCTCATCTAAACTCCAATCACATATCCCCACGTGTGTGTATAAGTCACCCCTATACTTGGAAATTCAAATCAAGCAATCATACCCTTGTCCGTTGTCCAAAGTACTAATTAGTTGGTGAATTTAGATGAATTTTTCTTACACATCCTTCATGCGCCCGTTAATACTTCTTGAGGTACCAACGACCGATTACAAAATGCGTTTGCACATTAAAACATAATTCCTAGTCTTGCAACACCCAAGGCTTTAGCAGTGACTCCCAAACCAGTTGGTCTAAGGCACTAGGTGATGAAGCACCCTCGCTAAATATTTTTCTATTTTTGCAGCCTTAAGTAATCACAAAAACCAGTGTTCATTTTTTTTAATTCTTTATTCACACTTTTATTTTCTTTTATTTTCTCCGTATTAAGGACTTTAGACAAGAGCATTTTAAGGTCTCTTCTACTATTCCAAGTTTCAAGGTGCGTGATTGTGCAAATTGTAGGGTATACGTTTTCAGAATTTAGACTTAAGGTAGGAACTATTTTTCAAACTTATACTCTAATAAGAACATCAATACTCTTCCTTTTTTTCGACTTAGCCCAAGAAGTGAACCCAAAATTTGCCTATTTCTAAATAAACTACAAGGCATATACTTTCTACCATTAAAATTTAAGGAAGGTTATTTTTAGGGTTTTAAATTTACTAAGTCTAAGATCTAGTTGTTCCTAGCCAGTTAACCTATTTGTCAAACTCAAGTCAATTAGACCAAAATTGAATACAATAATTTTTATAATTTTTGAAATTTTTCAATTTTTATGGTTTTTTTTAAAATAAGTATGCAAATGCAAAAATATGTACAAATGAATGCGAAGGAAGAAGACGTACCTAGCATACCATACCCCCAAACTTGAACTTGACAGTGTCCTCACTGTCATGCTAAACCAAGAGGGTCAAAATTTGTCGGCACTCCCCTGTTTATTTATTTACAAATTTTTTATATTTTTAATGTTTTAAAATTTTTTTATTTTTTATAGAAAAAGAAAACAAAAATATATATACATATATACAATAAGTTCCCCCCCCCCCAAACTTAAGCTTGGCCTTACACAAGCCAAAGGTTAGCACCAACCATTCAAAAATCTTATCATGGTAATGGTCAAGTTGGTGAAATGATGGGGTGTAGAGGAAAGAAATGAGAAACACACGAGACCATGTGGGAAGAAGGGTAGAATATGGTCTCGGTGGGGGAGAAGAATGGCGGAAAGAAGAAAGAAGGGTGGCACGATCTTGAGGGTGTAAATCGAGTGAATAAATTAGCGCAATTTGTGATGACCGATGTGTTAAAATCGATTGCGCTAACCTATCAACCCGTCGTGAAATGGGGTCAAATCCCTCAAGATTCGCAAGAAAACATGGGTACGCCGAACTTGGTATAGGAGATGAAAGCGTAACGGTCTCTTGTACGGTCGAAATGATAGGAAAGACGAAAGGAAGTGAACTAGGGATAGTATCATTCTCACCGTAGTAAACTGTCTCGAACTTGAAAAATTCCATTAATGGTTCAAAACTACTGTAAGCACCCGAGTTTGATGGTTCAACTAACTCATCTGAAAATGTAAAGGACTCAAACTCGGGCGGTGAGTCATCAACATCGTCCGAAAAAGTGAAACACTCGTAGGTGTTATCGTCTGTGAGAACTATGTCAGATTCAAAGGAAAAGTTTTCAAGCTCACAGTCGTCAAGCGTGGTCGGAACGATGTAAAGGAGGGAGGGTGATATAACAGTCAAAGGTTCAGGAGGATGAATTGGAAAATCAGACACATCAAACAAAAATGGTTCAACCTCAATATGATCCTCAAAATTCTCCTCAATACTATCCTTATAATTTTCCTCAAGATTCAACTCATCCATGCCATTATCATCAAAGTCAAGACGCATATGAGAATCGGGAGAAACATTTAATAACTCGGGATGATGATTTGAACATAAAATCTCGATTAAATTGACAGGTTCATCATCCGAAATATTCCCGGCGTCTATATCCTCAATCAAGTGAAAATCAATTTTCTTAGACACCTCATCAAAAGCATGGATATCTATCGAGTTAGGTTCTAGATGGGAGGTGTAAAAATCGAAAGGATTAGGTGCGGTTTCACTCGAAAGGGGTTCCTCACAATTTGGCAAATCAAACACTACAAAATCACACAACTCGTTTTTATTTTGAACTTGTGAATCATTTAGGACATTCGATGGAAAATTGGAGTTGTGGGCTTCAATTGGGTAAGGGTGGGTTTGATTTTGAAATCCTATCTCATTCTCACTATGTCCAACCGCCTCCTTATACATTGAAAAATTTTAAGCTAGCGGGAAACTAGCTACCGTTTCACTAGGTTGCATAAGGGCGGCCACGGACGCTTTCACATTCCTAGTCATTTTGTTTGTTGCTGCGATATATGCCTCCAACGACTCTTCCAAACTAGACTTAGATTGTGGAGGGGTTTCGGTAAAAGATTCAAAATGGTGTGGATATGCAAAACTCCCAACAGGCTGTGTAGAAACAGTGTCTAGTGAAGGTGGGAAGGTCGGGTAGGACTGGTAGGAAGTGGGTGGTTAGGCAGGGGTAGGGTCAACATGTGGATAAAAAGGTGAATAGTCGTGTAGATCCCTAGTACTAGATGAGTGGAGAGGGATGAAAGATCGGCTGCGAGATTGAGCAATATGCTCAGCAATGGACATCGGCTTAGGAATGACAGAAGGACTTGAAAAAGTGGTATCAACATATGGAAGTGGTAAAGTTTGACTTGTTTGACACAAAGTGGGTTGAAAAATCAAACTGTTTTTCTTAGACGCTTCTATTTGATCTTTCAAAGATATTTTTGGCATGGAAGGATCGTCTTTAAATTGACCAAAAAAATTGACATAAGACGCAAAATTAGGTTCGGGATACCAAAGTTTGGCTAATGATTTATTATGTGGGGTACCAATGTTGTAAGAAAGGGGAAAGAAAGAAAGTTTGTGGTGCAAGGAACTATTTGCGGCCAAAAATTTTGCAAGTTTCTATAAAAGATTTGTCCTTTTTATTTTTATTCTTTTTCTCTTTATTTGGAAAAATTTGTTGCGAAAAAAAATTTTTAGAGAAAAGATATGCAACAGCAAAATATTACTTGCAATCAATTTTATTTCAAGCGGGGCCCAAAAATCCTGCACAAGACTTATTATTTGGAAAGAGAAAGATTTTTAAAGCGCACCAAATCTTGCAGGCATTTTTCAGAAAATATCTTAAAATTTGCAGAGGAGAAATAACAGAGGAGCTTACAGTGCAAATTGCAGAGGATGATGTCACCAAAAGGCCGCGTTTCCGCGGTCAAAGAGGGTCTACCGCGGCGGAAGGGCGGCGGTCTAAGCGGCGCAGATCCCCAAAATTTTTTCCATGCGACAACTCGACAAGACGGCCGCGTTTCCGCGGCCTAAGGCAGGTTTTGGCCGCGGAAACGCGGCGGGGTGGGGGATTTGGGTCTCCAGAAAAATTCCACTGTTCTAATTTTTTAATTTCCCTTCCGTTTTGATATTTGGTTTTCTGTTTCTCTTTCTGTAAATTTCCAGATCCGAGTTTGTATATCCTGCAAAATTCAAACAACAAAGTATCCTTTCCAAAAATAACAATTGATATATTTTTATAGTTTTTGGGATTTTTCAGATTTTTATGATTTTTTAAATTTTGATTAACCCGAAATTGCGAAAAGGAAATAACACGTCATCCCCGGCAACGGCGCCATTTGATTTAGAGAGGTTTTATCGATCAAAAATATATTAACACGCCATCCCCGGCAACGGCGCCATTTATAGTATTCCCGCCTGTCACGCGGGTGACCCGGGTTCGATCCCCGGCAACGGCGCTATTTGATTTGTATGTCAAAAACTATCTATTACCGCAATCAAGAACGGCGTCGCATGAAGCTAGCCAGTGAGTACGGGTCGGTCCACAGGGATTTTGTGAATCTCCTAATCGCGCTAACGAGTTAATTCCGAAGGGTGTTCGGATTGATTATTAAATCTAAAATCTAAATCTATCTATCTACGATTATCTAGATCTAGTCTTGCTAGGGTTAGGTTTAGGGATGGTTTGGAAATGCAAGTAAATCTCAACGCTTTCTATACCCGAATGAAGATCTATGAGGAGTTATGGTAATTATCAATAAAGGGGATTAGATCAATTCGGGAAGGTGTTCCTTCCTCTAGGTTCTTATCCTTCCTTTAGAGATCCTTACCTTAACCTTCATGGAATACGCGTGCAACCGGGCCTTTATACTACGGTGTCATCGTTACCTCGAGGGGTAGGATGCCGTAGGGCGCGGTGTGTGCGTGTATGCATGGAGTCCTATTGAAAATATATGATGGGTAAGAAAGGGATGAGAGATCTCATCTCTCAAAATCCTTCCCCAAAGCTAACTCTAAACAATTTATCTACGGCAAGAATTTAAATCTACCTAGGGCAAAGAATTGAAATCTAAACTAAAGCAAGGAATTAAATCTACTTACAGATGCTATCTCCAATCATCAACGCAGGTTTGTCAGATCTGAATTCATGAGTTGAAAAGAAAACACCGATGCTCTCCATAAAGAGATCTGAATTTATTATTTAAAAGGAGGCATAAAGTTTATAATGATTTAGAGTTCTATTTATAGGAAATAGAAACCCTAGGTTACATTTTGATCCGCATGTCTAAATTTACAAAAATAGCCCTAGGTCAACTTTTCAGCGCCGCTAAACATTTTGGTAAAATGTTCTCCGCGTACGGGCACAATATGGCTGCGGAACCGCGGCAATAGAAGGCTTGGGCCGCTGTTCCGCGGCCCTTTAGTGAGCTCTTCTGATAATTTTTCTTGGGCTTCTTCAGGTTTCTTTAGTCTTTTCTCCATTTGGGCTTCTACATTGATTCCAGATCTTCAGTGAACACTTGTAGCGATCTTTTAACCATTTGCCTTGATAATTTGGACCTTGCGTTGCCTTGTACATTGTGAACTATCCTTCGATGTAGGCTTGACTAAGATCCTCCTATTTGTTGGTCAAAGTCCACTTTTGCATCATCTTTTTATCGTTTTCACTGTTTTAGATCCACGAGCCCGTAACCTGTAACATGTAGCAGATATGCGTCAAAAGCACCTGTTTATTTATAAAAAGAATAAGAATGGGGAATATAATAATACAATATTATGGTGTGAACAGCGCTCACGTGTGAAACACGTGAGGCGCTTAGATATGAGCGTTGCCCCAATCAGTGCGAAGCACTTTAGACATTTTGACTAATCTTAAAGTGCTGAGCAGTTTGCATGGTGCTCACGTGGGAAGCACGTGAGTGCTGATCATTGGGTTTCATTTGTTCACTTCCCCTCTTTTTACAGAAGTGATAAGCACTTGGGTTTCCAAGAGCTTTTCACGTGTATTTCACGTGACTAATTTCTTTTGGGGTTTTATTCGATGGATGCTTAATTGACAAGAGAGTTTTTCTTTGCTCTTTAGGCGTCCACATGGGAAACATGTGAGTCAGTCTTAGCTTTGTTTTTGCTTATTTTGAGAACTCATGGGGGGAAAACGTGAGGCAGTTTTAGTTATGCTTTTACTTATTTTGAGCACTCACGTGGGAAACACGTGAGGAAGTTTTAGCTTTGCTTTTGCTTATTTTGAGCACTCACGTGGGAAAAACGTAAGGCTCTATAACAGTGTTGAGACGCCAAGTTATTCTTGTTGTTTGTTTTCAGAGATATTTGATCTCTGTTAATGACATTTTTAGTTATTGATGATCATCTTGGATCATCATTATTGTTTGTATTGAAGAACTAAGTTCTTTTTGTAGGGTTAAACCCTAATTCTCGAAGGAATTAAATTCCTATATGCTCCTGTTCTTTCCACTCTTTTTTCTATTTAACTTAGTTCTTTTCCTCTAAGTTTTGAATCTGCAGAGCAAAATCCCCCGATGAGAATTAAATTCTCAACTAGTGGGGAGATTTGCTTCTGCAAATCTCAACCAGAGGAATAACTAAGTTCTTATTTGAAGGGTTAAACCCTTAGATAGACAAAGGAGATATGATACGAACTCTGTATTTCTTTACTTAGGGTTTCAATGAGAAAAGTCTTCTCCTTTGAGAATTAAGTTCTCTCTTTTCTCAAGAGCTTACTGTATTTTTTTTTTCCAGAGACTTAGGGAAAGTTCTCTCTTCTGTCTCTCCTTCTTTTTATTTCTTCTCTATCTATTTATAGGAGAAGAGAAAAGATCAATTTGTTAAGAAAATCTCTGATTGAGAGATCATGATTGATTTCCTAATCAATCCAAAATAATCTTTTAGATCACTTGGTGAATTTTATTCATCATTGGATATTTAATCCAAAGGCTCTCTGTTTAATAGAGAAGACCTTTCTAGTTTGAGAAAGTTCAAGAAAATATTTCCCATATAGAATTTAATTCTATCAGATGGTTCATTTGGTGATATTTTATCAAAATTGGATTTTAAATCCAAGATTCTCTGTTAAAGAAAAATCTTTCCATATTAGAAAGATCAGGGAAAATATTTCCCAAATAGAATTTAATTCTATCACATAGAATCAGATGTGAGTATTTTAAAATTGGGGCACTCTCATGCTTTGCATGTAAGTGCTGCCAATTTATGTGGCAGGAGAACTCATATGTTTAATACGTGATCATTAGCGTGGGTTTTGGCTTATTTATTTTCAGCGCTCATATGGTTTGCATATAAGCGCTCGCGTATTTAACACGTGAGGCCTGTTTAGCGTATGAGTTGTTTTAACTGCAGTGCCTATATGCTTTGCATATAGGCGCTCGCGTTTTTAACACGTGAGGCTTATTTAGCCTATGACTTGTTTTAACTGCAGCGCCTATATGCTTTGCAAATAGGCGCTCACGTGTTTAACACATGAGGCATGAGTCGGGGGGAATTTTCTCCCTCCTCTTTATTTTTTTCTGAGTGAACAATTGTTCCCCCAATATTTAACCTAATAAAAGAGCAAAACTATGTTGAATTTAATGAGGCAGCGCCTCACGTGTTTTCCATGAGGGCGTCAGCGCCAGAGTCAATCTTATAGGATTAAATCCTATGGTGGTGCCTCACGCGCTCCTCACACGGGTGTCAATGTGCAAAGCATAGAAGAATTTATTATATAAGAGTTAAACTCTTAGATGGCGCCACACGTGCTCCTCACGCGGACGCCCCCTTTAACATCGCCTAGCGCCGCATGTGAAAAATACACGGGCGTCAATGTGCAAAGCAAAGAAGAATTTATTATATGAGTTAAACTTTTTGATGGTGCCGCACGTGCTCCTCACGTGGGCACCCCCTTTTAACAGCGCCTAGCGCCTCACGTGAAAAGCACGCAGGCGCCAATGTGCAAAGTACATAAGTACCTATCATAAGAATTAAATTCTTAAGTGGCGCCCACGTGCGCAACACGTGAGCACCGGCGCCCAAGTAGAATTAAATTCTACATTTTCTTAACAAAAAGTTGGGATACTCTCTCATAAACAGAGTCATTGGATTAAAGATCCAACGGAGTTGATAAATCATCAAAATATATAATTAGGAGAAAACATCTCCCAAATTTTTCTAAATAATAAAGATACTTTCGGTTGGATCAATGATCCAACAATAGAATAAAATCCTATTTTTGGGAATATATTCCCTCAAACTTTCCAAATAAAAAGATTGCTCTCTGTAAAACAGAGAACCCTTAGATTAAAAATCCAATGGTGATTAAAAAATAACCATTTTACAGAATAAATTCTGTATAAGGGAAAATATTTCCCTAATATTTTTAAAGACAAGAGAACATATTCTGTAAAAACAGAAGTCCTTGGATCAAAAATACAATGGTGGGTAAAATTCCCTAACTTAATTTTGAGTCCAATTAAATCAATTGGAATCTCTCAATGAGAAATTTTCTCAAAATTAAGTAACAAACTTACCTCCACTATATAAAGGACCTGAGACTTCAAGTCTCGGATAGAAGAAACCCTCATAAGCTTCTGAAAAATACAGAAAGCTTCCAAAAAAAATAGAGAATTCAATCCTCAGAGAGGAATACTTCCCTTTCAAAAAAAAAAATGAGGTAAAAGAAATTCAGAGATCAAAATATCTCATTTTACCTATTTTAAGGGTTTAACTATTCTCAAAGAACTTAGTTCTTTCTCTGGATCTGAGATCCACAAGACAAGTCTCCCACAAATTGAGAATTTAATTCTCATCGGGAAGATCTTGTTCTTGAGAATCAAAGATTCAGAAAAAACTAGGTCCAAAAGAAAAACAAAAGTAAAAAGAACCTATAAAAGAACCTAGTTCTTAAAGGAAAAACCTGATCCCAGATCTTCATAAAACGAAAATCTTAGTGATCATTAATGGTCAAAATGCCATTAACAAAGATGTAATCTCTAAAAAAGGAAAAAGAATAGCGCCTCACGTACTTCCCATGTGGACGCCCTTTTAACAGCGCCTAGCGCCTCACGTGAAAGACACGCAGGCGACCAAAACAGAAGGCCAGTGCCTCACGGGAAACACACGAGGGCGCTGAATAAAAGTGCTTAGCACTCTATATACAACCAAAATGGCTGAATGCTTAGCATCGATTGGGCAGCACCCAGCGCCACACGTGCTCTTCATGTGGGCGCCATATAAAAAGTGCCTAACACTTCATATGCAGCCAAAACGGCTGAGTGCTTAGCACTGATTGGGCAGCGCCCAGTGCCGCACGTGCACCTCACGTGGATGCCATAAAAGTGCTTAGCAAATCATGATTAGTTAAAACGACTAGGGTGTTCAACACTCATTGGGCAGTGCCCATGACTGAATGCTTCACATGATATACATGTGAGCGTCAGAACTCAAATGAGCGCTTAGCACTCTAACATAAAAAGAAAAGGACTGAAAAAAAAGATCCCAAATAAGTGCTTAGCACTTTTGAATAAAAAGGAAAAGACTAAGCAGACTAAGCCCAAATTGGTTAGGTCTCTGAGGTTTTCTTACAACTGAACCCAAGCGCTCTGTTGTTGGATCCCTGAAATTTTGCTAAGTTGATCTTAGTCTCAAATTAGACTAACGTATCCTTAGTTAAAATAAATTGAGCCCAAATGCTCATATATTTAAGTTGATCTTAATCTCAAACTAGATTAACGGTCCTTAAATAAACCAAACCCAAATCTAAAATATACGGATTTGGACTGATCCGTGCCCTACGGGCGACGACATAAACTAGTCTCCGTATACAATCCACGGGCAACCAAAAACAAACAAAATATACAAATGACATGAAGTGAACTGCCAGAGCAGGAGAAAGTGGTTATCATAATGCGGTAACGTAATTAACTGCAGGGGCTTACGCCTGCAGGGAAGAGCATCCCCACAATCAAAAACCCCTCACAAATGAGGGGGAATCTAATGAAGTCTGCTACAATTGCCGCATCTATCCAAACCTACGATATATGGTGCCATAAATCAACTTAGTATTTTCGGAGAGGTGGATGGATAAATCCAAATAGCATCTGCCCCCAAAATTCAGGCCAGACGTCCCAACGTCCCGGTTTGTCTTTCGACGGTGAATTGATTCTGGCATGTCCGGTGGGACCTTTTCCTATTTCCACTCCACACTTCATGTGTCTTGTTTTGCGAACAAAATAACGGTTCGCTATGGTTGCCCTTGGATTCGCGGTACTAAAATTTGGCGTCTTGCTCCTATGCAGAAAATCGATGGCTTCCAACTGCACCTCGTGCAACAGCAACTCTCGCTCCATCCCAACTGGAAGAGTGACTTACGTGCCCAACGCGGCCTCTATCTTTTCAATGCCGGTGGGGAAAGTTACGCAAGCCACTACTGGATTGCTCTTCGGGATCATACTTCCACCACTGAGTTTCGGTGTCTCAGCGCCACAAGAGGAAGCTCCCAAGAGGTCAGTCTTCGATCGAATTGCGAACACAATGGGCCTCTCAACGGGTCGTCCAAATCTGGTGTCTCAGTCTTCAACAGGCTGATCAAAAGTTCAAACGGGCCCGCAAAGAGGCCAGTAATACCTGAAGGGGTTGCCCCAAAACGGATAGCCCTCCCAACTCCTCCTACGGGCGAAGTCGTCAAAAGTGCTTCCCCCATCAGAAAATCGGTCTTTGAAAGATTGGTTGTTCCTTCTCAAACTCTGCCAAGGACGCCACTCTTCAACAGGCTGGCACCAATAGCAGCCCATTGGCAAAGCCAGGGGCATGAAGAAGCCACTTCCAAAATTGACGCGGTCCCTGCCGCAAGGCACGATCGACGTCGCCACTGGCACCGGGTAAGGAAAGCTGGGGCAACTCCCCCTCTAGACTTGCCCCACCAACTCCAATGGTGGAAGTTGACGTTGTTGTTCCAACCGGGAACAACTTTGATATGCTCAGGAGGGTACGCAATAACTCTCCAATGGCGGTGCTAAAGAAATCGCCCCCGCTTGCAGAAGCCACAGTGCAGGCAAAGACGGAGCAGCCCCATCAGCGGCTCTCCTCACAAATTCATAGAGTCTGGCAGAAAGTCCAAAACTCTGTGATCGACAAAGATTACTATCGTCGACCGAAGAAATTGAAGGTTCGGCAGGAGAAAGACCATCCCTCTATCATACAACGAGTGACTTATTCTACACGGGAGCCTATTTCAACGGCTCTTTCAACTTCAACCTCCCACAAAAGGACTAGGTTGGAGAAAATCCCACCGCCTGCGGCAAATTCCAAAGGCAATGAACCCAAACGCCCCAAGTCTGGAGGCATGATCGTGCATACGGTCTACATGGCTTCCGGGAAAGAGGAAAGTCTTGCTTTCATAGGTCATCGACCGCAAACTCGGTCGCTGACAAAAGCTCCAGGAAATGCTGAACGAAATGGCAGCACTCACCGGGCAAAAAGAAAGTCTGGATCCAACAGCCGAACAGTGCCAGGATCCAGAGACCGATAAAGAGTTCCTTCGAAGGGTGCTAGAAAGAAAAGACAAAGAGACCTCTGAACAAGCCGCTAACATAAAGCAGATGGCGCTCTTGTTTCAGGATACAGTTGGAATGATGATCCAGACAGAAGCTCCAGCCGAGAATCCGCCGATAATCATCGAGGATGACAGAGGGGAAACATCAAACCCTCTTCCGGCTTTATCAAAAGCCAAGGAGGAAACAATCTCCAAGGCTGCTCTTGATGATTATATAACTTAACAAATAAGAGCTCATCAAGCTAATGAAGCGGCTGGTCAAATCGTCAGAACCGGGAGACCGTATCAAGGCTGGTATGACCAAATCAAATACCCGTCGGGATATACGATCCCTAAGTTCCATGTGTACCGGGGGACAGGAAACCCACACCAGCACGTCGCGCAGTTCAGAGCTTTGTGCGGCAACACTGGAGGCGACGACAAACTGTTGCTTCGCCGGTTCGTTGGAAGCCTGTCAGATACTGCCTTTGAATGGTACTCGGAGCTCCCAAATGATTCCGTGAGAACATTCACAGATATGGAACTGTTGTTCACACAGCGTTTCTCCGGCGCAAGCGAGCGCATCCCGATCACAGCGTTAATCAATGCCAGGGTAAGGCCGGGAGAAACCTGGGTTCAATATGCGATCCGGTGGTGGAACCTATGGTCAAAGTGCGAACAGTGCATCGATGAATCTCCCGCCATGGGCATGTTCATCGAGACCCTAGATCCTCAAACGACTGTGTCCCAGTTCATGACATTCTTCAAGACGACCACCTTCCAGGCTCTGATTGATAAACTGGCCAAAATGGACCAGATGGGCCATGGGCTTTCCTCCTCAAATAAGGACCCTCGAAACGCCAAGGGTAAAGGGAAAGAGGCCTTCGTTACCAACACGCAAAAACAACCGAGCGGCCTAAAACCGGATGCTCGCCAAAACAACGCGAGCCCGCGCCTAACCCTGGAAGAAAGGCTAGGATGCGCTTATTCGTTTCCCCGTAATAAGATGAGGAGACTCTTTGAATTGGCATTGCGTAACAAACTCATCACATTGCCAGAATCACGGCGCCCACTGCAACCCGGCGACGTCAACAACCCCAACTACTGCTCCTATCACAGAATGGTGAGCCACCCAATTGAAAATTTCTACGTCTTTAAGAACTGGGTCGAGGACCAATATCAACAAAGGAAGTTCGCGCTGTCTGAGAACAGGCGGGTAAACCCGTCCCAGAAGCACACTCCCAAAAAGGTGGATGCGCCGGGGGCATCATGCTCGCTCGTGAAAGAAACTCCATGGGAAGTCGTTCTTCCAGCTAAAATCAAAAGAATGCTGAAGAATCTACAAGCGTTTCCGGCATTCAGGTGGAAAATCCCACTTGAACATGAAATCATCGAAGGGATGCTGAAACCGCGTCCCATACCGAAAATTGTTGACAAGGGGCAAAACCCCTAAGTCAAGCCTTCAAAATCTTCGAAGAAAAAGAAGAAGACCAAGAAGCTTGTGCAGACTGCCGAGTATGACAACAATTGCACAGACTTACAAAAGTACATCGATGCGCTGGAGGAGTACAACCAGAAGGCACGGACACCGGTTACCCTCGAAGAGTTCCTCAAGCATATTCTTGAGAACGAAGATAGTGACAACGATGAGGAAAATGACTCATCAGAAGAAACCCAAGATTATATAGCAAGTTGCCACATGGTCTCCCATTCGTTGTTAAATCACGAAGAAAATCCCCCAGCGTCAGAAAACAACGCAGAGGAACTGGGGGCAGGATCGGAGCTAAAATCCACGGAACTGCCAGAAGACTCGATCGATAGACTGTTAAACGTAGCCTTTCGAAAAAGAAAAGCTGACCGAGAACGCAAAATAGCCATATACGAAAAGGCTAAGCGTCAGCGTCAGGATGAAGAAGCTGCGGCAAGGATGAGTCGTAAAATACTCCAACCAAACCAAAGCACATCTGCCTCGAATAAGGGCAGGATCAAGAGAGAGAAGCGGTTCGCCAAAGCCCTGTCAATAGGGATGAAGCTGCGACCTCTCATGAGGAACACTCCCGGGGTCATATGCCTCGACGGAGAGGATTCACATCCAGACTACTGCTCATTTCATTGGAGGGTTACCCACCCTACTGAGGAATGCAGTGCCTTCAAGAAGTGGTGGCAAGGATACGTTGCCCATTAAAAACACTTCAAGAGGATTAAGCGCGAAGCTCATCGACGGCAAAAAAGTGCGACAGATGCGCGTGAAAAAACGACAACTGTCATATGGTTGATACCAGTCCGGAAGGGGAAAGCCCCCAAGTTCTTACCTTGGGTAGCGATTCTGAGGACGAAATACCCCTCAATCCTCTCTTCAAAGACTCCACCTCCGAAAAAGAAGAGGGGGAGAAGAACTATGAGAACATTCGGCTGTGTAACCATACGCTGCCTGAGAAGAATCTCCGACCTATAAACAAAGGTTCGAATAAACGAGACAGAGGGAAAGAAAAAATCCCTGAGGAAATTGCCCTCGACGATGGAGTTGTCAAAGAGCTCATAGCCAGGGGCCCGCCTAAGAAAAACAAGGTGGATTAAAATGTCCTAGCACATCTGAGGAAAATACTCTCACAACTGAGCATATTGGATGCTCTCCTCCTGTCCAAAGAGGCACGAGATTCTCTGATCAAGGCATTACAAGAGCCCGATCAGTTCCAAGCTTTCCTCGCGGAAGAGAAGATGAAGGACGGGCCGGCAGATGTTCACGCAGCTAAAATTACATTCAGAGATGAAGACCTCCTCCTCGGTACGTGTGAACTTAATCGCCCATTATACGTCACCGAGTACTACCACGACATCAAGATAGGGAAAATTCTTGTCGACAACGGATCCTTCGTCAACCTTCTCAACGTGAGAGTGCTGAAGGAGATTTGCATGAACGTACAGCACTTGGCCCGAGACAAAATTACCATCTCCGGGTTCGACTCACAGTCGTCGCGGGCCCTCGGGTCAATAATACTAACGTTACGGTTCGGGTTGCTCGTCACTGACATCAAATTTCATGTCATTGATGCCAAAACTTGCTATAACGCTCTGCTCGGCAGGCCTTGGTTACATGAATACAACGTCATCCTTTCTACACAACATTAGTGTATGAAGTATTTCAAAGACGGCTTGGAATACACCGTTACAGGGGATCTAAATCCGTTCTCCGTAAACGAAGTCCAAAATGAAGACGCAAAGTACTTCCTGCCAGACTTCGAAGATACAGAAAGGTGTCATAAGCCAGAGGATAAACAGAAGTCCATCGCCACTATCCCGATCTTTGGGAGCGATACCGAGGAAGATGAAGAAATAGTCTACTCAGGACAACCCCAAATCAACAAGCCTGGACCATCTACTCATATTCCGGTCTTTGGCAGTGACTCTGAGGACAAGGCTAACGTTGTGTTCTCCATCCGCCCGTTATTGCAAACCCTCGCCGGAGAAGATCAGAGCCTGCAAATCACAATGGCTCCTCCTCGGCACTACAAGGAACTTGATGCGCTCGATACATACAGTGTACAGGAACTACATACTTTCTACGTGCCTCCCAGGTGAAAAGGTGAAAAGGCGATCCTCTTCTTCCAATCTACGGAGACTAGAGTAGAGAAAACAAGTCTGGCACGGTGCCGATTTAGCACTCGACAGGCTTCAACCAATCCATCTGCAAAGATACTACACGGAGGGATTGAAAAGGCTGTTAAGATGCCAAGGTGTACCCCTCGAACAAACTGTTCGGCAAGCCCAATTCTACAAAAATATTTGGGATATCCCTGGGACCCAGCGAAAGATGTCCAACGGGAAGATGGAGACAACCAGGCTCGGATACGTTCGGTATAAGAAACTGGAGCAATTCCACAATTGCCGCGTCATAAACAGCTCCAGTGAAGGGGAAAACGCTCTTCCCAATAGCTGTGATGTTGAAACAGAGCGGAATCCCGCTCTAAGAATATTAAGTCCGTCGCTCGAAGAACAAATAGACAAGCTAATAAAAATGGCTTGTCAAAAGAGTCAAGATAACCACAGCCGCGAAATGGCTATCTATGAAAAATCCAGAACGCAACGCCTTATTCAGCAGACCGCGGAAAAGGAGGGCTACAATGCCCTTCATCCCCACCCCGCTATATGTCCTCGCGAAAAGGGAAAATCCCGAAATAATGGCAAAAACAAGGCAAAGAACGCAGACAACATTCGAAAACAACGAAGCGGAACTAAGAAGCCGTGCAATCGAGGAAAAGTCGATTGGAACCCATCCTTAAAAAAGAAGATGGGTCAGGAATACCCTTTTCCTCAAGAAAAGACAAGGAAAATATTCAACCTTGTCATGAAGCATCAAATCTTGACGCTCCCGTAGTCTCGACATCCCGAACAAATAAACGAGGTCCATCACCCAGATTATTGCTCCTACCACCGAGTAATAGATCATCCCTTGAAGAATACTTCACCTTCAAAGACTGGGTCGAAGACCAGTATCTACAAGGTAAGTTCACTTTATCCGACAGCTGGAGGGTAACCCCATCGCAAAAGCATGAGCCAAAGAGGACCTATACCACGAGAATAGGAACAACCTAACATCAAGAATGGAAGCGAACTCGTACCTTCCATGTGATAACACTCTTAAAGGAGGGAAGGCACGAGACTATGGATGACCTCTTCAGATGCTTCGCAAATGAAGACGGGGACGAGGTGATCTCGGAGTTTCCACCAGCACCAAAAGAGCTGGAAGATGGGATACACACCACAGCAAATAACCTAAGAAAAATTGACTTAGGGTCGGAAAATGATCCGAGACCAACGTTCGTCAGTGAGTTGCTATCTAAAAAACAGGTAGCCACGTTAAAAGACGTGCTCATGAAATATAATGACTGCTTCGCATGGAACTATTCTGAGATGCCGGGTCTAGATCCAAAAGTGGTGGTACATAAACTGGCTATATCGCCGAACATCAAGCCAGTCAAACAGGCGCCGAGAAGAATGCGACTCGAACTTGAGATGAGTATCAACGCTGAAGTCAAGAAACTAATCGACTCTGGATTCATCCAAGAAGTTCAATATCCCGACTGGATCGCTAGCATCGTTCCGGTGATGAATAAAAATAGAACGGTGCGTATCTGCATGGACTTTCGGGACCTCAACAAAGCTTGCTTGAAGGATGATTTCCCAGTACCTGTTACCGAGCTGATGATCGATAACACATCTACCCATGAGGTCTTCTCTTTCATGGATGGATCTTCAGAATATAATCAAATAAAAATGCATCCCGAAGACCAAAAGCATACTGCCTTCCGGACTTCGCTGGGCATATTCTGCTATAAAGTGATGCCCTTCGGCTTGAAGAACGCCGGCGCTACCTACCAGAGGGACATGACAAAGATCTTCGATGACCTCATCTATGAGATTGTCGAATGCTACATCGACAACCTTGTGGTGAAGAGAAAGTCTTACGAGAAACATTGGGAATATCTAAAAATAGTGTTCCGACGTCTTCGGAAGTATAATGTGAAGATGAATCTTCTAAAAGGCGCGTTTGGAGTCTCCTCAGGAAAATTCCAAGGATTCATGATACAGCACCGGGGTATCGAAATTGAACCCTCAAAGATCAAGGCGATTACGGAAATGCCCACGCCAAGAACTCTCAAACAGTTGCGATCACTTCAAGGAAAGCTCGCGTATATCCGGCGGTTCATAGCCAACCTCTCCGGAAAATACCATCCTTATAGTCATTTTATGAAAAAGGGGACCCCGTTCGTCTGGGATCAAAAGTGCTAAAATGCACTGGACGAAATCAAGCAATACCTGCAAAACCGCCGGTATTGACCTCTCCGGTTAAGGGAAAACCCCTTATCCTATATACAACAGTCCTTGAGGGTTCTCTAGATGCGCTATGGGCACAAAAGAACGATCAGGGAACAGTGAGAGCTTTGTACTATCTGAGTCGATTTCTCCTGGGGACAGAAAACAACTACTCCCCTATCGAAAACATTGCCTGGCTCTAATCTTCACAATAACAAAACTCAGACATTACGCCTTGGCACATGAGGTTCATCTCATATCTAAGGTGGATCCTCTCAAATATCTGATGTCAAGGGCCATACTTACAAGAAGGATTGCTAAATGGGCTCTCCTCCTGATGGAGTTCTCGATTAAGTATCGACCTCTCAAAGCAATGAAAGGCCAAGCCATTGTTGACTTTCTCGCAGAGCATCCGATACCAGCCGACTCCCCCTTAATTTGTGAGTTGCCGGATGAACATGCGTTCGACACAATCGAAGGAGAGAAGGAAGAAAATGATTCCCAATGGGAACTCTACTTCGACGGAGCATCTTCCATGAAGAGGCGAAAGCAAAACATCCCTATAATCAAAGCTGGGGTGGGCCTTATCTTCGTGACTCTGCAAGGAGGGATATTGCGTTACGCCCTCTCCTTAACGGAGCCAAGGACTAATAACGAAGCTGAATATGAAGCTTTGATAGTAGGTCTTGAGATCGCTGTCCACATGGGAATCGAAGACCTCCTCATATATAGAGACTCTCAGCTGATCGTTAGCCAAGTAAATGGCGACTATCAGACGTGCAATCCAGAACTGATAAAGTATGGCGAAAGAGTGCAGCACTACTGACACAAATCTCCTCCTGCATCCTGGAGAGTATACCGCGTGCAGAAAATAGTAAGGAGGATGCATTGTCCAAATTGGCTAAGGAATTGGCCGACGAAGGCCTCGACGACGTAAGGATCATTGTGCAAAGCCGTAGGGTTCTCGCACTAACAGAAATATCTTCGGGAGACTTAACAGAGCCATCCGAAGGAAAAGAAACGACCGAACAAGTAACCCTTCAAATAAGGGACAAAGAAAAGGTCAACGATTGGAGGGAAGTCTTTATAGACTATTTCAAATCTTAATGAACGCCCAAAAATGCGTCGTCTAGACATCATCTCATGGAACGAGTTTTGTCCTTCGCCTTCGTCAATGATACTCTATATAAGAGATCGTTCGACTGTATGTGGCTAAGATGCCTGGGGCCGGATGAAGCAAAGAAAGTCTTCCAAGAAACTCACGATGGAATCTACGGTTCTCACCAAGCTGGGCCAAAGATGAAGCTGAAGATCAAAAGAATGGGTTACTATTGGCCCACAATGATTCAGGACTGTCTCAAATATGCGAAGCAGTGTCACCCGTGCTAAATTCACGGGGACTTCATCCACCGACATCCAAATCCTCTACACCCAACATTGGTTAGCTGGCTGATTGTTACGTTTTTTGCGTTATTTGATTGTTACGTTTTTTGTGTATTCTTAATTTTTAATTACCGCAATCAAGACGGTGTCGCTTGATAGCTAGCCGATTGAGTACGAGTCGATCCACAAGGAGATGAAATCTTTTTCTTTATGTTTTAACGAGTTAAATCCAAATATTTTGGGTTTTGTGTTAAGATCTACTAACGAGATAAAAGATGATAAAGGACTTGTTAGGGTTAGGATTAGGTTAGTTCGAGTTGGGAATTTCTCACCTCTTTCAATACCCTTTTTAATATCGGTGTTAAGGTAATCGGCAACAACGGGGATTAGCACGACTAGGATGGAACTTGCAAGTATAAGTTAGGCTTTCCATGCTTAATTTCTTCCTTTTGGTCATTTTCCGTCCGTTCTTGTCTCTTAGCCCTAACCTCCAATTAATTCAACCACAACCGGTCTAACTAGGGAATCACCATTATCATGTAGGATAAGGTGCCGTAGTGAGCGGATTGTGGTTCAATTAAAGGGAGTCTGAATTAAGGTGTTGGGCAAAAAAAGGAGTGAGAGAGATTTCCTTCTCTCAAACCTTCCTTCTCCTGCCCTAACAAGTGAGAAATTACTCACCCATTAAAAAGATAAAAATAAAACAAGAGGGAAGGCAGAAAGAATTTAGGTTAAGAGGAATTTACAACTAGCTATTTGAGACCTCACCTAGACAAGGATCTTGCTCAAGCATCATCGTTGTTTAATGATAAAGAAAAAGAGAAAAGAGAAAAACAAAAGAAAAACACAATTAAATATTATGACTGGATTAGCAAATAGTAAAAAGCAATAATAAATTGCAGAAAATAAATAGGCATGCAAGATAAATAAAAGAACTCTTTTTTTTATTGATAACCATACGCGCCAGTATTCGGCACGGAAGCAGTGCTTCCCCTGGAAATAGAACTCCCGTCTCTACGAGTAGCGGTTCGATACGAGATGACAGATGAAGAAAATGCTCATCTTCGGCTTGGGGAGCTCGATGCCCTCGATGAAACTCACCTTATAGCACTGCAAAACCTGGAGGCTTATAAGGCAAAGATGACGAGGTCCTACGAAAAATTGACTAGGCCGAGAACATTCCGCCAAAACGAGCTCGTGCTATTCGTCAAAAGACCCATGATCCTCAATCGTGCAAAATGAGGGAAATTCAAGTCGAACAATGAAGGCCCGTACATCATAGACAAAGTCTACCAAGGTGGAGCCTACCTGCTCATGGATATGCATGGCGAAAGACCCTTCCGGCCAATAAACGGCCGATTCCTCAAATAATGCTACACTTGACGAGTCACGACTTAGGTCAATGATAGATGACGATGCTCATGTCCGCTCACTATCTTCCTAAGTCAGAACTCTGAAAGCAGTATGCAGAGAAGCTCCGTCGCTTCAAACATAGAAACGACGGACCGAGATGTCCCTAAACTAACAATGGACCGGAACGTCTATAAACTAGTGCGTCACCTCAAACATGGTGCATTGCCCTAAATACGACGATATCCTCCCTTGAGGTTTATATGGCAATTTAAGTCTCGACGGTGTGGGTTGCAACTTAAGTCTTACCAGCTACACGGCTCTTCCAGTGATGAAACCACCCCTAAGTCCCACCGAAAAATTGATAAGCACCTGCGAAGAAGCTACTCTCGAGAGTCTCTTTAAAAAAATGGCATGTCCATGAGTGAAATGGGCACGGATGAAAACTCGAAAGGGTGCCGTGAGTAAAAACAGCAGGATTGCCGGCAAGTTTGTGAAAACCTGAAAGGACGCAATATTGTTTTAAAAAAAGAAAAAAAATGGTATTTCCACAAGAAAAATGGGCACGGATGAAAACCCGAAGGGGCGCTGTGAGTAAAAACATCAGGACTGCCGGCAAGTTGGTGAAAACCCGAAAAGGACGCAAACTCGTAAAATAAAAAATTCATATGCACTTACAAGGTCCTCTCGACCTTGTGAGGAGAAAATACCTGCGTGAGATCCTTACGACTCACAAAGGAGCAACACACTTAGGAATCCCTACGATTCCTAAGGAGAAATTACATTTGCAAGATCCTCATGAATCGTAAGGAGAATTTCCCCCTTATGAGACCCTTACGGCTCATAGGATTAAAAAGCCTTAAGCTAAAGATATCTAAACCTGTTCTTAAGCCGTCATATCCACATTGCCCTACAGGCGGTCCAATATTGACCCTTGTATACAATCCAAGGGCACGAATAAATATTCCCTCACCATGTTCTACCAATGGCAAGAAATATACCCATATGGTGAACGAAACTTGTAAGTTCTCTCGACTTATAAAGAGAAAACATTCTTGGAAGATCTTTACGACTTACAAGAGAAAATATCACTTAGGAATTCCCACGATTCCTAAGGAGAAAATACACTTACGAGATCCTCTCGACTCGTAGGGAGAAATACCTTTGTGAGACCCTTACGGCTCATAAAGTCAAAAACCTTAGTTGACAGGATACTAACCCTGTCTACTAAGCCATTTTTGTTCAAATCGATAAAGGAAAATGATGATTTGCTCCTGGCATCATTTCAGCTATAGCGATACTGATGCCTAAACAGCTGTCAAACTCTAAGTCTTCTTACGGCAAATGATGATTCGCTCCTGGCAATATTCCAATTGCAGCGATACTGATGCCAAGATTGGGATCAGATCTCATATTCTTGACTCGTAATAAAATTCAGCAAGTCGCAAAAAAATGCGTATGAGAAAGCCGAAATGATTGGGCAATTCGCAATAAAAAAACAGCTAGTAAAAATTAAAAAAATACATAGCCGAAATGATTTTGAACCGCAAAACATAACCGAAATGATTGGGCGATCACGACTTTCGCGATATGAAAAATTGAAAAGATAGAGCATCGCGGAAAAATTAAAAAAAAATCCGTTACCCTGCAGGTGAGTCCACACCGGCCCCTGTATACAATACATGGGCACAAATGAAAAGGGAACCATATTTTCCCACCAGGCTCCGTCAAAGGGAGAGCCAGATCTCGACGGCAACATCTACAGCCTATAGATCAGCTCGACGTTCTTCTTATTCCAGCAAGATGCAGACGCAACATCAACAAAAGACCCAAGAGTCGAAACAAAAATAGAGTAATAGCAAAATCCTAACTCCAAGTCTCGACGGTGTATATACAACCTAAAGACTATCTCGACGTTCCCCCTTCATTTCAGCAGTATGTGGACGCAACTATCAAATAAAATTGGAGCAATGGCATATTCCTAGCTTCGAGCTTCAATTGCAATACATACAGCATAGAGGTCCTACAGATATCTACCCTACTTCAGCAAAGAAACGACACGGCATCGTCAAAACAAAAATAAAGTGACGGCATATTCCCAGCTTTGGGTCTCGACGACAACTCATATAAGTCCTAAAAGACTATCAGAGATCATCCCACACCAGAGCAGAGTGGTTATGACTCATCAGAGCTCCAAATTAAACCTAACCTCAAGTAAAAAGCGTCATGGCAAATTACTTACGTTTTCTCTTCTGATGGTAATATGACCTAAGGAGATTACTTGAAGACGTCTTGTCCAGCCCCCGAAGAGATCAGAGACACGACAGTCGTGGGACTACTCGAACAGCAGGTTAAAGACTTCATATCGAGGAATACATCAGCCAACGCGACGGTAACACGAACTAAAACCCTAGTACCACAAACCTAACAGACCTCTGTCGTAAAGAATGGGGGTTATTTATTTACAACGTTGGGAAAAGTTTGCCTGTAAACCCAAGGGAGGAAAACCAAATAAACTCTGAAATGAGTACATAAACTAGAGACTCCGAGATGAGTGAATAAACTAAAATCTCCGAGATGAGTGAATAAACTAAAATCTCCGAAATGAGTACATAAACTAGAAACTCCAAGATGAGTGAATAAACTACAAACTCCGAAATGAGTACATAAACTAGAGACCCCGAGATGAGTGAATAAACTACAAACTCCGAAATGAGTACTGTTTACCGCCGAAAACCGGGAAGACAAATGTCTTGCTTGAATTTGGGGGCAGATGATATTTGGGTTTATCCGTCCACCTCTCCGAAAATACCAAGTTAATTTATGGCACCGTGTATCGGAGGTCTACACGGATGCGGCCGTTGTAGCAGACTACGTCAGATTCCCCCTCATTTGCGAGGGGTTTTTTTATTGTGGGGACGCTCTTCCCTGCAGGCGCAAGCCCCTGCAGTTAACTACGCTACCGCATTGTGGTAACCACTTTTTTCTGCTCCAGAAGTTCACTTCGTGTCGTGTGTGTTTGTTTTACTTTTGGTTGCCCGTGGATTATATACGGAGACTAATTTGTGTCGTCGCCCGTAGGGCATGGATTAGTCCAAATCCGTATATTCTTATATTTGGGTTTGGTTTGATTTAAAATCGTTAATCTTGTTTGGGATTAAAATCAACTTAAATGTTTGTTGAGCAAACGTTAGTCTAATTTTAGACTAAGATCTACTCAGCATGATTTTGGGATCATTCAAACCCAACAAAAGAGCATTTGGGCTCTATTGCTTTAGTTTAAGGACATTACGGTCCATCGTTAGTTTAAGGACATTACGGTCCGTAGCTATTTTAAGGAAATTGCGGTCCGTAGGGATGTTCTCATCGGCTTGGGAGTGCACCAAAGAGTTGTTGGTTTTCGGGACCCTCCACCTCTCTGAAGACGTTGAAGAATTACAACGACATGTATCAGAGGTATAGAGAGATGTATCCTTCAACCGAATTCCAGATTGAAGGGAGAGATCATGATGGGATGAACCTCATATTAGATACCATCTGCTAGGATATCATTAATCATCTTTGGAACTAAGATCGATTTGAGAATACCTGAGCATAGGAAGACTCAGTTTGAAAAATGGTTTTGGCCTCGGAAGACATGGCTATGTTTAGGCTAAGGTTGGCCTCTCATAGTGTTTAAAACTAACATTTGCTTAGCGCTCATATGCTCCTACGTGAGGCTCTTAAGCAGTGTTAAACACTGAAATTTGGAGCGCTCACATGTGGCATGTGAGGCGCCTGAAAATTGGGCATTGCTTCTTTGGGTTTATTCCCTTCTTATTTTTATAAGTGCTGAGCACTATTGGGGGGTCACGTGGGAGCACGTGAGGCGCCTCAAAATGGGAACTGTTTTTGGTTTATTCCCTTTTTCCTTTTATAAGTGCTAAGAACTATTGGGGGGTCACGTGGGATCAAGTGAGGCGTCCCGAAAATGTAAACTGTCTTTGATTTATTCCCCTTTTTCTTTTATAAGTGCTGAGCACTATTGGGAGGTCAGGTGAGATCACGTGACGCTTCCCAAAAATAGGAACTGTCTTTGATTTATTCCCCTTTTTTCCCTTTTATAAGTGTTAAGCACTATTAGGGGGTCACGTGACTCAATCTCAGTCGTTCCTTTTTGTTCCTCAGATATGCTCACGTGGGAACACGTGATCTGTTGTGATAGCGTTGAACGCTAATCATTTCTTTTATTTTCATGAAAATCTTGATCTGAGTTTTGAGAATTTCAGGTCCCTTATTTTGATAAGAATTAAATTCTTTTATAGAGTTGAACCCTAGTTTTATCAGAGAAATTAAATTCCTATATCGTTTGGAAGAATTAAATTCTTCAAACTTAGTTATTTCCCCTAAATTTTGAGTCTGCATGACAGAATCTCCCCGATGAGAATTAAATTCTCAACTTGTGGGGAGATCTGCTTCTGCAGAGCTCAACCAGAGGAAGAACTAAGTTCTTTTTGGAAGAGTTAAACTCTTGAAATAGCGAAGAATAGATAAAATGATCTCTATATCTTTCTTCATACCTAGGGTTTCTTTTTCTAAAAGAGAGCTCTTCTTCTTCTTTTTTTTATTTCTCTAATCTTATGGGGGGTCTCCTCTCTGCAAGACTTGAAGTCTTGGGTCCTTTATATAGTAGTGGTAGATTTGTTGATTTAGTTCAGGAAATCTCTCATCGAGAGATTTTTTAATTGATTTGGGGATTTTATCCACCGTTGGATTTTTTATCCAAGGACTTCTGTTTTACAGAAGATATTTTTTTTGTTTTTAACCAGATTGGGGAAATATTTTTCCATACAGAGCTTATTCTGTCGCTTGGTGATTTTTAATCACCACTGGATTTTTAATCCAACGGTACTTTGTTTTACAGAGAGTAATCTTTCTCGTTTAGAAAGATTGGGGAAATATTTTCCCATACAGAATCTTTTCTGTAGATAGGTGATTTTTAATCACCGTTGGATTTCTAACCCAACGGTACTCTGTTTTACAGAGCGCAATCTTTTTTGTTTAGAAAGATTTAAGAAAATATTTTCTAAATAGGGTTTTGATCCCCTTATTTAGAATTTAATTCTATCGGCTCAGAAAGCATTTAAGACCACTCACGTGTAGCACGTGGCCCTATAGTGTTAAACTCATTTGCTTATGTGCAACAGCACAAAAAGGGCATCACGTGCTGACACGTGAGCCTTTCTGTCCTGTTATTTGTTTTAAAAGGGTGCCTATATACTTTGTATATAGATGCTCACGTGTTTGCACGTGAGGCTCAATTTCAGCCTAAATTATTAAGCGTAATGCCTATAATCTTTGCTCCATGACGCATCACGTATGGGCACGTGATGCTCCATTAGGTGAATTTTCCCATCGCTTTTTCTCTCTTTTCTTTTCTTCTCTCTTTTTTTCTTCTTTAAGAGAACGAATGCCCCCGCAGCGTTGTTCTCACGTGGCCTGCACGTGAGTGCAACGTTGTCACTTTTACAGCCGTTGGATTGCCTAGGGGAATGGGAAGATGAACCGATTCCCATCATTTCCTTATAAATGCAAGGGGTCTTGTCTTTGGGAAGCCTCTGTTCCTTCATCTTCTTCCTTCCTTGTCTTCTTTGAGAATTTAATTCTCTTCTTCAGAGCTTAGTTCTCTGCCCATTGAAATTTCAGAGTTAAACTCTGTCAGAAAAAGAAACCCTTTTTAAGTAAAGATCTTGTACAAAAAAGAAACCCTTTTCTTAAAAAAAATTCCCGGATTTTAAATCTACCATTAGGGCTTTTCTCTCCTCTGAAACCCATCTCTTAGAGATCCAAAGATGTGATCTTTGAGTAGTAAACCTCAATGTCCTAGGCATTCCTCTTCTGATCTTTAAAGATTCATGGCATTGTAATTTTATTTTTCTTTTCCTCATCATGGGGGTTTCTGGAAGTTAATTCCACCGCATAAAAGGAATTTAATTCCTCACCAAAGAGCTTAGCTCTGAAAGATCAAGAGGGCCCTTCGAGAATTTCATTCCCTGGTGTTCTTGAGAATATTTTCATAGGGTTTTTTCCTTACTTCCACAAATTTAAATTTTTTGGGTATTTTAACAGAACTTATTTTCTCAATGAGGATGTCAAGAGTTGTTTAAATTCCCGTGTCTATTTAATGAGAATCCTTTTTTATTCTCACAATTATTGTCATGTCTCATCATTGGGGAGCCGCCATATTGATTTTGTGGGGTCCGTTAGTTTTGCAATCAGTGTCCCTTGGAACAAACTCTCTGTTTTTCCCCTCTGTTGTTATATATATATATATATATATAGGTTTCATTAACGGGTTTTCTTTCCCTTATTTCAGGAACAATGGCTTCTCTTCCCTACTTTCCCTTTACTCCCTCGGACGCCGCTTTCCCACAATCGCCGTCGGACGAGGAGGCTATAGCGATGATCAGGGCCCATGACAGGGGCTGTACTAGTTTTCTCTTATGGGAGTTTGGTATGGGCACATCATCCGGGGCCGTCGCAGCTTTACTTGTGAGGTGTCAACAGAGCATCTCCGCCCAATATCGCTGATGGAGCGCCCGCAAACCGCTTATGCGATGGAGGTGGCTAATTAGACTCCTACAGGCTGGCTTGAGCCATCAACAACCGGGATACCCAACCATCCCTTGCCGACTATAGATATCTTGGGGCGCTGCATCTGTCAAGGTGAAGCCCAACCCTGGGGATAAGTTTATAAGGTAGGGCTTACCCCTCGCCACCCAGTCGGCTATCTTCCCTGGGCTCGATATGTTCTCTCCGCCCACCATGCACGGTTGCAGAAGGTTGGGTTATATCAAGCGGTGTATGCGTCTCTTTTTCATTACCCGGCCCCTCACGTCGGTGGGTTAAAGATTTCCTGAACCAATAGAATCTTCCCACCAGCACCTTCGTGTTAGGGGATCATGAGGTCTCGATCTCACTGGAAGAGTTCCGTGAGATCTCCGGATTGCCGATTAGGGGAGAGCATTATGAAGAGTTGCTGCCTCCCGATGAGTATGTGTTCATGACCGTGCCTACTACGCTTGACGGCTTGACGACTGAAAACACCGTCCGTCATAAGTACCCCGTCTAATCAAGACTCTGGGTATTTTTGAGAAGCTGTTCACGAAGTCAGAAGGATAGGGCGTCACCTTTAAGAGCTTCATCGCCTGTTTTCTCCGTGAAGATGCTTTATCAAAATAGGCTCCAAAGTTTATGAACATTGACGACCCTTTTGGGTTTGGGCTGAATAAGCTGTCGGCCAAAGAAGAAGACTTGCTGTAGTTTTATATTCCGGCCTCTTCGGCCATGTCCTTCGATGCAATTGCGGCACCTGGCATGGACGAAGAGACCTTCTTCGTCAGATTCATCAGTATTTGGCTCAGTTGGTTCGCCATGCCGACGCATCAACGCTTCATGAGTGCCTCCGTCTTATACCCCGCTCATCGCACAGCTGAAAGGGCACGGTTGGTCATTGGCACCGAGGGACTGTCGCATCTTTATCATGGATTAAATGTTATGGCCAACACCTCGACCCCAGGTACAGATGTCGTGAATTCCTCCGTCCACTACTTCACGTCGTAGATCGAGATGCATGTACTGGGAGCGTTCACAGCACATTGGTGGCCAGATTTCTATGACTCCTATACCTTCCCACGGGTTATAAGGTTGGTGGATGCTTCCGCTCCTGATCCTATCCAGCTAGGAGCCTTCTGCGTGCTGCTTAAACCGTACTCCAACAAGGGCGGGATGGTTTTTAGCGACCGAGTCCTCTCTGCTCCCGGGGGGCCTATCCAGTAGCTGTTTGATCTGTCAAAAGGTGGAGCGTCATCTTTAAAACCTAAGGAGATCATGCACCTGTACTCGATTAGGCCAGGCTACTTGGTGTTCCGTCAGAATAACGCGGCCCTTTTTATGCGGTACAATCTGCACCGTTTCGCCCAACAATTGGTTTATAATCAGGGTGTCCCTTTCGAGGCGTTCTTAGTTGAGCCCACTCCTTCTCTGGAAGTCACGCGTGACGTCGTCCATCACTTTATGTGGCTGAACACCGGCTCCCATTTCATGATCCCCGAGGCTGACTATATTTCATGATGTGTGGGGTCTTTCATGGGTTGGTATCGTCATCGAGTCGGTCCCGTCATTGCCGAGGAGAAGCGGGTACTCTTTGAATGTCGATCTTTAGCTCCGGCCTAAGCCACTGGCGTTCTGTTGCGGCCGCGGATAGTAGTTCATCCTCCATTGAGGGATAGCGGCGTGGTACTTATCCCCAACGCCACAGAAACAGAATCGATTCCCGCACTGCTGGTATTCTAGTGCGCACTAGAGCCCAAACAAATGCTTCCAATGAAGCGCCAGCGGTAATGCCATCAGTGGCGGCGTCATCAATGGCAGTGTCATCCGCGATGGTATCGCCAAAGGGGAATACTGGAAGCGAGGTTGGCCAACATCGCGCCAAAGCGCCGAGGGGAAGGAAGCGTTCTTCTGCTAGCGCTAGCACAAGTTCTAAGAGGAGGAAGAGATCGGTCGTCGGCTTACTCGACACCTTGCTTGAGCCCGAACCGTTCATTCAGGACGAACCAATAGCTATGGAGGAACCGGACGCCGGTCTCATTTATCCTGGCTCGTCTGCCGAGGAAGCCGCGCAATTGGCTGAGGCTTTGAGGCGCTCACAAGATGAGACCGAGAACGTGCCCATCCCGAAAAAGATTTATCCTCCGGTTATATTCTACGACGTTGATCCATCGTTACGGAGGGTACATATGGGTCCTTTGTTAATGGAGGACGAACAGTCCTTCAAACAGCCCATAGCGATTACTTCCGAAGACGAGCTTGCCTTAAAGACAGGCAGTCATTCATCTGCACTCGAACCCCGGTGAGCGCACTTAGCAAGAAAGGAAAAACGTCTGGAGAAAGCCATACTTCAAGCTCCTTGGCGCATTGGTATGTGTCCTTCACATGTCTTTCTATTAGCGAATAGTCTGCATTATTTTTATGCCTTCTCATTTTTGTGAGAACTTTGCAGGGACTTCGGCTTCGAAAGTGGATTTAAGTTCAGATCGGGTTATGCCCATAGACTCTTCAATTATCTCTCGTGACACACCGGCAAGTGTAGAGGAGATCATTACAGCCGCTATTCCTGTTGTGGAGCTTCCGGTGGTAGCCTGTTCCTTCGATATCTATTCCTCCCGCAGAGGTGACCCCACTGGTTATGATCCCTATGGACATCTCTAGTGATGCACCAAAGGGTGCAGAAGAGATTGTCGAAGCCGTTAGTCCTGTCTTGGAGGTCCCGATGGTTACTTCCATCCTTTTAGCATATATACTTTCCACAGAGGTGACCTTACCAGCCGCCGATCCAATGGATCTCTCTGGTGGTGTCCTGGAGATTGTAGAAAGGATCGCCGAGACCGATGTTGTCTCCTCAGGGCCTAAAGGGGTGGCTGCTGTTCCTGAATTGGAAGCCGTCGTGCCGGCAAATGTCTCTAGTGCTATACATGAGGGTGTGGAGGAGGCTGCCGAAGCTGCTATCCCCTCAGTTCAAGGTAGACGGAGCATCGAAGGTAATCTCCTACATTTCATTTTAATGATCTCTTCGTTATCTGAACTCTTCTTTCCTTCAGAATTGAAGGAACTGACAGCTTCTATCGTGGACCTATCTCCCAGGAAGACCTTCCAGCGTCTTATGGCTGCCCCACAGGCGATACCAACGCAAAGCATAGTCCTTTCTTCCGGGAAAGGTTGGTGTTCTTTGACCCCTTTGTTTTATTATCATTTTTTTTATAACGATGCTAATCTGTCCCTTGCAGTTCTAGAAGCTGATGACGAAGTTGAGATCCTCGATGGGCCTGGGGATCTTTCAAACCCCCCTTGCATGACTGTGGGTATGTAAGGTTTTATCTTTGGCATTGTTTTGTCTATTCTATGTTCGTGAATCTCACTGACTATTCTCAAATCTTGAAAACTCTGCCAACCCTAACTCCATTGGAATCTCGGATCTTCATGCCACCGGGTCCTTATGTCCGACGTGCATCTGAACGAATGGAGAAACAAAGCATTCACTCCTTGTCGGCTCTCATTGAAGATCTTCGCACTGGTAGCTCTGTCACGGCCGAAGAATTTGTTGCCGAAGCCAGCACTTCCTTGCTTTTTCTTGCCACCTATCATGAAGAAACATTGGTGCATGTTTAGGTTGAGTATTTTCGTCGCGTAGAGGCTTGTCTACATGGGCTTGAGTGCACACGCCTTCCTTCTGTCATTTTAACTGCAAAGCGGTCTTTCGGGGATGGATCGAGCGGTGCGCCGCTAATCTACAGTCTTATGAGAAGAGGCTCAACCGGAAGTTCTCGGTGATAGAGTTAGCTTCAAACGCTTTGGGGGAACTCCAGGCTCAACTCACTGCTAAGACCACTCGCGCGTATGGAATTTGGCGGGTGCTTCAAGAAGCTATTACAGAGGTGGTGGCTCTTGAAAAAGCCGTTATCTTTATCCGCGAGATGGTTGGAGCCCATAAAGTCGCTGAAAAGGAGCTTGAGAGTCGGTTTGCTTCGTATCAGACTCAGAACACTCGGGCAGGGGCCCGTCTTGCATCAATAATGGAGCTTGAAGACGAGGCCCAGCGGAAGAATGATGAACTCACGAGCTTATTGCACCATCCGCCGGCTTAAAGATTTTTTTTGTATATTCTCCTTCTCTCTTTTTGTTGCATTTACTCCTGAATGAGAGTATCTTATATTCATTTTGATTATTTTATGAAATGTATCTTGTATTCATTTTGATTTATGAATAAAAGACATATTTTATTTCATACTGGCGTGTCCCTTTAGCAAATGCGTCTTGTAGATAGTCTATCTTGATCTCCTTGCAGGGCAGCGATGGCTTAGAAAATAGGTTCAGATCTACCTCCTAAGACTTTTCAACTTTGTGAGCCATGAAGGTCTCATAAAGACTTTTCTCCCTACGAGTCGAGAGGAACCCGCAGGTGTATTTACTTCTAAGGAGTCATGAGGACTCCTAAGTGCGTTTTCTCTTGAGAGTCGTAAGGATCTCATAAGAGAATTTTCCCCTTTACAAGTCGAGAGGACTCGTAAGTGGTTTTTTCCCTCCTTGTCGATATTCGACTTTGGAGAGTGTGGTTCGTGAATAGTATGCAATAGTCCATCTTGGACCGACTTGCAGGGCTCCAGTGCTTAGGAAACAGGTTGATATCCCCGTGGCCTAAGGCTTTTCCCTACGAGTCGAGACGAGTCGAGAAGTTTTCGCAGGAACATTATTTTCCCCACGAGTCGAGACGAATCGAGAAGTTCTCGCAAGGATGTCCTAACGTCACAGTTAACTCCTGCTAATAGAAGTCCATTAGGGTCTGTGGTACTAGGGTTTTTTACCCGTCGTACCGTCGCGTTGGCCGATGTATTCCCCGATATGCAATCTTGCTGTTCGAGTAGCCCTGCGACTGTCGTGTCTCTGATCCTTTCTGGGCTGGACAAGACGTCTTCAAGTAATCTTCCATATGATATTACCGTTGGAAGAGCAAGCGTTAGGTATATTCCATGCCGCTTTTTACTTGAGGTTAGGCTCAGTTTGGGAGCCCCGATAAGTCATGACCACACCGCACTGGTGTGGGATGATCTCCGATAGTCTTTTCAGGTCTCATTTGAGTTGCCGTCAAGACCCTGAAGCGAGGGATTTTCCTTGGCTTCGTTTGTTGACATTGTGTTTGCAATATTGCGACGAATGTCGAGATTGTGTCTGAGTTGTCTGTAAACCGTCGAGATTTGGAACTAGGGGACTTTGTCATGGCTCCGAGGTAGTCTCTAAGCTGTCTGTGAACCGTCAAGATTTGGAACTAGGAGACTTTTTCGTGGCTCCATTTTGCTGACGTCGTATCTGCTTCTGGTTGGAACGAGAAGGAACGCCGTTGTTGATTTCTAGGCTATAGATGTAGCCATCGAGATCTGGCTTCCCTTTGACAAAGCCTGGTAGGGCAATATGATTCCCTTTCCGTTTGTGTCCATGGATTGTATACAGGGGTCAATGTGATATCACTTTTAGGGAAAAAGTTTCATTTCATCATTTTTTTAATTTCTTTCCGCGATGACCTATCATTTCATCTTTTTATATCGCGAAAGTTGCGATTGCCCAATCATTTCGGCCTTTTATCGCGGTGCCCAATCATTTCGGCTATTTTTCTTTTTACTCACTGCTTTTTATTGCGAGTTTCCCAAACAATTAGGCTATTTTTATATCCATATATTTTACTCGCTGATTTTTATTGCGAGTTGCCCCATCATTTCGGCTATTTCATATGCATTTTTGGCTCGCTGATTTTTATTGCGAGTTTGGAACTTGAGATCTGATACCAATCTTACCATCAGTATCGCTACGACTGGAATATGACCAGGAGCGAATCATCATTTGCCTTTGTCGATTTGAACAAAAGTGGTTTAGCAAACAAGGTTAGAATTCCGTTGCCTAAGGCTTTTTGACTTTACGAGCCGTAAGGGTCTCATAAAGGTATCTCTCCCTACGAGTCATGAGGATCTCGTAGGTGTATTTTCTCCTTAGGAATCATGGGGATCCACAAATGCGTGTTCTCTTATAAGTCGTAAAGATCTCATAAGAGTATTTCTCCTTGCAAGTCGAGAGGACCTACAAGTGGTGTTCACCAAGTGAGGAAATTTCACGCCATTGGTGGAACTAAGTGAGGGAACGTTTATTTGTGCCCGTGGATTGTATACGAGGGTCAATATTAGACCGCTTGTAGGGCAACTTGGGTAGTGTGATGGATTAAGAATAGGTTCAGGTCCCTGTATCTTAAGGATTTTGAACCCTATGAGCCGTGAGGGTCTCATAAAAGGGGATTCTCCTTACAAGTCGTGAGGATCTCGTAAGTGTAATTCTCCTTAAGAATCGTGGGGATCCTTAAGTGTGTTGCTCCTTTTTATGAGTCGTAAGGAACTCACGCGGGTGTTTTCTCCTCACAAGGTCGAGAGGACCTTGCAAGTGCGCATGATTTTTTTTACGAGTCTGCGCCCTTTCGGGTTTTCAAGAACTCGCCGGCAATCCTGCTGTTTTTATTCACGGAACCCTTTCGAGTTTTCATCCATGCCCATTTCGCTTATGGACGTACCTTTATTTATTTTTTTTTGACAACGAGATTGTGCCCTTTCAGGTTTTCACCAGCTCACCGGTAGCCCTGCTGTTTTTACTCACGGCACCCTTTCGGGTTTTCATCCGTGCCCCTTTCGCTTGTGGACGTACCTTTTTTTTACTCCTTCGTTTGCTAATGGCATTTAGGGGGACTTCGCCACCGGGGCAGCTGTGCAACCAGCGGGACTTGAGTTACAATCCTCGCCGCTGGGACTTTTGGACCTGAATTCCACTGTCACCATGTTTGAGGCGACGTAGTTAGTTTAAATACATCTTGGTCTATTGTTATTTTAGGGACATCTCGTTCCACAGCTAGTTTAAGGATGTTGCGGTCCGTTGTTAGTTTAGGGAAATTTCGGTCCACAGGTTGTTTAAGAACGTTGAGGTCCGCTGTTTCGGGGCAAAGCTTTGCCAGATACTACTTACAGAGTCTTGACTAAAGAAAATAGCAAGCGGACACGAGCTTCGTCATCTATCGTTAACCTGAGTTGTGACTTTATCAGGGTTAGTATTTCTTAAGGAAGCGGTCGTTTATTGGCCAGAAGGGTCTTTCGCCGTGCATATTCATGAGAAAGTAGGCACAACCTTGATAAACCTTGCTTATGAAGTATGGGCCCTCATAGTTTGGCTCGAATTTCCCCCGTTTGGCATGGTTGGGGATCATAGGTCTTTTGACAACTATCACGAATTTGCCTTGGCGGAATGCTCTTGGCCTAGTTAGTCTTTCGTATGAGCGCGTCATCCTCGCTTTTTAAGCTTCTAGCTTTTGTTGCGCCATGAGACGAATTTCATCGAGGGAAGTGAGCTCCTCAAGCCGAAGGTGGGCATTTTCTCCATCCGTCAGCTCATGTCGAACTGCCACTCGTAAAGAGGGTAGTTCTATCTCCAAGGGGAGAACCACTTTCGTTCTGAATACCAACGCGAATGGCGTTGTATTCGTGGCCATCTTGAACGTGGTCCGATAAGCCCAGAGAGCTTCATGCAATCTCTCGTGCCAGTCCTTTCTGTTTCTGGACACCGTCTTCTTTATGATCTTCGTCAAGGTCTTGTTGAAAGTCTCAGCTAGACCGTTAGCTCGGGGGTTATAGACTGAGGAGTATCTCCAGTCTATACTATGATGCTGCGCGAAGCGGCTGATCTTATGGCTTCTGTAGGCCGGCCCATTATCCGAGATGATTTGTCGCGGAGTACCGAACCGGTAGATGACATGTGTCTTGAAGAAATGGAGGATATTCTCTGTTTTCACATCCCTTAGCGGTACTGCTTCTGCCCACTTAAAGAAGTAATCGGTTGTCGCCAATATAAACCGATGTCCCTTGGATGATGCTGGTTCGATGGGCCCGATTATATCGGTTCCCCACATTTCGAATGGCCAGCTAGCCAATGTTAGGTATAGCGGATTTGGATGCTGGTGAATGAGGTCCCCGTGAATTTGGCACGAGTGACACTGCTTCGCATATTCGAGGCAGTCCTGAATCATCGTGGGCCAATAGTAACCCATTCTTTTGATCTTCAGCTTCATCTTTGGCCCAGCTTGATGAGAACTGCAGAGTCCGTCATGAGTTGCTTGGACGACTCTCCTTGGTTCTTCTAGTCCCAGACATCTTAACCATAAACAATCAAATGATCTCTTATATAGAGTATCATTGACGAAGGCGAAAGACAGAGCTCGCTTCATGAGCTGATGTCTTGATGATGCGTTTTCGGGCGTTCGATGGGATTTTAAGTAGTCTATAAAGACTTCTCTCTAATCCTCAGCCTTTTCTTCCTCTATTTGGAAGACCGCATGTTCAGTCGCTCCCTTTCTTTCAGACGACTTCGGAGATATTTCTGCTGGCGCGAGAATCCGGCGGCTTTGCACAATGATCCTTACGTCATCGAGCTTTTCGTCAGCCAGTTCTTTAGCGAGTTTGGCTAACGCATCTGCCTTGCTATTTTCCACTCTTGGTATGCTTTACAGGATGTAGGAGGGGATTTGAGATAGCAGTTGCTCCACTCTTTCGCCATATTTCACCAATTCTGGCTTATACGTCTGATAATCGCCTTTTACTTGGCTAAAGACCAGCTGGGAGTCTCCATATATGAGGAGGTTCTCGATTCCCTTGTCAATGGAGATCTCGAGACCTGCTATCAAAGCTTCATATTCCGCTTTGTTGTTTGTTCTTGGCACCGTTAAGGAAAGGGCAAAATGCATTATCCAGCTTTGATTATAGGGATACTTTGCTTCCGCCTCTTCATCGACGATGCCCCATCGAAGTAGAGTTCCCATCGGGTATCACTCTGTAACATTTTGGAAAATTATAAATATTAATTTATAATTTTAAATATGAATTTAATAAGTTTACAAAAATGACATCGCTTATGAAATTGGATATCGGAATTATATCCGAAAAATGTAAATATTTTGATAAATATGAATAAAAGGGTGTGATATCAAAAAAATGATATTTTTAATTATTTAACATGACATTGTATTTTACATTAAGATAATGATATTTAAGTGATAGATTAATTATCTCATATTTTTTATTTTACATGGATTTAAATTATAACACGAAAGGTTTTCTTTTGTTGTAATTTTTTTAAAGGTTGGTATAACTATTTTGTTAAATGGTTGGTATATCTTATCCTAGGATAAACCCTCACCCTCAACACACCTCACCCATGCTCACAATCCTCCACCTCCTTCTTCCCAACTTTACACCTCCTCCTTCCACCATGACACCTCCATATCACAAACCTCCACCTCATACTTTCTCTACACATAATGCTTAATAATTTCTTTAGCTCTCTCAAACTGAACAAACATAACTCTTCAAGATCCAACACCTAAATTCCCATGTTTTCCTCATATCAAAGAGAAAGCCATGAATTCCTTCACCAATTTTGTTCACACCATCAATCTAGAAGCCACTACAAACCCTAAGAGCCTCCATCATACAATTCTTGAGTTAGAATCTTTTGTGCATCATCCTAATAGGTATATCTTCTTTTCTCTTTACTTAAATCAATTCTGTTTGTGATCTGTTTTGATGTGCAGTATTATAAAAACTGTTATTTTATGATAAATAGCCTACTGAAATTGAATCTGGAACCACTAGGTGTAACCACTAGAAAAACTAATAATACCATAAATATCATAAGACCACTAGAAGACTTCACTCAAAGCCTGAGACCCCATCTCTAATATTTGACCGGCAAAAACTCCTATTTTCCCGATGTCGCCGGGTCATTGGTGAGGATTGGTGTTGATTTTTCTTCTGTAGCTTTAATTGAGTATTACATAAGTTATTGTATTGTTTGATTTGTCTCAATATGCATACAGAGAAATCAGGGAATATTCAGTATGGGTTTTATCAAGCTTCCGAAATTTCGATATGAGTTTTTGGTATTTCTGTACTGCGAATGAAACATCGACGTCCGTACGTTAATTTCAGGGGCAAATGTTCGTTTCTAGAGTAAGTAATCTATATGTTCTAACCTATAGATACTTAGCTTATTGTTTTGATTTCGATATGATTTTTACGCCAATATTTCATAACTACGATTATAGGTACGATCGCGAAAGTTTCCGAGACAGAGTTGGCGGACATAGCAATCGTGGATTCGACGAGCTCGACAAGTTGGTGAGTAGATTTACATCTACGAGGAAAGTCGTGTGGATGGCGTATACCACCCCCGCAACCTTATAAATAGGATAGTTATGATATTAGAGTTATGTTTCATCTAGTAGGTTATTCATGTGCATATAGTTTTATACATGTTGTTGGTGATACGTATGTGACGATAGATCCGTACGATATAGATTTTGAGATAATGTGGGTTTTGTACGAGGAATCATATCGTACTTGTGATGACGAGATTAGCAAGACGAATAACGGCCAAGTTTTCTTCAGACACGTGGAGTCATGTTTTATTTCGTGTTAGAACGTAATACTTGAGAAAGCTATACTCTTTTAAAAACTAACGATTCGTTTCCCTTTTAAAGAATAAATGACAAGGATGCGATGCCAATTTCCAAAACGAATATCTATTTTTAACCGAAGGCAACTTTCTTATTTCAAAACCTACGTTTCGTTCCATTTTCAAAGATAACGGTATAACTCATAACAAGTAGTTACATTTAATAGTTACGCTTAGATTAATTTACATGTTCGCGTTATATTTATCGATGTTATACGTTTCAGTGATACGAACACTCTGATAGAACACTGCACAACTACCAATGAGTATTATGTTGCACGAGCACATACGCATATATTGGTACTGCCATGTCACTGTATGACTGCTATACTACGTGATGCGTATGTAGATGTCGATACGAGTAGGCTTTATACACTTATAGAACACTAGCACAAATACTAATGATTGCCATGCTGCACGAGCACAAATACGTATGCTACACTTCACATCATTAGTATTGCCATGACACAGTAGAATTGATACGTTTATTTTCTTGTATGACTTTATTTACATACTTTATCTGTATTACCTGTTAAGCATTGCAAATAACAGTACCATGGGTATTCATATTTGATTCTTATGATTTTTCTGGATGTTTTACTTTTGATGATATATATCAGTTGTATGGGAAGCTGTTATTTATGTATATATATAATATATCATCAGAATGATCTATACAAGTATTCTTATTCTTTACTTGATATTTCTTGATATGATGAGTTGACTTCCACCATGAGCTTGATGTTTTTTGATTATCTTTATTCCGAACCGAGTAGGGGAGATATACGGTCACGGACTTGCTACTTATCCGGACTGAGTGGGGGAGTATACAGTCGGATACATGGTGGACCCGGTCGAGACCGAGGGGCAGGATAGCCGTAGTAGAGGCGGGGAGCCTAGCGAAGATACTCGATACCGGAGATAGAGATGAGCACGACAGATATCCAGTGGATACTGACCGGGGCTCGATTTGGGCACGGTGGATATCCAGGGGATACCGACCGAGGCCAGGGATATCGGGTGGCGATCATCTGTTGAGATGGTGTCGACGGTATCTGCATTTATATGTCGGTGATGGACACGAGAGATTTGAGTATTTGCGTGTCGGTGATGGACACGAGAGATTTCTGATTTCGGGTGTCGATGCTGGACATCCAGATGTTGATATGTTGCTATCTTATGACGTATACAGTTATGTTATGGGTTATTGTAGCCGACCAGGACTGATCCGGGGGACAGTTCCTGCACATTTTTTTACGGGTTATTGCATATAAAAAGGATTTCCAAATTGAGCTATAGCCTCATTATTTTGACGTGTTTGATATGACACTGGGATCTTTTAAATTGTAAACCTCTTAACACTCTTCACTAAAACAGTAGGACGTATATATTAAATAAGATACCTATTTTATATTTCATACTATCACGTCCGCTTTTATGACGTGACATATGTATTCCGCGGCTACTTTAAAGAAGAGGTTTTACCTATATATTTTAGGCTACTTATGGCTTATACCTAGATACATGTCATTTGCATGATATATTCTATTTTTGGGTTCATGTGATAGATAGAGTTGCATTTACGATACATATGCATATCATATATTATACTAGTATAAGATATGATAGTATTATACTTATGACCCAGGTATCGTTGTGCATTTCAATTTCTACCTTGTGATGTACTTTTATTCACTGAGTTGGCAACTCACCCCCGTTGTGCCACAGTTTCTTGCAGGTGTTACCGCTTGGATTATCAGCGGCTTAGGGCACACATTCCTTTTGGTGATTGCTTTGGTAGGTGGGTTACTGTTATATCGTACTCACACTTGTATATTCATATCTTCTTGTATCTAGTAAAACTCCATTGACTTAGAACTAGTATATTGTGGACTTAGAAGCGAGACTTAGAGTTTATGTGTTATGGGTGTCGCACTCATTGGAGTCGACCTTTTTTTATTGCTGATTTTGTTTCGCTTTGCTTTTCTTCGCCATTGTGCATCGTATATTGTTTACTTGGTTGCTCTGCCAATTGGGCATGGAAGCTAGCTCCTATTGGGATGCTATTTTTATTATTACGTATGTATCAGGTTTTATTCAAAATTTACAAAGGTGGTATTGTCGAATTTTAAAACGTCGTAGATGTTTTTCAAACATACTTAGTTAAATTTAAATGTTTATTTTAAATTGATTACATCTGATGACTATTTTAAACCTCACCTCCAATATTTTCAAAAATGGTTTAGATTCCGGGTTTCGACTTACTCGGACCGCATCGATGTCTTTAGATGTCACGGGATTTAAGTGCCGGTCACGTGCCACATTCGGGTCGTGACAAAATTGGTATCAGAGCATTTGGTTTAAACTTTGTTCAAGTCTAGGTTTGGTTATATGAAGTCTAGACATATACTTTTGTTACCTAGGCTTTTCCTTATAAGACTTAGAATTGACTTTGGAAGTCTTATACCCGAAATTTCGTTGCATAGGATGACCTTGGTTGATGGAGTAGGTACTAAGTAGAGTGGCGTACCATACATATGTTCCGCGGCATATTTATGATGTGATATTCCGCCTAAGTTACCTTAGGATATATATTTTAAGATATTTCTTCTATTCGTTCCGTTGATCTATCCTCATCGATACATGTTGATTGTTCCGGTCGCCATGTCTACGTGAGCCGAGAGGACTGCGGTTGGAGATACGGTCAGGGCAGACTTGTCTGGGATAATGACTGACCAGGGTGACATAAGGACATGTTGGTTATCCTTATTTGATCGAGTTTCTAATGTTGAAGCGAGTTTCTTCGGGATCCGCACCAGAGGGTCGGGTCATTGCTGGAGATCAGCCGGACTTGAGGCATGATGTGTTCTGAAGATCGTGGTGTTACGTATTGTTCAGATAGTGGCACCCATCATTGCTGTGGTTATCGAGGTGTTGCTTCCAAAGCTCATGAAGTTAAAGGTTGCTGAAATTTACAAGTATAGATGGAACGGAGGGTCGTAGTCGTTCAGATAGAAGATGGCTAGGATATTTTAATCCATTGTGGCACTCCAATACGAGATTTGGTGAAGTTAATTAGTTTCTTTGATGTGTTTTACTCAAACTTGATGTAAGTCGTTCGAGAGAAATCGTATTGTCCGACGAATTAGGACGATTTCTCAAAGGTGAGCTTAGCTAGATTCTTCTACAGAGTATCAGAAATTCCGGATTCATGTTTTTAAGTCTTTTAAGGCTCCGGGCGTGGTCATAACCAATTATGACTTGCAATTCGCGTAATGATCAGTCAAAAATATTGCATTCTTAACACATCAATTTCCCAACTCTTTCTAATCATCAAAGGGTGCTTATTGTAAATATAACACGGATTACAAATTCATCTGGAAAATACCAATTACCACGTGTTACTGTTATAATCGACACTCTGGAGGAAAATTGTGTGTTTATTAATACACGCATGATATTGTATATCTCAACACATTTTATCGAGATTGTGTGCTGAAAATTCTTCAGGTCAAAGAACCGGAATCGCAAAAGTGTCGATAAAAAGCAGCAAGTCAAAGACTTGAAATCTGGCAGCAACCAAGAAATAATTATAAAATTCCAGACATCATAAGAACACCCAAAGACCAACACCAAGACACCCCAGGAAAATGAGCCAGTGAACTCATCATATAGCCGCGGAACCGCGGCCGAGTTGGCCGAGTTGCCGCAGATCCGTGACCGAGTTAGGGGCGCCGGTGACGAAACTTCTCCAGAACCTTCTCTGTAACCTCCTAGCTTCCTCAAGACGCTTCATTACCACGTGGCTTCTTCTGGAAGGCTCTACATAACAACCTTATTCTAGAAGGCTCTCTCTGACAACCTCATTCTAGAAGGCTCTCTCTAACAACCTAGCTTATGAGAGAAGATTCATTTGAGATTTATAAAAGGGGATCTAGATCTAATTTTTGGGGGTTACTCATTACTACACAATTGAGCCAAATCATTGCACAAGTTGAGTGACACAACTTGATCCAAAACAAAATCCAAATCAAATTCCAATTCAAGATCAAGATCCATTGAGAAGCAAATCAAGCAAGCAATCAACGATCCTTCATCGCAACGCCAGTCGTCATCAAGAGCAAGAGATCCACATCCGATCCACGACTCATGGCGATCGAGCCTCGCAAAGATCGACGACAAATTCCCTTTCTAAAGAGCGATCTAGAGCTATTCTTGTAACCTCAAATTGAGATGTGTAATTTGAAGAAGATTTAATGAAGGTGATAAATTGTTAATTCTCGTTTTTATTACATTCTTGCATTATGAGATCTTTTTTTTTTGATTCTTTAATTTTCATGATGTGTGAGTGAAATCTCCGCTTGTAACGGAATCGAGAGAATCGGTAGATCTAATGATAATGAAATCCTAATACTAGTCTTAAGTCTTATGAGGATTGAAAACTTTAGGAAAAAGAATCATTGATGGCCTAATTTGGAGCGAGATCATTTTCTTGATTATTTCGTTGCAAATTAGGGATCAAACGTTTGATGATTTTCTTTGCTAGAGGCTAGATTTGAATGTTGATCAACGAAAAGACAAGGGATGGTGAAGGAGAAACCCTAGTTTCTTTAATAGATCCCTAATCTTCATTCATCATCATCGATCTAGCTACAATTCATCAATAGATAAGATTCGTAATCATTAGTATTCATCATAGCTACTAATTTGATCGATTCCTACAAGCTATTCTACACAATCTTGATAACTAAATTGATTTGGACATCTTCTTGATTCTAGATCTATTATCTTGATGTTTCTTGAAATTAAATCTCATTAATCTTGAATCATTTTCTTTTATATTTTCTTTTCGACTCAACTAAAACAAGATCGAACAAGTACACACATCTCAGTGGACGATCCGTATTCATTAACGAAACTATTTCGACACCATTAATTGATTGCGGTATAAATTCTTTGGTTGTGATCATTATACATTTCAAAACAACTTCCAAATGAAGATCAATCAAATGGTGCCGTTGCCGGGGATGCGTGCTATTTTTTTTGTTTTTGCAATTTGAGTTGAAAAATCATTATTCCATCAAGTTTTAATTCAAGAATCGCTTCAAATGCTTAACGATTAGTGTTTGAATTTTTGCGAGAGAATCTGGAATCATTTTACTGAGGAAATAAAGATTCAGAGACTTTCTGAAGATTACAGAGGAGTACAGGAAGTTACAGGAAAATTTTCGAAACCTATTTCCTCCTTTCCACCGCGGATCCATGCCATTTAGATGGTTTTCGCGGCGGTTCCGCCGCCGTTTAGGTGAATCAGAGCCTAAAACTTCTGTGGTATATTCTCTGTTCTCTCCTCTTCTCTCTGATCTTGCCCAATAACATTTTTCTGCAGGATTCTTTGCTAAATTCGCAGCACTTAAAAAAAATCTTGCTGCGTTTCTTGAAATTGGTTGTTTTGTGGATATTTTAATACGGAAATTAAGGGGCAAAGACCAAATTCAGATTAGGTAGGGATTTCATTACCCTTCCTAAGCCCCAAAAATCACAAAACTAGCATCCGCATCACCCTCATTAACTAAAAAATATCTAGACAAGATTCTAAGGACCGTCGCGCTCAATTAGGACAGAAAGAGGTCGTGGGTAATCTATTGCTTATCCGCATTTCTTTTGTGGTGTCTAAGATAAGTGTATCTAAGGTAAGTGGTTACTTAATTAGGCCCGCTACTTATGTAGCGGAGAACCTCCCACTTACCTGGCACTTACCTGGCCACATGAGAGATAAAGAGGCGGTTGAGGATTTATTCTGCGGTTTGTCTTCTGGAAGTCTAGGAGCGGTCTAGTGACTTCACCTAGGTGACCATTAGATCTAGGGTTGCTTGTGCATTTTTTGTGATTTGATTTTTCAAAATACGTCATTTTTCAAAACAAAAAAAACACCAAACCAACTTTTCTATAATTATCACCAACGCTACCACTGTGCTACAACCGTTTAGCACATGTTAGGCTGGACACGGGATTATATTTCCCGTCTTGTCTACGTTTCTTTTATCGACCCTAGAGTCGGTAATTCTTCATCTTCTTTCCCACCACCCACCACGACCGCGATGGATGGATATCCATCGAATTTCATTAACACCACTCTGCCACCGCCCGCAGGTGCGCATAATCCTCCGCGCATTTCTCTTCAACAAAAATGCTATCCTACATGTGGTCCCTTTCCCACCTGTCTTTCTATACCGCCAGCCAATGGGGAAAATTTCGAAATTAAACCTCATTTCATCAAACTTTTACCCAAATTTCATGGGCTCGAGTCTGAAGACGCATACGTTTTTATCTCCAAATTCGAAAACGTATGTACAATGATTGGCACGTCACAACTGTCTATGGATGCTCTGCGTTTACGTCTTCTCCCATTCACTTTGTGCTATTTAGCCGAGAAATGGCTTTATAACACACCCGCACATTCTATTAAAACATGGGACGAATTCGTTGCAGCATTCCTGAAGAAATTTTATCCCAATCATAAGACTAGCAGTGTTCGGAGCGAAATCTTCAAATTTACCCAACTTCCCAATAAACCATTTTGGAAATGCTTTGAACGGTTCAAGGATCTTATTATCCAATGTCCTCATCATGGAATTCCTAGATGGGATCTGTGTCGAATTATCAACGAGGGTATTGTTTTCAAGACAAAACAGATACTTGAAACCATGTGTCAATATCAATTCCTATCTAAAGATGATGGTGAAACTTGGAAATACCTGGAAGATCTTGCTCACAAAACTTTACAATGGGAATGTGTTAGTCACTCATTGTCTAAGGAAGGTATCAATCAGCTCGATGTTTCCATCATAATGAAAACCGAAATGACCGCTATACAAAGGAAACTCAATGCTATAGAAAATAGAATCTCTTCAGCCTCCCTAAACTAATACACACTTCCCAAAACTGTGTGTGGTTGTTGTTCCAACCCATCACATTTGACGGAAGAATGTCCTTTGAATGTACCGTTTCAAGGTCACACTAATGCTGCATTTCAGCAACGACCTGGAAACAATCCTTCTTCTTCCATATATAATCAAGGTTGGAGGAATCATCCTGATTTTGCTTGGAACCAACACCAAACTCAAAACACGATTCCAAACTAAAATAATTTTCAAAGGGTCCCTCCACAATAACAGCAACCACCACAACTGAGTCAGCACCCTTTTCAACCGCAACCTTTACAAAATCTGGCCAACAACTTTGATCCATCTTCTGCCGGTACCGATAAACCCTCTGCACTCGACATGTTCATTGCACATTCCATGCAAACGAATGATATTTTAACATCTTCTATCCAAACATTAGTGCAAAACACTGTCTCCCATGGTGAGAGTATTAAAGCGATAGAAGCACAAATTGCACAGTTGGATGCTGCGATGAGTGCTAAAGAGAAAGGGAAACTTCCATCTCAACCATTACCTAATCCAGGCTACACACATCATGTGAGTGCTATGACCACGTTGAGATCCGGAAGAGTGCTAGACAATCATGTGGGTGAACAAATTGATAATGATGAATTGATCATTAACACCCCGGCTTCCACTTCTACTTCCTCTTCCTCTTCTGCTTCTTGCTCTATTTCTTCTACTTTACCTTCTTCTTCCAATCCTATTCTCCGTTTTCCCCAAGGGTCGAACCCTCCACCCACTTCATCCTTCCCACCCCCACAAACTTATCCACAAATGTTGGACCCAACACTTATTGATAAAGCTCAATTTCAAAACAGATTGAGGGCCAACAAACCTAACGCACAAATGGAGAAGATTGTAGATATGTTCAAGCAGTTAACGTAAACATACCTCTCCTAAATGCAATTCAACAAGTTCCGGCTTATGCGAAAATACTTAAGAACTTGTGCACTCGGAAAAGAAAGACTCAAGTGCCGAAAAAAGTTTTCATGTCGAGTAATGTAAGCACAGCTTTTACACAGCAAGTACCCAAGAAACGTAAAGACCCTGGCTGTCCTACAATCTCTATTTCTATTGGGGGTAAAAATATCAATCGTGCTTTACTCGATTTAGGTGCTAGTGTTAACCTGCTTCCATATTCTGTGTATGAGCAATTGGGTATCGGAGAATTAAAACCATCGCAATGCACTTTACAGATGGCAGATCGATCTATCACCCGCCCAAGGGGTATGTTAGAGGATGTGTTGATAAAAGTCGGGGAATTTATATTCCTTGTGGACTTTATTGTTCTGGATACACAACCTGTAGCAAACCCACGGAACCAAATTCCGGTGATTCTAGGTCGACTTTTTCTTGCGACTTCCAACGCTGTAATCAATTGTCGAAACGATTCTATGACCCTATCCTTCGAGAATAGGTCAATTGAACTTAAAATTTACAATTTGGGAAGTCAAGCTTCTGAACCCTATGCTCATTTATGTTCTGTCGAATTAATGGATGTCGACAGCAACGAACTTGAACAGCTTCACGATACTGATCTAGACTCTTTTCATACGTTGTTGTTTGACCCAAAGATGTATTATACACATGCGGGCCCTTCTTTTGAGTTGTCCGGGTCAACATCTAACATTTATTCTAAACCTTTCATGGAGTCTGAGTATCATCCCGTTCATTCCAATGACATTATTCTTCGGGATATCGATGAAATGTTCGCTGATGAACTTGCATTTTTAGCAAACAGGGGTGTTGAGATGAATCATCTCCAAAAAAAAGAAATTGAACACCCACCCCTTCTTCTTGACAATCACGAGAATGCGAGTAATCCATTATCATCATCACAGTGTCGTCTCTCCAATTCGAGACGCAAATCCATTCCATACCACCTCTTGTTTCTTCCCCACTTCTTCCTGGCTCTATACAACATGTTCTTCCACCGACTTATACGTTACACTGATAAAATCTTTGAATGGTTGGTGTTGACTTTCGGTCTTTGCAAATCTTGGCATTGACCAATAACTTTACCTCCCCTCTTATGATTTTAAAAGATTAACATTGTTTAACTCAAGTTTGGGGGGGTATATTTTTGGCTCTTGAAAAAAAAAGTTGTCATCGAAATTGTGAGCCAAAAATAAGTTTGGAGGAGATTTTCACTTTCACTTATTCTTTTACCCCGTTAATAACTTTTCCTCCCAAGCTTACAGGTTTTCTGAGATTTAACAGATGGCAACAGTGAGGACACTGTTATAAACAAGTTTGAGGGAGGTTTGTGCTTATTTATGCATCACTTTGCATCATACTTTGCATAAGCACAACATTTTCAAAAATTTCAAAAATTTTCTTTTATAATAAAAGATTAGAAAGTAAAAAATTACATCTAAAAGATTGGAAAAATTTAAGAAAACCAAAAAAATTAGAAGTTTTCTTAAACGAAACTAGTAATAAGTTGTTATGAGCCATTGTCCCAAAGGTTAGTAAAATGAAAGAAGTCACTAATCTGAGGATAAAAATAAGTCTGAAAAATAGTTCCTATTCTGGAAGCCAAACATTTGAATATTGATACCCTACTATATGCACTTACACACGTCTTGAAATTCGGGATAGTAGAGGATACCTTGAAATGCTCTTGTCTAAAAGCCAAAATATGAAGGAAATTATAAATGGAGTATAAAAGATAAAATGGTGTAGAAAAATGAACACTGGTTTTGTAATCACCAAGGCAGTAATAAAAAAATATAGCGAATGTGCTTCATCACCTAGTGCCTTAGACCAACTGGTTTGAGAGTCACTACTAAGCCTTAGGTGTTGCAAGACGAGGAAAATACTATTTACGCCTAATAAGCAAGCACATGAGTAATCGGTCGGTTAATACCTCAAGAAGTATTAACGGTCGTATGAAAAATGTGTGAGCAAATCCATCTAAATATTTACCGATTAAAAATTACTGAGGTGGATGGACAAGAGTATGATAGCTTGAATTGAATTCTCCGAGTATAGGGATGTTCTTTACACACACGTAGGGGTATATGATCAGTGTTTGGAAGAAAAGTAGGAATGAAGAATAATAACGATGTTTTATTGAGAGATATGTGATTTCTAATATCTTTTCATGACTATTAAGATAGGGCTCATGACAACCGAAAATCTAGTATTAGTTGGAAACTCTGATTTTCAAAGTCTTTCTTTTACAATTCTTATCTTTATATGTAACTTTCACAGTCTTCCTCTTATTATAGGATTTTGTGGGTGCAATCCGCTGAAAACAGGAGACAACACTCCTCCTACTAGGGACACCTGGAGGTTTAAAGGCTTGTTGCACATGCTCAGTGCAATCGTGTTTGCCTACGAAAGTGTGCTAGTTAGTGTTTCTTTTTCTTATATTTTCTCATTCTCCTGAATAAAAGATGTTTGCTCGAGACAACCAAAATTAAATTTCGGGGAATTTGATCAGTCAAAAATATTGCATTCTTAACACATATATTTCCCTACTCTTTCTAATCATCAAAGGGTGTTTATTGTAAATATAACATGGATTACAAATTCATCTGGAAAATACTAAATACCACGTGTTACAGTTATAATCGACACTCTGGAAGGAAATTGTGTGTTTATTACTACACGCATGATATTATATATCTCAACACATTTTATCGAGATTGTGTGCAGAAAATTCTTCAGGTCAAAGAACCGGAATCGCAAAAGTGCCGATAAAACGCAGCAAGTCAAAGACTTGAAATCTGGAAGCAACCAAGAAATAATTATAAGATTCCAGACATCATAAGAACACCCAAAGACCAACACCAAGACACCCCAGGAAAATGAGCCACTGAACTCATCATATGGCCGCGGAACCGCTGCCGAGTTGGCCGAGTTGTCGTGGATCCGCGGCCGAGTTAGGGCGCCGGTGACGAAACTTCTCCAGAATCTTCTCTGTAATCTCCTAGCTTCCTCAAGACGCTTCATTACCATATGGCTTCTTCTGGAAGGCTTTACAAAACAACCTTATTTTAGAAGGCTCTCTCTAACAACCTCATTCTAGAAGGCTCTCTCTCTAACAACCTAGCTTATGAGGGAAGATTCATTTGAGATTTATAAAAGGGGATCTAGATCTAATTTTTGGGGGTTACTCATTACTACACAATTGAGCCAAATCATTGCACAAGTTGAGTGACACAACTTGATCCAAAACAAAATCCAAATCAAATTCCAATTCAAGATCAAGATCCATTAAGAAGAAAATCAAGCGAGCAACCAACGATCCTTCATCGCAACGCCGGTCGTCATCAAGAGCAAGAGATCCACATCCGATCCACGACTCACGACGATCGAGCCTCGCAAAGATCGACGACAAATTCCCTTTCTAAAGAGCGATCGAGAGCCAGTCTTATAACCTCAAATTGAAAGGTGTAATTTGAAGAAGATTTAATGAAGGTGATAAATTGTTAATTCTCGTTTTCATTACATTCTTGCATTATGAAATCTCTCTTTTGTGATTCTTTAATTTTCATGATGTGTGAGTGAAATCTTCGCTTGTAACGGAATCGAGAGAATCGGTAGATCTAATGATGATGAAATCCTAATACTAGTCTTAAGTCTTATGAGGATTGCAAACTTTAGGAAAAAGAATCATTGATGATCTAATTTGGATCGAGACCATGTTCTTGATTATTTCGTTGCAAATTAAGGATCAAATGATTGATGATTTTCTTTGCCAGAGGCTAGATTTGAATGTTAATCAACGAAAAGACAAGGGATAGTGAAAGAGAAACCCTAGTTTCTTCAATAGATCCCCAATCTTCTTTCATCATCAACGATCTAGCTACAATTCATCAATAGATAAGATTCTTAATCATTAGTATTCATCATAGCTACTAAATTTGATCGATTCCTACAAGCTATTCTACATAATCTTGATAACTAAATTGATTTGGACATCTTCTTGATTCTAGATCTATTTTCTTGATATTTCTTGAAATTAAATCTCATAAATCTTGAATCATTTTCTTTTATATTTTCTTTTTGACTCAACTAAAACAAGATCGAACAAGTACACACATCTCAATGGACGATCCATATTCATTAACGAAACTATTTCAACACCGTTAATTGATTTCGGTATAAATTCTTTGGTTGTGATCATTATAAATTTCAAAACAACTTCCAAATGAAGATCAATAACGTAACTATCATGATATGCTCATTAATTGATTGATATTGGAGAGTAATGGAATAGGAGATTGGTGCGAAGTCTCAGTGGGCAGTTGTTCTTCACTGTCAATATTGAAGATTCAATACGAATGCAGAAGCGCGTACGACCACACTTTCAGAGGAAAATCTTGAGGAGGTGGCAGTTGTTACGAAGAGAAAGTGGATTCAGTAATGAGCGCTAGTTCCGGCCAGGCTGGATAAATGATATCAGAAGAAGACTTGAGGGATTCTTTCCAGGAGTTTATAATAAGTAAGATTGAACCCAGGGTCAATTGTTTGGCACACAAGCAGAGGTTAGAGATTTTCGTCGTCCACATGATTGCGTTGAGAGAGACTGAACTAATGGTCAAGAAATTTTGGTGAGAGGTATCAGCAGTGGAACTGATTGCGTGTTGCTTCTCACCGGACGATTGTATAAAGAAGCCATGGTGTTAGAGATCCGTAAACAGAAACAGATTCATAAATAGAGAACGCTAGACCATGGCAGAAGGCAAGTAGTAATCCTTGCTCTTCCAGCTTCGGGTGTATAGACACCTTTCGGCTTTAAAGAAGATATACTTCGATGTCATTTGTTTTCGATTTGTGTTTTATGATCCAAATATCTCATTTTCAACATTGAAGAAAGGACAAATCAACGTCTGATATTTTGATTTATGTATTTTGAGAACTTGAGGGTCACACAAATGTATTGTGTGCACCAGGTGCACTTGTTTGAGATTTCTGTGCAGGATGATTGCACTTTGATTAATATTTTCTGCACACCAGGTGCACTTGTTGAGATATCAGTGCGAGGTGACTGCACTCGATTTGAGTGTCGTGTATACCAGATGCACTAGACTGATATTTTCCGTGCACATCAGTTGTACACGATTAAGAGATTTTATACACACACACACACACACACACACACATACACACTAGGTATACTTGGTATAATTTTGTGCACACCGGTTGCATATTTTGATGTTTTGTGCACCCCGATGCACTTGAGATTTGTTTTGTGCAACCCGATACACTTGAGACTTGTTTTGTGCACTCCGATGCACTGGATATTGATCTTGCGCATTCTAGATGCACTCGGTAATTGCTCCCTGCACATTTGATGCAGTGGATATTGTTTTTGTGCACACTTGTTGCACTTGACACTGTTTTTTGTTTTCATGCACACCGTGACGGGTGGTTTGAGATTTGCATGCAAAACCGTTATGGTTGATTTTGTTTTCGTGCTTTGCACTTGAGAGAATATCTTATAGATTTGTTTTATATATTTTCGCTTGGTCGTGTGCTACCAATATTGCACTACGACTATGGTATTGATTGTGTACTTGGTATACACAACGGTTTTCGTATTTGGAATTTTGAATCATAACTGGCGCAATTTCATAGCAACCGCTAGATTTACAGATATGAGAGTTTTATATCTTTTTGAGTTTTCACGTACACTGTTGCGTTATGTTACGTCTTAGCCTGTGTGGGACTTTGGAGTCCTGTTATATTGAGCGGATTATATATTTTAAAATTTGGACCCCGGAAAATTGTTTTGAAATGAGTTGATTGGATTGAGAAAAATATTTTAAGAAGGGGGTTTAATTTAAATTCGGGGACCGAATTTCCTTAAAGGGGAGAGATTGTAACATTTTGAAAAATTATAAATATTAATTTATAATTTTAAATATGAATTTAATAAGTTTACAAAAATGATATCGCTTATGAAATTGGGTATCGGAATTATATCCGAAAAATGTAAATATTTTGGTAAATATGAATAAAAGGGTGTGATATCATAAAAATGATATTTTTAATTATTTAACATGATATTGTATTTTACATTAAGATAATGATATTTAAGTGATAGATTAATTATCTCATATCTTTTATTTTACATGGATATAAATTGTAACATGAAAGGTTTTCTTTTGTTGTAATTTTTTTAATGGTTGGTATAACTATTTCATTAAATGGTTGATATATCTTATCCTAGGCTAAAATCTCACCCTCAACACACCTCACATATGCTCACAATCCTCCACCTCCTTCTTCCTAACATTACACCTCCTCCTTCCACCACTCCACCTCCATCTCACAAACCTCCACCTCATGCTTTCTCTACACATAACACTTAATAATTTCTTTAGCTCTCTCAAACTGAACAAGTATAACTCTTCAAGCTCCAACACCTAAATTCCCATGGTTTCCTCATATCAAAGAGAAAGCCATGAATTCCTTCACCAATTTTGTTCACACCATCAATCTAGAAGCCACTACAAACCCTAAGACCCACCATCATACAATCCTTGAGTTGGAATCCTTTGTGCATCATCCAAATAGGTATATCTTCTTCTCTCTTTACTTAATCAATTCTTTTTGTGATCTGTTTTGATGTGCAGTATTATAAAAACTGCTATTTTGTGATAATTAGCCTACTGAAATTGAATCTGGAACCATTAGGTATAACCACTAGAAAAACTATCTATACCATAAGCATCATAAGACCATTAGAAGACTTCACTCAAAGCCCGAAACCCCATCTCCAATATTTGACTGGCGAAAACTCCTATTTTCCCGATGTCGCCGGGTCATTGGTGAGGATTGGTGTTGATTTTTCTTCTGTAGCTTTAATTGAGTATTGTATAAGTTAATGTATTTTTTAATTTGTCCCAATATGCATACGGAGAAATTTGGGAATGTTTAGTAAGGGTTTTATCAAGTTTCCGAAATTTCGATATGAGTTTTTCGTATTTCTGTACTGGGAATGAAACATCAACGTCCGTACGTTAATTTCACGGGCAAATGTTCATTTCTGGAGTAAGTAAGCTATAGGTTCTAACCTATAGATACTTAGCTCATTGTTTTGATTTCGATATGATATTTATGCCAATATTTCATAACTACGATTATAGGTACGATCGCAAAGGTTTCCGAGATGGAGTTGGCGGACATAGCAATCGTAGATTCGAAGAGCTCGACAAGTTGGTGAGTAAATTTACATCTACGGGGGAAGTCGGGTGAATGGCGTATAGCACCCCCGCAACCTTTTAAATAGGATAGTTATGATATTAGAGTTATGTTGCATCTAGTAGGTTATTCATGTACATATAGTTTTATACATGGTGTTGGTGATACGTATGTGACGATAGATCCATACGATATAGATTTTGAGATAATGTGGGTTCTGTACGAGGAATCATGACGTACTTGTGATGAAGAGATTAGCAAGCCGAATAATGGCCAAGTTTTCTTCAGACTCGTGGAGTCATGTTTTATTTCCTGTTAGAACGTAATACATGAGTGAGATATACTCTTTTAAAAATTAACGATTTGTTTCCCTTTTAAAGAATAAATGACATGGATGCGATGCCAATTTCCAAAACGAATATCTATTTTTAACCTAAGGCAGCTTCCTTATTTCAAAACCTACGTTTCGTTCCATTTTCAAACATAATGGTATAGCTCATAATAAGTAGTTACATTTAATAGTTACGCTTAGATTACTTTACATGTTCGCGTTATATTTATCTATGTTATACGTTTCCGTGATACGAACACTCTGATAGAACACTGCACAACTACCAATGAGTATTATGTTACATGAGCACATACGCATATGTTACACTACACCTCATTGGTACTGCCATGTCACTGTAGGACAACCATACTACGTGATGCATTTGTAGATGTCGATACGAGTAGGCTTTATACACTTATAGAACACTAGCAAAAATACTATTGATTGCCTTGCTGCACGAGCACAAATGCGTATGCTATACTACACATCATTAGTATTGCCATGAAACAGTAGAATTGATACGTTTATTTGCTTGTATGACTTTATTTACATACTTTATCTGTATTACCTGTTAAGCATTGCAAATACCAGTACCATGGGTATTCATATTTGATTCTTATGAGTTTTCTGGATGTTTTACTTTTGATGATATATATCAGTGGTATGAGACGCTGTTATATATGTATATATATAATATATCATCAGAATGATCTATGCAAGTATTCTTATTATTACTTGATATTTCTTGATATGATGAGTTGATGTCCACCATGAGCTTGATGTTTTCTGATTGTCTTTATTCCGAACCGCGTGGGGAGATATACGGTCACAAACTTGCTACTTATTCAGACTGAGTAGGGGAGTATACAATCGGATATATGGTGGACCCGGTCGAGACCGAGGGGCAAGATAGCCGCAGTAGAGACGGGGAGCCTAGCGAGGATACTCGATACCGGAGATAGAGATGAGCACGGCAGATATCCAGGAGATACTGACTGGGGCTCGATTTGGGCACGGTGGATATCTAGAGGATAGCGACCGGGGCCAGGGATATCGGGTGGCGATCACCTTTCGAAATGGTGTTGACGGTATCTGCATTTGCGTGTCGGTGATGGACACGAGTGATTTGAGGATTTGCGTGTCGGTGATGGACACGAGGGATTTCTGATTTCGGGTGTCGATGTTGGACATCCAGATGTTGATATGTTGCTATCTTATGAGGTATACAGTTATTTTATGAGTTATTGTAGCCGACCAGGACTGATCCGGAGGACAGTACCTGCACATCTTTTTACGGGTTATTGCATATAAAAAGAATTTCCAAATTTTGCTATAGCCTCATTATTTTGACGTGTCTGATATGACACTGGGATTTTTTAAATTGTAAACCTCTTAACACTCTTCACTAAAGCAGCAGAACGTATATCTTAAATAAGATACAAATTTTATATTTCATACTATCACGTCCGCTTTTATGTCGTGACATATGTATTCCGCGGCTATTTTAAAGAAGGGGTTTTACCTATATATTTTCGGCTACTTATGGATTATACCTAGATACAGGTTATTTGCATGATATATTCTATTATTGGGTTCATGTGATAGATAGAGTTGCATTTACGATAAATATGCATATCATATATTATACTAGTATAAGATATGATAGTATTATACTTATGACCTAGGTATCGTTGTGCATTTCGATTTCTACCTTGTGATGTACTTTTATTCACTGAGTTGGCAACGCACCCCCGTTGTGCCACAGTTTCTTGCATGTGTTACTGCTTGGATTATCAGTGGCTTGGGGCACACATTCCTTTTGGTGAATGCTTTGGCAGGTGGGTTACTGTTGTATCATACTCACACTTTTATATTCATATCTTCTTGTATCTAGTAAAACTCCATCTACTTAGAACTGGTATATTGTGGACTTAGAAACGAGACTTAGAGTTTATGTGTTGTGGGTATCGCACTCATTAGAGTCGATCTTTTTTTATTGCTGATTTTGTTTCGCTTTACTTTTCTTCGCCATTGTGCGTCGTATATTTTTTACTTGGTTTCTCCACCGTTTGGGCATGGAAGCTAGCTCTCGTTGGGATGCTATTTTTATTGTTACGTATGTATCAGGTTTTATTTAAAATTTACAAAGGAGGTGCTGTCGAATTTTAAAACGTCATAGATTTTTTTCTAACATACTTAGTTAAACTTAAATGTTTATTTTAAATTGATTCCATCTGATGAATATTTTAAACCTCACCTCCAATATTTTCAAAAAGGGTTTAGATTCCGGGTTTTGGCTTACTTAGACCACGTCGACGTCTTTAGATGTCACGTGATTTAAGTGCCGGTCATGTGCCACATTCGGGTCGTGATTCACTCCCTTCTTTCTCCTCGTCGATTGTGTCAAACGCATGTTCGTCCGGCAACTCGCAGTTCAAGGGAGAGTCGGCGGGTATCGGATGCTCTGCGAGAAAGTCGGCGATGGGCTGGCCTTTTACTGCCTTGAGAGGTCGGTAGATTATCAAGAATTCCATCAAGATGAGGGTCCATTTGGCAAGCCATCCCGTTAGTATGGCTCTTGACATCAAATATTTGAGAGGATCCACCTTTGATATGAGATGGACTTCATGTACCAAGGCATAATGTCGGAGCTTCGTTACCGCGAAGATTAATGTCAGGCAATGCTTTTTGATTGGGGGTAGTTGTTTTCTGCCCCGAGAAGAACTCGACTCAAATAGTAGAGAGCTCTCTCCTTTCCCTGATCGTTATCATGTGCCCATAGAGCGCCTAAAGAACCTTCAAGGGCTGTTGTGTACAGGATGAAGGGTTTTCCCTTGACTGGAGCGGTCAGTACCGGCGGGTTCTGCAGATATTGCTTGATTTCGTCCAGTGCACTTTGGCATTTACGATCCCAAACGAACGGGGTCTCCTTCTTCATTAGATGGATATAGGGGCGGCATTTGCTGGAGAGGTTAGCTAGGAACCGCCGGATATACACGAGCTTTCCTTAAAGTGACCGCAGTTGTTTGAGAGTTCTTAGTACGGGGATTTCCATAATTACCTTAATCTTTGATGCGTCTATTTCGATGCCTCGGTGTCGTACGGTAAATCCTAGGAATTTGCCTGAGGAGACTCCGAATGCGCATTTCAGAGAGTTCATATTCAGATTATATTTCCGAAGACGCTGGAACACTATCTTCATATGCTCCCAGTGCTCCTCATACGATTTGCTTTTAACCACAAGGTCGTCGATATAACATTCGACAATCTCGTTTATGAGGTCATCGAAGGTCTTTGTCATGGCCCTCTGGTAGGTGGCGCCGGCTTTCTTCAGACCAAAGGGCATCACTTTGTAGCAGAATATGCCCAGCGGAGTCCGGAAAGCAGTGTGCTTTTAGTCTTCAAGATGTATCTTAATTTGGTTGTATCCTGAGGATTTATCCATGAAGGAGAAGACTTCATAAGTGGATGAGTTATCTATCATCAGTTCGGTAACTGGTACTGGGAAGTCATCCTTCGGGCAAGTTTTATTGAGGTCTCGAAAGTCTACGCAGATGTGCACCGTCCCATTTTTCTTCATCACAAGGACAATATTGGCAATCCAGTCGGGGTATTGAAATTCTTGGATGAAGCCAGAGTCAATTAGCTTCTTGACTTCGGCGTTGATGCTCATTTCAAGTTTGAGCCACATTCTTCTTGGCGTCTATTTGACTGGCTTGACGTCCGGTGATATCGCCAGTTTATGCACAGCTATCTCCGGATCTAATCCCGGCATCTCGGAATAGTTCTATGTGAAACAGTCTTTATACTGCATAAGCACGTCTTTTAGTGTAGCCACCTATTTTTCAGACAGCAGCTCACTGACGAACGTTGGTCTCGAATCATTTGTCGTCCCCAAGTCGATTTTCCTCAGATTGTCTGTTGTAGTATGTATCCCGTCTTCCAACTCCTTTTGTGCTGGTAGAAATTCTGAGATCGCCTAGTCTTCATCTTCAATTGCGAAGCATTGGGAGAGGTCATCCATATTCTCATGCTCTCTCTCCTTTGAGAACGTTATCATGTGGCAGGTACGAGTCCGTTTCCAAGACCAATGTTGCTCTGTTTCTATTCTCGCCCTATAGATTGCTTTTGGCTCATGCTTTTGTGGCGGGATTAGCCTCCAACTGTCAGATAGAGCAAACTCGCCTTGCTGATACTGTTCTTCAACCCAGATTTTGAAGGTGAAGCAGTCTTCAAGAGGATGTCCTATTGCTCGGTGATAGAAGCAATAAGCCGGGTGATGGACCTCGTCTATTTTTTTGAGGCGTTGAAACTCCGGGAGCACCATCATTTAATATTTTATGACAAGGTCGAAGATTTTCCTTGTCTTGTCTTAAGGAAAAGAGTATTCCCGAACCATCTTCTTCATCGGCGATGAATTCCAGCGGACCTTTTCTCGATCGCGCGGCTTCTTGGATCCGCTTTGCTTTTTTTGAGCGTCATTCCGTTCTTCACCTTGCTGTTGTTTCTACGTCAGGGTTTTTTCTTGCCACGAGAGCGCACAGCGGGCTGACGGTGAAAGGCATCGTCATCCTCCGTAGCCTGCTGAATGAGACGTTGGGTCCTGGCTTTCTCGTAAATGGCCATTTGGCGGCTGTGGTCATCCCGAACCTTTTGACCTACTTCCCTTATTAGCTTGTTAATCTGCTCTTCGAATAACGGACTCGATATTCGTACTGCGGGATTTCGCTCTATTTCAATGTCAGCGCTATCTGGAAAGGTATTCTCTTTTTTAACGGAATCATTTATAACTTGGCAGCCATGGAATCGCTCCCGTTTCTTGGACCGAACGTATCCAAGGCCAGTCGTCTCCATTCTCCCGTTGGTCATCTTTCGCTGAGTCCCGGGAACATCCCAAATCTTGTTATTGAACTAGGCTTGTCGAGCAGTCTGTTTGAAGGGTACGCCTTGGCATCTCAATAGCCTTTTCAGTCCCTCTGAGTAGTATCTGGGCATACGGATTGGTTGAAGCTTGTCGAGCGCAGGTTCGACACCGTGTCAGACTTCCTTCTCCATTTTAGTCTCCGTGGATTGGTAGAAAAGGATCTCCTTTTTACCTCTTTGCTTAGGAGGGACGTAGAAGGTCTGCAGCTCTTGCACGTTGTACGTATCAAGTGCATCAAGTTCTTTGTAATGCCGCTGCAGATCCATGTAATTTGTAAACTCTGGTCAGCTCTAGCAAAGGTCTGCATTGATGGGCGGACGGAGAACACTGCGTTGGCCTCATCCTCAGAGTCACTGCCAAAGACCAGAATAGGAGTAGATGATCCGGCATGTTGCCTTGGGGTTGTCCCGAGTAGACCATTATCCTCCTCGGTATCGCTCCCAAAGATCGGGATAGTGGTGATGGCTTTTTTTTTCTCCGGTTAGCGACATCTTTCTATATCTTCAAAGTCTGGTAAGAAGTACTTGGCTTCTTCATATTTGCGGACTTCATTTACGGAGAATGGGTTCAGCTCCCCTGTAACTGTGTACTTGAGGCCGTCCTTGAAGTACTTCATACACTGATGTTGTGTAGAAGGGATGATGTTATACTCATGTAACCAAGTCCTGCCGAGCAAAGCGTTGTAGAAAGTCTTGGCGTCAATAACATGGAACTTGATGTCAGTGATGAGCAGCCCCAAGCGTAATGTCAGTATTACAGACCCGAGCATTTGTGATGATTGGGAGTCAAAACCGGAGATGGTAATTTTATCCCAAGCTAAGTGTTGCACATTCATGCAAATCTCCTTCAACACTCTCACATTGAGAAGGTTGACGGAGGACCCGTTGTCGACCAGGATCTTCCCTTTCTTGATATCGTGACAATACCCGGTTATATACAGCGGACGGTTGTGCTCGCACGTTCCGAGAAGGAGGTCTTCATCGCTGAAGGTGATGTCAGCTGTATGGACTTCTTCTAGCTCATCCTTCATCTTTTCTTCTGCGAGGAAGGCTTGAAACTGATCGGGCTCTTGTAACGCCTTGATCAGGGAATCTCGTGCCTCTTTAGACGGAAGAAGGGCATCCAAAATACTCAATTGTGAGGTTATCTTCCTCAGATGTTCCAAGACATTGTAATCCACCTTGTTCTTCTTGGGCGGGTCCTTGGCTGTGAGCTCTTCGGCGACTCTATCATCGAGGGCAATCACCACAGAGACTTTTTCCTTCACCTTAAATTTCTTGCATGAACCTTTGTTTGAGGGTCCGAGATTCTTTTCAGGAAACGTACGGTTACGCAGCTCAATGTTGTTACAGTTCTTCGTATCTTCTTCTTTTACGGAGGTGGATTCCTTGAAGAGAGGGCAAAGGCTATTTCTTCTTCAGAATCGCATTCGAATGTGAGAACTTGAGTTTTCCCTTTTGTCGGACTGGTATCAACCATATAACAGTTGCCAGTCATTTTTCCGCGCTCATCTGTCGCTCTTTTTCGCCGTCGACGAGCTTCACGCTTCATCCTCTTGAAGTGTTGTCGGTGGGTAACATATCCCTGCTACCACTTCTTGAAGGCACTGCACTCTTCGGTAGGGTGTGTGACCCTTCGAAGGTACAATCAGTAGTTCAGATGTACATCCGCTTCGTCGAGGAACGTACTCCCTGGAGTATTTCCTTTGAAAGGTGGCAGCTTAATTCCCATTGACAGGGCTTTGGCGAACCGTTTCCCCGTCTTAAACCTGCTTTTGTCTACCGCGGGTGTGCTTCGATCTGGTTGGAGTACTTTGTGACTCTTCATCGCCGTAGCTTCTTCATCCTGACGCCGACGCTTGGCCTTTTCGTATATAGTCGTTTCACGTCCTCGGTCGGTCTTGCTCTTTTTGAGGGCTTCGTTCAGTAGCTTGTCGATCAGGTCATCTGATGGTTCTAGGGATTTTGGTTCTGGATCTGCCCTCAGTTTCTCTATGTCGGGAGCTTCTTTTCCATCAATCGACGAGTGAGAGATCATATGGCAACTTACCACATAATCCTCGGGTTCTTCCGACGAATCGTCTCCTTCATCAATGTCACTGTTTTCGTTCTCAAGAACATGCTTGAAGAATTCTTCCAGTGTGACTGGGGTCCGTGCCTTTAGGTTGTATTCCTCCAGTGCGTCGATGTATTTTTGCAGACCCGTACGATTGCAGTCAAGCTGCACGGGCTTCTTGGCCTTCTTCTTTTTCTTTGAAGACTTCGGAGGCTTGGCCTGGAGTTTTTGCCCATCGTTACCAACTTTCGGTGTTGGGCACGGTTTTAGCATTCCGTCAATAATCTCAGGCTCCAGCGGGCTTTTCCACCTAATCGCCGGACATGATTGAAGATCCTTCAGCATTTTTTTAGTTTTAGCCGAAAGGACAATTTCCCACGGAGCTTCCTCTACGAATGAGCATGATGCCCCGGGCGTATCCACCTTTTTAGGAGCTTGCTGCTGTGGCGGGTTTACCTTCCAGTTTTTGGACGGCACGAACTTGCCCTGTTGGTACTGGTCTTCAACCCAGTTTTTGAAGACGTAGCAATCTTCGATTGGGTGGCCCACTATTTGGTGGTAGGGGCAGTAATTGGGATTTTTGATGTCGTCCGGTTGCAGTGGGCGTCTCGGATCCGGCAGAGTGATGAGCCTGTTGCGCACCGCCAGTTCGAATAGTCTTCTCATTTTATCCCGGGGGAACGAGTAAGGATGTCTCAACTTTTCTTCAAGGGATCTTGGTTTGTTGTTTTGGCGAGCTACCGGTTTCGGGTCACTCTGTTGTTGTTGAGCGTTGGCGACGAAGGTCGCTTTCCTTTTGCCCTTTTCATTCCGAATATCTGTCTTTGAAGAGGACGGCCTATGGGCCATCTGGTCCATTTGGGCCAGTTTGTCAATCAAGGCCTGGAAGGTGGTCGGCTTTAAGAACATCATAAACTGGGATATAGTTGCCTAGGGATCAAGGGTTCCCATGAACATGCCCACGGAAGGCGCTTCTTCTATCCTTTGTTCGTATTTTGACCATAGGTTATGCCATCGAATTGCGTATTGAACCCAGGTCACTTCTGGTTTCACTCTGGCATTGATTAGTATCGTGATCGGGGTACGGTCGTTTGTGCTTGCGAACCGCTGTGTGAATAATAATTCCATCTCCATGAATGTTTTGATATAATTATTCGGGAGCTCGGAATACCATTCAAATGCCGTCTCCGACAAGCTGCCAACAAATTGGCGGAGAAACAGTTTGTCATCGCCCCCGGTATTAGCGCACAAAACCCTGAATTGAGCAACGTGCTGGTGCGGATTGCCCATTGTTCAGTTGATAAAACTGCACATTTGTATTACATTTTTCCTACCATTTTCATATTAAAAAAGGACTTTATTATGATATATTATACATATGAGGGTTTATGTGTAAAGACACCATTTTCCATGTGTTAATATATTTTAATTAGTATTTGGTAGAAAAATGTATGCAAATAAATTCATTGAACAAATCCTAGTAAAACTAAGTCTACTAAATATTATTTGAGATTATTGTGCAGAATTTTCCAAGTTGTTATGCAGAATTTATCAAGCAAATCAAGTTGTTGAAGAAAACTTGCCAAATTAAGAAGCAAAACTTGAAGACCAAGTCTGGAAGCAACCGAGAGAAGATTTCTGAATTATGAAGGTGCCTAGGATTGCCACATGTCACAATCACAAAGCCCAAGAAAACTCATCAAGACATCTCCACCATGGCCGCGGAACCGCGGCCAAACCCCCCTGTTGGCCGCGGATCCGCGGCAATCTAGAAGGATCATTTGCCAAAATTTTGGGGCATGATTCTATGCTATATTTTACCAACTTTTGAAGCAAAAGATTCTGGTTTTGGCACTATAAAAAGGCACCGAGAGCCTCTTGGAAAATTTATCAAGCCGAAGAGATCACGAAGTCCAAGACGGCTCACGCATCCAGGTTGATCATCAACTGTTCATCTACCTCCTTCGGAAGAGTTCGAGAAGCAAACCAAGTTTTTGTAATCATTTTCTAAGGAATAAAGTGTAGATTGTTCAAGTTGATTAATAAAGATAGTTATTTTATTTAATTCTTTTGCATTTTACATTATGTTTTCCCTCTCTGTCTTTTCATCTTCTTCTCCCAACATGCGCGAGTAATTCTTCGCTTGTTAGGGTTCGTAGGATTAGGGTAAGCTAATGGACGATGAACATCTCTAAACCCTTTTTTACGTCCTATAAAGTTTATAAACTTTATCAAAAGAATCATTAATATCCTAATCGGGCGCGCTAACAATTCTTTGTTAGTTCCGACCGCGATTAGAGATTAGATTAATGATTGTTTTGGTAAAGGCTAGATATGAACGGAGTTCCGTGTCGAGATAAGGGTTAAGAGTGGGATTCGTTTTCCCTCAAGAAACCCTAATCTACACGCATCACCGTCGTTCTAGTTATAAATCTATTAAAGGATAAAAATGGTAACTTTTAATTAATCGTCCATGACCACTAAATCCTAACGAACCCTACAAGCCCTTCTATTATATTAGCTACATCTCTAAAATAATCTAAATCTATATATTTGCATTCTTGCTTAAAGTACATCTAGAAACTTTTCACAAAATTCTTTATTCCTCATCTCTTTTTCAACACATCTAAAGTAAGAGTAAAACATTCAACGTTTCCCTGAGGACCACCCGTACTCATCTCGGTCTAGCTACACGCGACACCGTTATTGATTGCGGTTATTCTACAAAAACACTTTTTCGTACCAATCAAATGGCGCCGTTGCCGGGGATACGTGCGTAATTTTTTATCTTTACTATTTGTGTTGAATTCTTAGACGATTCATATCATTATTAAAATAAAACTGCAAATTGCATATTTAACGATTTCTGTGTGAATTTTGCGAGGCAATCTGGAGTCACGGACTTGAGGAAACAGGAGATCTAGGGTTTCACACTTCTCTAGTATCTTTCTTAACTCCTTCTCTCTCCTCTCAAATCCAATAAAATCTATCTTCTGCAGGATTCTTTGAAAAATTGCGCCGCTCAAAAACCTTTTTGCAAAAGTTTTGTGATTGGTTTTGTTTTGCATATTTTAATACGGACTTTAAGGGGCAAAGACCAAATCAAGATTAGGTGGGGATTTCATCACCCTTCCTAAGCCCCACAAATCACAAACCGAGCATATAGATCAACCCTTCATTAATTTAAAAAATATCTAGACCAGACTCTAAGGACTGTCGCGCTCAATAAGGACAGAGGAAGGTCGTGGATAATATATCGTTTATCCGCATTACTTTTGTAGTGCCTAGGCAAGTGTGACAAAGGCTAGTGGTTTTTAATTAGGCCCACGACGTGGTTCCTTCCCACTTACCTGGCACTTACCTGGCTACAAGGGTAGTACGGAGGCGGTAGAGGATTTATCCTGCGGCTTGTCCTTTGGAAGTTTAGGAGCGGTCTAGAGACTGGACCTAGGTGACCTTAGTTCTAGGGTTGCTTGTGCATCTTAGGGTGATTTGACTTGAGTCCCACTTTTTCAAAACAAACCAATTTTAAAATCATACACACGCTGCCAGTTGCACTAAACCCGCTTAGTGCATACTCGGCTGGACACGGGATCCTAGTGCCCGTCTTGTCCGCGTTCCTGCTATCGACACCGAAGTCGGTACTTCTTCATCTTCTTTTCCCCCACCACACACCACATCGACCGTGATGGACGGCACTCCATCTAATTATAACACCACGCTGCCACCGTCCGTAGGTGAGCAGAATCCACCACGCATCTCTCTCCAAGAGAGATGCTATCCTATTCGTAGTCCCCTTCCTACTTGTCTATCTCTTCCACCACCTAACGGGGATAATTTCGAAATTAAACCCCACTACATCAATCTGCTGCCCAAATTTCACGGGCTTGAGTCAGAAGACGCGTACGTTTTCATCACCAAATTCGAAAACGTATGCGCAATGATAGGTACTTCACAATTGACTTTAGATGCTATGCGCTTACGTCTTCTCCTATTCACACTGTGCGACTTGGCAGAAAAATGGCTTTATAATACTGCCGCACACTCTATCACTAATTGGGATGAATTTGTCATAGCATTTCTTAAGAAGTTTTACCCAAACCATAAGACTGCCTATATTAGAAGCGAGATCAACCAGTTCACCCAGCTTCCCAATGAACCATTTTGGAAGTGCTTTGAACTTTTCAAAGATCTGCTTATCCAATGCCCCCATCACGGAATACAAAGATGGGATTTATGTCGGATTATATATGAGGGAATTAATCCAGCGACAAAGCAGATGCTTGAAATAATGTGTCAATGCAATTTCATGTCTAAAGATGACGGTGAAGCTTGGAAATATCTGGAAGACCTTGCTGAACACACGTTGCAGTGGGAAATCGTAAGACCACCTTCAACTAAGGGAGGCATTCACCAGCTCGATGTTTCTATCGCAGTAAAAGCCGAAATGGCAGCGATACAGAAGAAACTCGATGCTATTGAAAACAAGTTCTCATCTTTCTCCCTAAATCAGGTCACGCTTCCTAAGACCGTTTGTGGTTGCTGTTCGGATCCTTCACACTTAACGGAAGAATGTCCTATGAATGCATCGTTTCAAACTAATGCTGCTTTTCAGCAGCGACCTAGAAACGACCCTTATTCTTCCACGTACAATCAAGGATGGAAGAATCATCCTAACTTTGCTTGGAACTAAAACCAACAAAGCAATTATCAAAAACCTCCTCCACAGCAACCACAACCACAGAATCAGCCCCCCTTTCAGTCACAAAATTTCCAAAATCCGGCCAACACTTCTACACCACAAATGGCCGGTACTGATAACTCTTCACTCGCACAAACTTTGGATATGTTCATGAAACAATCCATGCAATTTTCGGCTGAGATGAGGTCTTCTATTGATACCTTAACGAAAAACTCCGCCTCCCATGGTGAGACTATTAAATTAATAGAAAACCAAATCGCACAGTTAAAAGCCGCAGTGAGTGCGAGAGAGAAAGGGAAACTCCCATCTCAACCAATAGCTAATCCTGGCCACTCACAAAGTTATAATGTGAGTGTTGTTACCACGTTGAGATCGGGAAAAGTGCTGAATAACCGAGTGGGTGAGCAGTGTGATGATAGTGACACCAATGATACCCCTTCTTCTTCTTCTTCCCCTAATTCGTCTAGTCTTCCACCTTCAACCGAGCCTATTCTCCGTTTTCCCCAAGGCTCGAACCCTTCGCCCATTTCGCAAAATCTATCTAAGTCGATTCCCACTCCAATTTTGGGATCGAATCCATCCCCACAATCCTCTCCAATGTTGGACCAAACCATTATTGATAAAGCACCTTATCCAAACAGGTTAAGGGGCAACAGACCAAGTCGACAAATAGAGAAGATTGTGGAAATTTTTAAGCAAGTTAACATAAACATTCCTCTCCTAGATGCTATTCAACAAGTTCCGTCATATGCAAAAATCTTAAAGGACTTGTGCACTAGGAAGAGAAAAGTTCAAGTACCTAAAAAAGTTTTCCTTGCGAGTAATGTAAGCACAGCTTTTACACAACAACTTCCCAAGAAACGAAAGGACCCCGGAAGTTCTACAATTTTAATTTCTATTGGGGGTAAAAATATCAATCGTGCTCTACTCGATCTAGGTGCTAGTGTTAACTTGCTTCCGTATTCTGTTTATGAGCAATTAGGGATCGGAGAGTTAAAACCTGCGCATTGCACTCTTCAGATGGCCGATCGATCTATCACCCAACCAAGGGGTGAGCTAGAGGATGTGTTAATCAAAGTCGGGGAATTCATATTCCCTGTGGACTTTATCGTTATAGATACACAACCTGTGGCAAACCTACACAATCAATTTCCAGTGATACTCGGTCGACCATTTTTGGCTACTTCCAACGCAGTAATCAATTGTAGAAACGGCTCTATGACCTTATCCTTTGGAAAGAAGTCAATTGAGCTTAACATTTACAAGTTGGGAAGTGAACACTCCGAACCCTATGCTCATGTGTGTTCTGTCGAATAAATGGATGTCGACAGCAGCGAATTTGATCAACCTCATGATACTGACTCTTTTCATATGTTATTGTTTGACCCAACCATGTACTCTTCCACCGAGTTGTCCGGGTCAACATCTAACGCTGATGAGGAACTTTTTATTGAGTCTGACGATCACCCCATTTTTTCTGATGAAATTATTTTTCGGGGTATCGATGAAAGCTTTGAGGAAATTTTCGCTGATGAACTCGCATTTTTACAAGACACGGGTGTTGAGATGAATCAACTCCAAGATGAAGAAATTGGACCTCCACCCCCTCTTTTGGACAATCATGATAATGTGAGTAATCCATCATTACTATCACTGTGTCGTCTCTCCAAATTGAGACGCAATCCTTTTCCATTACACCTCTTGTCACCTCCCAACTTCTTCACGTCAATAGGTGACATGTTCTTCCACCAACCTTGGTGCTTCATCGATAAAATTTTTGAATGGTTGGTGTTGACCTTCGGTCTTTGCAAAGCTTGGCATTGACCAATAACCTTGACCCCCTCATGTGATTTTAAAAGATTAAAATTGTTTAACTCAAGTTTGGGGAAGGGGTGGTATATTTTGGCTCTTGAAAGAAAATGATTTTTACAAAATTGTGAGCCTAAAATAAGTTTGGGGGAGGATTTTCACTTTCATATATTCTTGCCCCCATTAATAATTTCCTCCCAAGTCTACAGGTTTTTTGAGCTTAACGGATGACATCAGTGAGGACACTGCTGTAAACAGGTTTGGGGGAGGTTTGTGCTTATTTACACATCAATTTGCATCATATTTTGCATAAGCACAACATTTTCAAAAATTTAAAAAAAAAATCTTTTATAACAAAAGAGTAGAAAGTGAAAAATTACATCCAAAAGATAGGAATAGTTTAAGAAAACCAAGAAAATTAGAAGTTTCTTAAACGAACTAGTAATAAGTAGTTATGAGCTATTGTCCCAAGGGTTAGTAAGATGAAGGAAGTCACTAATCTGAGAATAAAAATAAGTCTAAAAAATAGTTTCTATTCTGGAAGCCAAATATTTGAATGTTGATATCCTACTATATGCACTTACACACGTCTTGAAACTCGGGATAGTAGAGCATACCTTGAAATGCTCTTGTCTAAAAGCCAAAGTATGAAAGAAATAAAAAAAATGAAGAAAATATAAAAATGGTGAAAAGAAAAAAAATGAACACTGGTTTTGTATCGCCTAGGCAGCAATAAAAAAATATAGCGAGGGTGCCTCTTCACCTAGTGCCCTATGGCCAACTGGTCTGGGAGTCACTGCTAAGCCTTAGGTGGTGCAAGACGAGGAAAATATTATCACCGAATCAGCAAGCACATGAGTAATCGGTCGATTAGTACCTCAAGAATTATTAACAGTCACATGAAAATGTGTGAGCAAATCTAAATATTCATCAAGTTAAAAAGTACTGAGGTAGATGGACAAGAGTATGATAGCTTGAATTGAATTCTCCGAGTGTAGGGATGTCCATTACACACACGTAGGGGTATATGATCGATGTTTGGATGAAAGGTAGGAATGAAGAATAAAGACGATGTTTTATTGAGAGATGATGTGATTTCTAACATTTTTTCATGACTATTAAGATAGGGCTCATGACAACTGAAAAGCTAGTGTAGTTGGAAACTCTTATTTTCAAAGTCTTTCTTTTATGGTTCTTATCTTTATATGTAAATTTTACCATCTCTCTTTTATTATAGGATTTTGTGGGTGTAATCCGCTGAAAACCCTCAGGAGACAACACTCCTCCTATTAGGGACACCTAGAGGTTTAACGGCTTGTTGCACGTGCTCTGTGCAATCGTGTTTGCCTACGAAAGTATGCTTAGTTTGTTCCTTTCTTTTTCTCCTCTTAAATAAACTAGTTTGCTTGGGACGATCAAAGATAAGTTTGGGGGTATTTGTTCAGTTGATAAAACTGCACATTTGTATTACATTTTTCCTACCATTTTCATATTAAAAAAGGACTTTATTATGATATATTATACATATGAAGGTTTTTGTGTAAAGACACCATTTTCCATGTGTTAATATATTTTAATTAGTATTTGGTAGAAAAATGTATGCAAATAAATTCATTGACCAAATCCTAGTAGAACTAAGTCTACTAAATATTATTTGAGATTATTGTGCAGAATTTTCCAAGTTGTTATGTAGAATTTATCAAGCAAATCAAGTTGTTGAAGAAAACTTGCCAAATTAAGAAGCAAAACTTGAAGACCAAGTCTGGAAGCAACCGAGAGAAGATTTCTGAATTATGAAGGTGCCTAGGATTGCCACATGTCACAATCACAAAGCCGAAGAAAACTCATCAAGAGATCTCCACCTTTGGCCGCGGAACCGCGGCCAAACCCCCCAGTTGGCTGCGGATCCGCGGCAATCTAGAAGGATCATTTGCCAAAATTTTGGGGCATGATTCTATGCTATATTTTACCAACTTTTGAAGCAAAAGATTCTGGCTTTGGCACTATAAAAAGGCACCGAGAGCCTCTTGAAAAATTTATCAAGCCGAAGAGATCACGAAGACCAAGACGGCTCACGCATCCAGGCTGATAATCAACTGTTCATCTACCTCCTTCGGAAGAGTTCGAGAAGCAAACCAAGTTTTTGTAATCATTTTCTAAGGAATAAAGTGTAGATTGTTCAAGTTGATTAATAAAGGTAGTTATTTTATTTAATTCTTTTGCATTTTACATTATATTTTCCCTCTCTGTCTTTTCATCTTCTTCTCCCAACATGCGCGAGTAATTCTCCGCTTGTTAGGGTTCGTAGGATTAGGGTAGGCTAATGGACGATGAACATCTCTAAACCCTTTTTACGTCCTATAAAGTTTATAAATTTTATCAAAAGAATCATTAACATCCTAATTAGGCGCGCTAACAATTCTTTGTTAGTTCCGACCGCGATTAGAGATTAGATTAATGATTGTTTTGGTAAAGGATAGATATGAACGGAGTTCCGTGTCGAGATAAGGGTTAAGAGTGGGATTCCTTTTCCCTCAAGAAACCCTAATCTATACGCATCACCGTCATTCTAGTTATAAATCTATTAAAGGATAAAAATGGTAACTTTTAATTAATCGTCCATGACTACTAAATCCTAACGAACTCTACAAGCCCTTCTATTATATTATCTACATCTCTAAAATAATCTAGATCTATATATTTGCATTCTTGCTTAAAGTAGATCTAGAAACTTTTCACAAAATTCTTTATTCCTCCTCTCTTTTTCAACACATCTAAAGTAAGAGTAAAACATTCAACGTTTCCCTGAGGACGATCCGTACTCATCTCGGTCTAGCTACACGCGACACCGTTATTGATTGCGGTTATTCTACAAAAACACTTTTTCGTACCAATCAAATGGCGCCGTTGCCGGGGATACGTGCGTAATTTTTTATCTTTACTATTTGTGTTGAATTCTTAGACGATTCATATCATTATTAAAACAAAACTGCAAATTGCATATTTAACGATTTGTGTGTGAATTTTGCGAGGCAATCTGGAGTCACGGACTTGAGGAAACAGGAGATCTAGGGTTTCACACTTCTCTGGTATCTTTCTTAACTCCTTCTCTCTCCTCTCAAATCCAATAAAATCTATCTTCTGCAGGATTCTTTGCAAAATTGCGCCGCTCAAAAATCTTTTTGCAAAAGTTTTGTGATTGGTTTTGTTTTGCATATTTTAATACGGACTTTAAGGGGCAAAGACCAAATCAAGATTAGGTGGGGATTTCATCACCCTTCCTAAGCCCCACAAATCACAAACCGAGCATATAGATCAACCCTTCATTAATTTAAAAAATATCTAGACCAGACTCTAAGGACTGTCGCGCTCAATAAGGACAGAGGAAGGTCGTTGGTAATCTATCGTTTATCCGCATTACTTTTGTAGTGCCTAGGCAAGTGTGAAAAAGGCTAGTGGTTTTTAATTAGGCCCACGACGTGGTTCCTTCCCACTTACCTGGCACTTACCTGGCTACAAGAGTAGTACGGAGGCGGTAGAGGATTTATCCTGCGGCTTGTCCTTTGGAAGTCTAGGAGCGATCTAGAGACTGGACCTAGGTGACCTTAGTTCTAGGGTTGCTTGTGCATCTTAGGGTGATTTGACTTGAGTCCCACTTTTTCAAAACAAACCAATTTTAAAATCATACACACGCTGCCACTTGCACTAAACCCGCTTAGTGCATGCTCGGCTGGACACGGGATCTTAGTGCCCGTCTTGTCCGCGTTCCTGCTATCGACACCGAAGTCGGTACTTCTTCATCTTCTTTTCCCCCACCACACACTACATCGACCGTGATGGACGGCACTCCATCTAATTATAACACCACGCAGCCACCGCCCGCAGGTGAGCAGAATCCACTGCGCATCTCTCTCCAAGAGAGATGCTATCCTATTCGTGGTCCCCTTCCTACTTGTCTATCTCTTCCACCACCTAACGGGGATAATTTCGAAATTAAACCCCACTACATCAATCTGCTGCCCAAATTTCACGGGCTTGAGTCGGAAGACGCGTACGTTTTCATCACTAAATTCGAAAACGTATGCGCAATGATGGGTACTTCACAATTGACTTTAGATGCTATGCGCTTACGTCTTCTCCCATTCACACTGTGCGATTTGGCAGAAAAATGGCTTTATAATACTGCCGCACACTCTATCACTAATTGGGATGAATTTGTCATAGAATTTCTTAAGAAGTTTTACCCAAACCATAAGGCTGCCCATATTAGGAGCGAGATCAGCCAGTTCACCCAGCTTCCCAATGAACCATTTTGGAAGTGCTTTGAACGTTTCAAAGATCTGCTTGTCCAATGCCCCCATCACGGAATACAAAGATGGGATTTATGTCGGATTATATATGAGGGCATTAATCCAGCGACAAAGCAGATGCTTGAAACAATGTGTCAATGCAATTTCATTTCTAAAGATGACGGTGAAGCTTGGAAATATCTGGAAGACATTGCTGAACACACGTTGCAGTGGGAAATCGTAAGACCACCTTCAACTAAGGGAGGCATTCACCAGCTCGATGTTTCTATCGCAGTAAAAGCCGAAATGGCAGCGATACAGATGAAACTCGACGCTATTGAAAACAAGTTCTCATCATTCTCCCTAAATCAGGTCACGCTTCCTAAGACCGTCTGTGGTTGCTGTTCGGATCCTTCACACTTAACGGAAGAATGTCCTATGAATGCATCGTTTCAAGCTAATGCTGCAGGCATGGGGATTTTATCCGGCCTTCTTCTCTTATGGGAGGTCGAAGTTGAGGGGTCCATTGCAGCAGGCACCCATGCAGAAGATACCTTCCGTTGTATGGCGGAGGGATGGTCCTCCTCTTTTCGAGCCTTCATTTTTTTCAGCCGGCAAGAGTATTCTTTGTCTATTACTGTAACCCTTCGAAAATCGTTTAGGCAGTTTTTCGGTATTCGGCTAAAATGTCAGCTTTTTCCATAAAAAGTCAAAATAGGTATTTTTCATCGTAGACCTAATTATACAAAATTTAGATAAGATATTACTATAAATTGGTCACTAAAATGTTACTTAAATTTTCTAGTTAAATAAAAAAAATCATAATTAATTATTTTTAATATTATTTTAAGCTTTTAAAAATACATTAAATTAGTGATAAATACAAATTTAATTAGGTAAATTTCATAATTAGGAATCTTTATAAACTAAAATAGAGTGTTAATAAATTGTATCATGACCTTGTAAGATTTTAGTTTTATGGTGTGAAATTTATGAAGAAAATGAAGTAAAATGAGGTTTTTTTTGTAAAAAGCTTGATGTGAAAGACATTAAATGGGAATTTAAGGGTTTTTTTGACCTAGAATCATCTACACAACCCCCACACCCTCCTCCTCTTCCTGTTGGCCGAGAATTGCAGCAGCTCCCCCTTCCATTTCCTCACTTCTTTTTGCTACAATTTTCATAGCAAAATCCATTAAAAATTCACAAATTCATTCTCCAATTCAAAACAAAACCCTAATCCACTCTCTCCTCAAGCCAATTTAGCTTAAAACTTGAAGAAAGGAGGCATCTTTGGTGGCTTGAGCATGCTAGGGTTCAACTTGTGAGGTGAAAATTCTAAACTAGTTGTTAAATTGTAGATTGAATGTGCTAAAAATTGAACTTTGAAGTATTAATTTAATAGTTATTGCTTGTTCATGAAATTCAAGTAAGGGATTTGATTTTGAATTAGGGTTTGTAGCATGGTTGATGGATTAAAGTTAGGGTTTTGGTTATCTAATTGGTTAGAATGGTTAATTGTGCGATGTTGCGCTCGCTAGATCGATAAAATTGCGATATTTGCATCGAATCGGTATGCTATTTGCTTACTAGATTTTTATAAAAATTAGGATGTGATCTAATTGCGTTATATTAAAGATATAATTAGCTTCATTTACGACTATTAGTGTGCGCGAATACGGGGTTTTGTCTAGTCGGGTTTTAGTTTTGTCGATTTCCCCGAAATGACGATTCTAGTTAAGATTTAGCGATTTTCGTGTGTTTTCCGCGCACCGACTGCACGTTATGTTTAATTCAAGAGCGTCAATCTTTTTATATTGACTTGGTGTCATTTTAGGGGTATGTAATCTTATATTGTGTGTTATGCAATGCTAGGATCGGTCGGGGAAACATCGGACACGGCGCGTAAAGGCAAGGCGGTGGTTGGATCGGATTAGCGAGGCATTCAGGTGAGTAGATGTATTCATCTATGGGGGAATCGTCTGGATGGCGCGAGGCGGCCCCTAGTTAGGATTACCCTATTTCTTGCAAGACATGTATTGCTAGTTAGCTTACCCCTTTATTTACATTGCATACCCTCACAGCTAACCGTATACTAGATTGCATGGACATTCATATAACATTCATATACACATATGCGATATCACTTCGCAGGATACGAACACCATTACCATTGGCATCTGTTGCACGCGCACTATTCATGTGACACACACGCCTTTGGTAATTGCCATGCCACGAGCACCATAGAACCTGTTTAGCTTAGTGTCACCACTTGCATCATACATGATATATGAAATCGCATAGCATGTATATACCTTGCATCATCATCATACTTACATAGATTTCTAGCCACAATTCACATCGCATACCTTGATATCATAGACATTTATCATATACAACATGACGGACATTATGATTTTCTTGAGGATTTCAGTATTGCTGCGATTCCTGGATTTTTGGGGAAAACCGCAAGAATTTAACAAAAGCTTATATTTATCATTTTAAAACAAAGTTGCGGTTTTCTCGTGATGTATGTGTCGTCCACCATGAGTTTTCATGTTTTCTGTTGGATTTCGAGACCCGATTCGAGGAGTGGATGAACCGTCTCGGGTACATGGTGGGCCCGGTATGGTACCCCGGGGCAAGAAGATCGAGTTGTAGACGATGTGCCTGGCAGGGGAAGACTACCTACCGGTGATGTCTGGCGCGACGGATATCCGGAGGATACCGACCGTTGTCGTGAGATTTGATGATATGGGCCGATCCGGACTGACGGAGCCCGATATTTTGAGACATTGATACAGTGAGACATTGAGACAGATGTGATTTCATATTTGGTGTCGATGCTTGACACGGGTTTCAGATGATTTCTTGATGGTATTTAGCTATTATACAGATATTCTTTTTCTAAAGATTGGAATGCAGAACTCTTAGCATTTGAAACACTTAAATATTTAGTAATGACCTTGCATACATGTGCATGCATACTAGAGGTATTACATCACATCTGGACATACATGCTGTGACGCATTTGCGTGCATTCTTACGATTGCCTTACTAGATGTTATATTCTACTCACGAGCTGGCAACTCACCCCCGTTGTGCCACAGTGCCTTGCAGGTCGGACCCGTCATCTTTGTAGCGGCGGGCTATCTTATCATCAGCTCCTTTTGCTCAGACTCGCGATATTGCTCGTAGGTGGGTTGCGAGCACACTTTATTCCTTTTTGCTCTATCATTGTATCTAGTATTCTCCATCTACCACTTTTTTTTTGTATATATACCTAGTGATGAGAATGAGAGATTTGTGTATATGTGGTTTCTTTTGGGTCGAGCTCACTTGAGCCGACGTTGTGTTTTCTGATATTTTGCATTTCTTTTATGCTCTTTTTCTTGATATTACTTATTTATTGCGTGTGGTTGTGATCCGCCTTGGGCGAAGAGCTAGCTCCCGCTTGGGGATGCCATTTTGTGATTACAGGTTATATATCTTGTTGTACCCATTTTGGGGGATAGAAAATACAAGGGAGACTCTGCCGAAATTTTCGGGAATTTTTGATGTTTTTAAAAAGGGTTCCAATGCAACTTAATTGATTTACAAATCGTTTCAATGTAAGGTTTTCCTTCACTCTCTTTTGATTTTGGTTTAGATTCTTCTGGGCTTTGGCTGACTTAGGTTACAGTACGCCTTTAGACGTCTCGTAATCTAAGTGCCAGTCACGTTCCGTACCTTCGGGTCATGACAAAGTTGGTATCAGAGCGTAGGTTTTACCTTTCCGAGTGTAGGACGACCTTGGTAGATGTAGTAGGTGACTTAAGCAGAGTGGCGTAGCGTGGGTATGATCCGCGGCATACTTACGATATGATACTCCGCCTAAGTGACCTTAGGATGTAATTGCTTGTATTTCCTTTCTTGATTCCTTGCATTCCTTGATTTAATTGCAATGTTCTTATCAGTCCTGTTTCTTATTCTAGCTTCGATGCCACCAAAGACTACGAGAGCTCAGCGGGTTGCCGCTAGGGATGAGATTCGAGCGGGCTCGTCTGAGGCGAGGATCGAGCGGGAGGATACGCCTACCCCTCAGGGTCATACTGATCCGCCTTATCCAGACCGTATTGCCAGATTAGAGGCCGGTATGCAGGAGTTGCGACAGATGATGGGATCTTTAGTTGAGTCCAGTCGGGCACAGAGATCCGAGGACGTTCCTTCCACCGCTCAGACCACGATTGTACCTGCTGCACAGATGGTCGCTCCTGCTACTACGGAGACTATCCCTGTTTCACTACAGGAGTTCATGAGATTGAGACCTCCAGATTTTACCGGTACAGATGCGACAGAGGACCCACAAGCATTTCTTGATAGGATGGCTCGGATTTGCCGTTCGTTGAGGTGTTCTGATGATAGATTGGTGGAGTTTGCGAGTTTTCGTCTGGAGGGTCTTGCCCAGACATGGTACGATTCAGTAAAGAGAGGCCGAGCTGCAGGTCTACCTTCTATGACCTGGGACGAGTTTACAGCTGCATTTCTTGCCCGTTTTCTTCCGGAGAGTGTCCGGGATGCTCGAGCCCGTAGTTTTGAGTCTTTGCGCAAGACTCCTGGGATGACGGTGTCGGAGTATGATATACAGTTTACCCAGTTGTCTCGATATGCTCCGTACCTAGTAGACACAGAAGAGAAGAGAATAAAGAGGTTTGTGCGAGGGCTTGATACACAGCTATTCCTTGCCATCGGCATCCAGCACTTTGATACATACGCAGCCGCGATGGATGCAGCCTTACTTTTGGAGGAGCGTATTTCTGAGACTCCGGTCGTTTCTGGGCCGAAGAGGATCCGTACTGATACGCCAGCTCAGCGGCAGACGGGTAGACACCACGATAGATTATTTCCGGGAGATGATGGAGGCAGAGGATTGAGACGAGGTCAGTTATTTGGTTCATATCCACAGACCCAGCAGTCGTCGCCAGGATGTTTTCGGTGTGGGAGTCGGTACCACCGTATCAGAGAATGTACCATGGGATGTCAGGGCGCGGCGACAGTCCCGCATGTGACCTTACCACCCTCACCACCTCCTCAGAGAGCTCTACTTCCTACTCTTGATGATGCTCCACGCCAGCCAGATGCTTCTAGAGGCCGTGGGCGTGGCGGTCCGGTTCAGAGAGGACGAGGCGACAGAGGCAGAGGCCGAGGCAGAGGTAAAGGCAGAGGCAGAGGACAGCCAGCTATTAGTGGTGGACAGGCCTGAGTGTTCGCGTTGACTCCTCAGGATGCACAGGCATCCAATGCCGTCGTGACAGGTACTCTGCCAGTATGTTCCTTTGATGCACGGGTATTATTTGATCCAGGCTCCACACATTCCTATGTATCCACGTACTTTGCACCGAGGTTGGGCCGAGAGTCTTCTCCGTTAGATCAGCCGCTTGTCGTTATTACACCGGTAGGCGAGTCGTTTGTTACTCGTTTCGTGTACCGATCATGTTCCGTTCGTATCGGGGAGAGAGATTCTTCAGTTGATTTGATTCTCCTCGATATGCTAGACTTTGACGTTCTTCTTGGTATGGACTGGCTAGCCACCTGTTATGCATCCGTGGACTGCCGTGAGAAAGCGGTCAGATTCAGTTTTCCTGGTGAACCGGTTCTTGTGATTCAGGGAGATCGTAGCGCTACCCTTCCCAGCTTGATTTCTTCTCTGCGCGCTGGTCAGCTCTTAAGGAAAGGGTGTCAGGGATTCTTAGCCTATGTTTGTGATACTAGCTCCACAGAGGTTCCGTTAGACCAGGTCCCTGTTGTGAGAGAGTCTCCTGATGTATTCCCTGACGAGCTGCCTGGTCTGCCACCAGAGCGCGAGATTGAGTTCTGCATCGACCTGATCCCCGGCACGGGGCCTATCTCTATACCGCCTTATCGGATGGCCCCGGCGGAGCTGAGAGAGCTAAAGGATCAGTTACAGGACTTGCTGGACAAAGGGCTTATCCGACCGAGTGTGTCACCTTGGGGTGCTCCCATCCTGTTTGTTAAGAAGAAGGACGGAAGTATGCGCTTATGCATTGATTATCGTCAGCTGAACCGGTTACTGTGCGGAACAGATATCCCCTACCCCGCATTGATGACTTATTCGATCAGCTCTAGGGTGCAGGGTTTTTCTCGAAGGTTGATTTACGGTCAGGTTATCACCAGTTGCAGGTTCGGAAGGAGGATATTCCGAAGACCGCCTTCCGTACTCAATATGGTCATTATGAGTTCTTGGTGATGTCGTTCGGGCTCACCAATGCCCCGGCAGCATTTATGGACTTGATGAACCGCGTATTCAGGTCGTATCTCGATCAGTTCATTATTGTGTTCATTGACGACATCTTGGTTTATTCTCGGAGCCGGGAGGAGCATGAGCAGCACTTACGTATCACATTGCAGACTTTGAGGGAGCATCAGCTGTTCGCCAAATTCTCCAAGTGCGCATTCTGGTTAGACAGTGTCGACTTCTTGGGTCATGTGGTGATGAGAGATGGTATTTGTGTGGACCCGAAGAAGATCGAGGCAGTTCAGCGTTGGCCTAGACCAGTATCAGTTACAGAGGTTCGCAGTTTTCTAGGTCTGGCCAGCTACTATCGACGTTTTGTCCAGGATTTCTCCCGGATTGCTGCACCGTTGATGGGTTGACCCGGAAGGGGGTTCCTTTTGATTGGACCCACGCATGTGAGGATAGTTTCCAGCAGTTGAAGACTCGTCTGACTACTGCACCAGTGTTAGCTTTGCCTTCAGGATCAGGCGGGTTCGTGGTATATTGTGATGCTTCTCGAGTGGGGATGGGCTGTGTATTGATGCAACACGACAGAGTTATCGCGTATGCTTCTCGGCAGCTGAGGAAACACGAGCAGAACTACCCCACCCATGATTTAGAGATGGCTGCAGTAGTATTTGCACTTAAGATCTAGAGACATTACCTATACGGTGAGTCGTACCAGATATTCACTGACCACAAGAGTTTGAAGTATATCTTCCAGCAGCGAGATCTGAACCTGAGACAGCACCGTTGGATGGAGTTGGTGAAGGATTATGACCGCGAGATTCTATACCATCCGGGCAAGGCGAATGTGGTGGCAGATGCTTTGAGTAGAAGGCCCGGAGGTAGCTTATCTTGTTTGAGCGCAGTGCAGATGCAGTCGACGGCGGATTGTCAGGTTTTATGTGATAGCAGAGTGCAGTTCGAGTTTACTCCTACAGGGGGACAGCTGGCCCATTTCAGAGCACGCCCACAGTTACTTGACCTTATCCGCGAGGCACAGTCCGGCGATGCCCATATCTTAGAGATTATTGAGCAGATTCGGCAGGGCAGAGTTTCTGAGTTCGTGATTGATGATCAGGGGATACTTCGATTTGGGACTCGACTGTGCGTACCAGATTCTGAGGGACTGAGGCGTGATATTCTCGAGGAGGCACATAGATCAGTATACAGTGTTCACCTAGGTTCCACCAAGATGTACCGTGATTTGAGAGAGGTTTACTGGTGGGACGGGATGAAGAAGGATATTACAGACTTTATGTCGAGATGCCAGACTTGTCAGCAAGTCAAGGCCGAGCACCAGAGGCTAGCCAGCGAGTTACAGCCTTTGCCCATCCCTGAGTGGAAGTGGGAGCAGGTCTCCATGGACTTCATTATGGGTCTACCCAGGACCAGTCAAGGGTATGACTCTATTTGGGTGATTGTGGATCGACTGACGAAAGCGGCTCACTTCCTACCAGTGAAGACCACTTTTGGATTTTCTCAGTACGCCCAGGTTTATATTGATGAGATCGTGCGACTGCACGGTGTTCCGACTTGCATCGTGTCTGACCCGGGCATCCAGTTTACCAGCCGATTGTGGCAGAAACTTCAGGAAGCATTGGGCACCCGATTGAGTTTTAGCACAGCCTTTCATCCGCAGACTGACGGTCAGTCGGAGCGTACTATTCAGACTCTTGAGGACATGCTCAGAGCTTGTGTTTTAGATTTCGGTGGTAGCTGGGATCGTCATTTGCCTTTGATCGAGTTTTCCTACAATAATAGCTTCCAGGAGACGATTCAGATGGCACCTTTCGAGGCTTTATATGGGAGGAGATGTCGATCGCCGTTATGTTGGACAGAGCTCAGGGAGAGCAGTATTTTGGGGCCGCAGATCGTACAGGAGACGACCGAAAAGATACAACTGATTCGGGACAGGATGAGAGCGGCACAGAGCAGGCAGAAATCTTATGCTGACAGGTGCCGTCGCCGACTCGAGTTCGCTGTTGGCGATCATGTTTTCCTGAAGGTATCTCCGATGAAAGGTGTGATGAGATTTGGGCGGAAAGGGAAGCTGAGTCCTAGATATGTTGGTCCTTCGGAGATCCTAGAGCGTGTTGGTCCAGTCGCTTATCGGTTAGCTCTTCCGCCCAGCTTCCCCGATGTTCACCCCGTGTTCCATGTCTCGATGCTCCTCAAGTACCTTCATGATCCTTCCCATGCGATTCAGCACCAGACGATCCAGCTAGAGCGTGATCTTTCATTCACCGAGCAGCCGGTGGTCATTCTGGATCGGCAGGTGAAGAAATTGAGGTCGAAGGTTATACCGTCCTAAAGGTCCTTTGGCGTGGCCCGAGCAGCGAGGAGGTCACCTGGGAGACCGAGGTCGAGATAAGGAAGAGATATCCCCATCTTTTTGAAGGTACGCGTAGTTAAATTCTAAATTCAGGGACCGAATTTTTTTAAGGGGGGAAGATTGTAACCCTTCGAAAATCGTTTAGGCAGTTTTTCGGTATTCGGCTAAAATGTCAGCTTTTTCCGTAAAAAGTCAAAATAGGTATTTTTCATCGTAGACCTAATTATACAAAATTTAGATAAGATATTACTATAAATTGGTCACTAAAATGTTACTTAAAATTTTCTAGTTAAATAAAAAAAATCGTAATTAATTATTTTTAATATTATTTTAAGCTTTTAAAAATACATTAAATTAGTGATAAATACAAATTTAATTAGGTAAATTTCATAATTAGGAATCTTTATAAACTAAAATAGAGTGTTAATAAATTGTATCATGACCTTGTAAGATTTTAGTTTTATGGTGTGAAATTTATGAAGAAAATGAAGTAAAATGAGGTTTTTTTGTAAAAAGCTTGATGTGAAAGGAATTAAATGGGAATTTAAGGGTTTTTTTGACCTAGAATCATCTACACAACCCACATACCCTCCTCCTCTTCCTGTTGGCCGAGAATTGCAGCAGCTCCCCGTCCCATTTCCTCACTTCTTTTTGCTACAATTTTCATAGCAAAATCCATTAAAAATTCACAAATTCATTCTCCAATTCAAAACAAAACCCTAATCCACTCTCTCCTCAAGCCAATTTAGCTTAAAACTTGAAGAAAGGAGGCATCTTTGGTGGCTTGAGCATGCTAGGGTTCAACTTGTGAGGTGAAAATTCTAAACTAGTTGTTAAATTGTAGATTGAATGTGCTAAAAATTGAACTTTGAAGTATTAATTTAATAGTTATTGCTTGTTCATGAAATTCAAGTAAGGGATTTGATTTTGAATTAGGGTTTGTAGCATGGTTGATGGATTAAAGTTAGGGTTTTGGTTATCTAATTGGTTAGAATGGTTAATTGTGCGATGTTGCGCTCGCTAGATCGATAAAATTGCGATATTTGCATCGAATCGGTATGCTATTTGCTTACTAGATTTTTATAAAAATTAGGATGTGATCTAATTGCGTTATATTAGCGATATAATTAGCTTCATTTATGACTATTAGTGTGCGTGAAAACGGGGTTTTGTCTAGTCGGGTTTTAGTTTTGTCGATTTCCCCGAAATGACGATTCTAGTTAAGATTTAGCGATTTTCGTGTGTTTTCCGCGCACCGACTGCACGTTATGTTTAATTCAAGAGCGTCAATCTTTTTATATTGACTTGGTGTCGTTTTAGGGGTATGTAATCTTATATTGTGTGTTATGCAATGCTAGGATCAGTCGGGGAAACATCGGACACGGCGCGTAAAGGCAAGGCGGTGGTCGGATCGGATTAGCGAGGCATTCAGGTGAGTAGATGTATTCATCTATGGGGGAATCGTCTGGATGGCGCGAGGCGCCCCCTAGTTAGGATTACCCTATTTCTTGCAAGACTTGTATTGCTAGTTAGCTTACCCCTTTATTTACATTGCATACCCTCACAGCTAACCGTATACTAGATTGCATGGACATTCATATAACATTCATATACACATATGCGATATCACTTCGCAGGACACGAACACCATTACCATTGGCATCTGTTGCACGCTCACTATTCATGTGACATACACGCCTTTGGTAATTGCCATGCCACGAGCACCATAGAACCTGTTTAGCTTAGTGTCACCACTTGCATCATACATGATATATGAAATCGCATAGCATGTATATACCTTGCATCATCATCATACTTACATAGATTTCTAGCCACAATTCACATCGCATACCTTGATATCATAGACATTTATCATATACAACTTGACGGACATTATGATTTTCTTGAGGATTTCAGTATTGCTGCGATTCCTGGATTTTTGGAGAAAACCGCAAGAATTTAACAAAAGCTTATATTTATCATTTTAAAACAAAGTTGCGGTTTTCTCATGATGTATGTGTCGTCCACCATGAGTTTTCATGTTTTCTGTTGGATTTCGAGACCCGATTCGAGGAGTGGATGAACCGTCTCGGGTACATGGTGGGCCTGGTATGGTACCCCGGGGCAAGAAGATCGAGTTGTAGACGATGAGCCTGGCAGGGGAAGACTACCTACCGGTGATGTCTGGCGCGGCGGATATCCGGAGGATACCGACCGTTGTCGTGAGATTTGATGATATGGGCCGATCCGGACTGACGGAGCCCGATATTTTGAGACATTGATACAGTGAGACATTGAGACAGATGTGATTTCATATTTGGTGTCGATGCTTGACACGGGTTTCAGATGATTTCTTGATGGTATTTAGCTATTATACAGATATTCTTTTTCTAAAGATTGGAATGCAGAACTCTTAGCATTTGAAACACTTAAATATTTAGTAATGACATTGCATGCATGTGCATGCATACTAGAGGTATTACATCACATCTGGACATACATGCTGTGACGCATTTGCGTGCATTCTTACGATTGCCTTACTAGATGTTATATTCTACTCACGAGCTGGCAACTCACCCCCGTTGTGCCACAGTGCCTTGCAGGTCGGACCCGTCATCTTTGTAGCGGCGGGCTATCTTATCATCAGCTCCTTTTGCTCAAACTCGCGATATTGCTCGTAGGTGGGTTGCGAGCACACTTTATTCCTTTTTGCTCTATCATTGTATCTAGTATTCTCCATCTACCACTTTTTATTTGTATATACGACCTAGTGATGAGACTGAGAGATTTGTGTATATGTGGTTTCTTTTGGGTCGAGCTCACTTGAGCCAACGTTGTGTTTTCTGATATTTTGCATTTCTTTTATGCTCTTTTTCTTAATATTACTTATTTATTGCGTGTGGTTGTGATCCGCCTTGGGCGAAGAGCTAGCTCCCGCTTGGGGATGCCATTTTGTGATTACAGGTTATATATCTTGTTGTACCCATTTTGGGGGATAGAAAATACAAGGGAGACTCTGCCGAAATTTTCGGGAATTTTTTATGGTTTTAAAAAGGGTTCCAATGCAACTTAATTGATTTACAAATCGTTTTCATGTAAGGTTTTCCTTCACTCTCTTTTGATTTTGGTTTAGATTCTTCTGGGCTTTGGCTGACTTAGGTTACAGTACGCCTTTAGACGTCGCGTAATCTAAGTGCCAGTCACGTTCCGTACCTTCGTGTCGTGAAAATTACAGAGTCTTGGACTCTCCGCCAGACCCTGTAGATCTTGGAGGAAAACCGCTACGGAGGTTGTTCCGGTTTTGCCCGCGTTGTGTTTTCAACAGGCAGAGGAGACTTCTTTAGTACAGCGGTTGGAGAGTTCTTGCGCACCCTCCTGAGTAGCTCGAAGTTGTTACCAGTTGAAACATCAGCGTCAATTTCCACCATTGGAGCTGGTGGGGTAAGTCCAGAGGGGGAACTACCCCCAGCCTTCCTTACTCGGCTCCAATTGCGATATCGAGCATGTCGTGCAGACGGAACTGACTCAGTTACGGGAGTGGCTTCGTCATTCCCCCCGCTTTGATAAGTGGTCGCCACTGGTGTCAGCCTGTTGAAGACTGACGTCCGTTGAGAGGGGACGGTCAATCTTGCAAAGGCCGATCTTTTGATAGGAGAAGCAGTCTTGGTGACTTCGCTCGAAGCAGGAGTTGGAACGGCCAATCTTGCTAAGACCGATCCTTTAGCAGGAGAAGCCCCTTTTACGACTTCGTCTGCTGGAACAGGAATGGCTATCCGCTTTGGGATAACCCCTTCAGGTATTGCGAGCCTCTTTGCAGGCCCACTGGAGCTTTGGCTCAGTCTGTTAAAGACCGAGGTAGAAGACTTGGACGACCCGTTGAGAGGGGCCGTGGTAGCTGCAAGTTGATCGAAGACCGACTTCTTTGGAGCTTCCTGTGGTGGCACTGGGGCACTGAAGCTTACTGGTGGGATCATGATCCCAAAGAACAATTCAGTGGTGGCCTGAGTCACCTATTCCACTGGCATTGCAAAGATGGAGGCCGCTTGGGGCCCATAAGTCACTCCTCCATTTAGGGTGGAGCGAGAGTTGCTGTTGCAGGTGCAGTTAGAAGCCATCGATTTCTCTTCTCATCTGCATAGGAGCAAAACACCAAATCTTAGTACCTCAAATCCAGGGGAAACCATAGCAAACCGCGATTTGTTCACGAACACGACACACGAAGTGTGGAGTGGAAAGAGGAAAAGGTCCTACCGGGCGTACCAGAATCTGTTTACCGCCGAAAACCGGGAAGACAAATGTCTTGCCTGAATTTGGGGGCAGATGCTATTTGGGTTTATCCGTCCACCTCTCCGAATATGCCAAGTTAATTTATGGCATTTTTTATCGGAGGTCTGAACGGATGCGGCCGTTGTAGCAGACTTCTTCAGATTCCCCCTCATTTACGAGGGGTTTTTGATTGAGGGGACGCTCTTCCCTGCAGGAGCAAGCCCCTGCAGTTAATTACACTACCGCATCGCGGTAACCACTTTCTTCTGCTCCAGAAGTTCACTTCGTGTCCTTTGTGTTTGTTTTACTTTTGTTTGCCCTTGGATTGTATACGGAGACTAATTTATGTCATCGCCCGTAGGGCATGGATTAGTCTAAATCCGTATATTCTTAGATTTGGGTTTGGTTTGATTTAAGGATCGTTAATCTTGTTTGAGATTAAGATCAACTTAAATATTTGTTGAGGATACTGTAGGGTGTTTTTCGTCACCCCATTGAGATGGGAATACGCGCACGCTGGTCAGGCGTACTACAGATTCCCCCTGCCCAGGGTAGGCCGGGGTTTAATGATTGTGGGGATCCGAATCTCCGGCAGCCGCGGACTAAGCTGCCGTTAATTACCCCTCGCCTTTGGGGCGAGGGAACCTCCGATTAATGGGTTAAACTGGTCATGCGAACTCAATGTGCGGTGTACGTGTGTTCTGTTCTGAAAGGGGGGTTTTGGATATATCGGGAGCCACGCAGAGTTTTTACGGGGGTCCCGCTACCCGGATAGCGGGCTGGGGGTCAAGGGGGCTAGCAGCCCCCTTGCGGGGTTCGGGGCAGCGCCCCGGCCCGAAAATTTTTTGGAGGGGGAGAATGTTGCGGAGTATGTGTATGTGTACATTTGTATACAAATGTATATATATACATATATGTATAAATAAAGGGGAAAAGGCATCCAAAGGATGCGTGGGGCAGCACCTTGGGCGCTGTGCGCTTAGGTGCTGTGCGCTCAGGCGCAAGCGCGCCACGTGTCGGCACGTGGGCGCTTTGCGCATGAGCGCTGCGCGCAGGTGCGCAAGGGCGCCACGTGTCGGCACGTGGGCGCTTTGCGCAAGAGCGCTGCGTGCAGGTGCGCAAGCGCGCGCGCCACGTGTCGGCACGCGGGCGCTTTGCGCACTTGCGCAGGTGCGCAAGCGCGCGCGCCACGTGTCGGCACGCGGGCGCTTTGCGCACTTGCGCCGGTGCGCAAGCGCGCGCGCCACGTGTCGGCACGCGTGCGCTTTGCGCACTTACGCTGCCCGCTGGAGAGGACAAGAGACTTTTAGCCTAAAAAGATTTCTCTGAAGAGAAATCAAAGAGGAGTTAGACTCCTGAGTGTTTTTTTGTTGGGTTTAGTGAAAGGGGTTCTCCTTCTTCCTCCTCTGTTAGCTGGATCTTGAAGATCAAGAGATGTGGGATTTTTAAAAATCTCTTCCTTTTGAGATCTAATGGAAGATCTGAGTTCCCCTTGATGGGTTTTGTGGTGAAAAACTAATTTGTTTTATTAAAAGGAGAACTCTTGATTTAATTCAAGAGAAAGAAGAAGGTTTTGGAACCTTGAAGAAGGAGAAAGAGATCTCAGATCTAGAAATTTCTGGAGAGAGAAAAAGTTATGAGATATTTTCATTATCTTTGTCTTTATAGGCCATACATTTTACACATAGCCCCTTGGGCTTCACAAAATGGCATTTTGCCCATCCCATGGCTCTTGTGCCATTTCTTTTTGCACATAAGCCATGGGCTTTACAAAAATTTGGCTTTATGCCTATTTTTCTTACATTTATCCATAAAATAAAATAAAAGAAATACAACAAAATTATTTATTAAAATTTTTTTATCTTGGCATGGGGGGAGGCCGGCCGCTTCATGTTCGGGCTCGACCCGGGCATGGGCCTACTGGATCTGGGCTTGGGCCCACTTGGCTTGGGGTTGACTTTGATTTTGACTTGGTCAACCGGGGTGTAAATTTTTACCCCAACAAATTGCCCCCATCAATAAATGCACACCATATTTGTGGGTCGTGTGCATGAAATTGATGGATCTTCTTTCACGTGGAGGCGACTTGATTTGGTTCCCGCTTTTTGGGAAGCTGGAACTGCCCTTTTTACGACATGGACGGTCGTTGCTTGACATGTCTCCGAGACGGAGTGTCCATGATAGACGTTTTCCCTGGCCCGGAGTTATCTGGTTCCCGCTTTGTAGGAATCCTGCGCTGCCCTTTTTGCGACTTGGACGGTCGGTGCTGCCCTTTTTGCGACTTGGACGGTCGATGCTGCCCTTTTTGCGACGTGGACGGTCGGAGCTGCCATTTTAGCGACGTGGACGGTCGGTTCTGCCCTTTTTGCGACTTGGACGATCGGTGCTGCCCTTTTAGCGACGTGGACGGTCGGTTCTGCCCTTTTTGCGACGTGGACGGTCGGTTCTGCCCTTTTAGCGACGTGGACGGTCGGTGCTGCCCTTTTAGCGACGTGGACGGTCGGTTCTGCCCTTTTTACGACTTGGACGGTCGATACTGCCCTTTTAGCGACGTGGACGGTCGATGCTGCCCTTTTTACGACTTGGACGGTCGGTGCTGCCATTTTAACGACTTGGACGGTCGATGCTTGATTTGACTTGCTCTGTCTCTTGCAGTGTCAGGGGTAGACTTGACTTGCTCCGCTTCTTGCGGTGTCGAGATTGGATTCTGACTTGCTCCGCTCTTTGCGGTGTCAAAGTGAAAGTTGACTTGTTGATTTTGATTTAGGTTGACATCAGCATCGCTATACTGGAATATGGTACCAGGAGCGAATCATCATCTGTCATTTAGAGGATTTTGGGATTTTGGTTTTTGTTCGGCATCTGCATTGCTGCACTGGAATAATGCCAGGAGCAACTCATCATTTGCCCCGGGAGGATTTTGGAATTATTATTATTATTATTATTATTTTTTTTTGGGACTTTGAATGTGGTCTCACCGGTAGGACTTGGGAGAGGTTGGGATTGTTTTACGCCCGTGGATTGTATACGGTTTTGCAGGATGTATGATCCAGACCGTAGGGCCGGAAAAATTTTAGGGCTTTGTTGGCGTCTGCATCGCTGGACTGGAATGTGGTACCTGGAGCGACTCATCATTCGCCGTTGGGGTATAGAATTTGGAATTTGGTTGGCGTCTGCATCGCTACACTGGAATAATGCCAGGAGCGACTCATCATTCGCCACTTTGGGGTTGGGGACTTGGAATTTGGATCCTATTTGGCATCAGCATTGCTGCACTGGAATAATGCCAGGAGCAACTCATCATTTGCCTTGGGAGGACTTGGGATTTGGGATTTTGGTCGGCATCAGCACCGCTAACACTGAAGCGAAATGCCAGGAGCGACTCATCATTTGCCGTTGCCCGTTGGGGAACGATGGCTTAGGAGATAGGTTTGGGTCCCTATCACCTAAGGCTTTTCAATTTTATGGGCCGTGAGGGTCCCATAAAGCATTTTCTCCCTACGAGTCGTAAGGATCCCGCAGGTGTATTTTCTCCTTAGAAATCGTGAGGATTTCTAAGTGTGTTGCTCCATTGTGAGTCGTAAGGATCTCACGCAGGGGTTTTCTCCTCACAAGGTCGAGAGGACTTTGCGAGTGTATTTCATCTCTTTTCACGAGTTTGAGCCCTTTCGGGTTTTCACAGACTCGCCGGTAGTCCTGCTGTTTTTACTCACGGAGCCCTTCGGGTTTTCATCCGTGCCCGTTTTGCTTGTGGACATACCGTTTATTTCTTCTTCCTTTTTTTTCTTTTTCTTTCTTTTTCTTTTTTTTTTTTGCCGCTGGTGGGACTTTAAAAGTAGTCTCACCGGCAGGATTTGGGAGAAATAGGGGTTATTTACGCCCGTGGATTGTATACGGTTTTGCAGGATGTCTGATCCAGACCGTAGGGCTAATGTGCTCAATTCGCCTGCGACTTGGAGCATTCACGTGTAGTATTTCTTGAGATATCGGCCACTGATGGGTGGCATGGGCCTTTCTCCCTCGGCACTTATTAGTTGGTAGGATCCTCCCTCGAACACTTTCTCGATGACGTATGGTCCTTCCCAGTTTGGCTCGAATTTTCCCTTGGCATGTCGATTGGGGATAATCGGTCTTTTTAGGACCAACACTAATTCACCTTTCTTGAAAGCGCGGAGACGGGTTATCTTGTCATAGGCCCGTGACATTTGGGCTCGGTATAGCTCCAGATTTTGCTGTACCGCGAGCCTCTTTTCTTCGAGGGCATCGAGCTCTTCAAGTCGAAGGAGCACGTTTTCCACCTCCGTCAACTCGTGCTGAACGGCCATTCTTAAGCTTAGAACTTCGACTTCGAGGGGGAGGACTGCCTCCACTCCGAAGAGCAATGAGTATGGAGTGGACTGTGTTGGAGTACGGTGCGTGGTACGATATGCCCACAATGCCTCGTGAAGCTTGAGATTCCAGTCTCTCTTGTTGGCTGAAGCATTTTTCCTCAGGAGTTTGCATAGAGTCTTATTGAAGGCTTCGGCTAGCCCATTGGCTCTTGGATTATAGATGGAGGAATACCTCCAGTCTATCTTGTGCTGAGTAGCGAACCTTGAGACATTGAAGCCGTTGTCAGAAATGATTCTCCTTGGTGTACCGAAGCGGTATAAAATATTATGCTGGAAGAATGTCAGAATATCTTTTGTCTTGACTTCTTTCAGCGGGACAGCTTCAGCCCATCTGGAGAAGTAGTCTGTCGCGGCCAGTATGAACCGATGGCCTTTGGATGACGGAAGATCAATTGGGCCAACGATGTCGGTGCCCCAGACTTCGAAGGGCCACGACGCCACCGTAGGATGCAATGTATTGGGATGCTTGTGGATAAAATCACCGTGAATTGGCAGATATAACATTTCTTTGCATGCTCTCCACAATCCCGTATCATGGTGGGCCAGTAATACCCAAGCCGTTTAATCTGCAGTCGCATCTTGGGGCCAGATTGGTGAGCACCGCAAACGCCTGAGTGAACTTCTTTCATGACTTTTTGGGCTTCGGCCGATGACAGGCACCTGAGCCAGAGTTGGTCATATGACCTGCGGTATAACGTATCATTTACAAACACGTACCGGAGAGCTCTCTTCTTCAGCTGAATCCTCGCAGATTTTTCTTCGGGCAGCCTGTCGTATCGGAGGTACTCTATGAAGGGTTCTCTCCAATCGGGCTCGTCTTGGATGATCGAAGCTTCTTCGGCAGGACTGCTCTTCTGTTCCGCGCTTTCCTCTTCTCGTAGAGAGACTGGGGGCAGAATTTGTCGGCTCCTGACTGTGATCAGAATTTCGTCCATGTCAGGATCAGCCAGCTCCTTGGCTAAGCGAGCGAGTACGTCAGCCTTTCCATTCAACGCTCTAGGGACTCTCATTAGTTCAATGTGAGTGAACCGTTTCATGAGTTCCACCACCCGGCCTCTGTACCGAGCTAACTCGGGTTTGTATATCTTATAGTCGCCGCTTACTTGGTTGACGACAAGCTGGGAGTCACCGTAAACTCGTAGCCGAAGGATTTCCATTTCTATGGCGAGTTCCAAACCAGCTATCAGAGCTTCATACTCAGCTTCATTGTTCGTTCGAGGCTCGGTGAGAGCAAAAGAACGTCGTAGGGTTCCCATTGATGGTGTGATGAATACCAATCCTATCCCTGCTTTTATCTCCGGGACACTTGATTTACTGGAGGTCCTTATCGATGAGGCCCCATCGAAGTAGAACTCCCAACATGGCTCGTCATTCTCTAGGTGTAGCACTTGTTCGTCGGGTAACTCGCAATTGAGTGGTGACCCTTCTGGTATGGGATGAGCAGCGAGAAAGTCCGCAAGAGCTTGCCCTTTTACTGCTTTCTGAGGAGTATAAACCATGTCAAACTCAAGTAGCATGACAGCCCATCTTGCCATTCTGCCTGCTAGGCTTGCTTTGGTCATCAAGTGTTTGAGCGGGTCGACCTTGGAGATCAGCATAACCCGATGAGCGAGCAAATAGTGCCTCAGCTTCTTCACAGCAAATATTAGAGCCAGGCATTGCTTTTCGATTGGGGAGTTGTTGTGTTCCGCCCCGACTAGAGTTCGACTGAGGTAGTAGAGGGCATTTTCTTTTCCCTCCTCGTTATTCTGGGCAAGGAGCGCATCGAGTGACTCGTCCAGCGCGGCAGTGTAGAGAATCAGCGGTTTATTTGGAATGGGAGCGGCCAGCACTGGAGGGTGCAACAAGTATTGTTTGATGCTTTCGAACGCTGCTTGACATTCGGCATCCCAGATAAAAGGAGCTCCTTTCTTCATGAGCTTTGAGAAGGGCCTACATCTTCCCGATAAATTTAAGATAAACCTCCGTATATACGCGAGCTTGCCTTGAAAAGATCTTAGCTGCGTCAGACTCTTCGGAGGGGGCATCTCCATGATGGCCTTTATCTTTGATGGGTCAATTTCGATCCCTCGATGCCGGACTATAAAGCCCAGGAATTTTCCCGATGACACGCCAAAAGCGCATTTCAGAGGATTCATCTTCAGTTCGAATTCCCTCAGTCTGGTGAGAACGGTCCTAAGATCTTGGATGTGGTCAGCCTTGGCTTTAGTTTTGACGACCAGATCATCAACATAGCATTCGACGACTTTATGGATTAGGTCATCAAAGATATTAGTCATTGCCCTTTGATATGTAGCACCTGCGTTCTTCAGTCCGAACGGCATTACCTTGTAGCAATATATTCCGATCGGGGTTCGAAATGCTGTGTGTTTCTCATCCTCAGGCGACATCTTGATCTGATTATATCCAGACGAGCCATCCATAAAGGTGAACAACTCGTAATTTGAGGTGTCATCGACCATCATTTCCATGACCGGTAGCGGAAAGTCGTCTTTAGGACATGCCTTGTTGAGATCCCTGAAATCGACACAAACTCGGATCTGCCCATTTTTCTTCTTCACTGGGACTATGCATGCGATCCAGTCCGCGTATTTCTCTTCCCTGATGAAGCCGGCATCGATGAGCTTCTTAGTTTCCTCGATGACCTTTTCTTCCATTTCCCTTCTCATTCTTCGAGGAGCTTGTTTGACTGGCTTAGCATCAGGAGATATAGCCAACTTATGTACGGCCACTTCAGGGGAAAGGCCAGGCATTTCTTTGTACGTCCACGCGAAGCAGTCGACGAACTCACGCAGCAGGGCAATTATCTGCTCTTTCATTTCCTCCGACAAGAGTGAGCTGATGTAGGTCGGCCTTGGATTATCGGGCGTTCCTAAGTCAATCTCGGCTAGCTCATCAAAGGTTGCTTGTCCGCCATCTTCGAGCTCTTGAGGAGCTTCTTCTGGCTCGGCTATCTCGTCATCATCATTTGATCTTTCGCTGGCCTCACCAACATGGATCATGTAGCACGCTTTGGAATCAGGTTGAATGTAGCCTATGCCCCGTCTATCTGGAATTCGTCCATCGATGAGTGCTCGGACCTGGGGCGGATGCCATAGCCCTTCGTAAAACTTTGCTTCGGACTCCGTTTGGTATAACCGGCACCCGCACTTCTTAAAGTATTCCCGCATCTCGGGCGCATAGTATCTGGGATTGAGGACGGCTCTTATGCCTCTCTCATATGGAAGGCACGCGACAGACAAATCGTCCGGGTGCGCAACGGGGTTTGACCCATAAAACAGGATGCCCTTCTGTCCACTACTCCTCCCGGGAACGTAGAAAGTCTTCAGCTGGTCCACGGTGGAGACTGATAACGCATCGAGCTCTTTGCACATCTGCTCTGGTACCCTTGTGATGGCCAGAGACCCTTCTGCGACTTCAAAGGTCTCTCGTAGTGTCGCTTGCTGCATGGGGGGCCAATCTGCACAGCTGTTGCACGGCAGGTCCTCTTCTTCTGACTCTTCAGTGTCACTGCCAAGATGAGGGCGGACTTTGCTGCTAGATGGGCCTTCAGCATCAGATTCGTCATTATCGCTACCGAAACGATGGCGAGTTTTACGGAAGGATGGGCTTCCAGCATCGGACTCATCAGTGTCGCTGCCGAAATGCGGGCGCATTTGGGTATTTTTGCTTTTGAAAGTGACAGCCGGCACAGATTTGCTTTTGAGTCTTGGGGCCGGTCTATCCTCGGTCAGTTGTGGCTTAGCATTTTGGTGGTTCATAAAGTACCGAGAATCTTCATACCTGACTTCATGCACACCGAACGGCTGGATGTCTCCGTCAATGCGTCTTTCTTCGCCATTTTTGGTATACTTCATACATTGATGGAGAGTTGACGGAATGATGCCATAATCGTGGAGCCATGGCCGCCCCAAGAGAATCTTATAAGACGTGTCGGCATCGATCACGTATATCTTAGCTTCAGTTTGCAGATCCCCGAATTTGATTGGCAGAGGTATAGACCCCAGAACTTGCTGGCAATTTTGGTTGAAGCCTTGAATGACAATCCTTTCCCTTGACAGGTGTCGGACGTCCATTGACAAACTCTTCAGAGTTCGCAAGTTCATGATGTTCACTGAGGACCCCGGATCAATCAATATGCGATTAATTCGATCTCCGTCGCTGTACCCGGTCACGTAAAGCGGCCGATTGTGCTCAGCCGTTCCTAGTAACAAGTCTTCATCCTTAAATGTGACTGCGGCGGCATGCAGAGCGTGCTGGGCTTCTTTCATATTAATTTCCGCAAAGTGAGCCTGATACCGCTCGGGGTTTTGCAGAGCATGAATAAGAACATCTCTAAGCTCCTTAGATAGGACCAAGGCGTCGTAGATGCTCAGGAGAGACGGAAGCTTCCGGAGATGCGCCAAGACATTATAGTCCACCGAGGAAGGACTTATGTTTTCATCGGCCGGTTCTCTGCCATCTTCTTCATTAGCGACATGTTTTTCTTTCCCTTTTGGGGCGTTGCCCTGATTTGGCGGTAGAGCCCTGCCGCTTCTAAGCTGGATTTGATTGGCCGTTGTGGCGAGCTCCTCATCCTCTTCAGGAAAATAGAGCTCATCCTCGGAGTCACTGCCAAGATGGATGGCGTAGCAGGTCACTACTGGGATTTCTTCATTGGAGTCTTCTTCTAACTCATCCAGAATTTCAGCCGCTTGCACAGGGAAGAACTCCTTCAATTGTACCAATGTTCTTTCCCTTTGTTCATATTCTTCGAGGGAATCGATATATTTTTGAATGGTCGACCTCCCTGCAGACTCTTTTTTGCGCCGGGCTGCACTTTTCTTCTTCTTGAGCTTCTTGGATTTTGAGCCTGATGGAGCCGCATTGGCAGCTGGACTGGTAGGCTTCTTCTGTCCTTCCCATTCCATCCTGGGCTCTTTCTGAAGCAGCTTTAGCATCTTCTTCGTCTTATTATATATGTGCGTACTCCATGGAGACCGCGATGAGTCCATCTCATTTCTCGGGGCAGCGGGTTCGGCTATCTGCTCCCAGAAGGCTTCAGCTTCTGTCTGTATAAAGTTGGTGGTTGCAACTTGGTTGTTCACCAACACGCTTTTAGACAGCTCGATCTCTCCAGCCTTGTACTGCTTCTCGACCCAGTCTTTGAAGATATAGCAATCCTCGATCGCATGGCTCACTACTCGGTGGTACGGGCAATACAGAGGATTGTCGGTCATTTTTGCTTCTTGGGGTCTTTTCGACTCCGGCAATTGTAGGCCGTTGTTCAAGGCATCTTTAAATATCTTGCGAACCTTATCCCTTCTGAAAGAGTAAACCTTGTTCTTTTTCTCCTCTAGGGTGGGCCCATCTCCTCCCAGCAATGGCTTTCTAGACCGGTTAGTTTTGGATTCGCCCGCCCTTCGCTTTTCTTCATTGTCGGACGCATTGAAGACATTGGTACTGCTGGAACTCCCGCTTCTACGGCTGTCGTCCCGCTTGCTTTTCCAAGTTTTGTCTCTCTGAGAGTCCGGCGGGGACTCTTGCTTCGAGCGTTCCAGCATTTGGACTTTCTTGGTTAGCTCCTGAAATGTCTTGAGGCCTGCTGTACACAAGAATGGGACCATCCAATTGCTGAGGTTCCCAATGAGAAGGCTGACGGACTGGTCCTGCTCCAGCGGCGGTTCGCACTTGACCGTGAGATTACGCCATCGGGCAATAAAGTCAGTGTTGCTTTCATTCTTCCCCGGCTTGGTCCTCACAAGGTCGGCAATGGAGATTTTATCACTGACGCTCATGAACCTTTGCCGGAACAGAGACTCCATTTGGGCAAAGGTAATGATGGACCCGTCTGGTATGCTTGCGTACTAGTCGAAAGCGACACCGGTCAGGCTGTTGACAAACTGACGAAGAAGGAGCGCGTCATTGCCCCCTGTATTTCCGCACGATGCTTTGAAGTGGGCAACGTGCTGATTTGCATTCCCCGTTCCATCAAATCTTCCGAACTTAGGAATGACGTAGCCGCTTGGGAACTCGATTAGATCGTACTGCGCGGGATATGGCCGCCCACTACTGCCGATTTCTTTCTGAGCTTCAGCTTCGGCCACCAATGTTTTAACCTTGCTGGTGACCAAATCCATTATACGATCCTGTGTTAGCGGGATAGTGCTATCTGGGGCCAAGACGTCCCCAGAAGCAGAGTGTGGCCGGCTTTCATGTGGCTCGACCAGTCTTGGACCCGAAGGAACAGGCATTGGCTGCCTCGGGTTGTCATCACCCGGCTGATTAGTAGCGGCTTGTGCTTGATTAGGAGGCGCTCGAGCAATTTGAGCCGTAAGCTGCATCACCACGTTCGTTAAGTCGTCAATCTTCGAATAGAGCTTGGCCATCTCTTTATCTTTGCTCCTGAGCTGTTTTCGAAGCTCTTGAAGCAGCTCTTGCTCCGCAGTCCTGGGGCGAAAAGTCGGCTCTTCCTCGCTGTCCGAGCTTGACTCTGCATGGACCGAGGGGTCTTTCTTCCTATCATCCTCATCGAGAGGGTTTTCTTCATCTAGCGGGGGCGGCTGTTCTTGGGCAGCGGCAACCACATTCAGGCTAGATTGGGCTTGGGATGTGGTGGCCCCGTCCTTGCTTTTGCTGCGAAGGTTGTCGCTGGGGCGCCCGCCCGCCATATAGACTGTATGGATGATATATCCGACCGTCTTTCTATCATTGGCAGCTGATTTCATTGATTGCTGTCTTGACCCCCTTGTTTCGGTAGCTGGTAATCGATTGAAGGCGGCTGGCCTAACCAGGTTCTTAAATGGTGCTGGCGCATCTTTTCTGGGTTTTCCCCGCTTCTTTCGTGCGGCACAGAGCGCTTGATAGACTCTTGATGAGACAGTGTCATACTTCTTCCGTTGGGGCCGGGACACGTCTCTTTGTGGCACTGTTCGGACCGCTGTCTTCTTGATTCTGGCGGTCATGGCGTTTTTCTGAACCCACTTCAGAGGCTCGAAGGAATTGCTGATTCTTACGTCCGACTCAGCCGTTATCGCGGGGAAACCCTGCACTTGGAACTTCACATGGTTCCATTTGGCCGAAGCCTTGGCCCTCTTGTTGGCTCGATACCTGAGCCGCTTCTGCCTTAACTTTTCTGTTCTAAGCACCTGGCAGACTTCAACTCTTTGGGAAGACGTCGCAGACCGGGCGATGGAAGGCCTTAGAGATACGCTCGATTGTGCATTTGTTGGAGTAATCGCGTGAGCTCGTCCGCAACATTGGATGTTGCCCTTTGTACCGGAGTTCTTGCCCCCCGCTGGAGCACCAGAGAATCGTTCACACACCGTCTTGAGTTTCGGTTGTCGTGCCTTGGCGATCACGACATTCGGCCTCTTGCCCCTCGAGACCGGCTTGGCTGCCTGTTCCGCCGGGATCTCCGCCAGATGAGCGCTCCCGACAGGGTAGATGATGACGGAGCCAAACTGGCGGGGCGGTTCCTCCCACTGTCGACTGAGGCTCGTGGGGAGAACCACACGAGCGTTGATCTTGACCACGTACGGAATCGGGGTCACGTTGGAAGCTGAGTTCGTCTTGGGAGACATTGTCGTCGAAATTTGATTGCTGCACGAAAAGAAAACATCATTTCAGTATAGGCAATCGATATGTGTATTGATTGAGTTCGCATGAACGTTTAACCCGAAATATGGGAGGAGAGATTGGGTCCCACCGGGCGTGCCAGAATCTGTAGGGTGTTTTTCGTCACCCCATTGAGATGGGAATACGCGCACGCTGGTCAGGCGTACTACAGATTCCCCCTGCCCAGGGTAGGCCGGGGTTTAATGATTGTGGGGATCCGAATCTCCGGCAGCCGCGGACTAAGCTGCCGTTAATTACCCCTCGCCTTTGGGGCGAGGGAACCTCCGATTAATGGGTTAAACTGGTCATGCGAACTCAATGTGCGGTGTACGTGTGTTCTGTTCTGAAAGGGGGGTTTTGGATATATCGGGAGCCACGCAGAGTTTTTACGGGGGTCCCGCTACCCGGATAGCGGGCTGGGGGTCAAGGGGGCTAGCAGCCCCCTTGCGGGGTTCGGGGCAGCGCCCCGGCCCGAAAATTTTTTGGAGGGGGAGAATGTTGCGGAGTATGTGTATGTGTACATTTGTATACAAATGTATATATATACATATATGTATAAATAAAGGGGAAAAGGCATCCAAAGGATGCGTGGGGCAGCACCTTGGGCGCTGTGCGCTTAGGTGCTGTGCGCTCAGGCGCAAGCGCGCCACGTGTCGGCACGTGGGCGCTTTGCGCATGAGCGCTGCGCGCAGGTGCGCAAGGGCGCCACCTGTCGGCACGTGGGCGCTTTGCGCAAGAGCGCTGCGTGCAGGTGCGCAAGCGCGCGCGCCACGTGTCGGCATGCGGGCGCTTTGCGCACTTGCGCAAGCGAGCGCGCGCCACGTGTCGGCACGCGGGCGCTTTGCGCACTTGCGCAGGTGCGCAAGCGCGCGCGCCACGTGTCGGCACGCGGGCGCTTTGCACACTTGCGCAAGCGCGCAAGTGCGCAAGCGCGCGCGCCACGTGTCGGCATGCGGGCGCTTTGCGCACTTGCGCAGGTGCGCAAGCGCGCACGCCACGTGTCGGCACGCGTGCGCTTTGCGCACTTACGCTGCCCGCTGGAGAGGACAAGAGGCTTTTAGCCTAAAAAGATTTCTCTGAAGAGAAATCAAAGAGGAGTTAGACTCCTGAGTGTTTTTTTGTTGGGTTTAGTGAAAGGGGTTCTCCTTCTTCCTCCTCTGTTAGCTGGATCTTGAAGATCAAGATATGTGGGATTTTTAAAAATCTCTTCCTTTTGAGATCTAATGGAAGATCTGAGTTCCCCTTGATGGGTTTTGTGGTGAAAAACTAATTTGTTTTATAAAAAGGAGAACTCTTGATTTAATTCAAGAGAAAGAAGAAGGTTTTGGAACCTTGAAGAAGGAGAAAGAGATCTCAGATCTAGAAATTTCTGGAGAGAGAAAAAGTTATGAGATATTTTCATTATCTTTGCCTTTATAGGCCATACATTTTACACATAGCCCCTTGGGCTTCACAAAATGGCATTTTGCCCATCCCATGGCTCCTGTGCCATTTCTTTTTGCACATAAGCCATGGGCTTTACAAAAATTTGGCTTTATGCCTATTTTTCTTACATTTATCCATAAAATAAAATAAAAGAAATGCAACAAAATTATTTATTAAAATTTTTTTATCTTGGCATGGGGGGAGGCCGGCCGCTTCATGTTCGGGCTCGACCCGGGCATGGGCCTACTGGATCTGGGCTTGGGCCCACTTGGCTTGGGGTTGACTTTGATTTTGACTTGGTCAACCGGGGTGTAAATTTTTACCCCAACAGATACGTTAGTCTAATTTTAGAATAAGATCTACTCAGCATGATTTTGGGATCATTCAAACCCAACAAAAGAGCATTTGGGCTCTATTGCTTTAGTTTAAGGACGTTACGGTCCATCGTTAGTTTAGGGACATTACGGTCCGTAGCTATTTTAAGGACATTGCGGTCCGTAGGGATTTTCTCATCGGCTTGGGAGTGCAACAAAGAGTTGTTGGTTGTCGGGACCCTCCACCTCTCTGAAGACATTGAAGAATTACAACGACATATATCAGAGGTATAGAGAGATGTACCCTTGAACCGAAGTTCAGATTGAAGGGAGAGATCATGATGGGATGAACCTCATTTTAGATACCATCTGCTAGGATATCATTAATCATCTTTGGAACTAAGATCGATTTGGGAAGACCTGAGCATAGGAAGACTCAGTTTGAAAAAGGGTTTTGGTCTCGGAAGACTTGGCTAGGTTTAGGCTAAGGTTGGCCTCTCATAGTGTTAAACACTAACATTTGCTTGGCGCTCACGTGCTCCCACGTGAGGCTCTTAAGCAGTGTTACACACTGAAATTTGGAGCGCTCACTGTGGCATATGAGGTGCCTGAAAATTGGGCATTGCTTCTTTGGGTTTATTCCCTTCTTCTTTTTATAAGTGTTGAGCACTATTGGGGGGTCACGTGGGAGCACGTGAGGCGCCTCAAAATGAGAACTGTCTTTGGTTTATTCCTTTTTTCCTTTTATAAGTGCTAAGCACTATTGGGGGATCACTTGGGATCACGTGAGGCGTCCCGAAAATGTGAACTGTCTTTGATTTATTCCCTTTTTCCTTTTATAAGTGCTAAGCACTATTGGGGGGTTACGTGGGATCACGTGACGCGTCCCAAAAATGGGAACTGTCTTTGATTTATTCCACTTTTCCCTTTTATAAGTGATAAGCACTATTAGGGGGTCACGTAAGATCACGTGACTCGATCTCAATCGTTCCTTTTTGTTCCTCAGAGATGCTCACGTGGGAACACGTGATCTGTCGTGATAGCATTGAACGCTAATCATTTCTTTTATGTGCATGGAAATCTTGATCTGAGTTTTGAGAATTTTAGGTCCCTTATTTTGATAAGAATTAAATTCTTTTATAGGGTTAAACCCTAGTTTTATCAGAGGAATCAAATTCCTATATCTTTTGAAAGAATTAAATTCTTCAAACTTAGTTCTTTCCCCTAAGTTTTGAGTCTGCATAACAGAATCTCCCCGATGAGAATTAAATTCTCAACTTGTGGGGAGATCTGCTTCTGTAGACCTCAACCAGAGGAAGAATTAAGTTCTTTTTGTAAGAGTTAAACTCTTGAAATAGCGAAGAAGAGATAAAATGATCTTTATGTCTTTCTTCTTACCTAGGGTTTCTTTTTCTAAAAAAGAGCTCTTCTTCTCTTTTCTCGTTTCTTCAATCTTATGGGGGGTCTCCTCTCTGCAAGACTTGAAGTCTTGGATCCTTTATATACTAGAGACAGATTTGTTGATTTAGTTAAGGAAATCTCTCATTGAGAGATTTTTTAATTGATTTGGGGATTTTATCCACCGTTGGATCTTTTGATCCAAGAACTTCTGTTTTACAGAAAATATTTTTCTTGTTTTTAATAAGATTGGGGAAATATTTTCTCATACAGAGCTTATTCTGTATCTTGGTGATTTTTAATCACCATTGGATTTTTAATCCAACGGTACTCTGTTTTACATAGAGTAATCTTTCTCGTTTAGAAAGATTGGGGAAATATTTTCCCATACATAATATTTTCTGTAGATAGGTGATTTTTAATCACCGTTGGATTTTTAATCCAACGGTACTCTGTTTTACAGAGCGGAATCTTTCTTGTTTAGAAAGATTCAAGAAAATATTTTCCAAATAGGTTTTTGATCCCTTTATTTAGAATTTAATTCTATCGGCTCAGAAAGCATTTAAGACTACTCACGTGTAGCACGTGACCCTACAGAGTTAAACTCATTTGTTTATGTGCAACAGCCCAAAAAAGGCATCACGTGCTGACACGTGAGCCTTTCTGGCCTGTTATTTGTTTTAAAAGGGCGCCTATATACTTTGTATATAGATGCTCACGTGTTTGCACGTGAGTCTCAATTTCAGCCTAAATTATTAAGCATAATGCCTATAATCTTTGCTGCAAGGCGCATCACGTGTGGGCACGTGATGTTCCATTAGGGGAATTTTTCCCCTCGCTTTTTCTCTCTTTTCTTTTCTTTTCTTCTCACTTTTTTTTCTATAAGGGAACAAGTACATAAACTACTTTGCGCCAGATCAAGACATCAAGAAACGGAAAGGCGCAACTCACAGGCCTTGGGGTTTAGAACTACATTTCTTAAGGATCGAGATCTGAGTTAACGATAGATGATGACGCTTGTGTCCGCTCGCTATCTTCTCAGATCAAACTTCTAATAAAAATTGTGAATGCTAGCTCAAAACTGGCCATATGGTATGCATTACTTTACTCACGACCGTGAGCAACGTGGTAGGGGGAAGCATTTGTTCACATCAAT